>CM034084.1:20850541-21450541 GCA_019845555.1 Aristolochia fimbriata | reverse complement strand
CTAGATCAGCTCCATAAATTTGCGCCACGCGTGGTTGTTCTTGCTAGCTAACTAGAGTACTATAATGGAAACAATATTATTGATCACCGGTAGTAGTAGTGGTAGTGGTAATACCACTGCTAATCACAACTTGAACTACGTCGCAGGCTTCCTAATTGCTGCTCTGTTGATCATAGTTAGCACCCTTATCTCCCTCCTCCGGTACCGTCATGATGCTTGTTGTGGTAGGAAGAGGTGGGAGGAAGCGCCGGAGGCGTCGGGTTCGTGGCCGATCGTCGGCCACATTCCGGCGTTGGTCGTGAATAGCCCCCTCCTCCACAGGCTCTTCGCGGGTCTGGCGGATAAGCACGGGCCCGCGTTTCGGATCCGGGCGGGGCAGCTCCGAATTCTGGTCATCAGCTCGTGGGAGTTGGCCAAGGAATGTCTCCTTGTCAATGATCGCGTCCTTGCGGATCGACCCGACTTGGTGGTCGCCAAACACTTGCCCCCTCTCTTCGCCTTGGCGCCCTACGGTCCTCAGTGGCGCCACAGTCGTAAGATCGTCGTCCACAATCTACTCTCCACTCAGAACCTCGAATCTTTACAGAGCGTTTGGATCTCCGAGGTGGGCCACATGGTGCGTCAACTCTACACTACTACTTCTCGCGCCGCCGGACCTCTGCCGGTCGATGTGAGTCACCATGTTTCGGTAGCAACCTTGAATATCTTGACGCGCATAGTCGCCGGGAAGAGATACGACCATATTAATCAATTATCTGGCGGGGACGACGAAGAGGATGCAGAAGAAGCTCTGCAGTTCATTCGGACGTTCCACGAAACCCTCTACTATGTGGGCGTCCAAGATGTGGGAGATGCCTTTCCTTTCCTCAGGAGGTTCGATTTGTTAGGCACCGCGAAAGCGCTGAAGAAACTAGGACGGGAGGTTGAGGTATTGATGCAGAAATGGGTGGATGAACATCGCCACCGAGCCCTTAATAATAATACTTCTTCTTCTTCTTCAACGACTAGTACTGATGATGATCCTGCCACAGATCTCATCGACTTGCTGCTATTAAGTGAGAAGGAAAATACCCTGCCCAATCATCCTTACCCCTCCAACTATTTCATCAAGGGCTTGGCCTACGTAAGTTAATTAGTACATGCATATATGTTACCTCATTTCTTTACGTATAGACGTACATACTCACCAGCTGAATATATGCCTTCAATTAAGCAACTATTTATTTATTTATTTATTATATGATCATCAAATTTTTTGTTTGCAGATGGTTATTATAGGAGGAGCAGACACAACAGCAATAACAATATTGTGGGCATTGTCCTTGTTAGTAAATAATCGTCACGTACTTGAAAAGGCCCATTCAGAACTAGACCTTCATGTAGGCCGCGACAGGATAGTGGAAGTATCAGATATCACCAAACTGGTGTACTTCCAATCAATCGTCAAAGAGACCCTCCGTTTGTATCCTCCGGGTCCGCTCCTGGCACCTCACCGGGCCATGGAAGACTGCCAAATAGGAGGCTTTCACGTCCCAAACGGAACCACTGTCATGGTTAATATCTGGAAGATACACAGAGACCCTCGCATCTTTGTGAATCCTCTGGAATTCCGTCCAGAGAGGTTCCTGGAAGAAAACAGAGAGATGGACGTGATGGGCCAACACTTGGCATTGATTCCTTTTAGTTTCGGAAGGAGGAGCTGCCCCGGCACACACATGGCCTTGCGAGTTGTGCACTTGGCTCTGGCTCGCTTGCTGCAAGCCTTTGACTGGACTCTACCTTCAGGCCTTTCTGATCAAGTCGACATGACCGAAACCAGTGGCATTGGTATGGGAAGGAAACACCCCCTTCAACTCCTCCTCACACCTCGACTCTCTCCCGAGTTATACTATAATTAAGTAAAAATAGATAAATATTAATAAATAAAGTTCGGTCGGGTCCACAGTAACATTAGAGCTTCAGAAGTTTGTATTTGCCGGTAAAAAATGAAAAATTAAAAAGCAAATGCCCTAGTTTGTTAATTTGTTCCCCCGTTTGTTGTTGTTTTTATTTTTCAGGTGAAATGCATCATGTGTTCAGCTTTTATGTTCAAGAATTTGAACTTATTTCTCTGCCTGTTATGTAATAAAATCCTGGATGGCTGGATGCAGTACATGTGCGTGATATATCCTTGATCGACAAGATAATTCGAGCTCCATTGGAATATATCCTTGGACATGCAGCTTCTTTCGACAAGATAAGCACCATTGGAATCCTTGATTGAAGCTTCTTTAATTCGAGCTCCTCCAGTTTCATTGAAAAATCTTATTATTCATGATAAAGTGGTTTCACGTACTCGGACAGCTAGCTCATCCATGGCTGCCAGGTCCCACCTAATTAAAAAAATATGCCTTCCAAAAAAAAATTGACATCTCAGTGATGACAAGTTTGGTAATACCATATATACTGAACGGAGAGATCAACCACTAACTATATTAAGTTAATTTGGCTGCTTGCTGTTCTATGTAAATTAAATTATATATATAACCACAACTCAATAGTACTCTATTCCAATTCGTCTCAGAATTCCTGGACGGTTTGGGCACGATTTGGCTAGATCTTCAATCGGCAGAGCTCCTGAACGTGAAAATATATATTCTGAACCAGCCCTTTGTAGTTTTTTTCTTTCCCTTTTTTCTCTCACTTGATCAACTTAAAGGGAATTTGAACTTTTGAATTTTTTTAACTTCAACTTTGAATTTCTTGATCAAATTCAATTGGTCTCCCGTATTGCTGAAGTGTTGCCCATGTGGTGCTTGCATATCGGACATGTGGCGCTGATATGTCGATGATGTGGTGTTGATGTGTTGATGATGTGATGCTGATGTGTTGATGATGTGGCAATGAATGTGTTTTTTATTGGGCTCACCGGGGCTATTTGAATCTCGCCAATCAATTTGATCTTGGAGATGAGTCGATTAGGATGTAACCATGCGACCGTCTGATTTGACTTGTTGATGATCCAATCCCTTGACTCTATTAATTAATAGCAAAGGTCAAATTGTGACTTTGACCCAGATCTTGTGGAAGTTTGTCTTGATCGATCCTTGTACATGGATAAAAATTAGAATATTAAATTCTAATTTAAATTGAATTTTTGTGCCAACAATAGTCACCCTTTTTGTTGCCAATTATGGACTCTATGATAGTCATTTTCAGTAAAATTTTCTACCAATTCATTCTAATTAGGGATCCTCCTAGAATTCTGTTTGATTTTGGAAACTCATGGTTGCCTATTGAATTATACTCCTTCCTGTTTCCGTCTTTGAATGACTTTCCTAAATGAGCTATTTGTCAAAATTAGCCTATATATTCGAATATTTGTATCAACAAGCCTTTTATTTATGAAACTTGAATAGCTGCTTCGACAACACTAATAAGCTTAAATTTTTATAATAACTGATTTGTTAATGGGAGCTTAGTGCAAAGAGAATCCAATGATTATGGAGAATTTGAAGTCACAGACAATGTTTATGGAAAACTTTCTTTTGCTAGTGGTTATTAACTACGAGTGTTCCAAGTCTATAGTTAGTTTAAAACATTGAGAATTTGCGAGACATTGCTATCTGGATAAAGTAATTACTAAATTCCACTAATTGACAAATAATTACTTTATTTCCAGTTATTGTTGAAGTATTCCAGAGAGAGAAAAATTTAAAAGTTACTATTTTTTATATAAATACAAAGAATTTATCTTTTTCCTATATGAATAATTTTATACAATGCAGTAGAAGATAAATATTAATTTAGTAAACATAATTCCAAATTTTTATTCAATGATCCTACTATTTGATTAATTTAATCATAAACAAAATTTATTAAATATTTAACCATTTATTACATATAAACATAATTTTTTATTTTGAACGATTTAATTCAGTATATATAACTTTAATTAAAATATTATAATATATATATACATTACATATTAAATCATTTTAAAATATTTAAATTTTAACTTGAAAAAATTTAAAAATTAATTTTTTTTTAGGTAGTTCAAGAGAAATGTCTCATACAAAATAAATAAGACGTAAAGATATTATTTTTTATGAAAAAAATAAGTTAAAGTTTACAATTTATGAAAAATGATAAGCATAATTTAATTAAAAAAAAAATAAATTAAGTTTATTATAATTGCATTTTTTATTATAAATATTTTATATTTTAAATGGTAATAGAAAAATTACATCCTAAAGAAAGGAACTATAATTTATTTCATTCTTTTATCATTCGAAGATTATATTACTTTTTTAAATTTTAAAATAATTTTTTTAATTATGGTTTTATTGACAGGAATTTCAAAACATAAAAAGTGGTAATCGTACAAAAATTTAAAACTATTTTAAATTTTTATTTGAAGAAATAAAAATATAATAAATAAGTTTCTGATAAGTTTGAGAATAGGTTGGGCACTATTTTATATTTTAAAAAGAGTTAGAAAACAAAACATTAATTCCAGATTTGCAAGAAGATTTTTTTTATTTTTGTGTCTGCTCCTGATTTTAGAAGGTTGTCCAGGCAAAGAATTGGAGGGATCGAGTTGAAATTTCCACATGTGATAAATGGAATTCTCTGAGCGCCTCTAAATTTACGCTGTCTCTAAACTTTGATTTCTCTCCTTTATTATGGGAGAATTGAAAGTTACAGAGAATTTACAATTACTTACCTGAGAAAGTGTTGATTTCCAGGACTTCATATTTTCTAACTCTACAACCGCCATAAGATTATCTAGTGGAATTTATTGGAATCAAATTAAGTTAGACGTACCATCGAAGGACTTGGAAGGAAAACATGATGGAAACCCAGAGGCTAGCTGCTATGTAATTGTGTTTTCTATATTCTTTACAAATGAGACATTCCATGACGACTTAACTAAATTAGCTAACGATAAGCTTTATACTTTTAATTTATAATTAAGAAATTAAGAAAAGAAGGTGAATATGAATCAAGATGAAAAGAAACTATTTACCTTGAGACTCACAAAATGCAAACAGTCTCATACAGGTTGGTCGCAAGTAGCTACTCCGATGGTAGCAAATTAGATCACTTGGGGCTGGAATCAGTTTTTATCTGGTGCTATGAACCAACTGTTAGAATCCCCAATCAGCTAATCTGATTAGGATTACCTTCTTTGTATAGAGTTGTTAGAGAATCCTGATCTGATTAGGATTACCTTCTTTGTATAAAGTTGTTAGAGATTCTTTTGAATCCTCAGAATCCCCAATCAGCTGATCTGATTAGGATTACATTCTTTGTATAGAGTTCTATATTTTTAAACCTTGATATAATTGAATCCCAATCAAATTGGGAAACGGTCTGTTGTCCACATGTATAAATTCATACCCAAATCAATGTGAAAGGTATCATGGTGTTTTACGCACTTACATGGTATCAGGCCCTCCCCTTCTTTCCTCATTTTTTCTTGATCCTATCTTTTGCTGCTAAACCCTAGCTTCTCATGGCCGCCGCTAGTCAAACCTCCTCGTCTTCCCCTTGGACTCCGGTCTCTACCTTCTCTGTCCTTGATGCTCCAACACACTCTTCCTATGGTCTGGCCTATGACCTAGGAGAGTTGGACAAATTCTTCATCACTGCCTCCAACATTACACATCACGTCTTGATTAAATTGGATCGAGACACGTACCTGTATTGGAAGCAACAATTTCTTTCGGTGATTAACTATCAGTTCAACTGGCTTCATCGAGGGATCCATCCCGGATTCTTCCCGCCCCATTCAACCAAATTGTATAGAGTTGGATTATATCAACTCTTTCATAGTCGTCCCTTGGCCTCACTACAACGGTGGCAATTTGGTCCAAGCTTTTGAACAGATACGCTTCCACTTCTCAAGCACTTTTGAATCACCTTCTTTTCCAACTCTAGACATTTCGCAAGGGCAGTCTTACGATGACTCCGTATCTCGATTGCATAAAGGCCTTGTTTGACATCTCGTAGTTTTTGGCCAACCTCTTATGAGCGTTCGGCTGCTCCTCGGGCCCACTCTGCACAACTCCAAGGCGCTCATGATTTGACCTGGTATACAGATTCCAGTGCCTCGCATCAAGTCACTCATGACTCATGCTTGCTCTCTGAAAGCGGTTCGTACAATGGTCCGAATTAGGTGGTAATGGAAAACAGCTCAGGTTTGACCATCTCTAGCATTGGTTCCCATCTGCTATAAAAAAATTTACTCTCTGTTTCTATACTTACCCGTGACAATAATTGTGTGGTCTTATTTTCAGCTAATGGCTTTACGGCGCATGATCGCAGTTCGGGCAAGGTTTTTTTCACAGGCAGGAATAGATATGGGCTTTATGTCGTCGACTCCACCACTTCCCCGCTTGTTCTCTCATAGGTCTTCTTTACATTTTTGGCACTCTCGGTAGGGTCACCCTGGGCATTTTTTTTTATCTCATGTGTTTCTTAGTATGAATGTTGTTCTTTCCACTTCCAATAAAAATGATGCTTGTCATTTGTGTCAAGTTAAAAAATCAAAGTGTCTTGTTTTTTCGAATTCTACTACTCATGCTTGTGCCCTTTTAGAATTGGTGTCTGCTGATGTTTGTGGACCGCGCTGAGTCACATCATTCGTTGGTTATAAATACTATATCGCTTTCATTGACCAATTCAGTAGTTTCACATTGTTTTACTTGTTACGTTCCAAATCTGATGTTTTTCATGCATTTCTAAATTTTAAGGCTTTGGCCGAGAACTCCCTCTCCCACAAGATTAAAAAATTTCAAAACGATGGGGGAGGTGAATTTCTAAGCCCTGAGTATTAGTCCTTCTTGCGCAGCAATGGTATCCACCATCATATTTTCTGTCCTCATACACCACAGCAAAATGGTCGTGTTGAAAGAAAACATCGACACATCATCGAAGTGGGGCTTACACTGTTAACCCAGTCGTCTATGCCTAAGATTCATTTAGATTCAGCCTTTTCTATGGCCGTCTATCTCATCAATAGGTTGCCAACCCCACTGCTTCATTTTCGTTGTCCCTAACAAGTCCTCAAAAATGACAAACCGGATTACTCTAGTAGTCTTCGTATTTTTCAGTTGTCTGTGTTACCCATGTCTTCAGCCCTATTCCAAGAGCAAAATTGAGGATCGGTCGAAGCCCTATGTCTTTTTGGGCTATCACAATAGTTACAAGGGATATCGTTGTCTCGACATATCTATCGGTCGGTCATACGAATGTATTAGGATTATGGGCCCTTAGTGGGCCTAATTACGACTATTGTTAGCTTAGGGACTTTATCCTTATTCATTAGTCTTTTGATATTTATTTGTAAGTCGATGCTGGGATGGATCAAACTGCAATATTATATCTTTTAGTTTATTACAAATAAGAGGTCTACCCTTGGACTGATTAGTCCAAATTAATAAAAAAATGGCAGAAATTTTTTTTTAGTGTGCTAGCTATTGAAGTGATAATTTTTGGTAATGGTGTTTTGCAAACGTTCGATCAAGGTCTATATTTTAGGTTCTCTCTTCCTGCAGTCTGCGGAGTTATTTTTTGAAAACCTTGCCTGGTTAAGAGAAAAAGGAACGATTTTTATGAAGCCATTATCACTGTCGTATTAAGAACAGTTTTTTTTTTGCCTGCTTGCGAACAATGGCGGGTTGAGGTAGACATACCAGGCATATATTATTCGTCGTCGTCATCAATATTTTCTTCTTCCTGATCGTTGTTATTACCAATGAGTTCTTGTCCTAGTCGTCGTCATCTCTGTCGTCCAGCTCTACGTTTTGTGCATATTCTGGCCTATGAAGAGAAGATATACAAATTGATGGTGGTTATAGTAGAACGAGAATTACAGGGAGAGAGGAATATTTCGAATCTCGGTAGTTCTTAGCTTAGCACCCCAGTTTTTCTGCTCCTTGAAGAGGGTTCAGACGCGCAACCTCATATCTGATTCCATCGTGGAGGGCCGTTAGTCTTGATAATTTCAGAATGATTACTATCGTGAAGGTTTGGCAGCGGCATTGATGCATAAACGTTAAACTCCTGGGAAGCCTTTTCATGTGGCATCAATCCAAAATTCTTATTATTTGAGTGAAAACTGTAAACTGGCCTTCCAAGTCTTGGTTTTAGCAAGAGCACAGACAGTGAAACAAGAAAACCTGGAGCGTCGCAGTTCCTTGAGAGTTTGTTTATGTTACTCTTGGTCTGTGGGTTCTCGCATTCTCTGTTGAATGAGGCATCAGATTTTAGTTGGTGACTTGAGCACTTCGTAAATCTGCAATCCTTGATTTTCTGGGCGATAAATTTTGGACTTTCATACTGTAGATGGCTGAATAAGAAGAGGAGCAATTGGGTATTCTTATGTTTCCTGCCGGAGAAATAAGAGGGAAATAAGCCCCCCAAAGTCCGGTTGTTTGCTTCTCATCACAGGCAAGGGAGATCTTGGAAAACTAGCCAAGGTCTTGTTTTTAGAATGGGAGAGCAACTACTAGATTAGTTGTTCATTGTCTGCAAGTCAATTATCAATCGCTGCAAGGCGGCATGCTGGAGCTGCTGTTGCAAATTCGCTTGATTGAAGTATTGCAGCAAAACAGAAGAAGAAAGACTTCAGTTTCAGACCCAACCGAACCAGCATTACTACTCGTTACTCGGACCAGCTGAATATTGAAGCGACTCTATTCTTCTTATACTTATTCAAGCCTTGATATTGATCTCAAAATTGGGCATGCTTTTTGGGTTCTGAATTGGCATGTATTGAATCTGAATTAGGCCTCTTGAGTTTGCTGAAGGGTCAGGATTGAAGAGTACGATTGTAACAAACTACAGATAAAGGAGAAGCTTACAAAGGCATTCAACTTTCGGCTTCTACGACAGCTACAATGATTACAAGTCTACAGCATGTCCCTGCCTCTCAGTTGTAAAACAATTTCTCTCCGGGCAACGTCCATGATACCTTTGGTCTTCTCACTTTTTCTTTTTATTGCTGCCAGCTCGTACTTGTCCATCATGTTCCTTGAGGTATGATCTACACTCGTCATGCTTCAATACTAGATTCTTCCAAACATCCATGATCAATACAGGTATTATATATGCTTGTTGTCAATAAGTTGTTGGAGCATCATGTGATGGATTGCTATTCACTTGAAATTTCTAGGCTAGAGCCATATACTCAGCTGCTTAGAAATAAAAGAGTCATGGCCAACAGCTAGCCAGCACTAAAGGGCTCACAAACAAGAACGTATGGCAAAAGCCCACTTTTTTTTTTCTTTTCTTATTATTTTTATGTTGTTTTTCATCATTCTTTCTCTTCGACAATTTTCTGGAAAGCTATGTTGCGTGTCATAATTAATTAATCTGAACAATCAAAAAAAAAAAAAAAAAGATAGAGGTTGTTCCTTGCTATTCCAACAGGACATTATGGGTGATGTTTCTCCACATATGGACCGCCTCGAGGCTCAAATGTATGCTCTCCAAGCTTCAACTGCCGCCATCCAAAGAGTCCAAACCTTCGTTGATTTGAGGTGTTTTCGTGTAGCCGCCCAAGAGAAAGCGGAATTAGAGGTTCTTCTTCATACGCCACCAATAGGGGACACATGTGTCGTCGACAATGCTGGTTGAGCTGTATTCTTCCTCTGCCAAGGGCTAACCGCCCCCCTGCTTTCAGATTAATTTACTGCATTTTCCGCCGCTTCCATTGCTGACTCCTCCACTCGCACATTCTTCCCCACCATCAGCAGTGTCACTCCTTGATGCCATGGACGACCCCTTTGAGGCTCCCCTCATTGATCCGCCTCTGTCGGACCATTCACCGCCACTGGTTCAGTCGGTTGCTTCTCGACTAGTTCTTAAAATGGACTCCCCAACCCCGGATGTCGCCTCAACTTCTCCATTGTCCATCGTCAACCTTTTGACGGCTCCTTTTGACCGCATCGACCATGCTTTCATCCTTTGGCTCCACGTGCTTCAAGTCTCATGTCGGACTCACCGGAGTCCCCTCCTTTGCCAGTCCTGCGCTCTTCCCCGGTTCTCCCACGGATAGATGATCGGCCATTGTCCCACTTTGATGTGGGCAGCCATGCCATATTTAGTGGAAGTTTTTCTACTACTGTCGTCATGATGCTACTCCCACTAGTCCACGGTCTGCCACATATCTGGAGCCCTCCAGGTGGTGTCAAGCAACGCCAGACAGATTGTCATCCTCATGTCTCCAATGACATTCGTATCACCGATATAGACTTGCTGCCATATGATCGTGATATGCCATGGTTAATTTCTTGGTTTATTGCTTATGTTTTTAATTGTGAACCTTGAGGGCAAGGTTCATTTCAAGGGGGGTGGAATGATACGAATGTATTAGGATTATGGGCCCTTAGTGGGCCTAATTATGACTATCCTTAGCTTAGGGACTTTATCCTTATTCATTAGTCTTTTGATATTTATTTGTAAGACCATGTTGGGATGGACTAAACTGCAATATTGTTTCTTTCAGTTTATTATAAATAAGAGGTCTACCCCTTGGACTGATTAGGCCAAATTAATAAAAAACCCTAATCTGTATCTCTCTTCCTCTCTTACCTTTTTCCAAACCCTAATTCCCCCTCTCTTCCCTTTTTCTAAACCCTAATTCTCTCTTCTTCTTCCTCAATATCCCTCTAAACCCTATTTCCTCTTCATTGGTTTGCTGTTATGCATCAGAACCGTAACAGTCGGGTGTACATATCGAGAAATGTGGTGTTTGATAAGACACATTTTCCAATCTCTAAACTTGCTATGCTACCTAGCTTGAGCGACACTGCACCGACGAACCACCCTACCGGCCTCCTACCATTGCCACCTCCCTTGTCCCCTAACCATACTTCCATGCCGTTGTTACCCGTAGAACCATCTGCTGTGATAGACTCGCCAACCCAACCTCCCTCACCCACCAGCCAAGATCAACCATCATCACCTTACCTTGAACCACCTTCTTTGACTACAATTGAGTGCCCGACCACATCCCGACCCACTGCCCAGTATGCTACACATCGCATGACGACCCGTGCCATGACCAATAGCCTTAAGCCCAAAATTTTTCAGGCCATCAAGCACCCGTTACCATCGGATCTGGGTGTCATTAAACCGAGATGCTAAGTGAAGGTAGCTAAACTCTCTGAGTGGCAGGATGCGATGAGTGTCGAATTTGATGCTTTAATGGCTAATAAAACATGGTCTTATGCCTCTCTTCCATAAGATCACAAAACCATTGGTTGCAAGTGGGTCTATCGAATCAAACGAAAGCCGGATGGTTCGATTAACAAATATAGAGCTTGTCTTGTGGCAAAAGGCTTCAATCAGAGAGAGGGGTTTGACTACTTTGACACATTCAACCCAGTTGTCAAACCTGTCACAATTCACACCATTCTCGCCCTTGCCTCTAGAAAAAATTGGCCACTTCGTCATCTTGACATAGCCAATGTTTTTCTCCATGGCGACTTAGAAAAAGAGGTTTACATGCAACAACCCCTTGGGTTTAAAAATCTAGTCTTCCCTTCTGCTGTGTGAAAACTGCAAAAGACTCTCTATATCCTCAAATAGAGTCCTTGCCCATTGTACCACAAGTTGACGTCCTATCTCCTTGAGCTTGGCAATACTGTGTCTTTGGCTGACACATCGCTGTTGTACAGGTTTCGTCCCTCTTGTCAGATCTTCATCCTTATTTACGTTGATGACATAATTGTCACAAGAAGTAGCTACTCTGAGATCATGACTCTAGTGGATAGCTTGCGAAAAGAGTTCTCCATTAAAGATCTCGGTGATCTGCACTACTTTCTCGGCATTGAGATCTTACGCGATGGTTCCGGTATGCACCTCTCTCAAACCAAGTATGTCATTGAGCTACTCGCTCGCCTGTCACTTGTTGTAGTCAAGCCGGTTAGTATGCCAGTTCCAAATGGTTCCAAACTGTCAAAGCTCTCCGATCACGCACGGCTGGATGCCACCGAGTATAGGTCCACCGTAAGGGCTTTACAGTCTCTCACACTCACTCGTCCTGATATCCAGTACGCTGTAAACCAAGCACGCCAGTTTTAGCAAGCTCCAACAGACGAACATTGGTCCACTGTGAAGTGAATCTTGCGTTACGTAAAGGGAACAATCAGCCATGCTATTGTTATTCGCCCCCGCTGCGATCTTGCGTTGGAAATTTTCACTAATGCCGATTAGGGCGGTAGTCCTGATGATAGACGATCTGTCGCTGGTTTTTGTACTCTTCTGGGTGGTTCTCTAATTTCATGGACATCCAAAAAGCAACCGACGGTATCACGCTCCAGTGCTGAGGCAGAGTATCGAGCACTCCCAGTTGCTACTTCGGAGATGTATTGGATTCGTCAGCTATTCCGTGAGCATTGGTTATTTGTTGGATCAACCACGGTCATAAGTTGTGATAATTTGTCTGCTACTCAAATTGATGCCAATCCTGTGTTCCATGGCAAAATGAAGCACGTCAAAATTGACTATAATTTTGACAGAGAACGACTAGCAAATGACACATTATAGGTCAAGTACATTCCAACTAGAGATCAGGTATCAGATATTTTCACAAAAGGTTTGCAGCGGGGTCAATTTTAGAGGTTACTTACCAAACTTTGCGTTCTCCCAAGACCGCCAAGTTTGAGGGGGAATGTTAGAATCCCCAGTCAGCTGATCTGATTAGGATTACCTTCTTCATATAGAGTTGTTAGAAAATCCTCTGAATTCTTAGAATCCCCAATCACTTGATCTGATTAAAATTACCTTCTTTGTATAGAGTTGTTAGAGATTCTTCTGAATCCTCGAAATCCCCAATGAGCGGATCTGATTAGGATTATATTATTTGTATAGAGTTCTATATTTGTAAAACTTGATGTAATTGAATCCCAATAAAATTGGGAATCCCAAACGGGCTGTTGCCCACATGTATAAATTCATACCTAATCAATGAGAAAGGTGTCGTAGTATTTTACACACTTACACCAACTAGATCAGAATATATGTTCTCATTCAAATGTGGTGTTTTAGACTTGAATTTAGTATTTAGAGTGGGAATATTATTTTGGTGTAGAATATAATATTTCTAAGTTTCTATATAACCCCAAATTATATGGCTACTCTTACAAACAAAAAAGGTTTTCTAAGGCGAAGAAGCACAAATTAAGTACAATAAACTTAATATCATATAAATTCCCACTAAATTAATAGGCATGACTCTTATAATCTTAAGACTTAGATGGATTACTACATTAATTAATTCCCACATAATAGGCTTATGAGTAAGGCTATATATATAGATAATTAAAGAACCTTCATGATATTCATTTATATGCGACCATACAAACTAACAATGTAAAGCAATATTAGCTAGCAAGCCAATTATCATGAGAATCTTCAACGTCCATTTTGCCTCTTCATCACCTTGAGTACTACAAGTAAAGATCAGCTGAGAGACGCGGAGTCAGAAGAACTTGAAGAGGTGTTGCTTTAGGCATGGTTAGTCCTGGAGTCTCAGACAAATCAACCGATTTATCAAAAGGTACTGTCTCAACATCAAACCCATGAAGGAGACGAGCAAGTGTCAAGTGGAGAAGGTGGAGAGCAAAATTTAGTCCCGGGCACATTCGTCGACCTGACCCAAATGGGAAGAGTTGAAAATGCTGTCCTCTTAAATCAATTTCTGGATCTGCAGTGAGGAATCTCTCTGGCCAGAACTTGAGAGGTTCGGACCAGATAAGTGGGTCTCTTTGAATCTTCCATACATTTACCATTAGCCACGTTCCCGCAGGAATTCTGTGGCCACCTACACAACAGTCTTCCATGGCTTCGTGAGGCGCTCCCAGTGGTGCTGGAGGGTATAACCTCAGTGTCTCCTTGACAATGGCACGCAGGTAGGGGAGGTTCTTAATATCCGAATCTGTAACCTTTCTTTCTTTGCCAACTTGAGCGTCCAATTCATCTCGAGCTTTCGTCAATACTCCTCGATTGTTCAATAACAGGGAGAGCGCCCATGTTAGGGTAACGTAGGTGGTGTCCATACCACCAATAATCAACGTCTATAATATTATATAATATTGTCAGTGGATGGATATATAATAATTAAATAAATAAGAACTAGCTAGTACCATAATTAATTAAATGAACAAGGAGGAACATAACCATCAAATTAGTAACAAATATTACCAGACAAGTAGCCTTTATGACCGTATCCGCATCATAATCGGCGAAGTGGTATTTATCCATTTTCGTCAGCATCACATCGACAAAATCTTGTTCCCGGTACTCATGCTTACCATCAGCTAAGAGCCTCCGAAGTCGATGTTCCTTCAACCAAGAAGAACACAAAGAATCTAATTCCTTTGCCGTCTTCTTCATGGCACGTATTCTACCCCCTATATCAAATCTCTCCAGTGCAGGAAGAGCATCAGAAGGGATTGGATTCCCACTTTGGAGAAACAAATCAAGGATAGCTTGAAGAAACTTCCTTCCCTCGGCCTGAACATCGCCTTCCGTATTGGTACCGTAATATCTCTTCCCGGCCAAAGCCATCACCACGTCGTTGAAGGTCAACTCGGAAAACCATTCTTTCATCTCAACTATGAGGGGGATTTTCTTGTTCTCCACCCACCTCTGGTACAGACCTTTAATGGACAAATCCACCTCGGTGGCGCGGACGTGCTTGAGAAGCTCGAGCTGGCGGTGTGAGAAAAGTTCCAGGGTGGCTATTTTTCTGATCTCTCGCCACAAGGGGCCATACGGGGTGAACCCAAATACAGCATAGTCATAACCCAGATACTTGCCTGCGGCCATCAACGGGCGACTTGCGAGAACTCTGTCGTTGGTGGTGAAGCACTCTTTAGCCATTTCTGAGCTGCTTACCACTACTGTTCGATGAACACCGATCCAGATAGTGATCAAGGGGCCGTGCTTGTCAGCCAGGTCTCCCAGAATCCGAGCAAGAGGCCGATGGGTAGTGATGAGCTTATGGAGGTGACCTAAAATAGGCCATTTTCCTGGGACTTCCGGGGGAATAGGAAGGGCCGCTTCTTGCTTTCTATGACTGAAGAACCTCCTCCAGGATTTGCAGAGAATAAAAGCCAACAGAAAGGCGCAGAGCCCAACCATTACTTCCATGGTCTCTTAACTAGCTGGTGATTACTTCCATGGAAGTCCGAGAACACACGAATGCCTGCCTTACTTCCTTATACATATATATACAGTTGCCTAAACCCGGCCGGTTCGTGATATGACAGCAGATACATTGTCATCCCCCCTCAAAGGCTGAGAAATTATAATAATCAAACTAGGGCTCGGTGGCAGTTGAAATAACATATTTCTGACATTATTGCAGAATTTTTCTATTGAGAGTGCTATTCGATTTCAGCACAAAAGTTTGTGATTAAGAAAATTCTTCTCTTAGTTAACTAAAATGGGGATAAATAGTACTAGCCGGTGGTACGTGGGGGCACTTGTGTTCTTAAATATATATCGAACTTTACGAGAACATTTCATCAACATTACTGGCAGAGTCATTTTGTGGAAAATAATCTAAAGGAGAGAATATTTTGGAGATCGTAAAGGAGTTTCTTGTGGGACATTTCATGATTCTATACCTTATGATTCTATACATGTATATATATATATTGCCGGTCATGTAATCATATTGTAGACAAACATCATGCATGACACTAGTTTATATAGTATAGTTTTCACACCGCGTGAAGCATAATATGTTTTCATCAAGAGTACTTTGAAATTAATAAATTCAATGACGACATAATTAAAGCTTATCTTTTTGAATTTTTTAATAGATTTGACAAAGAAAATGACATGAAACCTAGCTAATTACCACCCACCTTGGACTCCATGTACTATAAAGTAGGATAATGGCACCATAGCATAATGAGCGCCCGAGGCTCCCATGATCATTCCCTTTGTTGTTGCTGATAAACATTCCTAGTGATGTGTGTGTGTAGTAGAACACAGAGAGTCTAATTTCTTAAATGTCTTCTTCATGGCACGTATTCGGCCACCTATATCGAATCTTTCCAGTATAGGTAGGGGTGGGCACGAATCGGGTTTGGGTCGGGTTTCTGAAAACCCGAACCCGACCCAACTTATATAACCCGAAACTCAAACCCGTGAAATACCCGCACGGGTTTTAAAACCCAAACCCGAACCCGACCCGAAAAACCCGAATTTTTTATACTTTTGCTAAATAAATAAAGAAAAATATATTCAAAAATATTAAAAAAAAAAACCCGCAGGTCAGGTTTGGGTAAATCCGAACCCGACCTGACCCGAGGTCGGGTTTGGATTCCCAAACCCGAACCCGACCCGCGGGAATCCAAATCCGGATTTTTTGGGTTGGGTCGGGTCGGGTTACCCGGAAAACCCGACCCAATGCCCACCCCTAAGTACAGGAATAGCATCACAAGGGGTCGGATTCAGACTTTTGAGAACAAAATCTCTGATGGCTTGAACAAACTTCTTCGCCTCCTTCTGATCATTTTCTTCCACGTTGGTACCGAAGTATCTCTTCCCGACCACACTCACCACCACGTTGTTGAAAGTAAGTCCCCAAACCATTCCTTCATCTCTACTTTGACTGCAGGGATCACTTTCTTGTTCTCCATCCACCTCTGGTACAAACCTTTAATTGATAAATCCACCTCGGTGGTGCGGACGTGCTTGAAAAGCTCTAGCTGGCTCTAGAGTGGTTATTTTACGTATCGCACGCCAGAAGGGACCATAAGGAGTGAATACAAGTAGGGCATAGTCATAACCCAGATACTTGCCTGCAGCCATTAACGGACGACTTGCGAGAACTCTGTCGTTGGTAGTGAAGCACTCTTTAGACATTTCTGAGCTGATCACGAGTACCGTTCGATGAACACCGATCCAGATCGTGATCAAGGGACCGTGCTTTTCTGCAAGGTCTGCCAGAATCCGTGCGAGAGGCTGCTTGGCTCCCATGAGCTTATGGAGGTGACCTATGAGAGGCCATTTTCCGGGGACTTCTGGGGTGTTGAACCGGCTTTTGCGTTCCTAAGTACTCCGAACCAGGATTTCCAGAAAATAAAAGCCAATACAAAGGCAGCTAAGAGACCAACCATTGCTTGCAGTGCCACAACCATTTGAAGTTCCATCAATGTGCCTGATCAGATGTATTAATAACAGAGCCTAGCTAGAGGTGGCTACTGCAAGTAAGTACGAAAAACTTGAATTAATGCTGCTGCCTTCCCTCCTTAATTAAATGTAGAACGAGCTGATCAGTACTCACTGGCTATTAAATCGAATTGTTCTTAATTACATCATATATAGCATTATTTTAAATCAAGGTAACTCGATTTCCTAAATCTTCCAGACTAATTAAGTACTTAACTAGACATGAAACCACGTGGTACTGCACAGTATATAGTTGTCATTAATTTGACCATGTGCTTCATTTTCTCACTAGTGCATTGTTGTTAAAGCTGAAAGCATCGAACAGTCGTCACATATGTCGAAAGAAAGACAAGCATATATATACATATATATGGAAAAAAATAGTTCTTATATCTGAATAAACATCGGTTTGCGGAGGAGACATCGATCTACGAGTGTTTGGTAGATTAATTATGTCTTCATGAACATATTTTATGAAAAATTATCGGTATACTGTCATTATTTTTTTGCCACATATATAATTAATAAGGATGTAGTCTACACCCTTATTGTTGATGACTAATCGAACTTGTCGTCTTATGTGCAGCTCCAATAATATTGTAGCTTTCAGCGGCAAATGGCCACCCATACTTTTGGGGATAGTCCTCAAAGAGAATATCCCCCATCTAATAAAGCCTGTCCACAGTTGCAACCAATTAAAGAAGAGAAGATGGTTGACCGGATTATGGTCAGTAACAAAACTATATGAATTAAGTCACAAGTTTCAGGTAATTAATCAGGCCATTGGCTTAATTTCTGTCTCTTTGCCTTGTTCATAGAAATTAACCAGCGTGCACTCAATTATATAAGCATTATGAAAGAGAAACGAGCAGAAAATTTACATTGAAATAAAAAACATGAGCCCCAACGGAAACTGATAATTCTATAAGTAACTACATTTAAGTAGAAATTGCTAAATAATGTTGAAAAATGAAGACAAAAACAGAAGAAATGTTCTAAATCTTGTGGGAGACCGACCCAAAATATCGAAAATATACATGTGATCAATTCTTCTTGTGTGCCATGATAAGAGGAAAGCTTTAATACTTCCATGGAAGTGGCTGGCCCTTGATTCTGAAAATTACCATTTAGTAGTAGCAATGTGTTATATAGGTGGAGATTTGGGGACTCCATTCTCGCTTGCATGTGATAAATAGCATTCATAATTTGCAATTTCGGCATGTTAATTTGAGTCTAGCTACGAATATATATAGGAAGGCTAGCCAAGTAGAAACAAGAAGCCACATGAGCTTCAAATCTCCATTGACTATTTAATTACATAAAATTAATCATATATATCAATCTAGCTGCACACATTTTGAAGCTACCTTCACTTTTGAGCATACTCGATTCATTGGATTGTCAGTCAGCAATGCATCACACAAAGAACTCAACTCTTCAGACAAAATCCTTCTTTGCATGTGTGGACTGAACCAGAAGCCTTATTAATTAGAAAATTAATCTTAACAAAATTGCCCATGTTTGGTTTCTTCTGCTGTAGAAAGACTTGAAAGCGAGTACTACATATTTCATTTAGTTTGTAGGGAAAATTACCACTTTTAAGAACTGTCCTTCTCTGTTGTACGCTGTCATATATATATGCACTAATATAGACAGTATAATACACCAGTAGAGTCAGTGCACTTACATTACTCCATACTCTAAGTGTTACTCGAGTTGCACACTTTGCCAATAAACACACTGAGACAACAGAGTTGTTATCGCAATTCAAAACCGATTGTTCTACTCTGTGGGGCATTCAACCTAGTGTGATAAACCACTACTCAAAGAGATTTGTGGTAACCAATCTCAACTTACACTACACCCTATTCAGATTGAAGCTCTTCTCTGAAAACTCGAGCTCTCCAAACCTCTGTGATTAACTCTGCCATCTCACACCAGCAAAGCTCCTTTAGCAACCACCCACCAAGAGATCCCCTTGATGTGTTCTTCCCTAACAGAAGACTTTATTCAACATCAACAACCTCTGGTTGAAAAGATTGATTGAATAGTCAATGGCTTCTTCTTTCAAGCCTGATGATTGTAGATAAACACCATACAAGCTTATTACATACAGTTCTCACACGAACAACATATACGCATCTGCATAGCAAGCTCTTCTCTTTCACGCACAATAGATCGATCATCTTCTGGGTGAATTTTCTTATGCTGAATGAGAGGTTTGAATCACTATTTATTGGGCAGCAATCAGTCTTTGTTTGGAAATCTGGTCTTTCTTGAATTGTCCTTGCTTTGTAAGTTCTAACCAGATTAGAACAGTTGCCTTCAAATCTGCTTTCTTTTTGCCATCTTCTAGTTGTGTTATGTTTCCTATTTTGCTCAATATACAGTTTTCTTGTTTGACTCGATCTGCTTGTTTTGATCTTCTTTCCGTGTGTATACCAAAAATAGCCAATTTGAATATTTGCGTCACCACCACTCATGGATCAATTGTTTCCAAAATAATTCTCATGGACAGATGTTGCCAAAATACGGAAACCATGGATTATGTATCAAGCTATCCATCTCCAGCCCATAGGCTACCTTGAGAGGAAATGTTAGTGATGATTCATATACACCATAATCACATATGCAAAACGTAATATATCACATGTTTTTGGTGTTCAATGTGCAAAACCCTAGCAAAGGCAAGAATTAATGGCTGGCTGATTCTATTGCCCTACACAGCTTAATTGAAGGCTTAATATGAAGGGCTAAATATTCAAGGGTTTATTCAAGGGTTTGTTCAAGGGTTCTATAACTGATATTCTTAATTTCTGTTTTTACTTGTACATGACCACTATAGGTTGTAAACTCACTCACTGCTGTAATATATATCATTGAACGGAATACAAAAGTCTCTTCGCTTCTTATCTTACAAATAGTACTTGAAAATCACTATGGTGATATGGGTTAATTAAATGTTCAGGTGTTTAACACTCCTCCTGAAATACTAACTTAAAACATCAAGCACATTATAAAGTAAAGTAAAGACACGACAGATGTTATCGCAGTTCAGAACAATTGTTCCTAATCTGCGAGGTTGTTTAGCTCGGGATAATAAAAATTCACTAATTGTTAGCTGTTACAGGCATTCACCAAGGCATTACAAGAGTCACACACTCCTTGTTCAGCATTGTAACAGAAATATTGGATTACCTTCAAGCTCCTCTTTGACCCACTCGATGTGAGTGGTAACGTTTTATCCCAACTGAGGTTCCCCTTTAGTGCGAGTTTCCAGAGTAGAAAACTCAGTTTGTCTCAAATACAGACTTAGTAGGCTTGTTGCAAACTCCGGTTGCTACTCTGCCTCCATCTCTCGAACTGGCTCTGAATAAGCTGATAGATAAAGAACTAATACACCACAGGTGACACTGACTCTTTCTAATTCTCGAAAAACTCCCTTTTGTAAGTCATCTCTTGTATCAAGGTCTTCTTGTGTTTATATGCTCGTACGTGCACACTTCTTGTGGTAAGTCCTTGATTTACACATTAGATGTCACTCCCATAAGTTTTGTCTAAATCTTTCCTTGGACATGTTTCAATCACCTATCCGTCCATGAATAAACATCAGTCTCACAAACCTACTTTTATCAATCCACTAATACATCTCAATCCCTTAGTTATATCTCAATCAATCTTGAATAGCTGTCATGAATCAATTCCATATCTCTTCCTTCCCTATCTTGATCTTTGCACGTGAGATGCTAGCACTCACAGGACTCCATTCAAATTCGTTCCCTTTAATTTGGAGCACAACTGCACAAGCGACAGGAGTAAGTAATTTGGGGATGCTGGCAGATGAGTATCTAAATTATTTAAACAGAAACATGATCAGAATAAGGATGCTGCCCTCCATATATATAGCTGCTATGCGTGTACCTTGTGTCTACTTCATTACAATGAATAATAAATTCAATGAGGACATGATTAAAGCTGAAATCAACAAGCTTTATGTTTTTATTTTATACTTAACAAATAAAAGAAGGTGATTCCAAATTAAGATGATAAGAGACATTTACCTCGAGGCTCATAAAATAGGACAAATATACAACTGCTTCCTTTAGACCGGACTGGCCGGATTAATTAATTAATAAACAATGTATCCATGTGCTTTTTTAGCAAGGCATTTAAATATATAAGACTGAGCCACATACATGATTAAGCTCGATATGTATGAACAACACTAGCTACCTTGATGTAGGTTCCTGAAAATGTTCTGGTGATATCGGTTAGTATAAATTATCGGGTGTTAAAACTCCGGTTGGAACTCTATGTTAAACACCTCGAGAAATAAAGAACAAACCAAACACAAACAAGTTGTTATCGCAGTTCGGATCAACTGTTCCTAATCTGCAGGGCATTCTTGCCCGGGATAATAACAATCCACTAGTGATAACTGATTACAAGCCTTTCACAAAGACTGTACAGTTTTGATTCACCTTCTTAACAGAATCGTGGATTACCTTCAACACCTGACCCACTCAGTGTAAGTGGTCACGTCATTATCCCACTGGGGCTCCCCCTCACTTCGAGCTTCCAAGGTGGAAGACTCAGTCTGTCTCCAGAATAGACTTCAGCAAGGGTGTTGCAACTCCGGGTGGAACTCCGTCTTCAGCTCCTCGACCGCCTCTCAGAAAGCAAATTGATGAAGAACAAATATGCTCCAAAACACACGAACTTCTCTTGAATACTTGGAATAGCTCTCTCAGAAGTCGTGTGTTATGTCTAGGCCTTCTTGCCGATTTATACTCGTACATATCCTATATATGGTAAATCCTTGATTGATTATCAATCACTTCAATCCGGCTAGTTACTTTCTTAAATTCGTTCCAGTCATCAATCAATATCAATCTCTCATTTATCTCAATCGATCTAGAGTTATTCTTTCTTCTTTCATCCACGAATATTTTTGATAACCTTTGTAAGGTTGTCATATCACAAACCTTCTATATATATATGCTTTGATTGTGCATGACGATTTTGTCCAAAGATAGTCAATCCATCATGTGCTGGCACTAACAGTTCCCATTGCCTTTACAATAATTTGGAGAACTTAATTAGTGACACTGATCAATTGATATTGGGTGATGTAATGATGTTGGACCAACTGCAGTAAGCACTATCGACAGTCATGATCTCGATCGAGTACAATATTCTCTAATTTCAACTCGATCAATTTAATGTACTCGCCATAGGATATTCAATGGATCAAAAATTTAAAATGAAGCATAGTTATAAAAAGAAAAACAGGTAGTCCATTTAAATTTTGTTGCCTTGTCTTAGTAATTTGTGATTGAGATTTATTGTTTCGTCAATTTAATTAACTATATATTATCTCTGCGTTGAGACAAGGGGTGGCAACGGGGCGGGGCGGGGACGGGTTTCTGCCCCGTCAAAATTTGGGGAAACTCGTCCCCGTGAAAATTCGCCCCATGGGTTTACATTATAAACCCGTCCCAGCCACGCGGGGCAAAAATCCCGCCCCGAACCCGCAAAACCCGCCCCGCCCCACAGGTACCCGACCCGACCCACCCCATTATGACATGTTTAGTATTAAAAATTTTAAAAATATAAAAAAAAAATCAAAAAAAAATATAATAAACCTCTAAACATATAAATACCTATGAATCACGTAAAACTTTGTCAAACATAAAATTCATTAATATATATTTTTTTCTATAATATATTTGCCTTATAATATATTATTTTTTTACATAGGTGTTAAGCGGGTCAGGTTAGGTTTTTGGGGCGAAACCCGTCCCCACCCCGAATCCGTGACGGGTTTCGCTCCAAAATACCAAGCCCGCCCCGCGGTGTAAAAATGCAAACCCGAACCCACTTTAAGCTGGTCGGGTCGGGGCAGGTTCCCCGTTATCGGGAACCGTTGCCATCCCTAGCTGAGACATGCATGATAATTAAAGATAATGACTTTATTTAATTAATAAATCGAAGACAACAAACATATATGGGTGTTCTAATTACAAGCAATGAAGATTTTCTAAGACATTAACAATGAAGAACACAAAGATGGCTTCTCTGACACACAAATTAACGAGGTTTCCTAAGACAAACAAACAAAAAGGTGTCTCAATTAACCGGTTCATCAAATTAACAAGGTTTCCTGGAGCCTCTGACAAATCAACCGGTTCATCAAAAGGTGTCTCAACATCAAACCCATGAAGGAGGCGAGCAAGTGTCAAGTGCAGAAGGCGTAGTGCGAAATTGTATCCCGGGCACATTCGTCGACCTGACCCAAATGGCAAGAGTTCAAAGTGTTGTCCCTTTACATCAATTTCTTGATGTGTAGTTAGGAATCTCTCTGGCCAGAAATTGAGAGGTTCGGACTAGATACGTGGGCTCTTTGAATCTTCAACATATTTACCATTAGCCTCGTTTCAGCAGGAATTTTGTGCCCACCAACACAACAGTCTTCCTTGGCTTCGTGAGGAATGGAGCAGTAGGGTATACCCGCATTGTCTCCTTCACAATAGCACGCAGGTAGGGGAGGTTCTTAATATCAGATTCAGTAACCTTTCTGTCAATGTTGTTAGTGTAATATGCGTATATAGGTTATTAATGTAATATGTGTACCTATATATGGGCAATTTGGTCATTCTGTATATCTGTAACCCATGTATATAAAGACTTGTACATGTTAATGAAAATAAATTGGTTTTTGATAAGTTTACATGGTATCAGAGCTAGAAAATTGCGTGTTTTGTTGAGAGGGGGCGTGACTCAATCAGACTCGGTCACAAAACAATCAAAATCGGCCTAACTCGGCTCAACTCGGGCCCAACTCAGTCCGAGTTCGCGACGTCACCGAGTCGACTCGTCATGACTCAGTCGTCTTCAACCCTGGGCTAGGGTTTCGGCGCCTGTTTGGGATTACGATTTTGGAGCTTTCAGGCCACAAAAACTCCTTCTGAGACCACTTATAGGATCATTTTGAGTTGCTATTTCATACCCCTCAAGAAATTTTGGAGAAATCTTACGATTTTGTGAGGATTTGAAGTGGTTTTTGGGCTGCGTCGTCGACCTTGCGCAGGTCGTGATTTGGCTTTTTGGGAGAAATTTTGTGCCATCAAGAGCCTCTTATCTGGCCATAAGGGTCGATTAAGCATCGATTTGGTAGGATTTGATAAACCCCTCTAGAAATTTTGGGTAATTCGGAGTTCGCGAGGAGTTTTTGACAAACCCTATTCGAGTTGCGTCGTCGCGAGGCTGCGTTTGGGATTCTTTGTGCATTTTTGCCCTTGCAACTCGTCTTCTTCAGCAATTATCAGTCGAAAATTGCTTCTTTCTCAGGTGCGTTGCTTGAATCTTGGTTTTTGGCTTGCGATTGCTTGTGTGGGAGTCGAAAATCTCCCTCCTGTGTTGATTTGTGGCTGGCTGCGACTATCTGTTTGGGATTTTTGTGATTGCTGGTTCGATTTTTGGCTTGAGATTGTTGCACTTCATTTTTTTTGCCCTATTTGTCTTTGTGTTTGTTTTGGGACCCTAATGGCCACGAGCATGGATATTGCTCAGATTGTGCCAGTGAAGCTTGATGACACTAATTATGTTCATTGGGCCTCTATTGTGCGTACTTTCTTGAAAGGCCGAAATTTGTGGAAATATGTCACTGGTGCCTGTCCGCTGCCGGTTCTTGCTGCTGATAACTCTAATTTGAAAGCAGTCGATGATTGAGAAATTAACAATTCTAAGGCACTTACTTTATTGGTTAGTTCTGTGTCTCCTTCCATCATTCTGATATCTGGGGTCGAGCTTTTCTTAATGCTCCACGATTGTTCAATAATAGGGACAGAACCCATGTTAGGGTAATGAAAGTTGTGTCTGCAGGTAAGGTAATGCTCGGTGTAAATTACTGTAATCTATTTGAATAGTGAATTCTTCACGCTGTGTTTGAGTTCCCTGCAGAATAAGAAGGTGGTTTTTTGCACTACAAGAAAAAAACTTTTTTGTCACAAAGTTTTTTGTCACGAACTACATTTCGTAACAATATATTGTCTTTTGTCACGAATAATACATTTCGTGACAAGAGATAGACGAACTAGAAAAGAGTTTTAAATGAGGTAAACGTTTTGGTCACGAAAAAGGAAACTTAATGACAATAAAATTACCCGCGAAAAAGCTCGGCTTCCCGTGAATTTTGTTGTCACGAACTAGTTAAATCGTAACAAAATAATGAACAAGTTGTCACGAATTACAGTTTTCGTTACAAGTGGGAACGCCAATAAAAATTGAATATTTTATGAGCATGACTTTTTGACACGAAAAACAAAATTAGTGAGAATAAAATTTCTCGCGAAAAAGGTCAGTTTTCCACTAATTTTGTTGTCACGAACTAGATAAAATCGTAACAAAACGATGAACAAGTTGTCACGAATTAGAGTTTTCGTGACAAGTGGAAAAAACAATAAAAATTGAATATTTTATGAGCGAGACTTGTTGTCACGAAAAAAAAAAATGGTGACAATAAAATTACCTGTGAAAAAGATCAGTTTCCCTCGAATTTTGATGTCACGAAATAGGTAATATCGTAACAAAATGATGAACAAGTTGTCACGAGTTTGAGTCTTCGTGACAAGTGGGAACACCATTAAAAATTGAATATTTTAAGTGCGAGACCTTTTGTCACGAAAAAAAATTGGTGACAATAAAATTACCCGTTCGGTTTCCCGTGAATTTTGTTGTCACGAACTAGATAAAATCGTAACAAAATGAAGAACAAGTTGTCACAAATTAGAGTTTTCGTGACAAGTGGGAACTCCAATAAAAATTGAATATTTAATGTGCGAGACGTTTTGTCACGAAAAAGAAATTTGTGACAATAAAATTACCTTTGAAATGTGTTGTCATGAACATGTTTAAATCGTAACGAGAGACTGAAGATGTTGTCACGAGTTAACTATTTCGTGACAATAAAAAAATTGAATTAAAAAAATTATTTTTATGAGTGAACCTTATGTCACGAATAATTTTTGTAACTATAGTGGAATTTCTAATGTTACAATTTTGCTATTTCGTGACTAAAGGAAAACACATGCCAAGTTAAAATTATTAAGTCCGGTTTATGTTGTCACGAATATCCGTAACAATGGAAAATCCTTTTTGTCACGATTTACATTTTCGTGACAAGAGAAAATAGTATTAAAAAGTTCTTTTCTAGTGTGAGACTTATTATCACGAAAACGTTGTCGTTACAATAGTAGAATCTATGTTGTTGCAAATTGCTAATTTCGTGATTATATGAAAATGGTAGACACCATAATTTCAATAGGAACCAGTAGCTAGCTAGTTAGATTTACGTATGATCAATGGTAGAGACAAGGGGAGAAAGGGGGGCCATTGCAGAGAAAAACTTGATCCTGGTCATGCTTACTAGAAAGCCGATGCTCCTTCAACCAAGCTGAACAGGAAGAGTCTAATTCCTGAAATGTCCCCTTCATTGCACGTAATCTGCCGCCTATACCAAATCTTCCGAGGGCAGGAATTGCATCTGAAGGGTTGGATTCAGACTTTGGAGAGACAAATTAATTACTGCTGGCTTGAAGAAACTTCTTCGCCTCATTCTCATCTTCAACCATGTTGGTACTGAAGTATCTCTTCCCGACCACACTCATCACCACGCTGTTGAAAGTCAAAGTCCCCAAACCATTCTTTCATCTCAATTACTTTTATGGGGACTTTCTGTTAGGACCAAATTAAGTGGACCTCTTTTTGGCATAAGGACGTGGCTGTAGGAAAGGAAAAATAGAAACAGTCTATATCTTTATTTAGACATGGAATGTGTCATGATGGACACACGTAGATAGTGACCTTGAGATAAGGGTCATAGTGGAGCTTATTGAGGAGCCTAAACTTGGTCTTTTCTCTACTATAAAAGAAAAATGCTTTGATCAACAAAGCGAACATGCAAAGACAGAGAAGAAAAGGAGTAGAGTGAAAAGAGAGAGATCTGCAGGATCGTCTCTAAAGTCACGAGTGAAGTACGTAGCGAAGCTCTTTGGAGGAGAGTAACAACCAAGGGGGAGCCTTGGTAGGGTCAAGGAGATCAGAGACGTTCTCTTCCACTCACGTGTGTGTTGAGTGGATTATCTATCGTTGTAAGTTTATATTTTGCTTTTGTTGAAAAGTCTACTGTTGTAATATTGTCTTACAAGCATAAATAAGATTCCTTGATAGGGATTGTACGCCCCGTAATACAGAGGTGTGTTTCTCTGTATTTCGTCAAATTCATATGTACGTCCACTTCTTATATTTCTGTTTGTTTGTTGTTCCCGATTCCAAGTGTTGGAGTCGCCTTGGTGTTGTAACACCTATATATGATAACACCAGACAAGAAATGAGACCTACAAGTGGTATCAGAGCCATACTCTATTTTGTCTATAGAGTGATCCACGATCTGGTAATGGAGCCTCAAAAGGAAGTCGTGCAAGCTGTCAAGCCACTCATTCTGGATGGCACAAATTTTGCATATTGGAAAACCCTGAAGAAGAGAAAATTAAAGATGAAATATGTATGGGTGAAGAAGGGGCTGGTGAGTCACTTTGATTCTCATGATTCTGATTGTTATTACAAAGTGTCGTGCAAAACGAGGTGTTGCAACACCACCTGTGGTGGCCTTCAGACAAGGCACCAGAAGTTGGAGGGCTTTAGCAACTATCTGCATAAATGCCACAAAAAGTTTGTTTCTTTTGATATGTTTATGTGGCTGGGTCATGTGTTACAACACCATGACTACTTCAACACCTCGGGGGAGATCAATTGGTGTGATGCCAAAAAGATGCCCAAGGGGGAGATTGTTAGGACCAAATTAAGTGGACCTCTTTTTGGCATAAGGACGTGGCTGTAGGAAAGGAAAAATAGAAACAGTCTATATCTTTATTTAGACATGGAATGTGTCATGATAGACACACGTAGATAGTGACCTTGAGATAAGGGTCATAGTGGAGCTTATTGAGGAGCCTAAACTTGGTCTTTTCTCTACTATAAAAGAAAAATGCTTTGATCAACAAAGCGAACATGCAAAGACAGAGAAGAAAAGGAGTAGAGTGAAAAGAGAGAGATCTGCAGGATCGTCTCTAAAGTCACGAGTGAAGTAAGTAGCGAAGCTCTCTGGAGGAGAGTAACAACCAAGGGGGAGCCTTGGTAGGGTCAAGGAGATCAGAGACGTTGTCTTCCACTCACGTGTGTGTTGAGTGGATTATCTATCTTTGTAAGTTTATAGTTTACTTTTGTTGAAAAGTCTACTGTTGTAATATTGTCTTACAAGCATAAATAAGATTCCTTGATAGGGATTGTACGCCCCGTAATACAGAGGTGTGTTTCTCTGTATTTCGTCAAATTCATATGTACGTCCACTTTTTATATTTCTGTTTGTTTGCTGTTCCCGATTCCAAGTGTTGGAGTCGCCTTGGTGTTGTAACACCTATATATGATAACACCAGACAAGAAATGAGACCTACACTTTCTTGTTCTTGATCCACCTCTGGTACAAACTTTTAATCGATAAATCCACCTCTTTGGTGCGGACATGCTTGAGAAGCTCGAGCTGACGGGTAGAGAGAAGCTCCAAATTGGCTAGTTTACGTATCTCATACCAGAAGGGGCCATATATAAGGCGAAAATCCAAACCATGCATAATTGTCACCCAGATAGTTCTATATATAAGCAACTACCCAAAATATCAAAATTGCATAATAATGTTGAAAAATGAAAACAAAACTCTAGAAATGTTCTAAATCTTGTGGGAGACCGGAGACGTACTGAAAATATAAAAAATATGTGAATTATTCTGGTGTGCTATGCCAAGAGGAAATTTTTAATACTTCCATGGATGTGGCCGGCCCTGGATTCGGAAAATTACCATCTAGTAGTAGCTATATGTGTTATATGGTGGAGATTTTGGGACACCATTGTCTGCTTGCATGTGATAGAATCGTTATTCATCATTTCCAGTTCCGGCATATTAATTTTAATTTAGGTGTATAGTGAAGCTAATTAGTAGAAGCAAGAAGCTACATAAGCTTCAAATCATCATTGACTAGTGAATTACATAAAATTGATCATATATATCTAGCTAGCTGCACATTACTTGAAGCCAGCTTCACGTACATTTGAAAGTACTCCATTAATGATTTTTCAGTTCGCAGTGTTCAGTGTGCAAAACGCTAGCAAAGGTAAGAAAGGCTGGTTGATTTGATTGCCAAATTCTTCTTCACCAAATCAATCAAGACAATTACAAGGCTTAATCGAAGGCTTTTATAATTGAAATACTTTCTGTCTTCACCTATACGAGTGTGACAATTTGGTGATATGAGCGGATAAGTATCTTAATTAATTATATACATAGAAACGACACAGACAGACGGGGACAGTCAGACGTACTTTTTATTATTATTATTTTATTAAGAAATTCAATGACGAAATAATTAATGCCGCCCGAAAGCAACAATTAAGCTTCACGTCTTAATTTTATAATTAACAAAGTAAAGAAGGCGAAATCAATATGAGAAGATATGATTACCTCGAGCTCGAAGCTCATAAAATAGGATAAATATATAACTGCTTCCATTGGACCGGGCTGGCCGTCTTAATTAATTGATTAATATATATACAATGTGTCCATGCATGTGCTCTTGTACGTAGATCGATATGTATGAACCGCACTAGCTACCTTGATGAAGTTTCCTATTGCATTCAATTACAATAATTAATTTGGGAGAACTTAATTAGTGACACTGATCAATTGATAGTGGGTGATGTTGGAATGAAATGGGGAACAGTAAGAGAATAAACAGGGAGAGTCGAGGTATTTAATTACAGATAGATAATGACTTTATTTAATTAAAGAAATCGAAGACAACAAATTAACAAGGATTCCTAATTAGAGAGAAACAAACACAGAGATGAGTACCCCCTACACTCAATAGAATACAAATTCCCACTTATTAGTAGTCATGAGTCTTTCATTTTGATACTGATCGACCTCGCGCGAGTACATGCATGCATTAACACTCACTTAATAGATAGGATTATCACACTCAATATTTGAAGCTAATTAAGAACCTGGCCTCTTTGTGTTCATTTATATGAGACCATGCATGCTAACAATCTTAAGCAATAACCAGTAGGAAATAATTTCATCATGCAATTTGCCACTTAATTCATGATCATCTTCTTTACTAGCTAGCTGTAAAGATCAGCTGAGAGACGTGGAGTCAAAAGAACTTCAAGAGGAGTGGCTTTAGGCATGGTTTGTCCTGGAGCCTCTGTCAAATCGACCGGTTCATCAAAGGGTGTCTCAATATCAAATCCATGAAGGAGACGAGCAAGTGCCAAGTGGAGAAGATGGAGTGCAAAATTGTATCCCGGACACATTCGTCGACCTGACCCAAATGGCAAAAGTTCAAAATGCTGTCCCTTAACATCAATTTCTGGATGTGTAGTTAGGAATCTCTCTGGCAAGAACTTGAGAGGTTCGGACCAGATACGTGGGTCTCTTTGTATCTTCCATACATTTACCATTAGCCACGTTCCCGCAGGAATTTTGTGCCCACCAACACAACAGTCTTCCATGGCTTCGTGAGGAGCTCCCATTGGAGCAGCAGGGTATAGCCGCATCGTCTCCTTGAGAATGGCACGCAGGTAGGGGAGGTTCTTGATATCTGATTCAGTAACCTTTCTGTCTTTCCCGACTTGAGCGTCCAATTCATCTCGAGCTTTCCTTAATGCTCCACGATTGTTCAATAGCAGGGAGAGAGCCCATGTTAAGGTGACGTAGGTGGTGTCGCTACCGGCTAGAATCAGAGACTATATATACATATGAACCCAGCAAGGAGATCAAATAAATTAAGGTCGTCATATATATATATATATATATGAAATATATATTAACTTCTCATGTAAATGAAGTATAAGAAATAAAGCTCGTCAAAGTTAATGTATTACCAGACAAGTGGCCTTTATGACTGTATCCGCGTCATAATCTGAGAATTGGGATTTATCCGTTATCGTCAACATGACATCGAGAAAATCTTGATCCCCGTACTCGTGCTTACCATCAGCAGAGAGCCTCCTGAGTCGATGCTCCTTCAACCAAGCGGAACACAAGGGGTCTAATTCCTTAAACGTCTCCTTCATGGCACGTATTCCGCCCCCTATATCAAATCTCTCCAGGGCAGGAATAGCATCAGAAGGGATTGGATTCCCAATTTGGTAAACAAATTTTCTGATGGCTTGAAGAAACACCTTCGCCTCGTCCTGATCTTCACCCACCTTGGTACTCAAGTATCTCTTGCCGACCACACTCATCACCATGTTGTTGAAAATCAAGTCGCCAAACCATTCTTTCATATCTACTAATTTGGCGGCCGGGACTTTCTTGTTGTTCTCCTTCATGCACCTCTGGTACAAGTCTTTAATGGCCAAATCAACCTCGGTGGCGCGGACGTGCTTGAGAAGGTCGAGCTGACGGGGTGAGAGAAGCTCTTGAGTGGCTATTTTACGTATCTCGCGCCAGAAGGGGCCATATGGACTGAACCCAAATACGGCATAGTCGTAACACAGATACTTGCCTGCAGCCATCAACGGGCGACTTGCGAGAACTCTGTCGTGGGTAGTGAAGCATTGTTTCGCTAATTCGGAACTGCTCACCACTACTGTTCGATGAACACCGATCCAGATGGTCATCAAGGGACCGTGCTTTTCTGCAAGGTCTGCCAGAATATGAGCGAGAGGCTGCTTGGATCCCATGAGCTTATGAAGGTGACCTACGAGAGGCCATTTTCCGGGGACTTCTGGGGGTGTAGAAACGCCTTCTGGCTTCCGGACTCCCAACCGGCAGGAGTACTTCAGGAAAATAAAAGCCAACATGAGAAAGGCTAATAGACCTACCATTGCTTGCGGTACCAGCTCAAGCATTTCTACTTCCATTGTGTCTCACTTGTATGCATTAACAAACAGATCCTAAAGAGGGGGCTAGTATGAAAAACTTGAAATGCCTGCCTCACTATATATATACCTTATATATATTGAGATATGGTAAGAGAACAATTAATACATCAGCCGTGATCTATGCCGCATCGATGACTGCGAAATTATATATAATGCGAAAGGAACTTATATGACATCGGCGCATAATTTTTTATTTGGCTCGTGCATGGTATCGAAAGACTAAGAAATACATTAGTACTGATGCCACCTCGAAGACTGCGAAATTATAATGTAGAAATAACGTACTGACTCACTGTGGTTGTAGACAAATTGTTCACACATTTTTCAATTTATGAGATTCGATTTCCCATATACTCTCCATTGGTAAATGGACACGAAACCACGTGATACTGACACGTCAAAAGAAGACAAAAATATAGGTGAGAGCTCCGCCCTGCGCGGAGCCCCGCATCAGGGTTGTCCATGACGCTGGAAATAGAATTGATCACTTTCTTCACACTTGCAGTCGTCGGAGATAGAGGATATGCAGTCGCCGGAGATAGAGGATATGCAGTCGCCGGAGATAGAGGATATGCAGTCGCCGGAGATAGAGGATATGCAGTCGCCGGAGATAGAGGATATGCAGTCGCCGGAGATAGAGGATATGCAGTCGCCGGAGATAGAGGATATGCAGTCGCCGGAGATAGAGGATTTACAGTCGCCAGGACAGAAAATCGATGGACTATATATACTAAGAAAGCAGCGACGAGAAGGCTGAAAAACGAGGGCGTTGCCCTGGGCGACGCCCGGGCTCCCTCCGCGCGACACGCAGTCGCGCGTGGGCCCACACTTCAGGGGGGAAATGGGAATTTCCCCCCTCCCTCTCCCCTCTGTTTCTTCCCCAACCCCCCAACTCCCCAACCCCTGCCCCCCCCCCCCCCCTCCCTCCTCTGCCTGGCGCCCCCCCCCCCCCCCCTGCCCGGCCCCCCTGCCTGACCCCTTCACTCCACCGGAAAGGGCTAAAGGGGAAGGGGCTGAGGGAGATGAGGGGGAAGGGACTGAGGGAGATGAGGGGAAGGGACGGAGGGGGAAGGGACGGAGAGGAGGGGGAGGGGGGGGGGGGGGGGAGGGGGAGGGGAATGAGGGGGAGGGGGAGGGGAGGGGGAAGATGGGGGGAAGGGGCTGGGGAATTATTTAACATGGGGGAAAATGATATGAATACGAAATGAGGGAATTTATACGATACTGGATACGATGATACGATACTGATAATGAGGAAATATACGATACGATACCTTTTACGGAAATACGAAAGGACGGGGAATGGATAGATGGACGCGATACGAGGATGCCGGATGATGATGTGATGGGAAGGGGAGGGGGGGGATACGGAGGGGGATGAGGATGAGGAGAAGGGGAAAACATGTGAGGCTATTAAAACATACGAGGGGGGAGGAGGGGGGGTTTTGATTTGAGGGAGGGGGGTGGAGAAGACGAAACGGAAAAAATTCCCATCTCCTGAAGCCCATCTCCCCATGAAGGAGTAGGTCGCATGAGGGGGGAGCAGCCGGGCAACGCCAGGCGTAGCAAATTTGGTCCCGAATTAGAGTCAGATTTTTTATTTTTATTTACACCATATCGGCATGTATCGGCCGTATTGGCCGATACGTAACCCGTATTTCCAGAGGGGTTATAAAATGTAACCCCTGTGCGTAACTTGTAACCCTTAGACACCTATTTCCAGAGGGGTTATAAAATGTAACCCCTGTGCGTAACTTGTAACCCTTAGATAAAAATCCGATACGTATCAGCCAATATGAGCAACCATGAATAGGATAGCTTGATTTCAGTCTCTTGTTCTCTACAGGAACCAGCTTGCATGGTATTAAGCAATATTATAAAAGAGAAACAATTCAGTAGTAGAAAACCCCTTTTCAGCGAGGGGGTTAGCAGTACCAAACCCTTGCCACAGAGTCACTTTTATTTGTTAAGCGACGGCCCTGCCACTTGGCACCGTTGGATCACTAAGGCTGACTTTTGTCCCTGATTGACAGGTAGGTCTTGCAGTCAAGCTCACTTCTGCCTTTGCACTGGGGGGCCAATCTCCCTCTAGCCCGAGGAAACTTTTGCACGACTCCGTTACCTTTTAGGAGGCCTATTACCATAGAAAATGTATACCTGAGATTGTCCCTTGGACATATTCCTATCTTTCATTTTTTTTAGTTAAAAACCCATATTTTACATTAAAAAACTAATAAGTACATAATCCGGGTCAATTGGGCTAAGACGTGCCCTGATAGAGTCCATGATAAGAGAATTATACAAAAAAATAGAATAGTAGAAAGCCAAACCGAAATATGTAAATGACAATGAGAGGCACATGTAGTAGCGTTTTTAATTTGCAAGGACATGAGCTATTGAGTAGGCGTCATGGAACTGATGGAGAAGGATTGGGTTGCGGATGGTCCTTAAGAAGCTCTGGATTTGGATGATCAACGGCCGAAGTGTCCACGAAATCTGTGGCTTCTCTTGGGCTGCCTGGATGATAAGTAGGGAGTCCCCTTGGAAAATTATCTGTGACTACCAAAAAAAATAGTATACAAGATAAAAGAGACAGTAAAAGTGGTGACCCAAGATGGTTGCGAATAATTACCCTATCACCAGCATCACTCGACACAAGGTTACAGGATCCATCAAAATTTACTTTAAGAAAAAGATACTGTGGAGGTTCCCACATAGTAGAGAGTAGTGACTTAGGCTTAGGCAATTTAGGAATGCCATGGATAGTAGATAGCTGATTCGCAAGAAGCAAAATCCTACGAATAAGTTGGTTAGGTGTTGAAGCCGTATGTTGGAATCGCCTATGTTGGAATCGCCTTTTATTTCACTCTAACCAAATTTCCCATAATGTGAGAGATAGTAAGGTGAGGGAGAAAGGGTGAGATCGCATGATATAAGAGGAAAAACCAGACAGAGGGTGAGATCGCATGATATAAGAGGAAAAACCAGACAGAAGTAAGGAGTGGATATTTGTGAACTATAAGGGACATGCAGTGTAAGCACGAATGGCAGCCCAAATAGATGAGACAAAAGAGCATGAGAAAAAAAGATGGTTTATCCATAATCCATGCACACAACACATCAGTCCACCAAAAAAATAAAAATAAAAGGAAAAATAAAAAGAAAAAAAGAATATACACTCAAAGCTCTAGTTTTAAACACAAACAATTACTATTAAAACATTGGTCCTCGGCAACGGCACCAAAAACTTGATGCGATCCCAGCTAATCACTAGCAAGAGGACTAATCAATGTAATATAGACTTAGGTTAAGTCCGAATATCGTCCCACAAGGACCAAGCTAATAGATAATTGTTTTTCTAGTTTAAAAACCAAAGTTTGAGAAATCAATTGGAAAGAAGTCAAAAACACAGAAAATAAACTAATCTACCTAATCCTATAGAGATTAAGAGATGGCTTTTGAAGGATTTTAATAAGGAGAAGAGACGTTGGAAATCCAATTCTCTCCCTAGGCAATTCTGAGATTGAATAAAAGTTTAGTTTTGGAAATCAATTTTTGTCGAGCATATAAAACCATGGTTACATTCCGTTAATCAACATCACCTTCTATCTCCTAGAGTAAACTAGTCGGCATAATCGACTCTACTTGATAGCATAAACATGAAGCTCATTGACCCTACATATGGTCGGGAATCAGGTCTTGTGTCATAGGCAAATCAATCCAATCCAACAAGGTATTACTTTAACGTCGAGGATTAACCACTACTAGAAACCATTGTATTAGTGACGGTTAATAGTTTGACCGTCACTAATACAACATTTTTAACGACTGTTATTTGAAAAATAACAATCGCTAATAATAATTATCCTTTAGCGACTGTTATTTTTCAAACAACAGTCGATAATAAGGTTTTATGTGAAAACCCAATTCCCCCCCTCCCCCCCCTTCCCTTCCTTCACGATCTCTCCCATTGTCGTCGACGTTAGCGACTGTTATGGGTATCCCATTTTCCTTTTGCCAGGATACAAGAGACCTTGTTATGGGGAGTGAGGCCCCTGAGTAAGGCGTTGGTGTTTTACTAAGGGACAAAAAAATGGAGGGAAACCATCGATCATACCATAAAGAGATCGAAGATCCATTACCCAGAGAGCTGACAATACTATTGGAGAAACTCTGGTAGAAAAACTCTTAAACTCTTTCACAGTAGAGAATGAGTGTAAGAATTCTTTGATGTAACCTGAAAAGGGGATAAACCATATTTGATCCGCATAAAAGAGGACCAAAGTGAATCAGCAGTAAACACGCACCAGAGTAATTTGTAGGCCAAACTATGAGGTAATACCAAGATATTGCGAATGCCCAACCCTCCTTCTCTTGGTGGTTGTTGCAAAATGGTCCAGTTGAGTAGGTGCATTTTTTTCCGGCCCCAGTGGCTGCATAGAGAGAGATAAAAGATTTCCTACACTTACATGTAAATGTTTGTCGATGTTGCTGTTAATAAAAGACCCATGTACACGAACCCTAACGAAAACTTAGAGTTGTGTAAGCAAACTACTTTAAATAAGTAGAAATTGAAAAATAATGTTAAAAAATGTAAATTAATTGCAACTACGTTTACACTAATTGCTTGCACATTTGTAATATTATTGTACTTGCATGCAGGCGGCCGGGTAGCTATATGTGCATATATAATATGTGGTGGAGATTAATTTGGGGACACCATTCCTCGCTTGGTCGTCATTGAATGAATTCATGTAAATTAATAACCTGATGCCAACAAGCTTGAATCTAGGCTCTCTACCTATATATTGTGGCTTAGTATATATACTCCTAAATTACACAAAAAAAAAGTCATATCTATATGTATATCCAGCTAGCTAGCAGCATGTAATTTGAAGCCAGCCTCCACATTTGATCCATCATGTTTTCAGTCACCAACGCGGCACATAAATAGTCAAATACCTTACACTTCAGACACGTCCCTTTGCATGTGACGATTATTAACTGGAGACCTAATCAAGAAAATTTATCATTAAAGAAATTGCACGTGCATGGTCAGTTCCGGTGTGCATGGAGACCTAATCACTTATATATAATGTACATTATATGTGAGTACCTATATATATATATATATATGTTTCGTTTAATTAGGATTATCAGGCCAGCTCAAGCTTAATTGGTTTTCGTGAAACGAAGATCGATTAGACTTCAATCAAGGTCGAATATTACTTTTTTACCTCGCAATCTAAACGTGTTGAAGAAAAATGATAAAAAATTCTCTATAGTTATCTGAATGGCTTATATATATAAATGTCTTGGGACAAGAGACACATGACTAAATAGATAAAGTACGATCGAGGTAATTAAGTGGGACTGTATAAGTTTTAATATCTACTTTTCATACTTTAACAAATGATTTTTAGTTCTTCGATCGGCAAAAACAGGAGATATATATTAAACTGGAAAACGATAATTAATTTGCCATGGAACAGACCAACTACTACTTCTGCAGTGTGTACTAATTGAAACTAATTTAAAGGATGGTCCTGGTGCAAAAAAATTATCTCACTATTTGGGTTCTGTTAGCCTATTTAATTATCTTTTATATTAATGGACAAAAATCATCTTTCTCTTTTCCTATTCATATACATTAATTTTTACGTGTGACGGGGTTTAATTAAATGAACATTTTCTATTCATGATCAAACTTGAAGAGTTGACTCTCCAATAACAACTGATTGGATAAGTGCTTTATCAGGAAAATGTAAAGAAACAGTATTCTAATTGCAAGAAGATTGGGCCCTGCACTTATAAATAGTCGAATTGTTTCATGCACTAGCTAGATTGATCTGCAGGTAAGTGTCTGCAGGTAAGTTAAGAGATTAGTGTCTGCAGGTAAGTAAAGAGATTGATCTGATCAGGTAGTTCTCGTTCACAAGATTTTGTAAATGGAGCTCCAGCTCTGTCACGAATCACAATGTGAGCTTTATTTTGAAGAAAAATAGAGACTGCTCGATCGAGTTGAGTGTGCTACTTTTCCTGTCCAATGGCTGGTCCTGCGAGTTTTCATCTAGTTAGTAGCTACATGATGGTGTGTGTTGTGGTTTTCTGTGTATTTTACGGTGTCAATGGGGTGTCAACAGAAGAATTTCTTGAGATGGAGAATTATCTCAAGTTTATAAACAGACCAGGGGTGATGACTATAGAGGTTCATGCCTATACATATACATGATTTTCATAGATATATTTTTAATCTTTATTTTGTGCCTTCCAGAAATTTATGATATTGATAGAAGCATATTGTTCTTTTATCTGTTTGTTCTGTAATAGAATGAAGACGGGGAAATCCTTGACTGTGTTGATATAAACAAGCAACCAGGATTGGATCATCCAGCACTCAAAAACCATAAAATATATGTGGGTATTCTCATTCCATCTTATATATCTTTCTTTACAATATTATTCTGTGCATGGTGTATATAAATGTATATGTATATGTATGTTTGTATTGTTCTGTAGTTCTCATACAGATGGATTATAAAATAATGTTAAACAGATGGAGCCTACGTCCATCCCAGATGGGATAACTGCCCAGCCTTCAAGCTACATCGCAATGAAGACAGGACTTGTTGATGGGGGCTGCCCTGATGGTACAGTTCCCACTAGGAGAGTAAAATTGGAACAAATTTTTGCAGCCGGCTCAGTCTCAAATCTTATGACCAATAAGTGTGGACGTGGTGGTGACAAAAGAGACCATTTTATCAACAGGGTATACCTTGCATCCATGTTAAGATTGAACTGATAAATATTCTCCAGACCAGCTAACTCATTATAAATTTCATTTTTATTTCCAGTTTGCCGACGAAACTATGTTCGGAGAAGCTGGAGGCATATATAAAGGAACAGAAGTTACCATGAATGTATGGAATCCCAAGGTGACATCCGAACAAAAATTTAGTCGCGCTGAGTTGCTGCTTTCAAATAGCCCTTTCTATGATAACATCATAGAGGCAGGATGGACTGTAAGTTGATCACCTTCAGTTTATATATACGAGTCCAATATCTTAATTAGTTATATTAAGTAATAAACACTGTACTCAATAATAGAGGTTCTTTTTCTTTCTCGATTTTCAGGTGAATCCAGGTCTTTATGGCGATATTAATAAAACACACCTATTGGTTCAGTGGACGATAGGTAATTTATTAATTTTCAAGGAGAATTTCTACTAATTAATTCCTTAAACATTTGTAATTTTGTGCTTGGCAGGTGGATAACTATAATAATACCGGATGCTATGATTTAATGTGCTCTGGTTTTATACAAGTTAACCGCACAATAACGCCCGAAATGACTTTGATGAAAGTCTCATCTTATGGTGGCACCCAAATAAACATCACACTTCTGGTCTTCTGGGTATTCAAGTGAAATCCACTGAAATATTCAGTCTTTCTCAGCTCTGGGTCAGGTGTTGAGGATAATCCATGATTCTGTTAAGAAGGTGAATCAAAACTGGAATGTCTTTTTAAAAGGCTTGTAATCAGTTATCACTAGTGGATTGTTATTATCCCGGGCAAGAATGCCCCGTGCAAGAATGCCCCGTAGATTAGGAACAGTTGTTCCGAACTGTGATAACAACTTATTTGTGTTTGCATTGTTCTTTATTTCTCGAGGTGTTTAACACAGAGTTCTGCAAGCGGAGTTTTAACACCCGATAATTTATACTAACCAATATCACCAGAACAATTTGTCCTCTTTGTCCTCTTTGTCAACAAGAACAAAAAACAGCAAATCATTTAGTATTGACATGTTCTTATTCATGGTAAATCTGGTCCCGCTTCATGAACTACTTCGGGTTCCAACTAGCTATTCTAGAAACCTTCACATCCTGGTTTAATCAATTACTCAATCTCAGAATTGGCAAAAAAGGAAAAATAATGGCAAGCAGTTGCTTGGCCTACATTCTGTGGAGAATCTAGAAAGAAAGAAATCGAAGAGTCTTCTGGGAAAACACTCTCAGGTGAAAAGGAAGCTGATATTGCTCTACAACACCATTAATTGGCTACACATGCTACTAGAATTCAAGGAGTTTAATGGGGATCGCATCTAGAATTCATGAAAGGAAATCTCATGTCTAAGATCTACTACTGCCCCCACTATGGCAACTTGGGCCCCTCCTATGGTAGATACGTACGTACCATCAAACTAAACTTTGATGGATCTTCACTAGGGAACCCGTGTTTGGCAGTTTTTGGTGGACTCTTTAGAGACCATGACGGAATAGTGCTGGCAAACTACAATGGCCCTCTTTGTGTGACAGACTCTACAACAGCCAAATTTCAAGAACTCAAACATGGCTTACTAGTTTACAAAGCCAAATTTGGCACACCATTACACATGAAAGGAAATTCACAGGTAGTTATTAATTGGTTTTCTAAGCAATCCATTCCCCGTTGGGAGCACTGGCATACAATTGATGAAATATATAACACATCTAGCAAGGAACTGTGTCATTATCTGGATCCACGTCCCACAATGTGCAAACTCTGCTGCTGATGCTCTTGCAAAGGAAGGTACTTAATTCCAAAACATTGTAATCAGAGACTTCCAACATTGATGTGTAGTACATAGTAATTTACAAACTGTAACAGTACTCGTGTAAAGTGGCCTTTGTGCCTTATAATAAATGATGCCTTCTACTATAAAATAATTAATCCGTGCTATAAACCAGTGAACATGATTTGTAAATTGGAATTAATTTTTTAAACTAGCATTTATAATATTTAACTTTAAAACAAATTAAAAGAGGGTGTTTGGGAAGAGTACTAACAAAGAGAACCCTTAGTTAATTGTCAACACTACTCACCTTCCTTTCAACTATCAGTTTTAATTATCTGGTGTACAACATCCATGAACAGGTTTTAATATATATAGTGATATAAAAAACCAACTGAACCGGCTAATTTGACTCCGTTAAACCAGATCAAAACATAAATTTAATTGTTTCTGAACAATATATAGAGTCACTTACTGATATAAACTTAAATAAAAAATGTAATTGTACAATAATCGCGCTTAAGGTGCCAGCATATTTTGATTTAAGCAATGGTTTAAATTATTAAAAGACTTCCAAGAGGGGGTTTTAATATATATATGGTATCAAACTTGATTATTATTCACATGATTAGGTGTAATCCTTGACATAGTCACAGCAACTTTCACAAGATAACTCCATCACACGAACCTACTAAAAATAGTTTTATGTTTACTTAATTATATAAACAAGTATTCGATGTCTTTCACGTTTTGAGTAGACTTACACGGTAACAGGTTTTTAAATAGGTCTTCATTCAGGCTCAATAATTAGAACCAATTACGGGAGACACATTTGATCAGAGCCAGTAGGTTAGTAACACTTGCTCCTTTTACTTCTATCAGATGGAGACATATTACCGGAAAAAATATAGGCTTCATCCTGCTTTCTTCCCCTGATTTGTTTCCTCAATTGTATCTCGATCAGTTTCTGATCAGTTTCTGTCCACTTCGAAATGAATAAAAGAAATGCGCAGAGAATGTCAACAAACAATAATCTATATGCACAATTTCCATTTGTTATTTTAATCACCAAGAGGCACGTTCCCTTGGATTATAAATAGATCGAACAGCATGCATGATCCAGAACCCATCAGACAGACATCGAGGTATCCTTAGTTCTGTGGTAAGTGCTGGGAGCTAGCTAGCCTGTTCTGAGGCATTTCAGTTTTATGTTACAGTATAATAATATGAGTATTACTAGCGTTGCATTTGTCCTCTTCTATTAATGATGGATATAGATATATATATATATATATATATATATATATATATATATATATATATATATATATATATATATATATATATATATATTGAATGTCAATCCTGAGTTCAACCGGGTGTATTGTACCATAAACGCACGGCATGGTCCCGACCAATCATAGATGAGGATTAATGGGACCCATGCATCTGTTCAGGTAAACTTGCAGGTCCCATCTGTCTTCTTGATGAGATTGGAAGGAATCAGCCCTCTAGCTGGAACACAATCTAGCAACTCTGCTCTGCTAACATGTGTTCTGCCAGGGAAGTTTGTTTGCTCTAATGAGACCGATCTCTTTGTGTAAATACGACTAGCTCGTTAATATATGGTTTGTTTTGTAAGTGCCTCGTTTCTAGTACATGGCTTAGCCTATATGATTGTTTTTTTTTTTTAAAGATTTTGTTAGTGAATTAAATAAAGTTTTTATGTCTTTACTTTGCAGGAGAGAGGTTTGGTCAGCTTATTGAACTTCTTATCCAATGGCTGGTCCTGGGATCAGTACCAGTTTCCGTATTGCCTTGATGGTCTGCATCATGTTCAGCACTGTCCTTTGTGATGCAAATGAGATATCCATAGAAGAGTTTATTGAGATGAAGAATTACCTCAAATATATAAACAGACCAGGAGTTAAGACCTTTGAGGTGAAAGCTCTCTTATTCTTAATCTTATATATTTATTGAGGTGAAAGCTCTATAATTCTGCAATTAATATTAATTGATGAAAGTAACCAATGTGTTCTGATCATCTTGAAACAGACTGAAGATGGGGGTATTGTTGATTGCGTTGACATAAACGAACAACCGGCCTTTGATCATCCAGCCCTAAGGAACCACACTGTCTATGTGAGGATTTTCATTCTTAGCCGTCTTTCTTTCAAACTAGCTAGCTAGTTCTCTCATGTATGTAAGACTTCTCTAATGATATCAAATTGGTGAAACAGATGAAACCTGCTTCTATCCCAGACTGGATAAAAGCCAAGACTTCGGACTGCGTCGAAATGGAGACCAATTTGGAAGGAGGCTGCCCAGTGGGTACAGTTCCTATTAGAAGAGTGAAAATGGAAGAACTCATAAAAGCTGGTTCTGTCTCAAATCTTATGAACAAATATGGAAAAAGTGGCTACAATCCTAATCAACTGAAAGCAACCCAGCATCAGGTATGCAATCAAGGAATGAAAACATAAGGTCAAAGCATATATAGCTTAAAATTTTTTGATAAAAACTCATGGAAATTTTTTCTTTGATATATATCTTTGATCAGTATGCAGTAGAAAGTATGTCAGGACCAGCAGGAGGTGTGTACAAAGGAACCCAAGTTGCAATTAGCCTATGGAATCCTCAAGTGAAATCCACTGAAATATTCAGTCTTTCCCAATTGTGGGTTACGAATGGCCCATTTGCCGATATCAACACTATCGAGGCGGGATGGAATGTATATATATAAGTCACCACTCCTACGAATTTCATTGATTTTTATCTTAACCCAAATAATAATTATATTTAGTGAATAGTTTTATTGTTTGTTTAGGTATATCCAGGTTTATATGGAGACAGTAAAACCCACCTCTTTGTTTATTGGACGGTAAGTTTGATTAGATGTTTAATTAATTAACTCTCTGATTACATTTTAATTAATTAGTAGACTTCTAATTTGTTATGGAGATACTATTTAATTTGGTTCAAATATATTTTCAAATTCCCAGGCGGATGGTTACAAAAAAACCGGATGCTACAATTTAAAGTGTGCTGGTTTTGTACAAGTTAGCCGAACTATATATCCCGGAATGAGTTTCAGTGCAGTTTCTTCTTATGGTGGAACTCAAGTGGAGATGACGCTTCTAGCATTCTGGGTATGTACATTTCGTTCTAACAGCATTGATCTCTAAATACAAAATTTGGGTTGTTTCACGTTGTTTATATATATTACTTCTAAATCTGATTGATAAATGCAGGAATTAGAGCTAATTACCTTTTTAATATTCATGCTCGCAGGACGAAGGAACCAAAAGTTGGTGGCTTGGATACTACGGAAATGGTGGTAGTAACGTCATCTGGGTTGGTTATTGGCCCGGTTCCCTTTTTAAGACTTTGGTGCGAACCGCAAACAGGGTTGACTGGGGAGGGGAAGTTGTTGGCGACTCCACTAGGACTTTCCCTCCGATGGGTAGTGGCCATTTCCCATCTGAAGGCTATTCAAAAGCTGCTTATATGAGGAAGATTTATTATGTTGACCCAAATCTCGTATTAAGGGACATTCCTACTAATCTTATAAAAATTGAAACCTGCCCCTCAGGGTACAAGATTCAGGACATGGGGACAGGGTCCCCTGCATTTCGAAGATATATCCTCTATGGAGGACCTGGTGGCCGCTGTTCAGGATCTGCAACTTCCGAGGAGCCATGGACTGCAGATTTTATGAAGGATGCCAGTGAATGATCGAATTTTATAAGCTTTTGGTGTGCATGAAAGCTTATGGCGTGTGTGTTAATTAGTCTGCTCCCTGAGCATTGACTAGGCGAATAATGCTGTTAGCTTTTAATAAATAGTACTGGTATTTAGTGCTTGCTATATGTCGGAGTGTTTTATGTCCAAACGTACGTACCTCTTTGTATGTGTGTATGTCATCTGTACATGTTTGCCCTTACTTGAATAAATCATCATGTTCACTTGATTTTGTCAATGGTTGCACCCTTCCGCTGGATATTAATTAAATGATGTTCACAAATCATCCTTTAATAGGATAATAATATCTTAATTAATTAATTCTCAGTCAATTTAATCCAATTTGATTATTGTTATATACATAGCCTTCATCTTTGGAAGGACTTTTTTTTGTTTTTTTGTTTTTTACGTTTGTTACCTTCTTTCCTTGTTTATATATCATGGAATTTTATATATATATGACCCCAAAGCAAGTAATCAATCAGATATATAGAAACCTTTATTTGTTGCAAGTATATATCAAGCATTTTAAAAAAATTAAATCCACAATTTAGTTAATGGCATATTAATTTCCACCTTAATTTACTCATAAGCACGTAATATTTAAACAGATAACACACGGCTCTATTACGTGGTAATCAACCAAAATGCCTCAGTTGCTGAAATTCTCCAAGGAAATCAACCACATGACATCCAATGGAACGATCATTTTGGAAGAGCTCCAAATGATAGAGAAGTAACATAAATTAATGAGCTCATGTTCAGATTGTCTACTATGTTAATTTGTTGATCACAATAGAGAAGACTATGTAATTTGGATACCAGACCCCAATGGAACATTCACTGTGGCTTCATGCTACGACATAATCACAAAGCGTCAAGCAACTAAGAGCTTGGTAGCGGAAGTTTGGAATCTCAAAAATGAAATTATTCACCTGGAGTGCTTACAAGAACAAAATTCTCACAAAATTTTTACAAGAGTTTGTTGATGTTGATGCTGTTGCAAAGGAAGCTTCCTTAAGGTACTCAATTCCAAAACATTGTAATCAGAGACTTCCAACAATGATGTGTAGTACACAATAATTTATAAACTTTAATAGTACTCATGTAAAGTGGCCTTTGTGCATTATAATAAATCACACCTTCTACTCAAAAATATTTAAACAGATCTGTCCTGACAGGCAAAGGGCATATATGATCTAACAGCACTAAACCTGAATCTTCGAGTAGTACTCTAGCACTGCCCTCCTGGTCCCCCATTGTAGAAAGCTCTGCCAAATTCGTTAGTGTTCCGGTGTGCATGGAGACCTAATCACTTATATATAATGTACATTAGTTATATGTGAGCACTATACATGTTTCATTTAATTAGCATTATCAGGCCAGCTCAAGCTTAATTGGTTTTCGTGAAACGAAGATCGATTAGACTTCAATCAAGGTTATCTCGTAATCTAAACGTGCTGAAGAAAAGTGATAAAAATTTCTCAACAATTATTTGAATGGCTTATATAAATGTCTTGGGACAAGAGACAGATGACTAAACAGATGAAGTACGATCGAGGTAAGTGGGATTGAATAAGTTTTAATATCTACTTTTCATACTTTAACAAATGATTTAGTTCTTCGGCAAAAACTGGAGAAATTAAATTGGAACACGATAATTTCCCATTGAACAGACTAGCTAGTACTCCTGCAGTTGTGTGGTAATATCGGTTAGTATAAATTATCAGGTGTTAAAACTCCGCTTGGAATTATGTATTAAACACCTCGAGAAATAAAAAACAAAGCAAACACAAACAAGTTGTTATCGCCGTTCGGAATAACTGTTCCTAATCTGCGGGGCATGCTTGCTCGGGATAATAACAACCTACTAGTGATTACACAAGCCTTTACCGAGGCATTACAATATTCATTCACTTTACAATAGCAGCGTAGATTACCTTCAAGCTTTCACCTGACACACCCAGTGTGAGTGGTCATGTTATTATCCCACTGAGGCTCCCCCTCAGTACGAGCTCCCAATGTAAAAGACTCGGTCCGTCTTTGGCATAGACTCCAGCAATGGTGTTGCAACTCCGGCTGCAAGTCCGTCTTCATCTCTTCGCTTGCTTCTATGATAAGCAGATGGATGAAGAACTAATAAACCTCTAAAGATTCTGACTCTCTAGAATTCTCGAAAAAAGCCTTTGAATCAAATATCTTGTATGTAGGCCTTCATGCCCTTATATACTAGTACGTGTCCCATTATATGGTAATTGATCAAGTTAAGCATCAATTACCATTCCTTGAATCAATCTCCAATCAATCTTTAATTTCTCATGTGATCCTCTTAATTAATTTGAAATGCTTCTTCTTATAAACTGAATCCAATTCTTTCCTTTCCATATTAGCCTTATTAGTTGGCCTTCGTAATCTACCATCTGCATCATCTCGTGTGATTTTGTCAAAGATAGTCAAATCTTCATTTATGACACTTTGTACTAATTGAAACTATTTGAAAGGATGATCCCCATGTAAAATAAATAAATATATCTAACAATTTGGGTTCTGTTATAGACTATTTAATTATATTTTAGAGGTCCATTTTCTATTCATGATCAACTTGAATAGTTGCCTCCGATAACAACTAATTAGATATGTGTAGTACACAGTAATTTATGAACTGTAACAGTACTCTTATAAAGTGGGCTTTGCGCCTAATAATAAATCACACCTTCTACTCAAAACAACTGATTAGATTAACTTTCCTTCTCTCTCGTGCTTTACCAGTTGAATTTAGGAATATTTTATCCATAAAACGTAAACAAATTAACAATATTCTAATTGCAAGAAGCCCGGGGCATTATACATAGTCGAATTGTTTGATTCACTAGACATGATCAGAGGAACTTCTGAAGTGACCAGTTAATTATTAGTGTCTGCAGGTCTGCAGGTAAGTGAAGAGATTGATCTGACGTAGTTCTCTCTCACTAGATTTTGTAAATGCAGCTCTAGCTCTTTGTCATGAATCACAACGTGTGCTTTTATTTTGCAGAAAAATAGAGATATTGATTGGCTGATCCTGCGAGTTTTCATGTGGTTAGTAGCTATATGATGGTATGTGTTGTGGTTTTCTGTGTATTTTACGGTGTCAATGGGGTGTCAACGTACAGAAGAATTTCTTGAGATGGAGAATTATCTCAAGTTTGTAAACAGACCAGGGGTGAAGACTATCGAGGTACCTGCCTATATGAATTCATTATCATCCAAAACTAATAACAAAACTGTTGAAAGTGTGTTCTCATTTTGGTTTTAATTAATTTACAGATGTACCCAGGTCTTTATGGAGGTGATTCTTCGACTGATCACCTGTTTATTTACTGGACGGTGGGTTAATTTCACTAACTCTTCTTGTTTGGGTTATAACTTTTCAAATTAATTCTTCTAGACTAAAAGAGAAACTAATGTTTTTTTTCCTAAGTTTTCAATTTGCAGGCGGATGGTTATAAAAGTACCGGTTGTTACAATTTAATGTGCCCTGGTTTTGTACAAGTTAGTAGCTCAATAACTGCTGGAATGAGTTTCCAACAGATATCGACATATGGTGGCAAACAAGAGGACATGACACTTTTGGTCTTCTGGGTAAGTGTCAGTTTACAGTTTTTTATTTGGAAATGTAATATTTTAGCATAGAATTAATCATATGTACTGTTAAATACGTAACTCATTAAGTCAACGACCATGACATCGGTTTAGGAGGTAGTGGGTCGATTAGATTATAATATAGCAAGGTCAACTAATATGTCATATTCCCCATGACCCAAACCAGAATTAACGGCTTCCTTTTGTCTCTGGAATCCTGGATCGTATAATTCTAGCATTTATCATTGTTCTTTTAATATTTTCGAAGCTAAAGCTAGGTCATATACAGGTGTACTATACTAATCAGTAACTTATTAAATATTATCGAAACTATTGGATTAATATTCATTGTTGTACTATATGATATATCATGCAAATGTTTGATATTTTATGATTCCACAAAGGTAGTTTGAAGTTTTAACGGTAATTAATCTTCATAAAAACTGATAAACTTTATCACGCATGTAGAGGACCAAGGCATGCAGCACTAGTTGGTGGCTCGGATATTATGGAACAAATGGTGGTAGCATCACCTGGGTTGGTTACTGGCCAGGCTCCCTCTTCAATAGTTTAGTTAAGACTGCAAACAGGATTGATTGGGGAGGAGAAGTGGTTGGTGATTCAAGTAGAACCTTCCCACAAATGGGTAGCGGCCATTTCCCATATGAAGGCTACACCAGAGCCGCTTACATGAAGCAGATTATGTATGTAGACCAAAATTTCGCACTGAGGAATGTTCCTGGCAACATTGCAAAAACCTGAATCATGTCCCTCGATCTACAAGATTCAAGATATGGGAACAGGTTCGGCAGTATTTGATCGATATTTCTTTTTTGGAGGGCCCGGAGGTCAATGCACATAAACATCATTCAAAAGAGAAATCCCAAGTGCACGACGCAAGTACTCCTAAGTCTTCATTAATGTCTGAAAGTTGTTGTAATAAATATGGTTAATTTGGCTGTGATATGCCTTATTAAGTGTTTGATCTGGTTCTGATACTCTCCTCCTGAGAGTATGGACTGTACTTTTACTCGTGAATCCCAAGACAACCTTCTTGGACCTTCACTATATTCCCTTTCTTCTCTGTCTTTGCTTGTTCAAGTAATTAGCTAGCTATCCTTTGTTTTTATAGTTGTTGTGAACCCATGGCCTATCGTGATCCACTAATGGTGGTGGGAATGTGTCTTAATTTGACATATTTAATGTCTAAAATAAGACTTGTCTTGGTTTGTAGAGTGTGACCACAAAAGATGGCCAGATGGTTTAGACCTTTCATGGAAAAAAAAAAAAAAACTGATGCGGCTTCCCTATTGCCTCCATTTCATTTAATAATAATATACTTAGGAGATGAATCTAGGAAATTAAATTAGTTTTATATTTCATACGTGCATAGGTTACAAGTTTGGGTTCTCCCCTCTCCTATTCTTTTTCACTTCTCTCTTTTCTGTAATTCCCTCTCTTTGATATTCTTCCATCTCTTTGATATTCTTAATCTATTTTAGGAGTGTCCATTCTCGGCGAGTTGTTAGGGAAATCTATATTAGGAGTGTCCATTCTCGGTGAGTTGTTAGGGAAATCAATATTAGGAGTGATCTGTGTTCCCTTTTCACTATTATTTACCTTATTTTTTCAAATAATATTCCTAATATTTTTTATCTCTTAATTACATATTTTAGTTGTGACTTCTAATTTTTAATAATTTTTTCTCAATCTACGTTGAAAATACAATATAACCAAACTGTTTATCATTTCATTTTCCATTTTTATACATAATTATTCTCAATTTTATTTTTAAACTATTTATGGTCATATCTCCCGTGCACATTTATTTTTAATTTTATTTCATGGGCTATTATGTTTATCTTTTACTTTTTCATTTATTAAACTTTGTATCAAAATGATCTATCACAATATTGCGTTGGGCCTGTTAGTGGGACCGAATTGGGCCAGTCATTGGGACCTGGTCGGGCCTGTCAGTGTGACCGGGTCAGGCCTGTCAATGGGACCGAGTCGGGCCTGTCAGTGGGACTGAGTCGGGCCTATCAGTGGGACTGGGTCGGGCCTGATAGTGAGATTGGGTCAGGCCTATTAGTGGGATTGAGTCAGGCTTGTTAGTAGGATTAGGTTGGGCTTATTAGTAGGATTGGGTCGGGCAAGTTAGAGGGACGGGTTGAGCCTGTCAATAGGATTGGGTCGGGCCTGTTAATGGGGCTAGGTCGGGCCTATCAGTGGGATTGTGTCGGGCCTGTCAGAGGGATTGGGTAGGGCCTGTTAGTGGGATTGGGTCAGGCCTGTCAGTGGGATTGGGTCAGGCCTGTCAGTGGGATTCGGTCAAGCCTGTTAGTGGAATTGAGTCTGGTCTGTTAGAGGGATAGGTCAGACATGTCAATGGGATCAGGTCGAGCCTGTCAATGGGATCGGGTTCCGACTTGTCAGTGGGATCGGGGTGGGCCAATCAGTGGGACTGTGGCAGGGCAATTATTGGGATTGGTTGGACAAATCAATGGGACTAGTCAGGCCAATTAGTGAGATCAGTAGGGGTAGCACTGAACCGAGCCAGCTCGTGAACAGTTCGAGCTCGCTTCAGTAAAAGCTCGATTCGACTCGAATTATTTCGAGCTCGAATCAAACTAGAGCTTTAAGTAAGGCTCGTTTAATTATATGAGCCAAGCTTGAGCTTTAGGTATTTTGACTCAAAGCTTGACGAGCCGACTCGTTCGTATTTTGAGTTATATATTTTTTAAATTGGGTGTAATATTTTAGCTTTTTGAATAAGTGGGAGCTTCAAGTTCTTCAGCAATTGTATCTAGAATTGTCTTTTTAAATTTCCATCAATGATTTTATTAACCAAAATTAATAATTAACTAAAAAATTTTGAAGTTCTATGAATTTTTGTTTTAGCATAATTGGGTATGTAATCAGTTTATAATCAATAATCTAGATCTATTATTGTAGATAAATTTAACTAGAATAATTAAAAAGTCCAAATTGGCAGACCCATTGGCATGGGTTGGAGCTCGCGCTGGGCTTTTATGGCCTAGAGCTCAATCTGGGCTGGACCAGGGCATGGGCGGGAGCTCGAGTTGGGCTTGTGCTCAGACTCGATTAGGGATCGAGCCCACTCGAATCGAGCTCGAGCTCGTTTGAGTCATTCAAGCTCGAACTGGAGCCCAGAGCTCGAGCCCGAGCTCGAGCTCATGTATTATAGGCTTACTCGAGCTCGAGCCATCATAGGTTCGGCTCGGCTCAGCTCATTGCTAGCCCTAGGGGTCAGGTTGAGCTAATCAGTGAGACCAGGTCAGGCTAATTAGTGGACTGGATCGGGCCAATCAATGTGATCAGGGCAGGCCAATTAGTGAATTAGTGGGGTCAAGGCAGGCCAGTCAGTAGGACCAGGACAGTCCAATCAATGGGACCGGGGTGGGCCAATCAAGGGGATGGGGGCAGGTCAATCAGTGAGACTAGGGCAGGACGATCAGTGGGACTAAGGGGGGCCAATTAATGGGATTGGGTCGAGCCAATTAGTGGGAGCGGGTCGGGGCAATTAGTGGGATTGTGGCGGGCCAATAAGTGGGATTTGGTCGGGCCAATCAGTGAGGTCGAGTTGGGCCAATAAGTGGGGCCGAGTCAAGCTAATCAACAGGGCCGAGTCGAGCTAATCAGCGGGGCCGAGTCAGGCCAATAAGTGGGGCCAAGTCAGGCCAATAAGTGAGGCCGAGTCAGGCCAATAAGTGGGGTCAAGTCGATCGGGCCAATCAATGGGCCGGGCCAAGTAGGCCATATCAATGGGGCTGGGGCAGTCTATCAGTGGGGCTGAGCCAATTTGTCTGTGGGGTAGGGGCGGCCTATCAGTGGGGTTTGGCCACTGTTAATGGGGTCGGGCCAGGCATTATAGGTTACATATGGGGTGGGTATAGGATTCTCATACCTGTTAGTAGGATACTGTGACTGGTTAATTGGAACATATTTGGAGTTGAAGATTGGGTATTGTATGCACCAAAATGTGCATGGCCCAAATTCAACAGGTCCAGGAGTCCATCGACCCAACAAACAAAGTTCGTGGACAGGCCTCGACAATTGTCGAAGTAATCCGACACAGCCCATCGTCGAACTCATCTGTCTCGCCGCATCATCGACACAGCGAGCCGTCTCGCCGCATCGTCAACTCAGTGAGTCATCGTCTAGTCAGCAACGACTCGATGAGTCATCGCCATGTCAGCATGAGTCAGCATACAGTCAGCCATTTCAAACAGGAAGATGAAGACCTATAAAAGAGGCCACGATCCTCATTCAGGGGATCTCAACAGGGAGCTCCTGGTCTCCCTCCTCCCCTCTTCCCTCAACTTCACGAGCAGAAAGGGGATCGTGATCCCCTTTCCCAGCAAAAATCCCTCAACAACTACAAAGACTGGCTACAAAAGGCCAGACGTTCCCTATTCCAAAGGTTGGTTGGAAAAACTTTCATCCCTACAGTTGGAGAAATTAACCTCAAAAGACCTCTCGACAAGTGAAGAACTTTTTCTCTCCTTCTCCCAAACCGAAGGACACAAATTCCTTCCCGGAGGAGAAGCTCTCCATGCCACGGGTTGGAAAAATCGAGTTCGACAGCCTTCTTGCCGAAGAAAAAATACACTCAGCGGAAGCTCTCGAACCGAGAAGTTCAACCACTGCAGTTCGTCGTTCAACAGTTCAACCGGAGCAGCTCTACACGTTCGCCGGCAACGTCACAAGTCGAAACACACGGAACACAAATACTTCCGTCCGACCGACCAAAGCCACACTAGATCGTGCACACTCGTTCCCATAACTCAACTTCGACGTTCTCGCCAAAAGCCGAGACTTCGACAAATTGACACGGAGATCGAATTAGAGGGTTATTAGGAGAGTGGACTCGCATTCCTTGATACAAAACACACCCTGTAACACAAATTTATTCTAAAGTAATTGAAATATTCTCTGTCGCGCCTCTTCGCGGACCGGCGGGTTTTCGGTGAAACAGATTTGGCACGCCCGGTGGGACTTTTCCTACCTCTCATCTCCTTCTCCCGTCCCAACCAACAAAAAAAAAAAAAAAATCTCCAACCTCAGCCATGGCCAGCAACGCCAACAACGGCAGCAACAACAACAACGGGGGCAAACAAATCGCCTCCTCGAAGCTCTGCTCAACAAGCCCCCCCAGCGACCGCCAAGCTCAACCGCGGGAGCTCATGGGACCATCTGCTGACCTCCTCAGCTCCCTACCTCTCCACCACCGGCCATTCGCCCAATTACAAAGGCCTTGGCCAGGAGTTTGTCCACTGGAGAGGCTCCTTTAATGCTAGATGTGCGTCGTCCGAGTGCAGTCTACCAACCACAGGCTACCGCGGCCTCTACCAAAACGGTCGTCGCACCGGTCAGAATGATCCCGACAGCAAATAGGCCGACCTACCTGCCGGTCGACACCACACCACCGGCGCACAGTCCAGTGGTCAGTCCAACCCAGTCGCCACCATCGCAAAGGAGCTTCGTCGTCTCTGCTTTGGTGCAGCGGTACGAACAACAGGGAGGCACAAACTCCTCCTCCGCGGCCAGAATGAATTCGCCATCGGCCTCCTCCGTACAGAGAGCGACGGCTGAAGACAAATCTCCAATCGTGACCATCTCTCACGATCTCTTAGCCGCTCTTACTTCAGCAGCCGGCTCACCACCCATTCGTTCGCCTTCGTCGACGGACACCGGCGACCTCCCGGCTCGCGCTATCACCCATTCCGCGATAGCCGCATCTCATCGGGGCTGTCTCCGCAAGCCCGGTCGCCCACAACTTCTCCACACCCGAAAACACCGGCGACCGTCTCCCCCCAATGCGGTCACCGGCAAAATATTCTCCACTTCGATCCGTCGGGGAACAGCTCCGTCGACGCCGACCGTCAAAATGGCCGCAATGACGACGTCGGTCAAAACAATCGAAGAGCAACTTGCCGAAATGCAAGCTGCATTTAAAGAACAGAGCGAACAACTGCGCATCAAAGACGCGCAACTCGCAGCTCGCGATCTCCAGATCACAAAGATGATGGAGCGGCTCGAAATGGGCGCGGCCGCGAACAACACCGGCGTTTCGCAAGAGGTCGACCGAAACCGGGTGACTACTAGTGACTCCGCCAAACCATCGCGAGAGGATCCTGCCTCTGACGACGAGATGCAGCCCATCGTGCCGACGGCCATCCACAGAGGTCGAATTGAAGCAGTGCCGGCTGCCCTCACCTTAGACGCGGTGACTGAACTCATCAACCGCCATACCATGCGAAACAGCTCCGGCGAAAAGCAAGTCGGTGGCCTATCGAAAAGCCGTATTACGCGCATAGGATACAAAACATCCCAATGCCGCCGGCTACCATCCTCCGAAATTCCAACAGTTCAATGGCGGCGGGCACCCCAAACAACATGTCGCCCATTTCATTGAAACATGCAACAACGCCGCACGGCCGGGCGGCGACTTGCTGGTCAAGCAGTTCGGCCGGTCGTTGAAGGGAAATGCCTTCGACCGGTACATCGAGCTGCCCCAGGAGTCAATTGACAGCTGGGAACAACTGAGCGAGAATTCCTCAGCCGATTCTATAGCACTCGGCGCACCGTCACTCTAGTCGAGATCGCCAATCTGAAGCAAAAGAAAGGCGAAAAGGTCGTCGACTACATCAACCGGTGGAGGAACCTGAGCCTCAACTGCAAAGAAAGCTCAAACTTGTCTCTCGAAGCTGAAATCGAAATGTGCTCGCGAGGGATGCAATGGGAGCTCCTGCGCTATATTCAAAGTCGGAGGCCAATGACTTTCAAGAGCTCGCGACAGAGGCTCACAACATGGAGAACCTCATGGAGGAGCGAGGGGAAGAAGTTACGTCGTTTGCCAATCCTCGAGAAAGGAGAGAGGCAGTCGTGACCCAGCGCAAAAAAGAAACGAAGGAGAAAACAAAATCCTCCTTCACGACAAATACTTTCGAGCCTATTAAGGTCGGAAGTAAGGTCAAAACAACCTACCTCCCACGACAACCGACCGAACCCACCGAAAAGTTATCTCTCGAGGAACGACAAGCAAAGACATATCCCTTTGCCGACGCAGACGTTCCTATCATGCTCGACCAACTCCTCGACAACCATCTACTCAAATTGCCAGAAGTCAAAAGACCAGGCGACTTGTCTAGGAGCAAAGATCCAAACTTCTGCAAGTACCATCGCTTGGTCGGGCATCCGACCGAGAATTGATTTGATTTGAAGGATCGGATCATGGAGCTCGCGGCTCAAGGCCGCATTGAAATTGAAGGAGCCAAAAACACGGCCTCCTCATATGTCATCTCCATTCGAGCCGAGTCAAACCAGCGAGCTCGGCCAAACAAACAACATGTCGTAAAGAAGGAGTACCGTCCAAAATCCTGTCCCTCCAACCGACCACACAACAACAGACGACCACCGGCTAAGGTCGCACCAAAACCGGCACCCCGCGAAGAAGCTGCAGCTGATGCAAAGGGGTGGACCCTGGTCACCCGGAGAAGGAAGCCTATTTGAGAAATCGAACAGGCACCGGCAAATACCAGAACCAAGGCGAAGCGGCCAAACAAAAAAGTCGCGAAGCGCCAAAAGAAAACTCTCAGGACTAACGTCCAGGGGGCAAACAAGAAGAAGAGGAGACCCGTCAGTTTGGCGGAGTTCTTCCCAAAGGAGTTTTTCGTGCCTCCAACAATGGTGGCAACCTGTTCGACAGCTCCTCCCGAACCAGTAGCAGCCAAAGACAAAGGCAAACGACGGGTCGTCGAATGCGACGACCTCGAGACGTCATCGAAGCAAATCTCGTCACTCAACGAGATAGAAGACGACCTCGACTTGGCCACAAGGTCAAGACAAGCCTTAATTCGAGTCCTCGACAAACTAGAGGAACTCGAAGCCGAAGTCGAGAGGCTCCTCATGAGAAAGCATGACTTGCCGAAGGTCGGGTTAACTCCACCCTACGGAAAGGAGGAAGAAGATGCACAATCCTCCCCGCAGCCGGTAAAGTAAGAAGAGACACTCGTCATCTCCTGCCCACTGCGCATTGTGTTCCGAGAGAAGGATGCACAACTGGGGGCATGGCCTCCTCCTCTGCGACCAGACAAACTGCTGGCCGCGACCAAAACAGGTGCCCGACGACCGAGCCGAGTACCCTTCGAAGCTCCGCGACCAGCCAAACTGCTGGCCGCGACCAATACAGGTGCCCGGCGACCGAGCTGAGCACCCTTCGAAGTTCCGCGACCAGCCAAATTGCTGGGCGTAATCAAAATTGAGTCGAACACAACTCAAAGCTTTGCGACCAACAGCAAAGTCGGCCGCGACCAACAGCAAAGTCGGCCGTGACCAAAACAAGTGCTCGGCGATCGAGCTGGGCACAATTCAAAGCTTCGCGACCAGCAACTTAGCTGGCCGCGATCGAAACAAGTGCCCGGCGACCGAGCCGAGCGCAGTTCAAAAATCAGCCCAAAGAACAAAACGGACGCGAAAAAAAATACGAGACACCACTGACGACCGAAGTCGGTGCTGTACTATTAAACTCTCAAGGTCGGGCGACCGAGCGGACGCCGCCAACGAACAAGGCACGATTCTATCTTCTCAAAAAAAAAAAAAAAAAAAAAAAACAAAAAAAGCGGTCGCCGAACAAAAAGTCAGCGACAAAAAAAAGAAGCCGCCGCGAAAAGAACAAAAAAATGCAGCGACAAAAAAAGAAGCAGTCGCAAAAGAAAAGAAGTGGTTGACGATCAAACCAGAGCTGACCACCCAGCAGCTCGCACCTGGCGACCGAGCCGGTGGTCGCTTAACACAAGAATTCAGCTTCCTGGCGACCCAGCCGAAGCTCAGCTAAACCAAAACCTCGCACTCGGTGACCAAAACAGAATTCAGCTTCCTGGCGACCAGTAGAAGCTCAGCCAACCAAAGCCTCGGCACTCGGTGACCAAAACAGGAATTCAGCTTCCTGGCGACCCAATCGAGCTTAGCCGAACCAAAGCCTCGGCTCTCGGTGACCAAAACAGAAGTCAGCCTCCTGGCGACTTAACCGAGCTCAACAACCAAAGCCTCGCTTTCGGTGGCCAAAACAAGAAGACCAACCTCCGGCCGACCGAAGCCGCCAAGTTTAAAACGAAAAATCTGCAACACCCGGGCGACCGAAGCCGGACACGCCCAACATACCAGGTACGTAACTCATTTCTGGACAAAAAAATAGCAGCGACAAAAAGAAGTAGTCGCTAAACAAAAAAAAGTCTGCGACAAAAAGAATTCGTCGCTAAAAAAAAGAGCTACGACAAAAAGAAGTAGTCGTAAGAAAAAAAGAAAAGAAAAGGTCAACACAACTCGCACCCGGCGACCCTTGCTGGTTGCGACCTCAACAACAACTCGCACCCGGCAACCCTTGCCGACTGCGACCTTGCATTAGCAATCAACTCTGGCCGACCGTGACCAGACTGCTAATTGCACTCGGCGACCGAAGCAGGTATGCTAACGCAGACAGACTGTCTCCTGGCGACCAAGCCGGATCAATCCACAGAAATCTCAGCACCTGGCGACAGAGCCCGGCGCGACGCGAATAAACTTCAGCACCTGGTGACAAAGCCAGGCGCCAAACAAAATCACAACGCTGGCACAAAAACTGTTGATTTGTCACAACAGACAAATTGACAAATACTTAGATCGCAAGACAGAGAGAAAAGAAAAATTCAAAAACAAAAAAGAGAGAACGACTCAAAAAAAAAAAGAGAGAGAAAATGAGAGACTGAGGGAGGAGTCGAAAATGAGAGGAGTAAAAAATGAGAGGAGAGAAAAAGAGGAAGAAAAAGGAAGATGAGAAGAAAAAAAAAAGAGAGTGGGGAAACCTGGCTAACTCGAACTCAATCCGAGCCTGCCGGGAGAAAAAAAAATTTTCTTTTTTTTTACTGTACCTTTGAATCGGATTCGCAGAAAACTCTGACACAAGCCAGAGGGATCAGAGAAGATAGCAGACGACCACGAGCAGCCTCCCAAAGTCGCAGACCAAAACAGTCAGCCTGAAGACTGTCTCCTAGAATACAGTAGTAGACAGAGCACAGACTGACAGAAAATGCCAAACCACAAAATTTCAAATCGTGGACTGACAAAAAAAAAAACAGTCGTCGCAAATAGTCAAGAAGAGAAGGAGGATTTTTTAGCAGATTCAAAGGAGAAGCTAAGGAAAGTCAATGAGTTCCTCTGATAGGGGGATTAATTGATTAAAGCTATCAAAGAAGAAAATTAGGGCGGGACCCACATCCCCTAATTGAGGAGGCATGACCTGGAAAACCCTAGGTCAGCATGAAACCTATTAGGGTGGGGCCCACGGCAAAGCCCGATCCCCCCTCCTTTTCCCTTCCTCTCTCCCTCCCGTCCACTTTTCCCCTCTTCACCTCAATCTCCCGTTCTCCTCCTTTCTCCTTCCTGCCCGCGGCCTCAGCTCTTCCTGCTCCCAGCGGCCACCCTCCTCCCCTTTTTGGCTTCCTTCCAGTTCCCTCTCTCGGCGCCTCGGCTCCCCCCCCTCCCAAGCCCGGCGTCCTCCCCTCCTCTCCCGTTCCTCCTCTCCCTTCTGCCTTGCCTCCCTCTCCCGCCAGCAGCGTCGGTTCCCCCCTTTTTCCGCTTTGCTTCTCCCTCTCTCCCGTCCGCTTCACTTCTCTTCCCCTTTCGCCTCAATCTCCCTCTGTTTTCCTCCTTCGACAGCAGCAGTCGACCTTCCGTCGACCCTCCCTCCCGTCCGCTTCACTTTCTCTCCCGCTTCGCCTCTCTTTCTCTCCTTTTCCTTCCGCCCCAATCTCTTCCCTCTCCTCCTTTCCCCTTCCGTTTTGCTCCTCCCCCCCTTTCCGCTTTGCTTCTCCCTCTCTCCCATTCGCTTCAATCCTCTTCCCTTTTCGCTTCAATCCTCTTCCCTTTTCGCTTCAATTTTCCTCTCTTTCCCCTTCAGCCGCAGCAGTCCAGTCGACGGCCTTGAAATTTTAATGGTCGCAGTGGTCGCGGCCGTCCCCACCCCCTATTCCGACCTCGTGCCCGACGACTATGTGCAAGAGGACCTATGCTCGCTCCACCAAGCTCGAGGCGCTTCGGCCAAAAAAAAAAAAAAAATAGACAAATTGATGATTCAACTCTAAATCGGAGAAGCCAAAGTCGTAAAGACGAACCAGAAGGAGAGAGTTGATATTCTTGCGTTTTGAGCCCATTCGAATCTATTCGACTAGCGAGGAACAATCCATTACAGGTCGGACGAATCAGAACGAAGTCTCTTCAATTCACTTTGGTTCAAGCTCTTTTCTCTGAATCCGACAAATCTTTGGGTCGTCTAGTCACGAAATTCGAGCCAGACGAAACAGGCCAGGGCCCACGGCGTTGCCTCCCCTTCTGCCGAAATCGAGACAACTCCGCCGCCTTAGGCTTCGTCGCTGAGTCAAAGCCTTCCACACAAGGGGGCCCAAGCCCGGAGTAATTCTGAATCGAGTAACTCCGCTGCCGCGGGAGCTTGCCGCTGAGTCACACCACACAAAGGGGCCACGGCCCGCTGCCTCCCTTCCTCCGCCTGAGAGGAGGCGGTTCTTCCTGAAATCGAGACAACTCAGGTTGCCGCGGGGAGCTCACCAGTCCAGGTCGCCACATAGGCGGGGCCGCGGCACCGCCTCCCTTCGCCCGGAGCAACTTTCACGCTTCACTTGGCTTGTCAGTCGAATCCACACCGGAGTCGGGCCACGGCGCCGCCTCCCCTTCTGCCAAACTGGAACAATTCTGCGGGCGAAGCAATTCTCTGGCGGTCCGTCCTCCTTTTCCTCCCCTGCTGGAATGGAACAGTTCAGCCGGGCCGGAGCAACCCGTCTGCTGGGGCTTTTCTGGCTGAGTCGGCGCCACCACGCTCTCCCCTCCTCCAAAGATAGAACCAGTCCGCCGAAACTGAATTTCACTAGATGGGTCACGCCATACGATGTGGAATTCACTGCGCCGTCTCCCTCTTCTCGGCGCGTCGCTGTTATTCAAACCCGGGCGACATCTCTGCTCAGGTATTCATCATCTTTCTATACCGTACGTACTCCACATGTACGTGTATACAAAAAAAAAAGAGAAAAATTGAAAAAAACAAACAGCTCTAAAACAGCAAGAGAGCCAAAAAAAAAAGAAAGAAAAGAAAAGAATGAAAAAAAATATACGTACAAGGTGTACAGAAAATATACACTGTCCCAAAAAAGCAAGAGGACAAAAAAGCATACGTACACAAAAGATAAACGATCCTAAAAGAGTAAGAGGATCAACAAAAAAAAGAGGTGTGTGTGTTGTTCGTTCCTCCCGAACGAACAAGTCTCGAAGGGGGCAATCTGTATGCACCAAAATGTGCATGGCCCAAATTCAATAGGTCCAGGAGTCCATCGACCCAACAAACAAAGTTCGTGGACAGGCCTCGACAATTGTCGAAGTAATCCGACACAGCCCATCGTCGAACTCATCTGTCTCGCCGCATCATCGACACAGCGAGCCGTCTCGCCGCATCATCAACTCAGTGAGTCATCGTCTAGTCAGCAACGACTCGATGAGTCATCGCCACGTCAGCATGAGTCAGCATACAGTCAGCCATTTCAAACAGGAAGATGAAGACCTATAAAAGAGGCCACGATCCTCATTCAGGGGATCTCAACAGGGAGCTCCTGGTCTCCCTCCTCCCCTCTTCCTCAACTTCACGAGCAGAAAGGGGATCGTGATCCCCTTTCCCAGCAAAAATCCCTCAACAACTACAAAGACTGGCTACAAAAGGCCAGACGTTCCATATTCCAGAGGTTGGTTGGAAAAACTTTCATCCCTACGGTTGGAGAAATTAACCTCAAAAGACCTCTCGACAAGTGAAGAACTTTTTCTCTCCTTCTCCCAAACCGAAGGACACAAATTCCTTCCCGGAGGAGAAGCTCTCACGCACAGAGGTTGGAAAAAATCGAGTTCGGCAGCCTTCTTGCCGAGAAGAAAATACACTTGCGGAAGCTCTCGAACCGGAGAAGTTCAACCACTGCAGTTCGTCGTTCAACAGTTCAACCGGAGCAGCTCTACACGTTCGCCGGCAACGTCACAAGTCGAAACACACGGAACACAAATACTTCCGTCCGACCGACCAAAGCCACACCAGATCGTGCACACTCGTTCCCAGAACTCAACCTCGACGCTCTCGCCAAAAGCCGAGACTTCGACAAATTGACATGGAGATCGAATCAGAGGGTTATTAGGAGAGTGGACTCGCATTCCTTGATACAAAACACACCCTGTAACACAAATTTATTCTAAAGTAATTGAAATATTCTCTCGGTCGCGCCTCTTCGCGGACCGGCGGGTTTTCGGTGAAACAGGTATAATGATCATTGTTGAAATTTTCATCTAATCTAATGGAATCTATAAAAAAAAAATATTTATAATACTCCTTAACAGAATTTATTTAATAAAATTTATGTTAAACTCTATCATAATTTTTTATGTAGTAGTACTTGATAAATTTTTTAGTACTTATTTTAATAAAATAAATGAAAAATAAAAATTAATATCAATATCTCACGTATAATGAAAAGCATATTATTCAAATAACCAATTATTCAAATGAAAAGTAAATCAAACTATACAGTTAGAATAACCTATAGATTTTTATTAAAACAGATAATTTTATTTAATATTTATTATTTGATTTTTATATCTTCTTTTAATTTTAAAAAATGCATTCTCATTTAAAAATTTAGCTTTTTCCTTATTAAATATAATATGTATAATCAATTAAAAAAAAAAATCAATTTCTTTTTGTAAAATATTTATTTCAAATAAAAAATTTTAAAATAAATATTTTGTAAAGTTATAAACTAATAAACATGTGCTTTTAAAATAATAATTATATATTTTTATATTTCTTAACATTTTATGTTTTCTTTAATTTTTTCCTACACGGGCTTTCTGCTAGTTATATATTAGGGAACTTCATGTCATGAATATTGAAAGATTCTAATGTTTCTGCTAACTTGAATTGCTTCATTTGACTTACCAATTTTTAGTTCGGCCGTACTTTAAAACATTAAACGTTCTAATGTTAGAAATTTTTTGATCGATCAAAATTCTCTTGCATTTGTACTTTTAGCAAGGGACGAATCAAATATTCAACTAAAGTACTCCTAGCGGACTCTACGACTGGGTAAGAACATGAAGAAGGTTTTCTTGATTATTTTAATACTGTATTACTCAGTGGTTCACAAGCATATATAATAGTTTAATTGGTATTTGCTGGGCTGATAGCTTACAAATATAAACGGACGATATATTAATAATATGTGGCCACTGGATAAGTCTTGATGCTAGCTAGTACTTATTGTATTGTAGCAGTTGATGGAAAACCTTCGCTGGACATCCAACCGATAATTAATCCATACTGTGAAACACTGAACATGATTTGTAAACTGGAATTATGTTTTTTAATCTAGCTGTTGGTCTCTGTTTCTGGATTTTCTATACAGAAATGAGGTGTTATAACACTCGGGTATCCTCAACACCCGCAATAACCGGAACAGCAAACAACAACAATTCAGAAGTGAAAAGTACTTGATAGAATTAACGGAATACAATGCCAACGTAAGTGTATTACGGGGCTAACTAGCCCTCTTAGGGAATCTTATACAACGTTTGCAAGAACCAAAATTACAATAGGAAACATAAATAAAACTACAAACTTACAACCGAAGATAACCCACTTTGCACACGCAACAGTGAGGGAGATTCGACTCACAGACTCTCTAAGAACAGACCAAGGCTCCCCCTTGGCTGATACTCTCCTCTTGAGAGTTTGACTGATACTTTTACTCGTGACAACTTCACTCTACTCCTCTTTTACTGTTTCTGCTTGTTCACTGGATCGACTGATTCCCTTTCCTTTTGATAGATGTCAGAGATCCTACTCCAGGGCTGTAATCGTGATCCATAAAACCAGATGAGTAATGTCTAAAAATACAGCCATGATGTGGTCGTGGAAAACCAACAATAGACGTGGTTTGTTAACCCATGTCTCCCTTATAGGTGTAAAAAAGATGACCACTTGTCAAATAACTGTCAATCTCCCCCTTGGGCATCTTTTTGGCATCACACCAATTGATCTCCCCCTGAGGTGTTGAAGTTTTCATGGTGTTGTAACACATGACCCAGCCATATAAACTTATCAAAAGAAACAAACCGTATCCCAGTCAAATATCCCAGTTATTGCAGAAATAGCTATCAATCAGACATGATCTCCTGATAATAAACCATAGCACCTTCATGCAATATGATATCCATACAAGATCATCATTCACATATAATCATTCACTAAGTTAATGATCAACCAAAAATATACTATCATGATCATTCATCACAATATCAGCTCCAACCTCCTTAATTATCAATTATCTCATGTTGTAGGCATAAAAATAAGGTAACTTCTCCCCCTTGATGGCAAAGAAGATGCCAATAAAGAGTAAAAGGTCATTTTCATCCCTGCAACATGAACAGACATTAGTGCACACACACTGTGCATATACCCCCTTTTTGCAAATGCTTGAGACTGTTGGTAGGACACAGTCTCCCAACGAGTTCACACATTCAAGGCTTCCTTGCTTACAATAATTGTAGAGACTGTTCTTTGAATCATCAAGAGTAGAGGATCTTTTGATTGCGCAGTAGTTCATCAAACTTGGCAGACTTTTATAGGTAGGTGGACCTACCTTTTGGTGCCAGTTATGCAAATAGTTGCTAAAGCCCTCCAACTTCTGGTGCCTTGTCTGAAGGCTACCACAGGTGGTGTTGTGACATCTCATTTTGCGCGACACTTTGGAATAACAATTAGAATCAAGAGAATCAAAGTGACTCACCAACTCCCTTTTCACCCATACACATTTCATCTTTGAATTTCTCTGACTTTGGACTAATTTTTTGCATTTATCTCTCTGTCGCAAATGCCTCAAGTCATTCTGGAGCTTGTAGCATTTGGGTCAGATGTGACCAGTAATACCACAATAAAAACATATCGGTTTCCAATGGTTGAAAGTAATAGATTTTTCTTTACCAGAAGGATTGAAAGACTTGGGCATACCTGAATGAAACCCTATTCCTGTTTGATCGAGAGACCTGGTCATGCCTGAATCAAACCCTATTTCGGTAATGTCCCCATTGGCTTTCCCTTGCAGTACTTGTTTTGTTGTGACTTGAGCAGTCAGCAATTTTCCATTCAACTCAGAGACTGTTTCTTCTAACGTGAAATTTTCAGTTTGTAAGACTGAAATTTGGTTACACAGATCTGCATTCATCCTGCATACATTAGCCCAGCTTTCAAGCAATTTTTGATACATACCTTCCAGAGTTTCTTCATTCATGTCATCGTCTGACTCAGTGTCATAGTCATCAGGTGTTGTAATACTTGGTCGGATGACCTTAGAAGTAAGAGCTGCATAACTGCTAATCTGTGCATCTCCGTCTGAACTACTGTCCTCCGAGTCATCATCACTACACTTTATGGCATAAGAATACTTCCTTCTACTCGGGCATTCGGATCGAACATGACCAAAACCCTCACATTCATGGCATTGAATACCTTTCTTCTTCCGAGTAGATTCGTCTTTTGCTGGAGTATAGTCACGAGACCTGTTAGTACAGCCAGAATTATTTCTCTTACCAAATTTTTTGAAGACTTTGTTGAATCCTCTAGTGAGAAGAGCGATTTTCTCGTTCAGTTCTTCTGTAGTATCTGATGACGAAGGTGTTGTAACACTTTCCGTCTTTGACACTTGAAGAGCAACGCTGGTTTCGCCTTTTTCTTGTCGTTTATTTTTTGCCTCTATATTCATTTCATAAGATCTGAGAGATCCCAAAAGATCATCATACTTTAAGGTATCCAGATCTTTGCATTCCTCTATAGCTGCTACTTTGACTGCAAATTTTTCAGTCAACGAACGTAGGACCTTCTGAACTTGTTCAGCTTCTGGAATCCTTCTCCCCAACGTGAATCTCTCATTTGCTATATCGCGAATACGAGCATCATATTATGCGATTGTTTCATCCTCCTCCATCTGCAAATTTTCAAATTTATGATTGAGAAGTTGAAGTTTTGATAACCGAACTCCGATAGTTCCTTCGTACGTGGTGGACAGGATTTCCCACGCATCTTTCGCCGATTCGCATGTGGAAATGAGTTTGAACCATTCCTGATCGACTCCGTAGAAAATGGCATTGAGCGCCTTTGCATTCTGATTTGAAATTTTATCCTCTGTAACGGTCCAGTCAGTTTCCGATTTGACAGTGATTTCGCCTGCAGCATTTGTAACTGTTGGTGGAGTCCAACCAGTAAGGACGGACTTCCAAGCCTTCTCGTCCAGGCTTTAATGAATGCTCTCATCCAAGTTTTCCAATACGGAAAATTCGTGCCGTCCAGAACAGGTGGCTTAACCGCTTGTACTACTTCTTTATGATTCTCCATATCCAGAATGTGGATCACTCTATAGAAATATAGAGTATGGCTCTGATACCACTTGTCAAATAACTGTCGCTAGCATTTATAATAATTAACTTTAAAAACAAAAGAGGGTGTTTGGGAAGAGTACTAAGTACTAACAAAAAGATCCCTTACTACTCACCCTCCTTTCAATTCTCAGTTTTAATTATCTGGTGTGCAACATCCATGAACAGGTTTTATTATATAGTGATATAAGAAACCAACTGAACTAGCTAATTAATTTGACTTCGTTAAACTAAGATCAAAGCACAAAATTAATCGTTTTTGAACAATATATGGAGTCACTTACTTATATAAACTTTAAGTCATAAGAAATGTAATTGTACAATAAGTCGCTCTTAATTAAGGTGCTAGCATATGGTATCAAAACTTGCTTATTATTCACATGATTAGGTCTAATCCTTGACATAGTCACAGCAACTTTCCCAAGTTAACTCTGATCAGACGACCCTGCCAATTAAAAAAGTATTCGACGTCTTTCACGATTTGAGTAGACGTGCACGGTAGCCGGTTTTGAAGAGGCCTTCATTTTAGGCTCAATATTTAGAACCAATTACGTGAGACACATTTGATCAGAGCCAGTAGGTTAGTAACACTTGCCCCTTTTACTTCGATCAGATGGAGACATATCACCGGACACAATATAGGCTTCTTCCTGCTTGCTTCCCCTGATTCCTTTTCTCAATTGCATCTCGATCAGTTTCTCTACGAAATGAATTAAAGAAATGCGCAGAGAATGTCAAACAAACAACAATCTACGCACAACCATTTGTTACTTTAATCACCAAGAGGCACGTTCCCTTGGATTATAAATAGATCGATCGAACAGTATGCATGATCCAGAACCGATCAGACAGACATCGAGGTCTCCTTAGTTGTGTGGTAAGTGCAGGTAGCTAGCAATTGCCCTGACTACTAGCCTGTTCTGAGGCATTTCAGTTTTATGTTATAGTATAATAGTATGAGTATTACTAGCATTGCATTTGTCCTCTTCTATTAATGATGGAGATATATATATATATATATATATATATATATATATATATATATATATATATATATATTGAATGTCAAACGTGGGTTCAACCGGGTGTATTGTACCATAAACGACATGTTCCCGACCAATCATAGAAGAGGATTAGTGGGACCCATGCATCTGTTCAGGTAAACGTGCAGGTCCCATCTGTCTTCTTGGTGAGATTGGAAGGAATCAGCCCTCTAGCTAGAACACAATCTAGCAACTCTGCTCTGCTAACATGTGTTCTGCCAGGGAAGTTTGTTTGCTCTAATGAGACAGATCTCTTTGTGTAAATACGACTAGCTCGTTAATATATGGTTTGTTTTGTAAGTGCCTCGTTTCTAGTACAAGGCTTAGCCTATATGAGATGTTTTTTTTTTTTAAAGATTTTGTTAGTGAATTAAATATAGTTTTTATGTCTTTACTTTGCAGGAGAGACGTTTGGTCAGCTTATTGAACTTCTTATCCAATGGCTGGTCCTGGGATCAGTACCAGTTTCCGTATTGTCTTTATGGTCTGCATCATGTTCAGCACTGTCCTTTGTGATGCAAATGAGATATCCATAGAAGAGTTTATTGAGATGAAGAATTACCTCAAATACATAAACAGACCAGGAGTTAAGACCTTTGAGGTGAAAGCTCTCTTATTCTTAATCTTATATATCTATTGAGGTGAATGCTCTATAATTCTGCAATTAATATTAATTGATGAAAGTAACCAATGTGTTCTGATCCACTTGAACCAGACTGAAGATGGGGGTATTGTTGATTGCGTTGACATAAACGAACAACCGGCCTTTGATCATCCAGACCTAAGGAACCATACTGTCTATGTGAGGATTTTCATTCTTAACCGTCTTTCTTTCAAACTAGCTAGCTAGTTATCTCATGTATGTAAGACTTCTCTAATGATATCAAATTGGTGAAACAGATGAAACCTGCTTCTATCCCAGACTGGATAAAAGCCAAGACTTCGGACTGCGTCGAAATGGAGACCAATTTGGAAGGAGGCTGCCCAGTGGGTACAGTTCCTATTAGAAGAGTGAAAATGGAAGAACTCATAAAAGCTGGTTCTGTCTCAAATCTTATGAACAAATATGGAAAAAGTGGCTACAATCCTAATCAACTGAAAGCAACCCAGCATAAGGTATGCAATCAAGGAATGAAAACATACGGTCAAAGCATATATAGCTTAAAATTTTTTGATAAAAACTCATGGAAATTTTTTGTTTGATATCTTTGATCAGTATGCAGTAGAAAGTATGTCTGGACAGGCAGGAGGTGTGTACAAAGGAACCCAAGTTGCTATTAACCTATGGAATCCTACAGTGAAAACTACTGAAATATTCAGTCTTGCCCAATTGTGGGTTCTGAATGGCCTATCTGACAATATCAACACTATCGAGGCGGGATGGAATGTATATAAGTCACCACTGCTACGAATTTCATCAATTGTTATCTTAACCCAAATAAGAACTATATTTAATGAATACTTTTATTGTTTGTTTAGGTCTATCCAGGTCTATATGGAGACAGTAAAACCCACCTCTTTGTTTATTGGACGGTAAGTTTCATTAGATGTTTTATTAACTCCCTGAATTACATTTTAATTCATTAGTAGACTTCTAATTTGTTATGGAGATACTATTTAATTTGGTTCAAAACTATTTTGAAATTGCCAGGCGGATGGTTACAAAAGAACCGGATGCTACAATTTAAAGTGTTCTGGTTTTGTACAAGTTAGCCGCACTATATATCCCGGAATGAGTTTCAGTGCAGTTTCTTCTTATGGTGGCACTCAAGTGGAGATGACGCTTCTAGCATTCTGGGTATGTACATTTCGTTCTATTGGCTGTGGGTATGTACATTTCGTTCTAACAGGAATTGAATTAGAGCTAATTGCCTTTTTCTTATTCATTCTCGCAGGACGAAGGAACCAAAAGTTGGTGGCTAGGATACTACGGAAATGGTGGTGGTAACGTCATCTGGGTTGGTTATTGGCCCGGTTCCCTCTTTAAGACTTTGGTTCGAACCGCAAACAGGGTTGACTGGGGAGGTGAAGTTGTTGGCGACTCCGCTAGGACTTTCCCTCAAATGGGCAGTGGCCATTTCCCATCTGAAGGCTATTCAAAAGCTGCTTATATGAGGAAGATTTATTATGTTGACCCAAATCTCGTATTAAGGGACATTCCTACTAATGTTAGAAAAAGTGAAACCTGTCCCTCGGGGTATAAGCTTGACGACAAGGGGACAGGGTCCGCTGCATTTCGAAGATATTTCCTCTTTGGAGGACCTGGTGGCCGCTGTTCAGGATCTGCAACTTCCGAGGAGCCATGGACTGCAGATTTTATGAAGGATGCCAGTGAATGATCGAATTTATAAGCTTTTGGTGTGCATGGAAGCTTATGGCGTGTGTGTTAATTAGTCTGCTCCCTGAGCATTGACTATGCGAATAATGCTGTTAGCTTTTAATAAATAGTACTGGTATCTACTATCTAGTGCTTGCTAAATGTCGGTGTGTTTTATGTCCAAACGTACGTACCTCTTTGTATGTGTGTATGTCATCTGTACATGTTCGCCCTTACTTGAATATTAAATCATCATGTTCACTTGATGCTGTCAATGACTCAATGGTAGCACCCTTCCGCTCGTTATTAATTAAAATATCTCCACTAATCATCTTTTAATTAATTCTCTGTTATTTTAATCCAATTAAGTTGATTATTATATACATATATAGGGCCTTCATCATAATTTGGAAGAACTTTTTTTTTGTGTATGATGTTAGTTACGCTCTTTCCTTGTTTATCAGGGAATTTTGTATATATGACCCCTAAGCAAGTAAACGTTCAGATATAAAGACATCTTTATTTGTTGCAAGTATCAAGCATTTTACAAAAATTACATCCACAATTTAATTAATGTGATATATAATAATTAATTTCCACCGTAATTTACTGAAAAGCATGTAATTAAACAGCTCCTTCATGGCTGACAAACGGCATATATGATCTAACAGACCAGCTAACTGATCCCACATTAATTTCATTTTTATTTTCTAGTTCGCCATCGAAACTTGCTATGTTTGGAGAAGCTGGAGGCACGTATAATGGAACAGAAGTTACAATGAATGTATGAAATCCCAAGGTGACATCTGAGCAAAAATTCAGTCTCGCCAACATGTTGCTTACAAATAGCCCGTCTATTAGAACGTCATAGTGGCCGGATCCAGTGTAAGTTGATGATCTTCAGTTTAGACGAGTCCAATATCTAATTAATTCATTATCTAATATAAACACTGTCAATTATTGATGTACGTCTTTTTTCTTTCCCTATTTTCAGGTGAATCCAGGTCTTTATGGCGATAAAAAAGCACGCCTATTCGTTCGATGGAAGGTGGGTACTGTTGATTGTAGGTTATTAATTTTTCCCTGGGCAGGCGGATAATTATAATACTACCGGATGTTATGATTTGATGTGCCCTGGTTTTGTACAAGTTAATCGCACAATAGCGCCTGGAATGACTTTGAAGAAAGTCTCATGTCGATCTTATGGTGGCACCCAAGAGAACATCACACTTTTGGTCTTCTGGGTATATATATATATATATATATATATGTGCTTCCTTAATTAATTTTACTAGCTTTCGCTTAATGCACATTTTTACACTAAACCTTGTCCCTTTAGTTACTAGTCTTACAATATTCCTATATGTAACTAACAGGACGAAGGTACTGAGAGTTGGTGGCTGGGGTTACAAATTAAGAAATTATCACTGGTTCCTTCACTTGGGTTGGTTATTGGCCAGGTTCAATCACTTGGGTTGGTTATGGGTATAAGACTTCGCAGTAATTAATTAGAAGTGAATAAAGGCACCAGTGTAATTACTGTGTTTTATAAATGTTGTGATTATCTGCCTCATGGCCCTCATCTGCACTGCAGGTAACTAGCTAGCTAGGTACCTTCACTTGGGTTGGTTATTGGCCAGGTTCAATCACTTGGGTTGGTTATGGGTATAGGACTTGGCAGTAATTAATTACTGTGTTTTATAAATGTTGTGATTGTCTGCCTCATCTGCACTGCAGGTAACTAGCTAGGTGCCGTTACTTATACACTATATTGTCCATTATTTGGTCTTGAAAGAATTAAAGATAAACGTAGGCGCGCAGTAGACTTTTTAAGTTTTCTATATGATATGATGAAGATAGATCAAAGCAACGTGGATGCTCATTGATTCTATAAAGTAGTCATTTGTGAGTCTGGAAATGAAAGTCTATTAGTGATGATCAGATGCTGTTTATCGTTTCCCAATTTTTAATGAGTTTGGGGAGTACTTATTCTAAAAATTTCTCTGACAATGAATAGAATTCTGGACCTCATTTGAGTTGACGGAACATTGATCGAAAAGTTTTTGGCGTTCAAAACAGTCCTTGCCTTTTAATTGCTCTTAGTTTAATTAGTACCCCATATTAATTATATATAATTGCTTGTCAGATTCAATTACAATAAGACCCAACAACCACACTCGAAAGTGAAGAACCATTAGATCCCTGTCACTTGCGGTTTTTCTTATCTCGGAATGCGACATACGACCAGCCTGAGATGAACTTCCTCCTGCTCCCCTTCCGCTCTCCCTTCCATTTGTATATCTCAGCTTCTCATCTCACGCCCAGCCAGAATCAGAGAAGTATATGCACATTTACCACGTACGAACAGAAAGTCATCTACGAAATATTTAACAATTAAGAAGCATATATATGTAATATTTTACCCTTGGGTGTTGACCAATTTTAATTTATTGAACCAAATTTCATCTCTATCAAGACATTGGAAGTGTCTGCGTGGATGTGATCTTTCAAGATTTCATTATTAATCGAGAAGGAACATTGGATAGGGATTACTGGAGAAAAAATTGTTGATTACCCACTGCAATTTGATGTCACAAGCGACTTAATTAGTAGTCTAAGTTTACTTTTTCTACGAGTCTTGGCGTCTGTAATAGAAAGGATAAGCACAAATTATATTTAATATTCAGGAAGGAACCTCCATACTGTTATTATAAATTGATCAAATGGTACATGATTCAGAAGCCATCGCAGAAACTTCAAGTGTCCAGTCGTCTGATAGCGGCTGGTAAGTACAGGGATGCAGTTTAAAAGTATATTTTAATTTCTTGCTCAAAATCAGAACACAATCGGTATCTTTTAAAGTGTTGCCATCTGATGATAGTATAAATATTTTTAGGAAACAAGGGTTGGTTTCGTATACTCATCTTGCTCATCCCTCTCCAATGGCTGGCCATTCGAGTATCTTGATGGTATGGATTGCTCTTTGCTTTATCCTCTCCAATGCCCATGAGATATCGAGAGAAGAATATCTTGAGATGAGGAGCTATCTCAAGTTTATAAACAGACCAGGGGTGAAGACCATTGAGGTGAAAACTTTTCCTTATTCTCATTAATTATTTGGTATTACACGCCTGGTAGAAAGTTTCATTTTGTAATATTGATCAAAGCAATATGTTTTGATTTTCATTTTTCTTTTCTTCGATAGACTGAAGAGGGGGATTTATTCGAGTGCGTTGACATAAACAAACAACCGGCCTTTGATCATCCAGCACTTCGAAACCATACAATTCAGGTGGAATGTTTCTGTTGTTTCCCATTTCTCAATTAATTTCTTCCTGCTTCACTGTTCGGTACTTCTCATGCATACAATTTGTAAATTCATTTCAACAGATGGAACCTGCTTCTTTTCCAAGTGGGATAAATGTCAATCCTTCAAGTTACATTGCCATGAAGACTAGAGAGGAGGAATATGGAGTATGCCCTCCGGGTACAGTCCCCATCAAAAGACTTCAAATGGAAGAGCTCTTAAAAGCTGGCTCTGTCTCCAATCTCATGAATAAGTATGGAAGAAGTGGTTATAATCCCCATCAACTGAAAGTTACCCAACACAAGGTATTGCCAAAACACGTATAGTTTTTATTCGCAATTTTTGAAACGAGTAATATTGAAGTATTAACATTTCCCAATTTTCAGTACGCCGTAGCAAGTATGCAAGGACTAGAAGGAGGCGTGTACCAAGGAACACAAGTTACGATTAATTTGTGGAAACCTCAAGTGAAATCCACTGAAATATTCAGTCTTTCTCAGCTCTGGGTCGCAAATGGACCCGGTGACAACATCAACACTATAGAAGTTGGATGGAATGTAATTAAGTTACTATTAATAATATGATTTCATTATAATCCAAAACTAATATAAAACGGTTGAAAGTGTGTTCTCATTTTGGTTTTAATTAATTATTTTACAGGTGTACCCAGGTCTTTATGGAGGTGATTCTTCGACTCACCTGTTTATTTACTGGACGGTGGGTTAATTTCACTAACTCTTCTTGTTTGGGTTATAACTTTTCAAATTAATTCTTCTAGACTAAAAGAGAAACTAATGTTTTTTTTCCTAAGTTTTCAATTGGCAGGCGGATGGTTATAAAAGTACCGGTTGTTACAATTTAATGTGCCCTGGTTTTGTACAAGTTAGTAGCTCAATAACTGCTGGAATGAGTTTCCAACAGATATCGACATATGGTGGCAAACAAGAGGATATGACACTTTTGGTCTTCTGGGTATGTGCCAGTTTACAATTTTTCTTTTTTTGTTTTTTTTTGGTTTGAAAAAGACAATTTTCCTTTTGAAATTTAATATTTTAGCATACAATTAATCATGTGTACAATTATATATGTCACTCATTGAGTCAATGGCCATGACTTCAGTTTAGAAGTTAGTGGGTTGATCTTAGATTTTAATATAGAAGGGTCAACTAATATGTCATATTCTCCATGGCCGTAACCCGATTTAACCGGGTTGCTGTTGCCTCTGGAATCCGGGGTGGTATAACGTATAGCATTTATCAAGGTTCTTCTAATTAATCAATATTTTCTAACTAAAGCAAGGTCATACATATAGGTGTATTAATTGTACTCATCAGTACCTTATTAAATATTATTGAAGCTATTAGATTACTCTTGTTACCAAATAATTAGCTTCAGTTGTCATACAATATGATCACTCAAAAGTTTGATATTCTATGATTCCATGCACAATGGTGGTTTGAACAGTAATATTCATAAATAAATACTGATAAACCTTATCGTGCATATATGTGCAGGACCAAGGCACCACTAGCTGGTGGCTTGGATACTATGGAACAAATGGCGGTAGCGTCACCTGGGTTGGTTACTGGCCAGGCTCCCTCTTCAATAGTTTAGTGAAGACTGCAAACAGGATTGATTGGGGAGGAGAGGTGGTTGGTGACTCCACTAGAACCTTCCCACAAATGGGTAGTGGCCATTTCCCATCCGAAGGCTACACAAAAGCAGCTTACATGAAGCAGATTATGTATGTAGACCAAAATTTCGCACTGAGGAATGTTCCTGGCAACATTGCAAAATCTGAATCATGTCCCTCGATCTACAAGATTCAAGATATGGGAACAGGTTCGGCAGGATTTGATCGATATTTCTTCTTCGGAGGGCCCGGAGGTCAATGCACATAAACTTGATGAATTCAAAAGAGAAATCCCAAATACACTATATATGCACGTACGTAATCTGGAGTCTTGATCAATGCGCGAAAGTTGTCGTAATAAATATGGCTTGGCTGTGATATGCCTCAGCAAATGTAATTTACCTTCTCATTGTGTATGTCCTGTATTGTCTTATATATGAATAAGTACTTGACCTGGATTTCGAAGAAAAAAGGGAACTTCATGTCATGAATACGTACTGAAAGAAATTAATTAGCGTTATTTCTGCTAACCTGAAATTAATGTTTCATTTGACTTAACAATTTATGGGCCGGCCGCACTTAAAAATACTAAATGTTCTAATAATTATAGAAATTTTTTGATCGATCAAAACTTTCTTGCATTTGTACTTTTGTCAAGGGAGGGATCAAATAATCGGCTAAATTCCTCTCAGACCCTCAAAGACTGGGTAAGACCATGAAGAAGAGATTTTCTTGATTATATGTTTTGTATTATATATCCAGTGGTTCACAATTAGAGTTGTATATATATAGTTTAATTGGTATGATCTGATTGAGTAGAAATATTGGACGATATATATGTGGCCACTTGGATAAGTCTTGATGGAAAACCTTCGCTAGACATCCACAAATAATTAATCCGTGTGAAACGGTGAACTAATTGATTTGTAAATTGGAATTATTGTTTTAAACTTGCGTTAACTATAATAATTACTTCAAATTAAAACAAAAGAGGGTGTTTGGGAAGAGTACTACTAACAAAGAGATCGCATGATTACTAATTAATAAAACTCGCTTATTATTCGCATGATTAGGTGTAATCCTTGACATAATCATTAGTCACAGCAATTTTCCCAAGATAACTCCGATCATCACACAAACCTAAAAAAGGTTTTTATGTTTACTTAAACAAGTTAACTCGGTCTTGTGTAGACGTGCACGGTAACCGGTTTTTGAATGAGCCCTCATTCTAGGCTCAATAAATATTAGAAACAATTACGTAGACGCATTTGAAGAGCCAGTGGGTTAGTAACACTTGCCCTTTTACTTCTATCAGATGGGGACATATTACCGGACGTATATATATATATATATAGCTAGGTTTCTTCCTGCTTTCTTCCCCTGATATGTTTCATCAATTGTAATACCTCAGTTCCTGATCGATCAGTTTTTGTCCTCTACGAAATGAATTAAAATACATGTGCAGAGAATGTCAACAAACAATAATCTGTGCACAACCATTTACTATTTTAATCACCAAGTGGCACGTTCCCGTGGATTATAAATAGATCGAACAACATGCATGATCCAGAACCCATCAGACAGACATCGCAGTACCCTTAGTTGTCCGGTAAGTTCAGGGATCAGCTAGCTAATCTGTTCTGAGGCATTTCAGTTTTATATATGATGTTGAGATGTGCCTTTAATTTAACGAGTATTCGACTTATCTTCTGGTGATGATTATGTAAAGTTGATCGTGGAGTAGGCTACACTGGCCGAATTCCAGGCATGCATGTATATACTGTGTTTGGTTTTTGTTCTTTTGTGATACATCGTTTTTACTCTTCTTGCGAATCTGTGATTTTCGAAACATATGATCATTTGGGTCACATCTTGTTATAGTATACTATGTGTACTACTAGCACTGCAATTGTCCTATTTTGTTAATGATGGAGAGATTGAATGTCAACGTGGGTCCAACCGGGTGCAGTTGTCCAAGCACTGCATTGTCCCGACCAATCATAGATGAGGATTAATGGGACCCTTGCATCTCCTCAGGTAAACATGCAGGTCCCATGTATCTTCTTGGTGAGAATATTAGAGGGAACCAGCCCTCTAGCTAGAACACAATATAGCAACTCTGCTCTGCTAACATGTATATATTCTGCCAGGGAAGTTTGTTTGCTCTAATGAGACTGATCTCTTTGAGTAAATACGACTAGCTAGTTAATTTATGGCTTGTTTGTAGATGCCTCGCGTTTCTTGTACATGGCTTAGCCTATATGATTCTTTTTTTTTTTTTTAAAGATTTTGTTAGAAAATTAAATATAGTTTTTATGTCTTGTCTTTGCAGGAGAGAGGTTTGGTCAGCTTATTGAACCTCTTATCCAATGGCTGGTCCTGGGATCAGTGCCAGTTTCCGTATTGCCTTGATGGTCTGCATCATGTTCAGCACTGTCCTTTGTGATGCAAATGAGATATCCATAGAAGAGTTTATTGAGATGAAGAATTACCTCAAATATATAAACAGACCAGGAGTTAAGACCTTTGAGGTGAAAGCTCTCTTATTCTTAATCTTATATATCTATTGAGGTGAATGCTCTATAATTCTGCAATAAATATTAATTGATGAAAGTAACCAATGTGTTCTGATCCACTTGAACCAGACTGAAGATGGGGGTATTGTTGATTGCGTTGACATAAACGAACAACCGGCCTTTGATCATCCAGACCTAAGGAACCATACTGTCTATGTGAGGATTTTCATTCTTAACCGTCTTTCTTTCAAACTAGCTAGCTAGTTATCTCATGTATGTAAGACTTCTCTAATGATATCAAATTGGTGAAACAGATGAAACCTGCTTCTATCCCAGACTGGATAAAAGTCAAGACTTCGGACTGCGTCGAAATGGAGACCAATTTGGAAGGAGGCTGCCCAGTGGGTACAGTTCCTATTAGAAGAGTGAAAATGGAAGAACTCATAAAAGCTGGTTCTGTCTCAAATCTTATGAACAAATATGGAAAAAGTGGCTACAATCCCAATCAACTGAAAGCAACCCAGCATCAGGTATGCCATCAAGGAATGAAAACATAAGATCAAAGCGTATATAGGTTAAAATTTTTTGATAAAAACTTATGGAAATTTTTGCTTTGATATCTTTGATCAGTATGCAGTAGAAAGTATGTCTGGGCAGGCAGGAGGTGTGTACAAAGGAACCCAAGTTGCAATTAACCTATGGAATCCTGCAGTGAAAACTACTGAAATATTCAGTCTTGCCCAATTGTGGGTTACGAATGGCCCATCTGCCACTATCAACACTATCGAGGCGGGATGGAATGTATATAAGTCACCACAGCTACGAATTTCATTGATTTTTATCTTAACGCAAATAAGAATTATATTTATAGTGAATAGTTTTATTGTTTGTTTAGGTCTATCCAGGTCTATATGGAGACAGTAAAACCCACCTCTTTGTTTATTGGACGGTAAGTTTGATTAGACGATGTTTTATTAATTAACTCCCTGAATTACATTTTAATTAATCAGTATACTTCTTTGTTATGGAGAATCGGAGATACTATTTAATTTGGTTCAAATCTATTTTGAAATTGCCAGGCGGATGGTTACAAAAGAACCGGATGCTACAATTTAAAGTGTTCTGGTTTTGTACAAGTTAGCCGCACTATATATCCCGGAATGAGTTTCAGTGCAGTTTCTTCTTATGGTGGCACTCAAGTGGAGATGACGCTTCTAGCTTTCTGGGTATGTACATTTCGTTCTAACAGCATTAATCTCTAAATACAAAATTTGGGTTGATTCACGTTGTTTATATATATTACTTCTAAATCTGATTGATAAATGCTGGAATTAGAGCTAATTACCTTTTTAATATTCATGCTCTCAGGACGAAGGAACCAAAAATTGGTGGCTAGGATACTACGGAAATGGAGGTGGTAACGTCATCTGGGTTGGTTATTGGCCTGGTTCCCTCTTTAAGACTTTGGTTCGAACCGCAAACAGGGTTGACTGGGGAGGGGAAGTTGTTGGCGACTCCACTAGGACTTTCCCTCCAATGGGTAGTGGCCATTTCCCATCTGAAGGCTATTCAAAAGCTGCTTATATGAGGAAGATTTATTATGTAGACCCTAATCTCGTATTAAGGGACATTCCTACTAATCTTAGAAAAATTGAAACCTGTCCCTCGAGGTACAAGCTTCAGGACATGGGGACAGGGTCCGCTGCATTTCGAAGATATTTCTTCTATGGAGGACCTGGTGGCCGCTGTTCAGGATCTGCAACTTCCGAGGAGCCATGGACTGCAGATTTTATGAAGGATGCCAGTGAATGATCGAACTTTATATGCTTTTGGTGTGCATGGAAGCTTATGGCGTGTGTGTTAATTAGTCTGCTCCCTGAGCATTGACTATGCGAATAATGTTGTTAGCTTTTAATAAATAGTACTGGTATCTAGTGCTTGCTATATGTCGGAGTGTTTTATGTCCAAACGTACGTACCTCTTTGTATGTGTGTTTGTCATCTGTACACGTTCGCCCTTACTTGAATATTAAATCATCATGTTCACTTGATGCTGTCAATGGTAGGACCCTTCCGGTCGTCATTAATTAAATGATCATGTCCACAAATTATCTTTTTATAGGAGGGTAATAGCTTTATTAATTAATTCTCAGTCGTTTTAGTTGATTATTATATACATAGCCTTCATCTTTGGAAGGGCTTTTTTTTTTTGCGTGTTATGTTAGTTATACGTTCTTTCCTTGTTTATCAGGGAATTTTATATATATGACCCCTAAGCAAGTAAACATTCAGATATAAAGACATCTTTATTTGTTGCTAGTATCAAGCATTTTAAAAAAATTACCACCTTAATTTACTCAGAACCACGTAATATTTAAACTGCACCTTCAATTCATGACTGCCAAGCGGTATATATGATCTAACAGAACTAAACCTGAATGGCTGAATCTTCCAGTAGTGCTCTACCTCTGCCCTCCAGGTCCCCCAAAGTAGAAAGCTCTGCAAAATTTGTTAGTGTTTCCATTATCAACCATGTCGTAGCAACCAATTATCCCGTCGTTATATTTCTATTCTATTTCACGTATGTATATTTGTTACGAAAAACGCGGAATCGCAAGAAAAGTAAACCGGTGCGAATCAATAACAAATAAAATGAGACACAAAGAATTACGTGGTTCGGCTAAGGTAGCCTAATCCACGGGCAAGAAGAGACAGGAGAGATTTCACTATGCCAGCCAAAAGGGGTACAAACTGTAGAGCTCAGAGATAGCTTAGAGACGGCTAGGGTTTCAAAGATTAATCCCTAGGTCCTTAATACATGAGTAAATTCCCAAAACACCCAACCCAAGTTAGACGGGTTCAATTATGGGCCTACCAGCCCATATAAATTCAAGGTACAACATAACAATCTCCACCTTGACTTAAATTTTCTCCTTAATTTGAACATAGAATAATTATCTTCCTTCTCCACTGCCAAATGCCCTCTTGGGCATACCTCAACCATCAAAGACACCAGGTACCTGACCGTAGCCTTTAGCTACTAAGCATATCTTATAGCGTGCATCTTCATCTCCTGGAATGCCTTCTTTCTTTTTAAACACCCATTTACAACCCACAATTTTCTTTCCCTTTGGTGGTTTGACCAGCTTCCAAATCTGATTATTGTGTAGAGATTCCATCTCTTCATTCATTGCTACTAACCACCTTTCTGAATTGTCACTCTGAATGGCTTCTTTGTAGGTAGAAGGCTCTGACTCATCTATTGTCTCTGCTATAGAAAGAGCATAAGCCACCAAATCAGCATCACTATATCTTTTTGGCTTCTGAATTTCTCTTCTCAGTCTGTCTCTGGCAATGCTATAATTTTTGGTCTCCACTATAGGTTCTGAGGAACCTCCATCTTCTTCTTCAGTAGTATCTTGAGCCACTTCTTGAGAGCAAACCTGCCCTTTAGAAACTTTTGAAGAGACTCCTACCTCACAAACTACCTTCTTAGAAGACTCTGGTTCTTCTCTTGTACCAAGAGAAAGAGTAGATTCTTTCTTTACATTAAGTAAAGCAGACTCATCAAAAATAACATTTCTGCTAATAAAGAACCTCTGTGACTTTGGATCAGAACACCACAATCTGTATCCTTTAACACCAGTAGCATACCCAAGAAATATACATTTCTTTGCTCTAGGTTCTAATTTTCCTTCATTCACATGCATATAAGCAAAGGCAACCAAAAACTTTCAAATCAGAATAATCACCGAGTACCGGACCATACCTCTTCCGAGTTTTGCACTCAATTGCTGTAGAGGGCGATCGATTCACCAAATAACAAGCCATACTAGTGGGTTCGGCCCAAAAATCCTTGCCCAAACCTGCATTTGACAACATGCATCGAGCTCTTTCCAAAAGAGTTCTATTCATTCTTTCTGGAACGCCATTATGCTGTGGTGTGTGACGAACTGTGTGATGTCTCACAATTCCTTCGTCCTTACAGAATTTGTTAAATTCCCCACTGCAAAACTCAAGACCATTGTCGGTTCTCAACCTCTTTATCTGTCTCCCTGTCTGTTTCTTAATCATACACTTCCATTGCTTGAAATTAGTGAAAACAACACTCTTTGATTTCAAAAAATAAACCCAAACTTTTCTTGAAAAATCATCAATGAAAGTGAGTAAATACCTGACACCACCTTTAGAAACGACTTGTGCTGGCCCCCAAAGGTCTGAGTGAATATAGTCTAGAGTACCTTTCGTCTTATGAATGCCTGTGCTGAATGCAACCCTCTTCTATTTGCCGAAAACACAATGTTCACAGAAATCCATCTTTTCTGTACTCTGTCCGCATAAAAGACCTCTCTTACTCAATATATTCAACCCCCTTTCGCTCATATGACCCAATCTCATATGCCATAATTTTGTGGCGTCACTTTTTGTCATGGAAGAAGAAGCCACAGCTGCAGAACCAGTGACTGTAGAACCATCAAGCACATAAAGAGTTCCAATCTTCTTCCCTTCCATAACTGTAAGGGCACCTCTACTAATCTTCATAACTCCACCTTCAGCGGAGTACCTACACCCAATTGAGTCAAGGGTGCCTAGAGAAATAAGATTTCTCTTCAAATCTGGGACATATCGCACATCTGTTAGTGTTCTCACAACACCATCATGCATCTTTAGACGAACAGTTCCTTTCCCAACAGCTTTGCAAATCGAATCATTTGCCATCATAACAACTCCACTATCAACAACATCATAAGTGGTAAACCATTCCCTATAGGAACACATATGATAGGAACAACCCGAATCAAGAATCCATTCATCACAGTCGTTTGTTCTTTCTTCACCAACAACTGAGAGAACATTACTATCGGCCTCTGCAATGCTGGCCTCTCCAAGATTTTGGTTTTGTCCATCTCCCTTCTGGTGTTTATACTTCAATTTGTAACAATCGGCTTTAATGTGCCCCACCTTCTTGCAATAATTGCAGATCAAATTCTTATGTTTTGATTTTGACCTCGATTTCTGCTTTCCACCTCTAGACTCTTTTTCTTTCGACCTCCCTCTAGTAAATAGAGCATCTCCCTGGCTACTATTTGTGCTGGATGTCCCAACAAGTTGATTATCACTCATATCTTTACTCAACAAAGACGTTTTCACATCCTCAATAGAAATTGTCTCTCTACCATACAAAACAATCTCCCGAAAATGCTTGTAGGATGGGGGTAATGAACATAATAGTAGTAGGGTCTGGTCCTCATCTTCTAATTTCACATCCATATGTGATAAATCAACTATAATAGAATTAAAGTCACTGAGGTGTTCCTTAATTGACGTACCTTCTGCCATACGAAGAGTATAGAGGCATTCCTTCAATGTCAAACGGTTTGTGTGGGATTTTGTCATATACAATGTCTCCAATCTTAACCAGAGACCAGCAGCAGTCGTCTCTATCAAAACCTCCTTCAAAACTGTATCTGTCACACATAACTAGATTACAGTTATAGCCTTCTCATCCAATTTCTCCCAATTTGCCTCACTCATATCTGTCGGCTTCTTCTCCTTCCCTTTCAATGCAGGTTTTAGGTCGTTCTGGGTCAGAATTGCAAGCATTCGAACTCGCCATAACCCGAAACTCATATTGTCGTCGAACTTGTCGATATTGAACTTTGTGATCGTCATCTCCGCACCAAAAACAACTTTTCCAAATCTGCAACTTCACAACCTTGCTCTGATACCAATTTGTTACGAAAAATGCAAAATCGCAAGAAAAGTAAACCGGTGCGAATCAATAACAAATAAAATGAGACACAAAGAATTACGTGGTTCGGCTAGGGTAGCCTAATCCACGAGCAAGAAGAGACAGGAGAGATTTCACTATGCTAGCCAAAAGGGGTACAAACTGTAGAGCTCAGAGATAGCTCAGAGACGGCTAGGGTTTCAAAGATTAATCCCTAGGTCCTTAATACATGAGTAAATTCCCAAAATGCCCAACCCAAGTTAGACGGGTTCAATTATGGGCCTACCAGCCCATATAAATTCAAGGCACAACATAACAATATTGTAGGTGCATACGAGTTTTAATGGCTGGTTTGTGACAAAACCTATTTTTGACCACGTCAACAATATACACCATTAAACGTGGATATTTGGAGTTTCCTAATCGTGGGTTATTGAGTTTCCTAAATTTTATAGGAAAGAAATTTGTTGGAAAAAATTGAATATAAACTTAATAATTTAACTCAATTTAACATGCAATGGATGAAATAAATTTACTAACCTCTTTTGATGCTTTTCCTCTATGCAATTGAACTTCCTTTGTATTCTGGAATTATCTGCTTAATGAAACCAAAGAAAAAAGTAATAGAGATGACCTTTTTACTGCCCACACAGTCCTTCTTTGATTTGGCTTAAATACAAGCACTACTCTTCAACCACTTAGAGAGTATGAGTTTTTCTTTCTCTTAGAGAGAAAAGGAGAATTGAGAGAAGAATGAAACTAGAAGTCTGAATTCTGAATTCATGGTTTGTGTCTTCTCTACACCACCTATTTATAGGAGAATGAAATTATAACTCCCATAAGGGGAGTTAATTTCATAACCTCCTTATAATAAAAAGGAGTAAATATTATATAACTCCTTAGTATTAAAAAAGATTAAATATCATATAACCTCCCTCATATTATGAGGAGTTAATTTCAGCCATAAACCAAAGATTCCCACCTTGATCTCTTTTAATTTTGTGTAACCTTCATGGTCCCACAAGGAAGACCAATGGTTGAGCTCCATTGGAATCCCACTGGGCCTATGGGTGCTAGCCCATATGACCAACATCCCCCACTTGGGCGATGCACCCTGAGGCCTTAAGAGACACATACTAGTCTCTCCTTAGTCCCATACTATAGACATGCCCCAGAAAACAATCCGTTGTTAACGCTTTTGTCAACGGATCAGCCAACATCTCAGAAGTTGGAATATGGCTTACAACCACTTTCCCTTTCTGTAGAATGTCAAACACATAGTGATAATGTACTTCTATGTGTTTACCTTTTGAACTGATTTCACCATTTTTCAATGTTGTCACAGTTGCTTGATTATCACAAAATAGTTGTATTGGACTACCATCCCAACAACTCAATTTCAAGTATTCTAGGAAACCTTTGATCCACACAGCTTCAGTACTTGCCAAACTGCAAGCTACAATATCACTGAGAATAAGGGGTGATTGAGTTTCCTAGTTGAGATAGGAAAGTAAGTAATACAGGATGTAATGTGTCTAAAGACAAATTTAGACATGGTTAAACCCTAATGGTATTAATAGCACAATACGTGCTGGGCTAGGGTTTTTACGCAGAGATTGACAAGTATCCAGGAGGGATGAGTTTGAGGGGGAGTAAGGTGGAGGAGATTCATATGTTCACATCCTGAAGGTTGTATGAGATTGTTGAAGCTGAATAAGAGCTCTACAAGCTTATCAAGAAGGGATTAACCATTTTAATGGTGTTCTCATCCTGAGAAAGCCTGCGTGAAGAAATTCCCTGGTGATAGGGATCACACTAAGGGAGAGACTTAGTGTGTGGGTATCGAAGAGCTTTTGTGGAAGTGAGTTGACAGGAAGCTAGACTAGGAAGAGGCCGTTGTTCGAGTCCTTGAGGGGAGGAGAACTTATTACTGTAAGTTGTGCTATTGAATTACTGTAATACTCTTTCTAGTGGATTTTGATACCCTGGGCCGAATGCCCCGCAGATTAGGAACGATTGGCTCCGAACTACGATAACAAATTGGTGCTGTGTCTTTTGTCTATGAGTATAACGTTAGTGTTATTACACCAGTCCTCGGGTGTAAGTACACTCCTGCGCTCACGTTTTAAGTTTACAAGAAATTCTTTAAGTACACTTCGGAATACACGTCTTGAGTTTACTGGGAGTTTCATATATGACTGGCAACTTATTGAATATATCTGTTGGTGCTGCCCCCTGTATGTCAATTGTAACTTATTCAAGAGGTTGAGAAACAGAAAACAGATTTTTTTTAAACCGAATTTGCTTGCTTTTAGCCAGCTGCCAGGACTTACAAATTAACAGACTTTGGCACCTTATTCTTCAGCTTGAAAAAGAAGACAGAATTTTACCTAGGAGTGGTGGGGACGCGCGGATCGATGGCTCCACGACTGGTTCCATAACCAAAAAGACTAAGCGATTCTCACCCTGGTTTCAAATATTACATCTCTCAATAAGATTTTAATGTTATTTTGGACCTAGCAATTTTACCATATATTAATTGTCAAGGAAATGAACTACTAAGTTCACGTTGACTTGTACATGAGTAAGCAAATTAAAATGTAACCACTGATCAATACAGAAATCTTCATTTATGGATTTATATATTCTTGTCACAATATTTATTAATAACTCCTCAACATTTGACAAGGCCTCCATCTCCACGCAATATCACTCATTTATATAATTAGTCTAGCAGTTGCCGCCGGGGCCTCCAAAGAAAAAATATCTATGCCAAGGGCCTTGGTTTCCATAATCAATCAAACCATAGCAAGAGGGGGCTTGATTTTTTCTCTCCACTTCATCGCCTTCGGGAACGTCTACAAGGTCGTTATTTGTGTCCACGACTTGCAGGTTCCTCATGTAGCACGCCTCGTTAAATTGCCCATCAGCGGGCAAACGGCCACTGCCCAGGCTGGGGTAGCTGTTGGTCTCCTTAGAGAAGACATCGCCTCCAAACTGAACTGCGTCCCCAGTTTTCATCTCGTGGTTGAAGAGGGAAGGAGGCCAGAAACCCACTATCTCGTTCTGGACGTTCAGCCACCATACCCCATTATCTGCCTGCAATATTCAATACTAAGGAAGCAAATCCCTCATACTGTAATGTCGACTATTTCATATATATACAAACAGGGCTCTTCTTTTTGGGGGTAACAGAGTCAGACGAACTTAATTGATGCATGGGCAAACACACTACAAACCTAAGTGAGATTAGTAAGAAATGCGGTCATATATACCACGTATATGAAGACTGTTATCTCACTTTGCTGGCCTTTATATTGAGAAGGAGTCAATTTCAAGCCCAACGGCAGCTTTTTGCTGAGTTGAATGAAGCCTTCGCACAGAAGGTTGAAGCAACCTGTAGTTCGTGCTTGATCTCCCTGCGAAAAGAACATAACATTTACGTTACTCAATCAAATAAAAGAATCACTGAAATAATACTTGAGAAGAGAAAATTTTAACGAGGCTTACACTCCAGAATGTGAACAGTCTTGGATTACTGTCATGAAAGACATCGGGGTTCACCTGTGTTTAATTATATATTGTCGATCAAATATAAAATAGTTAGATTGATCAAAACGCCGGAAGTTAATTAATTTGTGGAATTAATTAAAAAGAGAAAGTTAGGCATCATGCTATTTGGGTATTATTAATTAATTACCATCCATCCTGCTTGTATGGTGCTGAGGTTTGAACCAACAGCGTCAACTCCATGAAAGATTTGAATACTGGCTGTGCTATATTGTGATTTTTTGAGATGCAGGTTCCAAACATTGATGCCTGCTTGGCCTCCTCTATATTCTCCAGTCAGGGTCCGAATGAATACAGACTACATGGTAGAATAAAGATTAAATCAGAATGAATACAGACTACATATATGGTAGAATAAAGATTAAATCAGAATGTTATTTTATATACATACAACATTAGTGTCACGCAAACATGTCATAAATTCTAGTAGAAAACAACTATATCTTGTGATGTTAAGTAAGATTGAAAAGGTTTTGTACTCGAAACTGACTGCCGCCAGACTGTGGATTGATATTATTCAAGCCCTGATACTTGTTACCAAAATCGGAGGAAGATCCTGAGCTTAATAAATCCCTCATATGAACCCTTCTAATGGGAACTGTTCCATCCGGACAGCCTCCATCTGAAAGGCCTATCTGTAATACTTCATCAGAATGGCTCTCCCTGGTAAAGTTTGGTATGGCCTGTAATTGAAGTCACAAAAGAAAAATTCAATCATATATATCAAGTACCCTTGGTAGATAGATATCAGCAAAAATGATATTGTAACAAAATATATATACGAAAAGTGGAACTGACCGGAATGGTGAAGTTCTTGAGTGAAGGATGATTGAAAGCGGGTTGGTTGTATATATCAACACAGTCAAAGATATCCTCGTCAACCTGTACTTAGATCGATCGATAAAAGTTCAATACATGTACGGGAACATGATTAGATCAGTAGGGTTTTCTCTCATTCTTAGATTGATCGATAATTGTTCAATAGAGAGACAAAAGAAGAAAACTCACTCACTTCTATGCTTTTCACAGCGGGCTTGTTCAGAGACTTGAGTTGCCTCCTCGATTGCTCGTATTCTGCTCTTGATAAACTCCTCGCAGTACAGGTCCAAGCTGGAGAAAAGGCAAGCAAGGCTACTAAGGTTATCAAACGAAATGCCATGGTAGCAGCCATGACAGCAACGGAGAAGCAAGAGTTTGGCACAACAGGGCAAGGGGAAACGACCCTTATATAATTATAAGCTACAACAGTATTCATGAATAGATTTTGTCCAGCAAACCAACACTTCATATCTCCATTAATAGGCCAACAGAATCAGGAAGCCAGTTAATGACGCTGCCTAAAGGCAGCTACTCAACTTCCTTTCATGAGCATACGAATGGTTACCATTGAAATAGCATCGTACTTTCCTTTTTTTTTATATATATTTTACTGATGAATACCCAATTTTCCCTTTATGTCGAAATGTATATCTATTCTCTTCTTTACATGAATCGTACATTGTTGGACAAATATTCCCCTCTATTAACCTAATTATCGTTAAAATCAGACTGGCCCAAAGAAATAGACAAATGTACAATGTTATAAACAAACTAAAAACAATTCTATAAATATATTACATAAAATGTTACCAACAGACCATGTACTATGTTATAAATAGACTACATACAATGTTATAAACATTATGTAAAATGTTATAGATAGATAATGTACCACGTTATAAATAGACTATGTATAATGTTATAAACAAACTACCTACAATTTTATAAACAGACATAATAATAACTGGGTTAATAAAGAGGCATTTTTGTCTGTGATTATACAATTCATGTGAAAACGAGAAATAATATACACATTGACATAAAGGAAAAAACTGGATATATTGTTTACAATTGGAATATTGTCAGACTAGCTATACGTTTATTCCCCTTTGAATTTAAGGCCTCCTACAAAAATATAGGCCTTGATGCAAACCCTTTCCTGATAATTAAAGTTATTTTCCATATTCAAAGAATAAATTTTGTTATAATTCTTGAAAGATTTCATAGACATTCACAGGACGCTTTTCAAAGTTGATATAGTTTGGATAAGTAGAGTAGTCTATAATTTTCTCTCTATCAATTAAACGTTAAATTTTGTAAACATATATACAAACAATATAGTCATGAAATGGAATTCTGTGATAGACGTGTGTGCGTTGTTCATTCTAAATATTGTACAATTAATATACATAAGCAATAACTTGAAGACGTCTCAGTATATACTTTAGTCTGTGTTGAATAAAAAACTCTCTCGGATGTACAAATATTTTAGGAGTAAGTTCACTACCCATTTTTAGATGGGACTTGAGCTCAACTTTGGGACTAAGGAATATTTCTTATAAATACTGTAGGTGATCCGAACGTCCTGATTTGAGAATTGAAGGAGAGAAGAAAGCTTAGCATAACTAATTTAGCTATCATTTGGCATTAGATGTTAATTACAAGAAAGGTTGGTGAATAAACTCTGATCCTTGAAATCCATGCCGAATCGGCCGAGTTTATCGGATATTCATTTCTTAACGATTTGATTTGAATTTTTCATATTTGATTTGAATATCCGATCATTGCCATCCCTATTGACATACGAACTTTGTTGGCATAGGCCACGAGTCAAGAGGAGATATGTTGCGTAATTCCGAGTTGACTCAACTCTGAAAAAACTGAAATTCCAAGTTGACTCGATCGCGTCACCTCAGACTTTGTCAAAGCCATAAAACTACGATGCCAATGTACAACTCCTTTTTATTTTTTAACAACTTGTCTAAGATATATATCAAGAAGTTCAATTGGTGAAAATAAACATTAGAACACGATATATAACATAGTACGTACCATTAATTAATGATAATTTATTTAAAGAAAGCATTACACACATTTTGATATTCAATATTAAGAGTACTACTAGCATGAGCCACCGGGGCCTCCAAAGTAGAAATAGCTGCGCCATACATCATCTTCACCATCAAATTCCACTTCTCCCACAGAGTAACATCTATTATCGGCAAAGGCGCCAATATCACTGGGTGCATCCACATAATTCTTTCTATCAGTGCTAAACATGACCTGATGCATGTAGGCAGCAGCTTCGTACCCTTGATCAGCATAAGCCCCGCTGCCCATCTGAGGCCAATCACTGGTTCCCCTTGGGTTGTAAACCTCACCTCCCCAGAGGATCTTCTCTGCCTTCTGGTTCAGACGATTGAACCGTTCTTGGGGCCAAAACCCCACTACTGAATCGTCAACCAAGAGCCACCAGACCGCTACATCCTGCCTCATACATTATATTTCGTTTCAGAACATGACAAGTATATATCTTAATTAGCAGAACAGAGATGAAGAGTAGCTTAATTTATCTGACCTTGTAGATATCAAGCCCTACAGAGTATTGCGGTCCTCCCCGGACGGAGAGAGGAGTCATAGGAAAACCTAAAGGGATCTTCTGGTTAACGGAGACAAAGCCAGAGCAAAGCAAGTTGAAGCAGCCTGTTTTGCGGTAATTATCTGACTAGTTTTGGCAGAAGAGTAGACAGATGAAATATTGATCGGAGAAGAAATATAAAGGAATGTTATGATCGAGGGGAAGATATTAAGAGATCGAATACAGGTGAAAAAGAAATATTCCGAGCTTTTATCATTTATAAATTCAATATTTTTCAACTGATTTATTTTATGAAGAGATGCAAGACAAACATTGTAATTAAGCTTACAGTCCAATATGTGAAAAGTCGAGGTTTCAGGTCCCCAAATAATTGCTTATTAACCTGATCATCAGAATTCAACAGAAAGGTTTATTAGTATTCAAAAAAATTAGAAAGATGTTTCTGTGCATGGTTACATAAAGAATAAAAGAAACATACATATATTTAACCAAGAATAAAATATATAAATTAAACATCAATGCTAGCTCTATTAAGAAATATAAGGTTATATACGTACGGCCAACCCTGCTTCTATGCCGTTGAGGTCATCACCTGCACCAGCAAGAAGCCACACCTGAGAGCTGCTGGCCTTTTCATTGGAGAAAATTCTGGGTTGCCATATGCTAATACCCACATGGGTTCCATAATACCCCCCTGGTTTGCTTTCTCGCCTAGCCCACTAAAGAACAAAAGGTATGAATTAAGAGGTTTGAGTCTTGCAGTACTCAAAAGAAGGGAACAATAAAAAATGTGGGAAGAGCTAGCTTACATGATGAGTATTGGGCAAGGGCGCCCCTGCATTCAAACCAATCCCACCATTTGAGACGTATTTCTTCCCAAAGTTTGAGATACTTCCAGCCCTTAGAAGGTCTTCCATCTGCACCCTGCGGATGGGCACTGTACCCTCTGGGCAGCCTCCATCAGGAAGTACAAATATTCCAGTACTCCTTTTAGAAGTATTAGAAGGAGAAGAAGCTATTCTCTTCAAAGGCAATGTAGTTGGGATTTTCTGTAGCAAAAAAACAACTTATTGAACTCGATCGCAGCAATAATTTCAATAGAAGATAAATACATGCATGAAAAAATAAAAAAGTGGATTCAAAAGAGCTGAAAATTTTTAACCTAATAAGAGGTGTTTCGGAAATGGTTGGCTTATTTGTGGTTAATTATTCTATAAACCCATACTCGATCTGTTGTATCAGTGAGATGCCATACCTAATAAACTACTATTCTTACCACCATAAATTGGTAAAAGTCACAGGCATATAAGCATTACTTTACCTGTTACTCTCTTTCAATTAAAATTAATCATGGAAGCCATAAAATTTCCTCCTTACTCATAAAATATCAGAGAGGAGAAGACATTCAAATTTCCTTCTGTACATTTCACAGAATAGCAAAGAGAGAGAAGAAAGCCTACCGGAATCGTGTAATTCTGCAAAGCCGGATGATCAAAGGCTGGTTGCTTGTATATGTCAACGCAGTCATAAATTTCCCCATCTTCAATCTGCGTTTCACAAGTAGTACATAGACTCCAAGAATGGTCAGAATCAAGCAGAAATCACCAAAGAGTACTAATCTACCTAAAGCAAGAAGAAGAGTTACTCTGTCTAAAATTTTGACCTGTAAACTCTTCACCGCAGGCTTGTTGAGAGACCTGAGGTGTTTCTTTAGATGCAAATACTCATCTGTAGACAGACTTCTTGCGTTCGCCTGAATCACGAAGATAGCTAAGAAAACTATCGTTAAATTCTTCAGCATCTGAACTGTGAGGGCAGCCATGGAAGATTAATGATAATAGAATGTCTACAGAGGTGCAGAAAAGACGTTTCTATTAATACTAAATTTCCTTTTGCGTGCCGTGATTGTGAAATCCTTGATAATTAAGATCGTTATCTTTCAATATCGGAAACCTTACTGAAATTCCATGGGTAGGGAGATTCTTTTGGATGAATTTAATCGTCTTTAATTAGGCCTTTAGCAGGACTAGCGGTAGATGTTATCTCAATTAGAAACTTGTTTACGGCCGGTGATATATATGTCCTAATGATGCATGACTTCATTCCTTCTTTCTTGAAATAGTGTATGCTTACAAGGAGGCCCCTAATTGCCCCATATTGTCCAATGAAGAGTTGCTGCCAAGGCCTCCCTCGGAAACTTCTGAAATCACATGGTGAATATCGAATTGACCAAATCACATTTATATATTAGTCTAGCATAGAACATCCAATGAAATCAGAGGTAATTAAGCAGGTAAGCAGGAAGCTACTGCATTATTGAAGATAAAACATTATACATAAAGACACCAGATGATAAAACTTCTATGCTTTCACAGGGGGCTTGTTCATAGACTTGAGTTGTCTCCTCAGTTGCTCATATTCTGCTCCTGGCACTGCTGCAAGCAGGAGAAAAGGCAAACAAGGCTACTAAAGATCACAAAGGAAATGCCATAGCTGCAGCAACAATGACAGCAATGGAGAAGCAAGAGTTTGGCACAACAGGAAAAGGGGAAAAGACGCTTAATTATAAGCTACAACAGTATTCATATTGAATGGATTTTGTCCAGCAAACCAACACTTCATATCTCCATTAATAGACCAACAGAATCAGGAAACCAGTTAATGACGCTGCCGAAAGGTAGCTACTCAACTTCCTCTCATGAGTATACTAATGGTTACCAATGAAATAGCTTTGTATTGACCTTTTTTTTTTATCTTTTACAGATTATATATCCAATTTTTCCCTTATATATGTTGAAGTGCATATCACTTGTTTCACACTAATCATATATTATCGAACAAAAATACCCCTCTATTGACCTAAATGTCATTAACAATCATTCTGACCGAAGAATGGGTAATGTATAATGTTATAAACAGATTAAGGACAATGATAAACAAAATAAGTATAATGTTATAAACAGACTAGCTAGATATAATGTCATAAACAAACTACATACAACATTATGAACAAAGTAAATACAAAGTTATAAATAGAGTACATAGAATGTTATAAACAGACTTTAATGATAATTAGGTTTATAGAGGTCTAGTTTGTATACAATTCTTGTGAAAAAGAGAACAGATATACACATCGGTCGATATAAAGGCTACATTGGAGACTGATTTTAATGATAATTAAGTTAAGAGAGGCGTATTTTTTATACTCGGCCCTGACTCAACTCTGAGAAACGAAATTCCGAGGTGACTCGACCGAGTCACCTCGGACTTGGTCAAAGCCATAAAACCAGGATGCCAATTGACAACTCCTATTTATTTTTGAATCACTTATCTAAGATATATATATCAAGAAGTTCAGTTGGTGAAAATTAAATAAACATACGAAGACGATATATAACATACCATTAGTTAATGATAATTTATTTAAAGAAGGCATTACATATATTGATATTCAATATTAACAGTACTAGCATGACCCACCGGGGCCTCCAAAGAAGAAATAGCTGCGCAAAAAATCACTAGTATCAAATTTCACATTCCCCACAGAGTAACATCTATTATCAGCAAAGGCACCAATATCATTGGCTGCATCCACGTAATTCTTTCTGTCAGTGCTAAACATAACCTGGTGCATAAAGGCAGAAGCTCCGAACCCTTGATCTGCATAAGCGCCGCTGCCCATCTGAGGCCAATCACCGGTTCCCCTTGGGTTGTAAACCTCACCTCCCCAGACGATCTTCTCAGCCTTATGGTTCAGATGATTGAACCGTTGTTGGGGCCAAAACCCCACTACTGAATCCTCAAGCAAGAGCCACCAGACCGCTACATCCTGCCTCATACATTTCGATTCAGATGACAGGTAAGTGTGTATATATATATATATATATATATCATAGCAGAACAGAGATGAAGACTTGTAGAGTAGCTTAATTTATCTGACCTTGTAGATATCAAACCCTATAAAGTATTCCGGTCCTCCGGGGACGGAGTAAGGATCCACAGGAAAGCCTAAAGGGATCTTCTGGTTAACGGAGACAAAGCCAGAGCAAAGCAAGTTGAAGCAGCCAGTTTTGCGGTAATTATCTGACTAATTTTGGCAGAAGAGTAGACAGATGAAATGATCAGAGAAGAAATATATATAAGGAAATGTTATGAAGGGAAGAAATAGAGATCGAATATATATATAGGTGAAAAAGAAATATTCTGAGCTTCTATCATTCATAAATTCAGTATTTTTGAACGGATGTGTTTTAAGAAGAGATGCTTGAGAAACATTCTAGTTAAGCTTACAGTCCAATACGTGAAAAGTCGAGGTTTCAAGTCCCCAAATAATTGCTTATTAACCTGATCATGAGCAGAATTCAACAGAACAGTTTATTAGTATTAAAACAAAATTAGAACCATATATATGTATATGTATTACCAAGAAGAAAACATATAAATTAATTAAACATCAATGCTAGCTCTATTACTAAATATACGGTTAAAAAAGTGAAGTATACATACCGCAAACCCTGCCTCTATGCTGTTGAGGTCTTCACCGACACCAGCAAGAAGCCACACCTGAGAGCTGCTGGACTTTTCATTGGAATAAATTCTGGGTTTATATATGCTAATACTCACATGGGTTCCATAATATCCCCCTGGTTTGCTCTCTCGCCTGGCCCACTAAAGGAAAAGGGTATGAATTAAGAGGCTGTGAGTCTCGCAATCAAAGGATCAGGGAACAATTAATCAAAGAGCTAGCTTACGTGACGAGTATTGGGCGAGGGTACCCCTGCATTCAAACCAATCCCACCATTTGAGACGTATTTCTTCCCAAAGTTTGAGATACTTCCAGCCCTTAGAAGGTCTTCCATCTGCACCCTGCGGATGGGCACTGTACCCACTGGGCAGCCTCCATCAGGGAGTTCAAATATTCCAGTCCTCTTAAATGTATTAGAAGGAGACGAAGTTATTCTCTTCAAAGGTAATGTAGTTGGGATTTTCTGTAGCAAAAAAACAACTCATTGAACTCATGACTGCAATAATTTCAATAGAAGATATATATGCTTGAAAAAAAAAAAAGTGAATTCAAAATAGCTGAAAAATTTCAACCTAATGCACAGGTATATATGAGCATTAATTTAACCTGATACTCTCTCTCAAAATTAATCATGAAAACCATAAAATTCCTTCTTAGTCATAAAATATCAGAGAAAAGTGAGAAACTAAAATTTCCTTCTGTACATTTCACAGAATAGCAAAGACAGAGATGTAAGCCCTACCGGAATCGTGTAATTCTGTAAAGCCGGATGATCAAAGGCAGGCTCTTTGTATATGTCAACGCAGTCATAAATTTCCCCATCTTCAATCTGTGTATGACAAGTAGTACATATATAGACTCCAAGAATGATCAGAATCATGCAGAAATAACCAGAGTACTAATCTACCTAAAGCAAGAAGATGGGTAACTCTGCCTAAATTTTGGACCTTGAAACTCTTCACCACAGGCTTGTTGAGAGACCTGAGGTGTTTCTTTAGATGCAAATACTCATCTGTAGACAGACTCCTTGCGTTCGCCTGAATCACGAAGATAGCTAAGCAAACTATCGTTAAATTCTTCAGCATCTGAACCGCAAAGGCAGCCATGGGAGAATGTCTACAGAGATGCAGAAAAGACATTCCTATTAATACTAATCCTCCTTTTGGGTGCTGTGATTGTGAAATCTTTGATAATTAAGATCGTTAGCTTTCAATATCGGAAACGTTATTCAAATTCCATGGGTAGAGAGATTCGTTTGCATGAATTTAACTCGTCTTTAATTAGGCCTTTAGCTGGATTAGAGGTAGAAATTATTTCAATTAGAAATTTGATTAATGCTAGGGACATACTTCTTAATGGTGAATTAATTCATTCTTTCTTGAAATGTTATGCTTACAAGGAGGCCCCTAATTGCCCCATGCCCAATGGTAACTTGCAGCCAAGACCTCCCTCTGAAAATTCTTCCATGGGAACACTAAGCTGCTGCCATTTGAAACAAGGAAAATGTAGAATAGGCCAAATCATATTTATCTATTAGTACAGCACAGAATATCCAATGAAACCGGAGGTAATTAAGCAGGTAGAGAGATTCTTTTTCATGAAGTTAAATCGTCTTTAATTAAGCCTTTAGCTGGATTAGATCAGGTAGAAATTATTTCAATTAGAAACTTTTTTACTACCGGGGTCATATTACTTAATGGTGAATTAATTCATTTTTCCTTGAAATGGTATGCTTACATATCGAGGTCCCTAATTGCCTCATGCCCAATGGAAACTTGCAGCCAAGACCTCCCTCTGCAGATTCCTCCATGAGAACACTAAGCTGCTGCCATTTGGATCAAGGAGAATGTCGAATAGACCAAAGCATTATTATCTATTAGTAAAGCACAGATTATCCAATGAAACCAGAGGTAATTAATTAAGCATGTTATAAGCAGGATGGATGCTGCATTATTGCGTATAAAACTTTATATATAAAGACACCTGATGATAGAAGAACCAGTTCTAGACCTGGCCACGGGCTCCCCCCAGGAAAATGTATCTTATCCAATTTGCGTATTTATCTATCCCTTTGATTGTCTCTCAAATCATAGTATAAAGGCATCGTTGTGGGGGCGATTCGGTTCGGTTTTTAAAACACTGGTATATATTGAGGCTCTCTATCCACCATTAGGTTCAAATCGCAATTAGTTCTTTGTTGCCCTAAAGACTTATTTCAAAACTCTGACAGGTTGGGAACATTTTGATGATCAGCAGGCGGGGAAATCATCCAAAAGCATAATTGAAGGGAATTACAACACAATTGAAAGGGAAATGTGCCAAAACAAAGGCGACAGTACAGCTAATATGACGTACTTTCCCCTGAAATTGAGCAGCAGATTATTTGCCGTTTCAAGTAAATTATTAAGGCAGATAGATATACAGCACATGCAGGTGGATGTATATATGAGTCCTAGCATCGGCCACCAAAGAAAACGGCACGATTAAATCTTTGATCTTTTTCTATCCCTATGTCATTCAATGTGAAGCACTTCTTCCTGTCATTAAATTTATCGACGTCAACAGGGCCGACCTCGAACTCGTTATTGCCATTGACGATGAGAATGTTACCAATGTGTAGCACGCCCTCTTATATGCATAGAAGTTATGTTCAGTAGGATTGAGTCCGCTGCCCATGGGAGGTAAATCGCCATCGTTTGGGCTGGAGACCTCTCCGCCCCACATCAACTTGTCAGCCTTCGTATTCAAGTGATTGAAGAACTGTTGTGGCCAGAAACCCACAACTTCATCGTTGATATACAGCCACCATTCTCTTTGGTCCTGCATCGATATTCCACCGAGAAAAATTTTTCCGGGTATATATCAATCGCTTCCATGGAGAATTTCAACATATATATATATATATATATATATATATATATCTGCTACTGCTCTAATATTCCTCTTAAGTATATACCTTCCAGACCGATATTACCACAGTGAACTGATCTCCGCCTTCTTTAGATACCGGAGAAATCGCGGCGCCTATGGGTACTTGTTTATGGACAGACACGAAACCTGAGCAGAGAGTATTGAAGCAGCCGGTATTGCGATAACCATCAGACTTTCATTCATATATACATGAACGAACAATTCAGGGGATTAGACTGGGTCATGAGTATATAATGTATATAAAATAGAGGAGCTAAGACCATAATTAAACAAGCTGCTTCATATAGTGTATCTCAGTTCTTACAGTCCAGTATATGAAAAATCGAGGTTCAAGATCCCCATAAAGCCTGCCATCAACCTGGATTTTAACTCAATGGATCAGATATAAGGATGTATTTTTAATTATAAAATTGTTTTTGGTTACCAATATATAAACAAGCTTACCGTCCACCCAGCTTCAATGGTATTGAGTTCAGATTGATCGGCTGCAACGACCCACAGCTTGGAACTGCTACTGTGGTCAAGGCTCCTAACCTCTGGTTTCCACACATTAAAGCTCGCTTGTGTTCCATAAAATTGACCAGCCTTGGTGTCTATTTTGGTCCACTATGAGATCATCAATCAATCATATGCATTTGCATAAGAATATTACAACAGAAGATTTATGCATACCTAAAAAGTATGATTTGCTTTCTAGGGATCAATACCCACTTTATGAAGAATTCCTTATATATATACCCTAGTCTAGTTAAGCAAGAATCAAGCATATTAAAGAATTTCATTTTTACCCTACTACGTACATAAAAGAATCGATCGGTTTCTGATGAATATCATATTCTATTACAATACCAAATACCACATCACTGGATTAATCGTCATCTATGTTACTGGGAATAGAGAGAAAGAAGAAAGGAAAACATGCATACATGATGATTGCCAGGAAGGCCATTGATTGATCCGCCAGAAGAAGGACCATGGATGCCATGTTTCTTTCCAAAGTTAGAGATCGACCCAGCTCTTCGAATATCCTCCATTTGAACTCTTCTGATTGGAACTGTTCCATCAGGGCAGCCTCCATCTTGGAGCCTCACCACCGATGATCCATTGAAAGATGCATAAGCATTATTAATCCTCCCTCTTGGAGGGGAAGTAGGTATTTTCTGAATACCAGGTAAAAAATCAAACATACGTGAGATGATAAAAAGTGAAAGCAAAGAGACAAGAAGAAAAACTTGTAATCAAAACTGATCTAGTTAATCCCTTACCGGAATGGTATAATTCTTCATGAGAGGATGGTCAAATGCTGGTTGCTTGTATATATCGATGCAATCAAAGATATCACCATTTGCATACTGTTAGCACAAATGGAATAGTTCATCAGAATCAAAAGTCCATTGCTTTGATTACTTTGAAATAAAAGTGATGAAAGAAACAAATTATGAAGGTACGTACACAAAAGGAAAGCATATTTGCAGTGATGACAACCAAACAGTATTGATTTTTTCGGTTATAGAATACAATGGAATGGGCAGCTTGATTACCTTGATACTCTTCACTGCAGGCTTGTTCAGGGACTGGAGGAGTTTCTTCATTTCCAGATGTTCATTTCTAGACAAACTACTTCCGTGACCAAGAACCATGAACATGGCCATGCATAGTAGCATCACACATTGGAAGGAGATCAGGCTGGCCGCCATTGAGCCTGAATCATTGACGGTGGAATGAAGATGGAGAAGAAAGGGATATATATTTATAAGGATAATTATAATATATGGAGACAGCCTGCTCTGTGACGTTAAGCTAAAATTGCAAAAAGGCAGGATGAGATCATTCTTTATTGAGTAGAAGGTGTGATAGGATGAGATTATTCTTAGCGTACATACCTGATGAAGCCTCTTGAGAAGATGTGATTTAAAACAGCCTGCTAAATGTATCTTGTATTCCCATTAATTCATTCAACAGATTATTCTTGACACTTGATAGAGACTAATTAATATGAGTTATTATTAATATATTGTTATAAAAGCGACGAGTAGACATCTTTAGCTCATATTTGATCGAGTCAAGGTTCATTGTACCCATTTTCTGTTTTTCAAGTATATATAGTTTACTGAAATATTCTTCACTTCAATATAATCACAACGTACGAATCCATTACCTCATTTGTATTATTCAAAATAGACAAAATTATAAAACTAATCTCTAAATATATTTCATAAATAAGTATTATGTGCAATAAACAAACGTAGAATGTATGCGTAACATGACTGTAAAAATTTGATTCATGTGTATAGCAACAGTGCCTGCCTTGATACACTTCGAATTAGTTACCAGCTAGTGTTAAGATTCATTGTGGACCTATGACTCGGCCAGGAAAAGTCTGATTTAGGACTGGAAGGGTTGAGTCAGTGGTCGATCCTAAGACTGGAAGATGCATCACTTCTTCTCTCTTGGAGTCACCAATATTGACGTCTTTCTTTTTCTTCTTCGTGTGGAGAGGTTCTGCATGCATGCTCTTCCTCAATATATATAGACCAAGCTGTGTACATAGGAGAGGACTGTTGTGAAGCTGCTTCCTTGATCACTAAAGGATTTGATGCTTTGCTTGGTTGTACATATATCGAGATATGACAAGGAATCAAAGTGACAAATAAAGAGTACTGATAATGTCAATCGTGCAATGAAAACAAACCATACTCAATAACCGCGGGGGGCAGTTGCGGTGAGTGTGGAGGACATATATCAGACACCATTGAGTGGTATTATTTGGGTCAAGATTGGAGACCTCAACAAACATCACTTAATTAATTAGCTTGAATGTGTGGATATGTATATGGTTGGCTCATTATATATATTAATGCATGGATTCATCAAATTGCGTTGATCAAATTGGTCGATCTTCATGGAAATCAACCAATATTATATATATATATATATATATATATATATATATATATATATATATATATATATATATATATATATGATGTTTTTGTTCGAAGATAAACTGTACTACCATTATATATATATGCATGCTACGAAAGCAGAGGTCCATCCCTATCTCGCATGCTACAATCTATGCTGTTTCAAACAAATTATTAAGGCAGCTATCAGGAAGAGTCCTAGCATCGTCCCCCGAAGTAAAAGGATCGACGCCAGGTCCGATTAATCCCCAAGTCAATTAACCTGTAGCATTTGCTCCTATCGTTATATTGAATGGCGTCCTCGGGGGCTTCCACGTACTCGTTCTTATCATTAACAATATTAATATCCCTGATGTAGCACGCCTTCTTGAACCCATCGTCGTCTCGGCCTCCGGGAGCGACTCCACTGCCCATGGGGGGCAACTCTCGATCGTTCCGGCTATAAACTTCCCCGCCCCACATCACCTTATCAGCCTTCTTGTTCAAGTGATTGAAGAATTTCTCAGGCCAGAAACCCACAACTTCATCGTTTATATACAGCCACCACTCTGTTGGGTCCTGCATCGATCCATGCACCGAGAAAATTTAATCTGGGTATCAACTGCGTTCATGGCAGATTTCATGTATATATATACTTGTTATAAATGTCTGCAACTGCTCTTCCTCTTATGTATACGTACCTTCCAGACCGATATTCGCACCGCGAACTGGTCTCCTCCTTCTGTAGATACCGGAGTTATCGCCGCACCTATGGGTACTTGTTTGTGAACAGACACGAAACCTGAGCAGAGCGTATTAAAGCACCCAGTTTTGCTATACCCATCTGACTTTTTAACAGAAAGGAGTAAATTAATTAGCTAGACTGGAATAGTTCTAAAAAATCTAAGAAAGAGATGAGACCATAAAAGAATTCTTGATTCTTACAGTCCAGTATATAAACAATCGTGGTTCCAAGTCCCCATACAGCTGACCATCTACCTGAGATTATATGATTCAATAGGTCAGATAAACGAAACTTAATTTGTTTTAAGTTTCTTCTAGGTTAGAAGTACAAGCTTACGGTCCATCCAGCTTCAATGACATTGAGTTCATTGTAAGCGCCAGCAACAAGCCAAAACTTGGAACTGCTACTTTTATCAAAGCTTCCAACATTTGGTTTCCACACATTTAAGGCTGCCATTGTTCCATAGAAGTCACCAGGCTTGGTCTCTATTTTTGTCCACTGTGAAAACATCAAAGTTATATATACGTTACATAAACAACTATTTAACTATATATAATTATATGCTTCTCTACAGCTGAAGCTACATATAATTTCGAGGGGTTTAGCTCCTTAACCCTTTAATAAATAATTAAATATAAAAATCAGACATGTTAAAAAAATCGATTATGAGCCAGCCAAATACTTAATGCCATATATATATTACCAGTCCTAGTTATATGGTATGACTTGCATGCATATGTAACTGATCATTCTTTAAGAACAATGCATATATATATGTAAATGGAGATTCCTTTTATATTCCTTTTATAGAGAGAAAGGATAAAGAAAAACATACATGATGATTTGTGGGCAAACCATTGATAGAGCCACCGGAAGAAGAACCTTGGATGTCATATTTCTTTCCAAAATTAGAAACAAAGTGAGCTCTAAGAAGATCCTTCCTTTGAACCCTTCTGATAGGAACTGTTCCATCAGGGCAGCCTCCATCTGGGAGTCCCATCACCGATAATGCATTGGGAGATGCAAACGCCTTATTAATCCTCCCCGTTGGTGGGGAAGTAGGAATTTTCTGAACGTACCCCAAGAGTAAAATCAAGAATTAATGAGAAATCAGAGGATTAATTATTAATGGTGAAATTAGAGGAAAATATACAAGCAAAAAAGCTTGTAAAGAAAATCGATCAGACTCCCGGCCCATACAGGAATTGTATAATTCTTCATGAGAGGATGATCAAATGCAGGTTGCTTGTATATATGGACGCAATCAAAGATATCTCCATTCGCAGTCTGTTAGCACAAAAGGAATATTTAATCATCAGAATCATAACTCCATTGCTTTGATCACTTTGAAATAAAAGAGATGAAAGAAACAAATTGTGAAGGTACACAGAAGGAAAACATATTTTCAGTGGTAACAACTAAACAGTACTGATTTTTTCCGGTTATACAATACATGGAATTAATGGGCAGCTTACCTGAATGCTCTTTACTGCAGGCTTGTTCAGGGACTGAAGGAGTTTCTTCATTTCCAGATGTTCATTTCTAGACAAACTCCTTCCATGACCAAGAACCATGAACATGGCCATGCAAATTACGATCACACATTGGAAGGAGATCAGGCTCGCCGCCATTGAGCCTGATTAATTGAAGGTGGGACGAAGATGGAGAAGAAAAAGATGCGTATATATAAGGATAACTTTAATATAAGGAGACAGCCTGTGCGCCCTGTGTTAGGCTGTAATTGCAAAATTAAGGATAGGATGAGATCATTCTTAGTACTGTATATCCCTGATGAACCCTCCTGAATAAATGTTGTATTTCCTTATTTAATTAATGTCAGTTATTCTTATTTTGTTTTTAAAGCGACAAGACATATCAGCCAGCGTCCACTCATGTATTAAGCTACAATTGCAAATAAGGCAGGATACGATTTTGAAACAGTCAAGTAAATGTATGTTTATATTTCCACATTTAGGCCATTCAACAGATTATTCTTGATAGACTAAATAACATAAGGTAATGATATATTGCTTTTAAGGTGACGAGGAATCTATAGTTCCATATTAATTTGATTTGATCCATCTAATTAAAGTTCGTATAGTAACCAATTACTTCTTTCCCACTATGAATTAAGTTGATCAAAATTAATTATTGCAGAAATACGCTTGTAGTTCATTATAACTACAACATGGCATTATTTCAAATTTTTTACTCTAAATTAATGGAAATACAAAATAATAATCTCTAAATACCAATAATACTAAAAACTTAAATTAACTTAACTATATATATATATATATATATATATATATACACACATTTATGACAATTGGATAACAACTATACTTACAGGCCTCCAACTCTGTTCAAATTATATAATGTCATACTCAGCTTCTCTTCCGTGTCAGAAGACTCAGAACTCCACAAGCAACGCGGTTTCATGTATCTTTCTCACTTCCTCCTCTTCCGCGCGTGTCAGAGCCTGGCCACAACCAACTGATTCTAAAATAATAACGCGGTTTAATCACGTATCTTTCTAAATTCCCACCATGCATATGATCTCACATTTAATTAAATTTGTGGCGACATATGATCACGAATAACAACAAGGCACCGCTAATGGAGTTTCAGATATAAAAGGCAAACTCAGTATTGCGAAATGGCGAATCAAGGAAGAAGAAAGGAAATTTCGTTCAAAGGGCCGGGAAAGCTGTATTAATTAATGGAAACCGGCCCCCATTGTTATGGCAAAGGCAAAAGCTCCGGGCATAGATGCAGTATTGCCCTTATAATTAAGTTATAACTAGTAGCTAGATCGATCATAAATTAGCACAAGAAGTACCCCCCGGTCCCCCAAAATAGAAGTACCTCCGCCACCTTGTGTCCCCATCAACTCCTTTGTCCGTCACACTGTAACATTTGTTGTCAACATATGTAACAGTGTCAAGGGGAGCCTCACCGGGCTCATGCCGGCCATTAAAGACCCCTATGTTCTTCATGAAGCAGGCTTTCTTCCATTCGTTCCTAGAGTGGAACCCACTTCCCATGGGAGGGAAATTGGCCCCACCTGAAGTACTGAAGACCTCGCCTCCCCACATCAACTTCTCGGCCTTCTGTTTCATGTGGTTGAAGAGCTTCCCCGGCCAGAAACCAATTACTTTGTAGTTTGCGTACAGCCACCAGTCCTGGCCTTGCTGCATATATATATATATATATATATGATCAAATAGGAATTAAGATAATTTATAATTAATTGACCCCGTCCACATGGTATATATATATAAGCTAGAAAATTAATTAATATATTCTCCAAAATATGGTACCTGAGCAACTAAAAATCTCATGAAGTATTGAGGTCCGCCGGGGGTGGATATCTGGTTAAATTTTGTGCCTAGAGGTGCCCTTGGGTTAAGTGAAATAAAACCAGGGCAGAGTGTGTTGTAGCAGCCTGTTTTCTTGTAGCTATCCGACTTTCAAATTAATTATAAAAGGAGAAACATTAATATTAATAGGAAGTTAATTAAACATGCATGAGAAGGGAGACGAAAAGGTAATCAAGGGAACAATTAAGTCTTGCTTACAGTCCAGTATATGAAGAATCGGGGTTCCAGATCTCCATACAGTTCGCCACTTACCTAAGATTATAGCATTAGTTAGATAGGGATTTAGAGCCGGAGAAAAGAGATATAATTAATACCATAAATAGGCAGCATCTATCAAATTGAATTGAACCTGGTTGAAGCAAGCCACTTCTTATTAATTATTTTCAGCTAGCTGTATAAATATTCATGATGAAGGAGACATATAGTTGTAATTAGCTAGGTTATTCTTGCAACTTACCAGCCAGCCTGCTTGTATGACGTTGAATTGATCAGCGGGACCATTAACGAGCCAAAACTGTGTACTGCTATACTTATCTTTGCCTGTAACCTTTGGTTTCCATATATTTATATCCACATACGTTCCATGGAAATCACCACCACTTTTGGTTTCTATCCTCGCCCACTGTAGTGCATGACAATCAAAACAATTACAACGATCTAATTAATTAAGAGATCAGAGGCAAACTGTAATTAATTAATTTGGAACCATTTTAATTATGGTTTTTTCACTTGAGAGCTTAATTTGTCTACTTACATGGTACTTATTGCCTGAGAGAGCTTTAAAGGTAATATTTAATGAAGATGCATCAATTGGGTATTTCTTCCCAAAGGCAGAGAGAGAGGGAGCTCTAAGCAGATCCTGCATTTGCACCCTCCGAATAGGAACAGTTCCATCTGGGCAGCCCCCGTCCGGTAGCTCAAAGTCCACCAATATAATTTGATCATTGGAAGAAATATTCAAAACGTCGTCGTGTACATCTGGGAATGATAATTTAGGCACCTCCTGAACCAAATTCGTAGAATTTCAAAATATTTTAAGTTTAATAATTAGTGGAAAAACAACTCGATCGATAGACAAATTAATAAATGGATTCATATATGAGAGCTGTCTCTGTTACAGATGATGAAATTAAATATTACCGGGATTTTGTAGTTCTTCAGCAGAGGATGATCGAAGGCTGGCTGCTTGTATATCTCCACACAATCAAAGATGTCGCCATTGTAAGAAGTCTGTTTCAGGATGAAATATTTAAGGTCAGTTGATAGCATTTCAATTAATTTAGGTTTTAATTTCTCCAGATTAATTTATAACTGGGTTTGTTATATATAGTACTAAAGCTAGGTGCAAGTTGTGGATTAGTGACTTACCTGAAGGCTTTTCACAGCAGGCTTGTTGAGAGTCCTGAGGTGCCTCTTCATTTCCAAATACTCTTCTTTGGAGAGGCTTTTTGCAAAACCCATATACAGACAGAGCGCCATATGAATCAGGATGAGAGTTTTCATGGACAGAAGTAGAAACACCTCTGATCAGTTTTGCAATGAAATTAACCTTGCATACAGATCGATCTGGTTAATTATAACTTGGAACGAAAAATGGGGCTAATTTAATTTAATTGATGGGGTAATGGAGGCCGAGGAGGTTCTTTCTAGCATTTCTTGTAGTCAGATTCCTTCTCGTCTTTAACTTATTTTCAGAAGCTTCATTCCAAGTAACTGGGATTCCCTGACATGCCATGCAATTTCGTCATTGAGAAACGCCATAATCAGTTGAGCCGGTACTGCCCATGGACCAAGTTGCGTTAGAGAATTAAAGGGCTATAAATGGAACTGAATTCAAGTAAGTTGAGATTATAACCCTAAACAAAAAACCGCTATTACTCTTCTATTTCCGGGCGCTCCTCAATTCTTCCGACGTTACCAAGAACAAGGCACAGTCTTGATTGATTGTAAACGAAGGTGAGTTTGATTTTTTGTTTTCTTAAAAACGATATCTTCTGTTCTTTCTTTTCAAAATCTCTTACTCTTTGTTTTCGAAATCTCTCGGTCTCTTTTTCAAATCTGTTTATTTCTCTTTATTAAAAACTCTCTTTTTTTTACTTCGTTAATTTATTTCTCTTTTAATACTTTTTTTTGAATTTATTCGAACTCCATATATTTCATTTAGAAAATTATCTTAATTCTTTCAAAAATCCGACTGTTTCTACTTCGAAAACTGTCTTTTTTCTTCTTTTTTATTTTTTTTTTTTCTTTCCTACTTTTTCATTTCTTCGAAATATCTCTCTTTCTTTTCACAATCTCCCTCTAGACCTTTGAATAATAGTAGTGGTTCCTATTAAATATCTCTTTATTTCTTTCTCGAGTTTATTTGTTTTCTTTCAAATCTCTTTATTTCTTATAGATTCTTAGCAAAATGATCAAATTTTACACTTTAGTCTTTTTATTTTTATTTTTTATTTTTTTTTCCGATTAATTCCTTTTCTTTCTATATAATGACACGAGCTTTGGCATGCCCAAGTAATTTCGTTAATTATATGATGATCTGGTTTTTTGCCGGAAGGATTACCAGAGAAGTAATTTGAACAACCAACTAGTACAGAACCGAGTACGCAACCAAGCAAAACTGAAACAAAAACTCGGTCATGTTCTGCTGTTGAGGCGGCAAAGACTAAAACCATATTTGCTCCATTCAAATCTTGTACTAAAGGAACAGTTCCCATTATAAGGAATGGGGCCCAAGATTGGCTAAGGAAGAAATATGCAGCTGAGGGGGAAGGACCTGCTGAAGCCTGAAGGGACCCAGGTGAAGGGAGAGAGTTCCGCCACTGAGGCTCGAGATGAAGGTGATCATCATGATGTAAGTCGCTTGTGTCCATTTAAATTTTAGTGTGGTTATTTTGTGAAAAAAAAAAAAAATACTTCTCTGCTGTGTTTCCAGATCAAATTCACATGTAGATGGGACTAACTAATGTTCTGATCATAACATTCTCTTCAAATTAATAGGCTCGGAAGGTTTTAGATAGGACTACTTGTCAACAGTATATATTCATAGTGTTTGAAAACTTATTATCATCATTAATATTCACTCTTCTTTGAAATATATAACTGCTTTATCTACGAATGGAAACTAATGGATTCATTTCTGATCAGGCTAATATCGCGTATTCGTTTCTAATTGTTCTATTTTCTCATTGTAATTCTCTCAAGAACCGTAATGACCGTCCAATGTTGAATCCTCAGTTCAATCACTGTGTTTTCAAAGGAATCCTCTGTTCAATCACCGTCTTTTCAAATGAATTCTTTGTTTAATTACTGTATTTTCCAATGAATCCTCTATTTAATTATACTGTTTTCAAATGAATCCTCTGTGTTTTCAAATCATGAATTCTCTGTTCAATCTCTGTGTTTTCAAATAACAAAATTACTTTACAGGATATACTTCTAGTTTTGAGGGGCCAATGTCTATACAGTTTTAACAGTTCCATTTTCTTATGGCAATGCATCCCAACTAAGTGATTCATTTTCTTGAACCAAAGATCCTCAGTGACTGTTTAACTGTTCTATGATGACCCACTCGTATTTGAACTAATAATTAATGCTTCACCTGTTTAGGAGATTGGCAAGCTCACGACTACAACTTTTGAACTAAACACCACGCGCATAAGTGAATTGAACCCTCTAATTAATCAGCGAAAGCCAATTCCTGCATTCTTCACAAGGGTTCAGCAGTGCTCCAAAGGATCATCTTGACACTATGGAGGTCGGATGGGAGGTAATTACGACCGCACAAGAATACGGTTTCAGTAATTACCAGTAATTATTGTGATATCATTTTCTCACTGAGACACTTCTAGCTTTATTGCTACAAAGTGTATAACTCTTTATTTTACCATGCATATCACATAACAACTGTCCAGTACTGCAATCACGTTTGTTTGTCGTTGCAATACGCAGGCATACGGGTACGAAACAAACGATTGGAACAGGCTCGACGGCAATGGTGTCGGGCAAGCCAACAGAAAATTATCACCTGGTGAAATCCTGGAATTGTTTTCAACCGTCAAGAGTTTGTTGTATTAGTCTAGTGATCAGAAGGTTGTGTGGGGAGGCAGGTTCATCAAGGGTATGAAATAAAAGTGATATCTAGGACTCACTAGTCCGTTGTAATATAGTGTCTGGAACTGTATTACCCCTATAAACTTCTGTTTTGATGTTATGTAATATCATGTGAACATAAAATCCATATATGTTTGTACTGTTGGATATGCATAGTCAAGTATTACTGTATTACTTCCCAATTAGAAGAGTTTATTCTAATTACTCTGGACTTCGCCTTTTGCCTTGTCATATATGTAAATTATTTCTATAAATTTCGGCAGCGTGACAAGGTAGCAGAAATATTCCATAAATTTTTTTTGCGCTTTAAAAGCAATTTAATACCAGAAATTAAGGCTACCAAGCTCACTATATATATATATATATATATATAAACAGCTTATTCTCACACCCACTCGAAATCGCTATACGGTCGTCGTCCTTCAATTCTCAGTCGCCATGGATAAGTTGAGAACCTCCGTCTGCTTTGCCCTCCTCTTCTGCCTCCTTGTCTCCTTCATCGCCGTCCACGAATGTGAGAATCGAACCTACATGATATATATATCATTTTCTCGTCTTTAAGCTCTTTAATTTCCTACTAGCTTGATATATCGATCCCTAGATTTCATTAATTTGTTTTTTGATGGATCTTCACGCATGCTGCAGGTACTGCAAACGATCAGCCCAAGGTTGGGCCAATGAGGGGATTCTGTGTTGAGTTATCAAATCACAAATGGATGTGCAGATTCTTCCCAGGCCATACGTTTGACACCAGGGAGGAGTGCGCCAAAGTTTGTTTTTTTCCAAAGTGATGGTGATTATATATATAATCAGTACTGGGAAGCATCAAATGATCGGGATGTAATGTTTGGTTTACAATGGAAGCACCGAGTTGCGTTCATCAATAAATGAAATAAGAACATTACTTAATTCTCTTATATAGGAAAGGTTTCAACGTTGAGGTAGGTGCCTTTTATATGTGTTATTATAGGAAAGGTTCAAATACTATGATTTGCAAAACTATAAATTAAGCATACAGCATTGGCAATGAAATACAAATTAAACTGCATACAAATACAAAGCACTATATTAATTATAAAGATCACTGTGACTACATGTAGACAGATTGAAATAATAATAATAATAATAATAATAAAGAACCTCCAGTGTCAAGTCAAACACATTTCTAAAATGCTGATTAGTTCCTGCAAAGCTCCTGAATGTTGTGATTAGTTTCTCAAATTCTCCATGAACGCGCGCGGTTGGGCTCCCCTCCAGACCATGGGTTTAATTTGCCTCCTATTTGGTCTATCAATCGCGCGAGAGAGAGCCAGCAGAAGTTGTGGGGCGTGACAGATCGAGAGAGCTCATGTTGAGTTAATTCTTGCTCTGGGCATCAAAGTATAGAATACCCATTTAAACTAATTAAGATTTGAAGTCTGCAATTAACTATATATAAATCGAGAATTAATCACGGCCTTTCGTTTTGTCATCTCTCAATAATATCCACAATTTTCGGTAGCCTGGCATGAGTTCTGAAGATTTTCTGAACACATTCCATAAATTTCGGTAGCTCTTTACAAGCAATTAGATACCGGAAGATTTTCTAAAGATCACTCAAAGCTACCAAATAAGTTCACGATATATATAAACTGATTTTCAAAAGGCCTACTCGAAATCAGCACTCTTCAATCGATTAATACTATCGTCGTCTTTCAATTCTCAGTCAGTCGCCATGTCTACGTTGAGCACCTCCGTCTGCTTTGCGTTCCTCTTCTACCTCCTCGTCTTCGCCGTCCACAAATGTGAGAACCACTACTACTTGTCTAAGTCGCCATGTCTAAGTTGAGCACTACTACTACTTGTTACATCATGCAATTTTTATCTTTCTTTCATCTCTAGCTTTATATAATTTCCTACTGCATATATTCTTGATATATCGATCGCTAGATCTTCATTAGTTTCTTTTCTCAAGCATGGATGTTCACGCATGCTGCAGGTACTGCAGACGATCAACCCATGGCGGAGCCAATGAGGGGATTCTGTTTTGAGTTATCAAATCACAAATGGATGTGTAGATTCTTCCCAGGCCGTATGTTCCACTCCAGGGAAGAGTGCGCCAAAGTTTGTTTTCTTCCTAGATGATGGTGATTATAATCAAAGCTGGGAAGCATCAGTACCCCAGAATATTGTAATGTTTGATGTAATAAGAACAGAAGTGGATGCATGATCAAGCGTTCATCAATAAATGAAATAAAAATCTTTCTTCTCGTACATATATGAATAAGTACTTTCTGTATTTTTTTTCAATCACCTAACAGTAAGGAGAAAACTCTATAATCTAAATCATACCTATGTTTTTATTTCGATTCAATAATTGGAACGGCATTTTTCATCCAATCGAAGACGTACATTGAAACTAAATAAAAAGACTTTCATAAAACAATATTAATTTGGAGAGGATTGATGATCACCGCAAGCAATTTCCATTTGGTCCACCAAAGAAGATATGTTTTCCCATGTGAGGGTCAGTTCTTGGGTGATCGTTGATGATATTGTAACAAAGACGATTGCTAACGGTAACAGATTTATCATTAGGAGCATCTACCAAGCGATTAGCCTTATCAAGTAGCATAATCTGACTTATAAAAGCTGCCTTTCCGTAACCCTCTTCAGCAAAGTGACCACTACCCATATCTGGGAACTGGTTCGTATCTGAAACAACTTCACCACCATAATCGTAACCTGTAGCATGTTGAAACATGACAGGAAAGAACTCGTCTGCCCAGTAACCCACTGGAATTTGCTCCTCCCCGTATACCAGCCACCAATGATTTGTCGTAGTATCCTATCACAGATCGATGCAACAAATCAACCATCAATCAGTTTAATTTTCATCCAAATTACTAATGTAATCCAGATATAATGTTGAGGCTGGCCTAAGATATATTTCCCACAAGGATTTAATAAACAGAAATTAATTAAGACATATATTATATTCAGTAGTGCTTAGCACCTTAAATACTTGAAGTACAAAGTCATATTGCACCCCATTGTAAGCCGAAACATCGCGTATAAGCATCGGAATCGGAATTCGACTGTTCATAAGCATAAAACCACACGTTCTATCATAGCAAAATGTTTTATACCCATCTGGCTGAAATCAGAAAAAGAGAAAAAAAAAATCCCCTGATTGTGTTAGGAGCGCTCAAATCAAATACATAGTTTTCAAACTGATAGTTTAATTAGGAGAAATTAAAAATATTGCTGTTACTTACTGTGACAAACGTAAAGAGATACAAACCCTGGTCGGGATACACTGATGGGTTACGCTGTACACAACATTTACAGAATAATCAAAATGTTACTTTTAGAAATTTTCATATAATAAACGTGTGCAAAGAGAGATATTAAATTAATTGCATGAGAAATGTACCATCCATCCAGTTTCGATAGTATTGGGAGATGAGCGGGGTCCAGCATAGATCCACATCTGAGAGATGGTGGCCTGAGTATTTGAAGTCAAGCGCGGTAACCAAACGTTAAACCGTGCATAAAATCCGTAAACTTCCCCAACATCTGGATTGCTCGCAATGGCGTACTGATCATCGATTGTAAGATATCGTTATATCAATATATAAACTAAGATTAATAGTATAAAGAAAAGGGATGTGTTCTCTAGAAGTTATTAATTATTTACATCGATGATCGACATGCATGAATACAATAGACAATCAAACTTACAAGGTGTGTGGCTCCATCGACTGTTTTTTCACTGAAGTTCCGATCTTCCTCATGAGAGAAATGAGTTCCTCTTCGTGGCATGGACTTCTGTGCAATCAAGTGTTCCATTTTCAACCTGAGAAGAGGGACTGATCCTTTGGGACATTCGGCTCCGTCCGGAAGAGCGATATCGATTTCTTTTCTTGACCCAGTAATGTTTCTCTTTGGAACTTGTAAAGTAATAGATGGGGCAAGCTGATGATCAAAAGAAGAGATTTGAATTTGATTCAATCAAAAGAGACTAATGTATAACAAAGTTTCTAAAACTGCAGAGGCATATGATCGATCGGAGGTAGAAATTACCTGGACAGTATGGTTTTTAAGCAGTGGGTGGTCCAGAGCGGGTTGCTTGTAGATGTCAACACAGTCATAGATATCCCCATACTTGGTCTGCTTCCAATTATAAAGATTTTCAGTCAGATCATAATGAAATATAGATTTCTTGACTCAAATAATTCTAGTGTTTCAGAGTGGAGGAATTTGATCACCTTGATAACCTTAACGGGTGGCTTGTTGAGTCTCCTGAGTTCACGCTTCATTTGGAGATAGTCTTGACGAGAAAATGTCTCTCCATTGGAGAAGACGAACATGAAAGCCAACAGAGAAAGTAGTACATTTGCTCTCCTCATATTGCTGAATCCTTTTGCCCTAGATCGTCGTAGGTTAAGAAAGGTTAAGAAAGGGTTCACTATATATGTATGCCATAGATCGTCTGGGTTTTTGAGAGAGGACTTGAACGGATGGCACTTGGTTTCTTCTTTTATCATTTACGTTTGGGATTTTTTTCATGGAAATTTTTAACATTCTTGCGAAGTCTCATTAAATTGAGAATTCATTGTTCTTGCCAAATCTTATAAGAGAAATTTATCTGCTTTCTTCATTTACTGTATAGGTCCATCTGTGTGTGCGCTCCAATCCTTTATATACTTGCTTCTTTAGCTTATTTTTCCTTAGAAAGAAATGAATCCAAGGAGAACCGATAAAAAATGCTCTAGATCCTTTTGATGAATTAAGAAGGTAAATTAGAGTCCATTGGTTTAACAGACCCAACTCGGCTGACCCAGAGGTCAAAACAGAGGATCCATCTGAAGTTCCATGCATGAAAGGTCAAAATTAACAATATAGGTGGATCATTGATGCAAGGGACTGTGAAATCTGGCTTATTGCATCCTAGTGACTCTATCCAAAAGTTCCCAGCCTATAAAGGATATTAGTTGACTAGGTTTTTGTCTTTTTTAAGCATTACAACCAAGAATGATCATGTAACGGTATGTTTAATAGAAGACAATCCTTATTCAAATATTATTCAGTGTACAATATTTTTCAAGTAGAGATGGAACAGAATGTCAAGGTCAACATTATGGTACCGTGCACTTGCCTCCAGATCCACTGAAATAGATATATCTACCCATGGTACTCTCAGTACCGACAGGTAAATGTCAATATATAATATTATTGTAGCAATATATCTAGGTCCGAAGCAAGTCGATCACTTGGGGTCTGGTGGTACATCCACATGGCCACCCTTTTCGTCTATCATGTAGAGCTTCCACAGAAACATATAATTGCTCTGATGCTGATGCTCTTGCAAAGGTACTCAACTCCAAAACGTTGTAATCAGAGACTTCCAACAATGATGTGTAGTACACAGTAATTTATAAACTGTAACAATACTCTTGTAAAGTGGGTTTTGTGCCTTATAATAAATTACGTCTTCTACTAAAAAAAAATAAAAATTGGCTGCGTACGCACCTTGAATATCTTCAGCTAGCCCTATTTCACGTTGGGGACCATCGATCATTAGTGGAAAGTGGTTCAAGATGTAGGGGAACAGGGTGCCTTGAGCTCCATTGGAAAATCGGGTCGATCAAGACTGTACGTAGATCACAAGATCAATTTCATACTGTTGAACTTTAATTGATCAAATTTCAGTGTTTACAGTATTGTCAAATAGAGAAAAATGCTGTTTATTTTCATCAATCACTAACAATAAAGAGAAGATCTTAATCAGAATCATTTATTAATATATTTTATTTTGATCCAATTACAACATTAATTAATTTTTCATCCCATGGATGATGTACGAGCAAATCAAAAGAGTTCATGAAACATTTTGGAGAGGATGATCACTCAGCGCAATTTCCGATTGGTCCACCAAAGAAGATATGTTTTGCCATGTGAGGGTCAAGTCTTCGGTGATTATTGGCGACAATATTGTAGCAAAGCTGATTGCTCATGATAACATATTTATCATCAGGAGCATCTACTAAATGATTAGCCTTATCAATCAGCATAACCTGACTTATAAAAGCTGCCTTTCCATAACCCTCTTGAGCAAAGTGACCACTACCCATTTCTGGGAACTCATTCGTACGAGTAGCAACCTCGCCACCATAGTCGTAACCTGTAGCATGTTCAAGCATGAGAGGGAAGAACTCATCTGCCCAGTAACCCACTGGAATTTGCTCCTCCCCGTATACCAACCACCAATGCCTTGTGTTAGTATCCTATACCACAGATGCAACAAACCATATATCAATCAATTTAATTTTCATCCTAATTACTAATGTACGTTATCCAAATATATCAATCGTAGCTGGGATATATATCCCACAATGAAATTAATTAACACAAATTTAGAAATAAATATTCGGTGCTTACCTTAAATACTTGAAGCACAATATCATATTGAACCCCATCGTAAGCTGAAATATCATGTAAAACCATCGGAATCGGGATTCGACTGTTCATCAGCATAAAACCATACGTTCTATCGAAGCAGTAAGTCTTATATCCATCAGGCTGAAATCAGAAAAAGGTCAAAAAAAGAAAAAAGAAAGACTGAGTACTGTATTGTACGTATTTGGAGGGCTCAAAACAAATACCTTTACAAACTAGTGCAGATATATATTCAGATCAATTAGGATAAGAAAAGTTCTTACCTACAGTGATAAACGTAAAGAGATACAAACCCTGGTTTTTATATACGGATGGGTTAACCTGTACACAGTTTACAGAATATTCAAATTGTTATTTCAAGAAATTAATATTCATATTATGAACAAGAGAGAAGAGAGAAATTTTTGCATGAGATATGTAAAAATACACATATATACCGTCCATCCAGTCTCGAAAGTATTGAGGGACTCCTGTCGCCCAGCATAGATCCACATCTGAGAGATGGTGGCCTGAGTATTCGAAGTCAAGCGCGGTAACCAAACGTTAAACCGTTCATAAAATCCGTAAACTTCCCCAACATCTGGATTCCTCGCAATGGCGTACTGATCATTGATTTTAAGATCATTATATCAATTTATAACTTAAGATTAATAGTAACAAAATAAAGGATGTGTTTTTGAAGAATTTTACTTCGACATGAATAATACACATGACAAATTAATAACATACATTGTGTTTGGCTCCATTGACTGTTTTTTACTGAAGTTTCGACCTTCCTCATGAGAGAAATGAGTTCCTCTTCCTAGCATGGACTTCTGTGCAATCAAGTGTTCCATTTTCAGCCTGAGAAGAGGGACTGATATATCCTTTGGGACATTCCGCACCGTCTGGAAGGGCGATATCGATTTCTTTCCTTGACCCAGTAAGGTTTCTCCTGGGAACTTGTAAAGTAATAGATGGGGCAAGCTGATGATGATCAAATTAATCAAAGAAGAGATTTGAAATTGATTCAATCAAAAGGAAGTAATAGTATTATATAAAAAACTTTTGATCGGACTAGGAGCAAAAGGATATGATCAGTGGTAGAACAAATTAATTACCTGGACAGTGTGGTTTTTAAGCAGTGGGTGGTCCAGAGCAGGTTGCTTGTAGATGTCAACGCAGTCATAGATATCCCCATACTTGGTCTGCATCCAATTATAAAGATTTTCAATCAGATCATATTCATAGATTTCATGACTCAATTAAATAACTAGAGCTTCAGAATGTGGGAAATATATGATGATCACCTTGATAACCTTAACGGGATGCTTGTTCAGTCTCCTGAGTTCCCGCTTCATTTGGATATACTCTTGACGGGAGAACGTCTCTCCATTTGAGAAGACAAACATGAAAGCGAACAGAGTACTAAGCAGTAGCTTTGCGATGCTCATATTAAAGAATCCTTTCGCCATAGATCGTCGTAAGTTAAGAAGGGGCAGCTCACTGTTCATATATATGCTGATCAGAAGGTCAGGGTTCTATATTGACTCTCCCCTAAACTTGCTTAACTGGTCTTGGAGAACGAATTGAACTTGAACGGATGCGAGTTTGTTTCTTCCTTTATGAGTAATTAATGATTGGTTTTTCTTCATGGAATCATTTTTCAAATTCTTGCCTAATCTCATTTGAGAATTTATTGTTCCAACCAAATCTTAGTAATATATAGCTAGGTTCATCTGTGTGGCTCCGAAATCCGCAGCGAACAATATTAGGTGCAGGCGTGCGATGAGTACTTTAATTAAAAAGATAAGCTTCCCGTTGGGAAACCGATGCTTTTTAATTAGCAACACTTCGAGCACTTTAGTAGTGATCAGACTCAATATATATCAACTAGGAAGAAGTCTTCTGGCCTAAGAAGATAGTCAAGACTACTATATATATGTTTTAGAAGACTACGTACGTACAACACTTATTATTATTCAAATATTATTCGGTGTACATAAATTTTCAAGTAGGAATATATATATATATATATATATATATATATATATATATATATATATGGAAGATGGGAGAATGCATGCATGTGTAGGACGTCGATGAATGATATATATTATGGTACCTTGCACTCTCCTCCAGGTCCACCGAAATAGATGTGTCTACCATGAAAGTTCCCTTGTCAGGTAAATGCTCAACGAGATTGTAGCAAGCAGGGTCGGAAACGAATCTCTCGGTGTCTTTTGGCACACCTTTGCCACCTAAGTCGTTAATGAGGAAGAGTTTGCTCATGTAACAAGACTTCTTATACCCTCCCTCTGCCTTATGCCCACTGCCCATGGATGGAAAGGAGCCACCGCACCCAAGAGCAGGGACCCGGATCCGCTGGCCACAGCCATTTGTGGCCAGCATACGCGACGTTAATGGCCAATGGCGGGCACGCCGCGGGATGCCCGTGCGGCGGCGCTCCCACCATCTTGCGCGATCCGGTCTCAACCGGGTCGTTCAACAGACCAAAAAAAAAAAAAAAAATTTTAAACAGGCCGAAAATCTGGTTCGGCGCATGTCTGGGTTAAGAACATTTTCATCTTCCCGCCCATCCCTCTTCTTCTCTCATCTTCTCTCATCTCCATTTAATGTAATGGTATATAGTTGTACGAATGATGGTAAAGAGTTGTAACTAAAATTAGTACATAGTTGTCAAAGAACCAAAAAATAATTGATAAACATTTGGTAAATAGTTGTCGAAAGGATGGTACAGACTTGAAACTATACGTAGTATTGTGTTAGTATATAGTTGTTACCAAAAGTAGTATATAGTTGTTAGACAAAAAAAAAAAAAAAAAAAAACTCTAATGGTAAATAGTTGTCCACAGGCTGGTACAGAGTTGGTACCAAAAGTAGTATATAGTTATTAGACAATAAAAAAAAAAAAACTCTAAAGGTATATAGTTGTCCAAAGGCTAGTACAGAGTTGGTACCAAAAGTAGTAGATAGTTGTTAGACAAAAAAAAAAAAATACTCTAATGGTATATAGTTGTCCAAAGGATGGTACAGAGTTGGTACCAAACATAGTATATAGTTGTTAGACCACAAAAAAAAAAGCTCTAATGGTATAGATTTGTGCAAAGGATGGTACAGAGTTGGAACTCTACATAGTAAAGGGTTAGAGGATGATAAGAGTCAGAAAGATGGCGCGACCGCGCCCCCTGATGGCACTACCGCACCAAAGGATGGCACTACCTTAGGCGCATGCGCCCTGCAGTGTTGCCTTAGAATGGTATATAGTTATACGAATGTTAGTACAGAGTTGTGTACCAACGTAGTATATAGTTGTCCAAAAGGCTGGTATAGAGTTGGTCCTAAACGTAGTATATAGTTGGTAGACCACAAAAAAAAATGCTCCTATGGTATAGAGTTGTGCAAAGGATGGTACAAAGTTGTAACTATACGTAGTATATAGTTGTTAGACCACAAAAAAATTAGACAACAAAAAAAAAAAAAAATAATTGTAATGGTATATAGTTGTCCAAAGGCTGGTACAGAGTTGTTACTAAATGTAGTATATAGTTGTTAAACCACAAAAAAAAAATGCTCCAATGGTATAGAGTTGTGCAAAGGATGGTACAGAGTTGTAACTATACGTAGTATATAGTTGTTAGACCACAAAAAAATTAGACAACAAAAAAAAAATACTGTTCTTAACCCGGACGTGCGCCGAACCGGATTTTCGGCCGGTTTAAATTTTTTTTTTGGTCTGTTGAATGACCCGGTTGAGACCCGGATCCGCGCATGGTGGAAGCGCCGCCGCGGCATCCCGCGGCGTGGCGCCCGCCATTGGTCGTCGCGTCGCTGGCCACAAATGGCTGTGGCCAGCGGATCCGGTCCCAAGAGCAGCGCCACCCCAATCCACCGCGTCCGCATGCTTTCTCAGTCGAGGAATCAAAGAGGCCGGCCAATAGCCCACAGGTTCTGGGAATGGAACTTCTCCGTATGTAAGCCACCAATTCTCAGTGTTCGCATCCTTCATATATGTATATATATGTGTTATATATATATATATATATATATATATATATATATATATATATATACCACAGAAACATACACATGCATATAGTTTATCAAGACGTTAATGACATATATATATATTCAACTCTTCTAATATATTCATAATATCATGCATGCATCATCAATTTTGTTGAAATTAATATATATATATACGTACCCTGTATATCTTCAGCGGTAGTTCGCATTGGGATCCATTATAAGTGGAGAGTGATTCAAGAGGTAGGGGAACTGGGTGCCTTGGGCTCATTTGAATCAAGCCGGGGCAGAGCCTGTTATAACAACCATTGGCGTAGCTGTCTGACTGAAATTATTCAAAACAACAAAAAACACAAAGTATTAGCAACAAAAGCATATACGTGTGTGTGTGATTGTTAAATTAATGTTCAAACAGTACCTTAGTTCCTGTCCCAAAATAATACTGTTGGAGACATCTCTAGGAAATAGCAGCTATATATATGTATATATGATTTTATTTCAAAAGGAGATCATTGTAAGTAATTTGGGCTTACTGTCCATTGCACAAACATATACACTCTCCCATCTTTGTGCATGTCTGGATATACCATCCATCCGGCTGATACGACGTTTTCATCATCAGGAGGGCCGCCTCTTAACCACATTGCAGCGCAGCTCGCTTGATTGTGACCTGTCTGACCGGGATTCCAAATGTTCAAGTGTGAAGAAAGTCCATAATATTGGCTCCCTTTAATGCTCAGAACTGCGGACTGATCAATTAAACATATATATATAAAAATGTGAATCCCCTCTTAAAATTCCATTGCCTTGATGAGATCGAGAACGTAATTTTAACGAAGTGAAAAAATAATTAATTACCTGGTGTTGGTAACCATCAGGATGATAAGCATCAGGACTGACGAGATCATATTGCTTCCTTTTCATGAGTTTATCACCCCAGATCAAGTCTTCCACTGTCAATCTTTGAAGGGGAACCGTGCCTTTTGGACAACCCCCATCAGGGAGAGAGAGATTAATTGGAACAAAATTATCAGACCCAGAAACATTATTTCTCTTAATTGGGGGTACGTCAGGCAAATAACTCGGTGCCATCTGCTTCAAATTAATTGCACCTTCCTAATTAGCTTAAAACGAATCTATATATACTGCGTGCATGTAGATGAAAGCAAGGTAAAAACTGAGTGCTTTTTTTCATTATTTTATTTTTCCTCACCTGGACAGTGTGATTTTTCAGAAGAGGATGGTCCAGAGAAGGTTGCTTGTGGATGTCCACGCAGTCATAGATATCCCCATACTTGGTCTACAATGTTGTAAACACAGTACGTACTAGATTAATCACTTTTAATGAAAAGTTCTAATTCCAATGGGCATATCGGTGTTGGAAGAATCACGGATGCATGATCGTCAATTTCATAAAAAAACTTTTAAAAAATGTTATAAATTAGCTACAATTTACAGATGAATCTGACCTTGATAACCTTAACTCCGGGCTTGTTGAGAGTCCTGAGCTTCCGCTTCAATGTCATATACTCTCTACTGGATATCTTCTCTCCATGAACAACGACAAGGAACAGAAGATAGAAAGAGAGCACTACTGTAATTGCAAGCTGAACACAGCCCAGACCTGTCGCCATGGACAAGCGAAATATACAAGGCTGCCACAACAAGTTTTACTTAATTATATATAGCAACAGATTTTAACGTTTAAGAAGAGAAAGTCAACATTGATGTTCCATATTCAGGAAGCAGCCAATTAGTTTTTACAACGGAGGTACAGGGTTTAGGTTACACACGTCCACGGACAGCAAAGGGTAGTTACTGGTTTAATTCTGACTACATTAATAAATGAGAAATTTTGTTTTTTACATAAACTCCACCTATGAATCTTATCATTCTTCCACTGGCTATTAATTAACTCAATTTCTTTTAAAGTTTTCTTCGAGATCCATTTTTCACAAGTAATTGCAATTTTTGTAAAAAAAAATCAACTGAACTTATTGAGTTGTACATGTTATAATTAACATAATTGGAGTATATCTACCACCTATATATTGATAGACAATAGAGATTGTGAGATTGAAGGACTTTGTATCTTTAATTATTTGGATTTTTAGATAGAAAATTTGTACACTATCTAATATTATATGTTAATGCATCTGCATTGGCAATATTGTCCTTCGTTGACAAAACTATACATGGTAAATATGCACCCAAGGTCTCTTGATTTTAGTAAAAATTTATGCTGATTGAACCAGAAAAAAATGACCGAATCATTCAAAATATCTTGACCAAGATCTTCGGAATAAAGAAGTAAAGAGATTACGAAGAGATTGTGATTGAGATACAAGAAGAATGAAATAGACAATCAAGATTGAGTGGCAATCAAATTAGAGGATTGATCAAGCAAAGGAAAGTAAGAGGAATCAATCTGTAAATCATGGGTGTTAACTATAAGGATTATACCTTATATGCTCCATACAAAGGACTATATAAAGGCATGGAGGCTAAGGAGCAATACACCAACTCAGAGCGTATGAAGTATTCTTTAAGAGATTGAGTTCGTGTCTTTGGTGAGATAATTCGTTCTTTATCAATTTGCATATTGAGAAGCTATTGTAGAGATGAAAGTGATGTTGCAGCCGATGTTTCAAACTGCGGGAGACAGTCTGAGCTTTTTTGACAAAGTTGTACATTGAGGGGGAGCTTCAGTGTGGATAATAACCAAACTACTCGTGCTGAGGAGTAGGTCATTCAAGGTGGGATTGATCTAGATAGGTATTTACTTTTTGTTATTGTTAAACAAGGTGTTTGAGACACCTGTGTAACCTTGGTGAAAAAGGTTTGTAACAAAGTTTATATAGTGGATCGTTATCATCCTGAGCTACACAGCCCCGTAGATTAGGAACTAGGTTTGCTCCGAACTGCGATAACATATCATGTGTCTACTTCTCTTATTTGTATTATGTTTGAATTTGTTTGTACTAACATTTTACATGAAGTTTAAAACATTGCCACAAACATCCCTACTTGCACCAGATTAACGTACTTTCATTATATATATTACTTCACACTTCAAAATTTATGTTTGAAAGTTATTACATACAATTTTATGTATTTCATTATAGAGACATTTTACTTAGAAGACTTAAGCATTGTATTTACAATTTAATAAACATATATAGAAGCTAAGTATCAATAGATAGATACTTTATGTAACACAATTACACAATGTAGATTATCCAATTTGATTTTTTGATCCCTTCTATTACAAACATGTTGTATACCAAACTGAAAAGATTTTGACATTGAAGATATTTTGAAAAAATTTTCCAACCAAGTCATAACTTATCCGAGACCAGGTTGGTGTGAGATGAGTAGGCGTGACCTAACAAAAATTTTCACGTCCTCGAGTTGAATACTGCTGCGTGTCATGAGTCGCACATCCCTGCTTGAAACTGGTCCCTAATTGTGCACTCAGATGGATCCTTTCACAAACGAAATAATTACTTGTAGATTATTTTGTATGTGATCCGTATATGGTACCTAGTTCAATGAACATTATATATAATATTGCATAAATGAAGCGCATAATATATACTCACCATTTCATATTATATAGTTAATAGATCCATTGTCGTCATTCTTTTTTAAAAGTCTCACTAGAAGGAGCAACATATATATCTGACGACGTTACCATGATCACAAGTACCATGGCTTCCGAAAGAGTACTTGTGATCATGACTTATAAAGAAGGTATTGCAGAAGGAAATTTTGTATATAAAAGACAACGTGCATTCATGTACTTATTTAATCTTGTAGTAGTTTATTTTCAAGTAGGGATCGAGCAGACTATATATCATGAAGGTCAATATATATTACCGTACCTTGCAGTTGCCTCCAGGTCCACCGAAGTAGATATGTCTACCCATGATACGGTCGCCGTCGGGTAAATAGTCAATAATATTGTAGCAAGAAAGGTCGGTAGCATATGCATTGGGGTCTTGTGGCAGATCTACTCGGCCACCCTTTTCGTCGATCATGTGGAGGTCCCTCATGAAACAAGACTTCCCCAACCCTTCCTGTGCAAAATGACCACTTCCCATTGGTGGAAAGGAGCCATATTTTCCAAAAGCAGAGCCACCCCAAGCCACCACACTCGCATATGCCATTCGAGGGAACAGAGAGGCCGGCCAATAGCCCACCAACTCTAAGTTATTTCCTGCTCCGTATACAAACCACCAATTCCCTGTGAAGTCATCCTATATTATTGGTACCACACAAACATATATAACTTATATTAGTGACATATACATATATTAATATATACTTAATTAAGCAGTACTAGATCTTCCATTCATAGTAAATGCCTGCCTACACACCCTGTATATCTGCAATCCTATTTCATGTTGGGGTCCATTATAAGTGGAAAGTGGAGCAAGATATGCGGGAACAGGGATATTTCTGCTGATTTGAATAAAGCCGGGGCAGTCCCTATTATAGCAACCATCGGCGTAGTTGTCTGACTGATCAAGTTCGTCATGAAAACAACAGTATATACCACAAAAAATATATATATATATATTAGTAAAAGAAATATAATATTGTTTGAGAAATATCAATTCATAGCTATAATTAGTCTATAAGATGATCAGAAAGATTTTTTTTCAGCTTACTGTCCAATGCACAGACATATACACCGAATTAAAAAAACTCTTGTACTTGTCTGGATATACCTGCGGAAAGAACACGAAAAACAGGAAAGTTTATGTTATTACCAAACTTAATTTATTGAAAGGAACGATGCTAACTAGGTAGGTAGGAATTATATATATAATTAATGAAGGTTTACCATCCACCCTGCTGCTATAGCATTTGCATTATCAGGGCCGCCACACAACCACATTGCTGCAGCGGTGGCTTGATTATGACCTACATAACCGGGATTCCAAACATTCATGATGGAAGAAAATCCAACGTAGCGACCCGGTTTAGTGCTCAATGTTGCCAACTGAGCAAACATGAAAATGTGAATCCTTAAATTCTATGGCCTTGATCATAAGAGAGCAATATCATATATATAACTATCACAAATTAAAATTAGAAACTTACTTGATCATCATGTTGATAACCATCGGGATGCACTGTGAAATTATAATATTGATCACCCTTTTCAAGATTAATCTGTTTCTTTTTCATGATCAGCCGCTTGAATTTATCACCCCAGATCAAGTCTTCCACTGTCAATCTTTGAAGGGGGACCATGCCTTTTGGGCAACCCCCGTCTGGGAGAGATATATTAATTGGAACAAAATTACCAGACCCAGAAACATTTGCATTTGGGAGTACTTCAGGCAAGTATGTCGGTGCCATCTGATTCAACGTTCACGTACCCTTTTATACTACTTATTAATACATTCATATAGATGAAAATGAAACATATATAGTACTTCATTTATATAGATGAAATTAAGCCAGTTAAGGAGAAGAATAAAACTGAATGTTGTTTTTGTTTTCTCACCTGGACTGTGTGGTTTTTCAGAAAAGGATGGTCTAGAGAAGGTTGCTGGTGGATATCCACGCAGTCGTAAATAAGCCCATACTCTGTCTACAATATTGTAAATAGTACTAGCAAGATTAATACATTCTCATTTTTATGTATATATATTAATGAAAAATAGATCTAATTCTTATGGACATCACGGTGTTGGAAAAAGAATACTGCATGATCATCAATTTCAAAACATGTACAAATTAAAAAAAATGTTACAGATAATTAGTTATGTACAGATCATGAATCTGATCACCTTGATAACCTTAACTCCGGGCTTGTTGAGAGTCCTGAGCTTCCGCTTCAAAGCCGTATATTCTTTACTGGGTATCTTCTCTCCATGTGCGACGGCAAGGAAGAGAAGAAAGAAAGAGAGCACTACTGTAATTGCAAGCTGAACAGAACCCAAACCTGTCGCCATGGATAAGTGAAACATGCGAGGCTGGTTACTACACCACATTTTACTTATAGCAAAAGATTTTCACACGTTTAAGAAGAGAATGTCGTCATTGAGATTCCAAACTCAGGTAGCAGCCAAAATTTACAGCAAATATTCTGGGTGGAGGTTACTTGTTACAGACATGCATGAGTACAGGCCAGCAAAGGGTAGTTAGTGGTTTTTAACTACATTAATTAATTAATCCACGGGTGTTTTTGAAAAATAATTGAGCGATGTATCTTATCAGTACTCTACCTATTAGTTGAATTTCTTTCGAAGTTATCCCCAGTTTCATTTTTCCCAATATATGTATTAATTAATTGCTCTAAAAAAAATTTTAGCTGATCACAATCTAGTTGGCCGCACCATAGCTCCAGGGTACCAAGGGACCAGGTGATCCCTAGCTAGCCTCATGAAATACTTAGGCGATGTATATATATTATATTTGTGACAAGTTTAATTAGAAGCACAAATATGCATGCACGACAAGAATATTATTTAACACGAAGTCATATATACTTCTTAATTATCTGTAATTTATTTTCCAAAGAGGGGAGGGAATCGATTACAGGAGGCGAGAATATGTGAAATTAATTAAGTAGGTCACATACAGGGTGTCCCGCAGAGGCCACCGGGTCCACCGAAATAGATATGCCTACCCATAGGATTATTCCCCCCAGGTAAATAGTCCAGAACATTGAAGCAGTTAGAGTCCGACATGAAGGAATGGGAGAAGTTGGGTACATCTACAAGGTTTCCAGATCGGTCGACCATCTTAATGTTACTCATGTAGCATGCCTTCTTAAAATCTTCCTGAGCAAAACGGCCACTGCCCATGGGGGGGAACAAGTTACAGAGTCCTGCAACCTCACCGCCCCATTGAACCTCAGAAGCGTGGCCTCTCAAATGAGGCAAAAGACCGGACGGCCAATACCCCACCGGCTCATGGTCGTCTCCAAATTTAACCCACCAATGGCCTGTGTTTGAGTCCTGCATGCATGCAGCCACATGCAAATATATTATATATATACATATGCAGTAAGAGTACTATACATGTATTATATTATACATATAACAAGATTAATATTTGATCTAAAGTATACCCAATAACAATTAATATATGCCTACCCTGTTTATCTGCAGTACGATCTGTTGTTGGGTCCCATTATAAACGGAAAGTGGCTCAAGGTATGAGGGAAGATTGATCCTAGGGCTCGTGTGAATAAAGCCCTGACATTCCATGTCGTAGCAGCCGTTGCGGTAGCTGTCCGACTGATATGCATATGCATGTTATTGAAAATATATATATGTCACCAAAAACAAAGCGTTATATACGTTAAATGCCCCAAATATATAATTAATACTAGGTGCCTCTAGTTGCCGAGAAAATCTCAATCAATTCATGTCAACAAGATTTGATTTGAAGGGAAATTTTAGGAGATCGATTGTTTCATCTTACCGTCCAAAATGTAAACAGATAAACACGCGAATCTCTATACTTCATTGGATTTACCTGTGGAAGAAAGTTAAAAAATTAATCAGGAACATTTACTTAATCACTCACACACACAAACACACATGCACACACACACACACACACACATAGGTAAGATGCTTGCTAGAGTTACCATCCATCCAGCTTCGATGAAATTCACGTTGTTAAAGGGGCCACCAGTTAACCACATCTGGGATATGCTGCTTTGACGAAATTGTACTGCACCGGGTTGCCAAACATTTAATCTTGCAGAAAATCCATGGAACCAGCCAATTGGAGTTTTGATTATTGCGTACTGATCCCCAACATAAATGTGTATAAGTGCTATAAAAAAAAAATATATATATATATATATATATATATATATATATATACATGACTACCTAAACATGGCGTTGATGAATAACAAATTAGAAGAAAAACATACATGATGTTGAAAACCATCATTAGCATTCGTACTGTGATTATTATGTACTCTTTGAAGAAAATGTTTCCTTTTCATGCGTCTCATGGCTCTGCCCATGATCAAGTCGTCTACCGTCAATCTTTTTATGGGGACTGTGCCTTTTGGGCACCCTCCATCCGGAAGAGATATATCTACTGAAGTAACACCAGATTTAGAAACATCTTTCTTTGGGACTTCAGCTTGCATGTAATTAGTCGGTGCCATCTGCATAATTGTATATCAATGTGCAGTATATTATAAGTAATGGAAGCTTTGGAAGAGAAGAGTACTATTTAAAAGCTAGAGTACTTAGTAGTACTGATTCTTCATTCTTCAAACCTGAACTGTGTGATTTTTCAAAAGAGGATGGTCCAGAGAAGGTTGCTTGTGGATGTCCACGCAGTCATAAATGTCCCCATACTTAGTCTGCAGCCACATTAATAAATAGAAGATTATGTTTCATATTATATATGAACGAACAAAGCTACTCACGGTACACCATGAAATTAATTAATTAGTTACAGAGATAAATCTCACCTTGATAACCTTGACCCCGGGTTTTCTGAGAGACCTGATTTGCCGCTTCATGGCCAAATACTCTCGATTTGATATTTTCTCTCCATCAGCGATGACAAGAGCGAAAAAGAAGAAAGAGAACATGACTGTTGCTGCAAGTTCAGGGGTCAAACCCATCGCTATATAGAAGACAAGCTACAGGATTGTGCTCGACTCCCGCGGTAACCTGAATATATATATAGATATTCAGATTCCTCAAATATCGGTGGAAAGATTACCTTGTTTTATGCCAAATGCTTCACTGAATTGACGAAAGTAACTGACTACAAATTAAAACCTTGTGCAGGTCAGTTCTAATATTTTTGGAAATAAGTAGCTGCTTGAGTTAAAACCATGTGCCGAGACATTAATTTCTGCTTCTTTCAGTATGTTGTCGACACGTTTACTGTTCGGCCAGCTCCCAGCATTTACCTCCACCTTCTTAATTAGTCCTTCAAGATTCTCGGTTAATTACGTACCATGGCTAGTCTGGCTAGATGTTAATTAATTAGTTATTTCTTCTAAATAATTTTTTTGCCTCTCATTAATTAATTTCTCCATATTTGAGCAGCCTAAGTTATCCTTGGAAGTACTTTAATTAGGAATTAATTAAATTAACCCCAGATACAATTTTAATCTCAAAGACTAATATTAGATGATCAAGTCATGCATGAGAATTCCTTTGAAGTTTATGAAATTGTATATAGTAGCTAGCTATAGCTAGAGCTAGCATTAATTTGGCTTGTACATGCAGAAGAAGATTAATACAAGTCATACATAGTATACTTGTTATTAATTAATTTGTTTATTTCCAAATTACAATGCCTGCCAGGGTTTCCAATTAAGTAGCTAGGTGATGATCGATGATGATCAATCAATTGGGCGGTATCTTGCATTTGCCACCAGGTCCACCGAAATAGGTATGCCTTCCAAATGAACTCCCGTCAGGTAAATAGTCAAGAACATTGTAACAGGTATTGTCTGTCATGTAGGTCTGGGCAGAGGAGGGTACGTCCATAAGCTTTCCCGATTGGTCGATCAACTTAATGTTTGTCATGTAACATGCCTTCTTTTGTTCTTGCTGAGCAAAATGGCCACTGCCCATCGGAGGGAAGACGTTATTCTTTGCTGCAACCTCACCGCCCCAATGAACCTCATTAGTGTGGGATTTCAAATTAGGCAACAGACCCGACGGCCAATACCCCACCAGGTGGCCGTCTGCTCCATATTTAAGCAACCAATGCCCTGATTTTGGGTCCTGCAAATTAACACATGCATGCATACGCATTCACTAACATTAATTAATATATTAAATACAAGATTAATCTAATATTTAAGTACAATATATCATTCTAAACATAATAATCATATGCCTACGTACCCTGCTTATCTGCATTAAGATCTCCTTTTGGGTCCCGTTGTAAATGGAAACTGGGGAAATGAATGAGGGAATACCAACCCTAGGGCTTGTATGAACAAAGCCGTGACAGTCCATGTTGTAGCAACCGTCACGGTAGTTGTCCGACTGAAATTAATTATATATATATTAAAAAATTAAACAAAGGGTTATACGTAATTAAGTGCCCAAAATAATTATACTAGCTACCTACCGAGAAAATATCAATCAATATTAGTCATCAATTTGATTTAATTAAAGGGAAATTAATTTGAGGAGATTAATTAATTGTTTTCAACTAACTTACCGTCCAAAATGTGAACAGATAAACCCGCGAATCGTGGTACTTATTTGGACTTACCTGTGGAAGGAAACGCAATTAATTAAGAAATTAATCAGTAACATTTACTTTATAACCATGCACATGCATATTATATAATCTCACTCAATAGAACCAGAATTAATTAAGATGCCTGCTAGCTAGAGATTAGTTAATTACCATCCATCCGGCTTCGATGACGCTCAAGAGGTTAAGAGGGGTACCATATAACCACACCTGGGCTATGCTGCTTTGACCGAAACCTACCCTACCAGGATTCCAAACATTCAATCTTGCAGAAAATCCATAGAACGGCCGGTTACTTTGAGCTTTGACTACTGCGTACTGATCATCAAACATATATATACATATATATATATATATATAAATATGTGCATCATCAGTACACGACGCGTACGTACAAAGATGAATTAAGGAACGTCCTACGTAAATAACAAATTATAAGAAAAAATTAAACATACATGATGATGATAACCATCGAGAGCATTCGTACTGAGATTATTAGTCCTTAGAAGAAACTGTTTCCTTTTCATGCGTCTCATTTCTCTGCCAACGATCAAGTCCTCCAATGTCAATCTTTTAATGGGGACTGTGCCTTTTGGGCAACCTCCATCCGGAAGAGATATATCTGCTGAAGTGAGACCAGATATAGAAGCATCTTTCTTAGGGCCTTCAGGAGGCATGTCGTAAGTAGTCGGTGACACCTGCATGAATTAGTATATACACATCAATATTGCATGTGTAAGCTTCGTAACTTAAAATATTTAAATTAAGGAACAGAATTAATGAATGGAAGCTTAATTTGGAGGAGTACTTAAAAGTTCAGACCTGAACCGTGTGATTTTTCAAAAGTGGATGGTCTAGAGAAGGCTGCTTCTGGATGTCCACGCAGTCATAAATGTCCCCATACTCAGTCTGCAGCCACATTAAATGAAGATTAAGATTAATATGTTTCATCAAGCTTATGAACAAACAAAGCTACTTACCTTACACAATGAAATTATTTATAGTTACATGCAGGGATGAATTAATCTCACCTTGATAACCTTGATCCCGGGCTTCCTCAGAGCCTTGAGTTGCCGTTTCACGGCCAAATACTCTCGGTTGGATAGTTTCTCTCCATAAGCAGCAACAAGAGAGAGAAGGAAGAAAGAGACCACTGCGGCTGCGAGTCCAGCACTCAAACCCATCGCCATGCAGAAGTGAATGTGCAAAGTTACCTCACCAAGTTTTACATATATATAGCAACAGATATTTCGTTGCTAGACGAAAAAAAACAAATTGGGTTTTAATTCCTTAATTGCAGAAATAAATTCACTGGAAACCACTAGCATTAACTCTTCCGACAAATTACAGAGGATCATTAGCTGGAGATCAGTTATGTCTGCCACTAGTGCAGGGAGAAACTTCTACTACGAGTAACGGAAGAAAGAACAGTGACATTTATCTTTGAGGGACCTGACTGAAGATCCTTAATTAATAGTTAATGATTTCATGAATTTATCCTGCCGGTTACGTTTTTAATTAGTTTTGAAGATAAATATGGCTTTTTAAACAGTAATGAAAATTAAAATTAACCCAAAGTTATAATTATATGGTACAATGGAAAAATTCGTTCATAACCTCCTTTGTCGAATGGGTCAATCAAATAATGGTACTCTTTAAAATAACAAATAACAAAAATGAGGGGCATTTTTGTAAAAGTGATTTGTAACTTTATTTATTTTTACAAAAATACCCCTCACATTTATGACAATACCTTACTTTTTCTTCTTGAAAAAGTAAGTAAGTGTAGGAGATCTTTTCTCTATATACAAAAATATATATATGAGGGCGATTAGCCTACATGTACGTGTAAAATTTTTTTTTCCTACACGCACTATTTAAAGAATGAATGAGGGCCATTTTAGTAAAAGTGACTTGCAACTTTATTCACTTTTACAAATATGCCCCTCTCATGCATGCCCAAGGGGTCATAAGGTCCAGGTTATTAATTGATTGCTTGGTGTTAGGGTTACTCTAAACATCGATCTCTCTATTCAGCATTGAGGCCTGATTATTATGAATTCATTCTTGGTTTGGAAATTCAGTGAAGCTGTAAACTAGCTAGACAGGGCGTTTTGTACTGTAAACTAGCTAGGGCATTTTGTACTGTAAACTTGCTAGGGCGTTTCGTACTGTAAACTAGCTAGGGCGTTTTGTACTGTAAACTAGCTAGGGCTAACCCCGCCAATTAAGACTCCCCAAGCCAAAAGAAATTCCAAAATGTTGCAGGAATGAATATCAAAACTCAACCAAATCGCCATCTGACGATCCATCAGATTACTGTGAAGCAGCAACAAGTAGCCAATTAATAGTACGAGTACTAAAAAAACTTTCTTGGATGAAATTAATATTCTTCAAATCATAATTAAACACTAGAATAAACAAAAAGGAAACCAAATACTCTTCATAAACACTGCAATTTGTTGATATATATAAGTAAAATGTCTCTTATTTATGTGACATCTCTATTCTGTAGCTTAACGCAATTGAGGAAATAACACATCTATTTGTGTCGTTAGCTGAACCCACGTCCCACGATCTGCAAACTGATGCTCTTGCAAAGGAAGGAACTCAATTCCAAAACATTGTAATCAGAGACTTCCAACAATGATGTGTACATAGTACACAATAATTTATAAACTGTAACAATACTCCTGTAAATTGGCCTTTGTGCCTTATAATAAATCACACCTTCTACTCGGAAAAAAAAAACCTTGTAATAATATTAATGTTTTTTTCCTTATTTTTTCCTTGACGTACATTGTTGAATATGGAGTGAAATTATACTTAGAAGAAAATGTTTCTGAAACAGTTAATAGTATGTCTAGATGTTCATGATGGAATGGAGTCTTTAATTAGGTAGGTTCATTATATGTGTAGATGTTCATGATGGAATTGAGTCTTTTAATTCCTTGGCAACAAAAAAACATGAAAAAAAAAGACTGATTAATATGATCATTACTTTGAACTGCTAAAAGTTTTATGAAAGAAGGATATTAATTAATTAATTAATTTATTAATTAGCACATTATATATGTATATAGGTGAAGCAATTATATAATGGGCAATGTTCAAGCTGGTGGTGGCCTGCAAACGCCACCAGGTCCACCGAAATAGGTATGCCTACCATACATACCCCCGTCAGGTAAATAATCTATAGCGTTGTAGCAGGTATTGTCGGTCATATATATAGCTATGTGTGATTGTTGGTAAATCCTCGAGGAGACCCGAGGGGTCTACCTTCTTAACGTTCCTCATGTAACAAGCCTTTTTAAGCCCCTCCGTTGCAAAATGGCCACTCCCCATCGGAGGAAAATGGTTACTGGCCCCTAACACCTCACCTCCCCATCGGATTGATTCAGCGTGGTCTCTCATCAGAGGGAACATCTCCGACGGCCAATACCCCACCGGCGTCCGGTCAAATCCATATCGAAGCCACCAATTGCCTGTTTCTGGGTCCTGCATGCATGTACACCGATCGACCCACATATGCATGCAGACGTAACATATATTTATAAATATACTTAATTAACGACATTAATCTAATTAGTACCAATATTGATCATCTCATGCATGCATCAACAGTACTCGATCGGAGAGAGAGAGAGAGAGAGAGAGAACAATACCAATACCTTCGTACCTTGCTTATCTCGAGTGCGAGCTCAAATTGGTCCCCGTTATAAGTGGAAACCGGTGTAACGTGTGAGGGAACACCGATCGAAGGGTTGGTGTTAACAAAGCCCGGACAGTCCCTGTTATATATAGCAACCGTTGCGGTAGCCGTCTGACTGAAATTATATATAGTGTAATGAAAATCATTAATTAATTATCATCATCGGATAATTCAACAGACAAATTAAAAAGATTAAAGGATGTTTCAATTAACCGTATGAATAATATAATTACCGTCCAATATGTAAACAGAAAGACACGCTGATTAGAATAGAACTTTCTTGGGTTTACCTGTTAATTAATCAGAGGGAACATTAATTAATTAATAACAGACATGCAGGTCGTTAATATATATAATATTCATTAATGTTTAGTCGTGTTAATTAACCTGCATGCATTGATTATTCCACTTAATTAATTAATAGAATCTGGAGATGCTAATTAATTACTAAATGAGAGTAATATGTATATTACCATGCATCCATCCAACTTCCATGGTGTTGGCTACGTGAGGAAGGCCACTAGATAACCACATCTGGGCAATGCTGGTTTGAGAAGGACCTACGGTACCGGGAAGCCAAACATTCATTATTGCAGAAAAACCGAAGTAAGGTCCAACCTCCTCGCGCGCGATGATCACTGCGTACTGACCAAATATTGCATATATAAATTACATTAATTAACACTAATTAAGTACGTACGTACGTAGACCATCTTGATTAATTAACACCGTACTTACATGATGTTGATAAAAATCAATATCGTTCGAACTGTGATTAGTAGTACTGGTCTGCTTATAATTAAAGAAGCTGTTTCCTTTTCATGCGTGTCATGGTTCTACTCCAGATCAAGTCATGATCATCTACAGTCAATCTCTGAAGGGGAACTGTGCCTTCTGGGCAACCTCCTTCAGGGAGATATATATCTACGGAAATGGCATCTGATCCAGAAACATTCTTTGGGACTACTTCAGGCGTGTAACTCGGTGCCAGCTGAATCAATATTTAACGTGCACATTTCATAACTTTAATGATATATATATATATGAAAGGATCGAACAAATTAATTAATTAAGATGGAAGCAATGGGGAAATTAATTAAAAAGGATTTAGAAGAGAGATTTTGCAGACCTGGACAGTATGATTTTTCAGAAGAGGATGGTCTAGAGAAGGCTGCTTGTAGATGTCCACACAGTCATAAATATCCCCATACTTCGTCTGCAATGCATATTATAACAGAAGATCGGTTAAGTATTTTATCAATCTCTATGAACTATTAAAACTCAATCTGCTGAATTAATCTGTATTTTTAGAAGAAGACGAGAGGATCTCTAGCATTAATATATGTCTATAAACCATTATTTAAATAGTTAATTACGGGTGTATATATGCCACCTTGATAACCAGCCAATGTCTGAAGGATTTTTGCACTCTGTAGGGTTTAGAATGTAGGCAGAGTAAGTATGTGAAACCACGTTTCAACTTTCAAGGCATAATGGAGGAACAAAAAATTATGGGAATGATAGTATTGGAACTCCTGCAATAGTAGAAATTCTAATGTTATGTTGTCTACTTTTGGCTTCTGTGGTGGGTGGCATTAGCTCTCAGCAGTCTCAAGCCCAAGAGAAGAAAATGGTTTCCTCAGGTTGACACAATGTATATACCAGTATAACGCGCTTTCGTTTCTTTTTCTTGTGTTTCTGTAAGGGATACAAGTGTGCGGATTAAAGGCATGTTGCATCCTTCTAAAGTGCGGCATGATTTTATGTGGCAAGAATATTGCCAAATAACTATGATATGGTAGTTACTGATAAAAAGAAAGAGCTCTTATTAGTTATACTTGTTTGATCCTTCTCATGAGATTAAGATTCAACTGTCTTAACAAAGAGCTCTTATTAGTTGTATGTTTCAACTTTCAAGGCATAATGGAGGAGCAAAGAATTATGGAATGATAGTATTGGAACTCCTGCAATAGTAGGAATTCTAACGTTTGATGTTTATTTTTAGCTTCTGTGGTGGGTGGCATTAGCTCTCTGCAGTCTCGAGCCCAAAGAGAGAAAAATGGTTTCCTCAGGTTGACACAATGTATATACCAGTATAACGCGCTTTCGTTTCTTGTTGCTGTGTTTCTGTAAGGGATACAAGTGTGTGGATTACAAGCATGTTGCATCCATCGAAAGTGCGGCATGATTTTATGTGGCAAGAATAGTGCCAAATAACTATGATATGGCAGTTACTTACAAAAAGAAAGAGCTCTTATTAGTTATACTTGTTTGATCCTTCTCATGAGCTTAAGATTCAACTGCCTTAACAAAGAGCTCTTATTAGTTGTATGTTTCAACTTTCAAGGCATAATGGAGGAGCAAAGAATAACTATGATATCGCAGCCTGTTTAGAGTCTTCAGCTGCCGCTTCAATGCCAGATACTCTCGGTTGGATATTTTCTCTCCATAAGCGACAACAAGAAAGAAAAGGAAGAAAGAGAACGCTGCTGCTGCGATTTGATCAGCACTCAAACCCATTGCCATGTAGAAGTGAAACTGCGAAGTACTTACCGCACAATAGTTTAATTATATATGTATGTAACTACAGAAATTCGTCGTTACACGAACAAAACAAAGTTGGACGTTTTACTTGCACCAATTAAATTCACTGGAAATCACTAGCATTAACACTTCCGACAAATTACAGAGGATCATTAGCTGGAGATCAGTTATGCCTGCCACTAGTGTAGTGAGAAACTTCTACTAAGAGTAACGGAAGAACCTTAATTAAGGATGATGAAGAAAGAAATACAGTCAATGTATATATATATATATATATATATATATATATGCTTAATAAGGGATCCTTAATTAATGATTATTTCATGGATTTATTCTTGGCGGTTAATTAGTTTTTAATTGGGTTTGAAGATTAATATGGGTATATAATGGCTTTTAAATTAACAGAACAAGAAGAGGTTGATCTGGTCACAGTCATGACCGGACATGGTTAGGTAATGTAATAGTTCATTAGCAATTCCTTGTCGAATCTGTCTCTCTCTTTTTCATTTCACATAATTACTATGATCAACGAATAAATGGACACTTCTTGAGGCATTGTTGCTCACTATAAAAAAACAGGGTATTGCATGTGCAATTCCAACCTCGTGGAGTTCTATCTCTTGCAATCAGCATCCGGACTTCTTGTTTGCTGCAACTCAGTCTTCAGGCATTTCCTATCATCAAGTAGTGAAAACCGACTAATTTAAAAATCTTGGTTTAAAAATAACATAAAAGGGAATTAAAAACATGCACACACATAGTCACACATAAACACACACAAAAGATAATAATAATAAAATCAAATAAAATAAAAAATACCTTCATGAATAGCAGAGTATGAGAGAAGAAGGAAGGAGAGAAGAGTGAAGAGGAGGGCAGTGTTAAGGTTAGCCATGGGAAAAAAGCCCTGGAATGAAGCACAATAAGCTGGTAAAATGAAGAGTGTTGATAGTTACAAATTTCTCTAGATTCCAATCTCTTAAATAGTGGAAGTGAGCTTTGAATGTGTTAGGAACAAGTCACAAAAGGGATTGATTATGACAATTAAATTAATTTTAAGTCTTCTTGACATGTTGTGATGATTCTCTTACATATATTATTTTCGACTGTAGGAAGAAATTAACCCTTGCTAAAGGATGTATTTACTAACGGACCATCGGGAAACCGTATGTGTATATAAAAATTTACCAACGGTTACAACTAAACCCTTTGTAGAAAGTCTCTTTCTACCAGTGATAGAAACAATTCATGAAAAAACCTAACTTGCTACAACATGCATGTTTGGGTCTTTTATTAGAAACCTTCCTAAGAATTAATGTATATTCTTTGGTAAAGCTGCATGTAATTAATATCCTTTTCAGACTTTTTTTTTTTTTATTTAATTGATTTAATTGAGAGAAACGAAGAAAACGAATGCAACAGAAGTGCCAACAGAAATCATTTCAAAACATTATTTTTATAAAATATTCATATTACAGTTATTTATTTTGATTTATTAGTCACGAAAAATAACAATAATAACGATACAAAGTAAGAACTAGGCAGAGAGCTCTATAGCAGCTCTAGCTACCGATGCGCCGATGGCAGCGACCACCAGGCCCGCCGAAGAAGATGTGCCTACCGCCTGTATCGCCTTCATCTTTACCCAAATAGTCGTAAATGTTGTAGCAGGAGGCGTCGGTAAGGAAGAGATGAGTGTTCCTTGGTACGTCAACATGGCGACCTTCCCGGTTCACCATCTTAATGTTCTTCATGTAGCATGACCTCTTAAACCCTGATTGAGCATAATGGCCACTTCCCATGGGAGGGAAAGAATCGGTCAATCCTGCAACCTCGCCACCCCAATGTATTTGCGACGCAGAGTCTCTCATGTAAGGAAACAGCTCCGACGGCCAATACCCCACCGGGGCTTGGTTTTCCCCAAAGGTGAGCCACCACCGATTTGTCTTCGGGTCCTGCATGCATGCAATCGATATTAAATACCCCTATACCCTTCTGTACGTTATTTCTTCTCATAATTAATCGACAGAGTACTGTACATTTGAAATTATTAATCAGTCGTTTATAGTGATCACGACCTACCTTGTATAACTGCAGGGTTACCTCATATTGGTCTCCATCGTAAGTGGAAAGTGGTTCAATGTAGGAGGGGATTGGAAAATCTTTGCTTACATGAACAAATCCTTCACATTGTCGGTCGTAGCAGCCATTTCGGTAGCGATTTGACTGAAGTTAGCACAATATATATATATATCAATTAATCACTACTACAAGAATATATATATATATATATATATATATATATATATATGAAGAGACAGTTCGAATCTATTAATTTTCACTAATTAATTCAACAAAATTGGGAGATTAATTATTGATTAATTTCAACTTACAGTCCAGAATACGAACACACGGGAACGTGCATCGGGGTAGAGTGTCGGATTTACCTGTGGATTAATTGATCAAAGGTGGAAGGAATATATTAATTAACAAATGGGGCAATCCAAAAAATGCTAAAACTGGAGAAATATTCATAAGATCAGAAAGATGCATCTCTGGGCAGGGCTCTGTGTATTACCATCCATCCAGTTTCAATGACGTGGATGCGCTCAACAGGGCCACCATAGAACCACATCCCGGCACTGCTGAATTGATAATTTTGTACAGTAGGACCCCAAATATTCATTGTTGCCTTAAGTCCATGATATTCCCTGTCTCCAGGCGTTCTTACTAGTGCAAACTGAACAATTATGATAAAAAAACCCCTTCATGAGCATATATTCATATATTGTCTTCGTGCATATATATGATCAAAGAACGTCAATCAAGAAAGTTAAAAATTCTATCTTACATGCTGATAATAGCGATCATCAACATTCTGATAATCGGTAAAATATCCACCATTAAGCAGATCATGTTTTGCCCTTCTAATGAGTCTCATGGATTTGGCCCTGATCAAATCTTGTATGCTCAACCTCAGGAGAGGGACGGTGCCTTCTGGACAGCCTCCATCGGGTAGAGTCATATTTACTGAAATGCCACCAGACAGGCCGGAAACATCTTTTTTTGAGATTTCAGGCAAGTAATTAGTAGGTGCCATCTGCAATATCATCAGTTTAATATAAATTACCTCTAAAAAATTCTTCGAATGAGATCATGATTAATTCTAACTATATACCCAGTTCGGTGAATATATATTGTAATGATATGTACAATTAAAAGATCATGGTGAATATTCTTCTGACCTGGACGGTGTGGTTTTTCAGAAGAGGATGGTCCAGAGCAGGTTGCTTGTGGATGTCCACACAGTCGTAGATATCTCCATATTTAGTCTGCCATTAGTAAAGTAGTCCAATTTTCATCAACATATGTATACATTGAAAATCAAATTCTTATTAATGCAGCACAACATCTTTTGATCAGTATGTATATATGAAGAAACTCAAGCCATCTCTTCTGAAACAAAAATCCACTTGATGGTATATATATAGAACCGGATTTCGAATCTATGAATGGAATGAAAAGAGTCCATTAAAGAAAAAAAAAAAACTGCAGATACTACTGTATATACATATGTATATGGAAGCCATATATATTTAAACCCCACCTTGATGACTTTGACTCCAGGCTTGTTGAGAATCCTTAGCTTTCTCTTCATCGACAAATACTCTCGATTTGATAACTTCATTCCATCAACAAGAAGGAAGAGTAATAGGAAGAAAGAGAGCTTTGCTGTTTGAACCTCATGAATACGCCGACCCATCTCCACAAGAGAGAGACTTGGTAATTAGTTTGGGCAAGTTGATGGGTAGACAGGGTTTGTTACTTCGTTTTTATCAGCAAAGAGATTATCGTCTGCTTGGTTGCCGCGCATTATCGCTTAGAAATTGCCAACGCAGCTAGTCAAAGAAGGTCGGTTTGTATTTGCAGGAACAGATGGGAACCGCGTATCCTCTGCAAGGTAGGGCCCTTACAAATAGCTGCAAGGGTCCTAGGAGATGGCCATCTGTCCTTGCATTTAATTTAGCTAGCGGTGGGAAGAAGGCATCTTTCTCCCGTTTGGCTAAATGATCAATTTAGTGGGACACGAGCTAGCACATCTACCTTAGTTAATAATAATGTCCTAACGGAATATTGAGAAGAAAGGCATCTTTCTCATGCCTTTCTTTTCCATGTAATTCAAATAATTTCCTTCTCCTGTAATTTTCAACGGTTATACGTTGGAATTGGACACATTTACCTAAAGAAGGATGCTGTATATAATAAAACCTTGATGTGGCTTCTTATTAATTTTTCGATCTTATTCCCCAGTAACCAATTCGTCTCCATACTTCTATTCGTTCCCTTCCGCTTCCATGGCGAAGGGGTTCTGGTTTAGTCCTGGCCAAAAATTATATTTGCTTTGGTTACAGTCTACTTTGTCGTCTCCGATGGAGAGACTCTGTCTCGTCAGGAATATCTCGAAATGAAGCAAAATTGCCGGGCGTCAAGGTCCCTCCGATATTATGCGATTTCATGACAACGGGTTCAGTATGCGATTTTAAAGAAGATAAGGATGACGAGTTTTATGGAGTACGTCCGTGGGATTTTTAATGTTTGGAATCCCGGCAAAATTACAGATATTAGGGCGAGGGCTACCCTTTCTTGCAATGACCCAAATCAATTGTCCCTCCGATATATATATTGTGCAGTGGCTATTGGGCAGGCGAAGGCTATGGGAAAGCTGCTTAATTTCGTCAGTCATATTCAACAGGTTGATGAGGAAGGCGATTTTTTAGACCTCTCTCTCCCCAATAATTCAGATATATATAAAGGGATTTCCAGTCCGCAGTGTTTCACTCTTACAGATATTAAGTCTTATTATTTATGTGTAAGGGAAGAAAAGGGAAAATTAAAAGAAAAAAATGCCATGTTGAATGAAACAAAAGAAAATCTACCTCTCCATGCATTTTAGTGCTGCTTATGTAATTAATTTAGTACTTTGAATAACACTCTCTCATTGCCATATATTCCACCAAAAGATCCTTCAAATATAACAGCTAGCACTTTGGAATAGATTATATATATGATATACTTTATGGTCCAAATTTTAAATCTGGAATGTTACTTGTAGTGTCTCCATATGCAATAGAACTTCGCCAAAGATTTAGGAAGAACAATTTTAACCCCATTTTACTAGCTAGCTAGTCTGTTAAATCAAAAGCAATAGCTAAAAGATATTTTCCTCTACTAATTAATCATCTTCCAAATTAAGAGTAGCTACCTTGCTGTTGTTTTATTTGATAATGAAACTAGAATTAATCATCAAGTACATTTTCCACCTGGTCCTCCAAAATAAAATGTCCTTCCCCAATCACCTGAGTGTCCTTTGTCAATCATGTTATAGCATTTGGGAGTATCAACATAGGGATGAGTATCAGGAGCATCTTCAATGGTGTTGTCTGCTACCACAACCTGCATTGCTTTCATGAAACTTGCTTTTCCATATCCTTCTTCGGCAAAATGACCGCTTCCCATTGGCGGCATATCAGATTTCAACTGGTTAACATGAGCTTCGTCCGGGTTGTACACCTCCCCTCCCCAGTGAATCCTATCTGCTTTCTCTGATAAGGAATTGAAGATGTGGTTTGGCCAGTAGCCGATGCTCTCATTCCCATAGATTAGCCACCACCGTTTGCTATTTGGGTCCTGAAAGCATCATATAACGAAGTTATCAGTCTTTTATTCTGATTGATGAAACGATACTTTATAGAAGCATAAATCTAATTAGAAAATACCAGGGAAAAAATATTTAGGATGTGTTTATGTCACTGTGAAATTTATAAACAAAATGTGAAAAAAAATGGAAAATATTTTCTGGGAAAAAATTTCTATCATTTATCCGGTCTTAAGAATTGGTTCTTCTCACCACTCACATAGAAAAAAAGTTATAAGAAAATGAATTTAATTACTATTTTCCTATAAAAAACGATGGAGATAAAAAAAATCGATAAGCCAGAATATATCATGTCAATGTGGAAATATATTTTTCTATTGAAAACAACCAGACGTTTTCCAAAAAGATCAAGATGACTTGAATTAATTTTGACACCTTACCAGAAATGAGAGAAGAGTAATCTCAAACTGATCTCCACCATAAGTAGATATAGGGAGGATTTTAACACCTAATGGTATTTTTCTGCTTATTTGTACAAAACCTGGGCAGTTAACATTGATGCAGCCTGTCCTGTGATAACCATCAGCCTGTTAACCAAAAAATTTAAGATAAAAAAAGTAGTATCAACTTCATGAGTACACCCATAATCACAATAAAAACAATCTTTAATTAATTTAAAATTTACCGTCCAATATGTAAATAACCGGACTTTGTAGTCGTGGAACGCGAGTGGATGCACCTATACAATTAAGTATCATCTTAATGAGATGAAATGACTATTCTAAACTCAACATGTAAAAAATATGACGATGAGAAATTTGAGAAACATAATAGCACTGTTCCATTTACTACATACTGTCCATCCAGCTTCAATGGTGTTCAATTTCTCATAAGGGCCACTGCTAATCCAAAACTGCGCCAGGCTAAATTTACTCCAGTAAACTGTATTTGGTTGCCAAACATTCATTGTCACTTTAGTCCCATAGAACTCCCCATCCTTTGTGTCATCCTGTGCCCACTGTATATATAAAGTCATCAGTAGAAGATTCGAGAAAATACACACACATGTACACACACACACACACACACACACACACATATGTCTTAAAGGAAAATCAAAAGAAGGTCTGAGGAAGGCTAAAGGGTGACATACATGATGATGAGCAGGAGGTCCAGTTGAAAAGATTACTTCAGAATCATTTAAGACATATTTCTTTCCAAACTCGGACAGAGAAGGAGCTCTCATTAAATCTTGCATGGTGACCCTTCTGATGGGAACTGTTCCAACGGGACAGCCTTCATCTGGTAGTCCAATATCAAAATGATTGGTTGAGTAGATTCGATTATCATTTCTGGTAGGAATGGAACTGGGTTGCATCTGTAGAAAAAAAAAATTCCAAATCATGATCTTTAAAAATTATAAACTGAAGATATATTATATAAACACAGTAATATATTTATATGCTCATGTAAAATTAACGCCACCTGAATCGTATGATTTTTCATCAGAGGATGATCAAAGGCAAGCTGCTTGTTAATATCAACGCAATCGAATATATCCCCATCATCAGTCTGTCATGAAGAATTTTAAACTTAAAATTCATCCATTAAGGAAGATCGTATTAGGAGGACGAGAGGACTTTCATGTTGAGCATGCCCAGATCAGAAACCTCACCTCGAAGCTTTTGACGGCGGGCTTGTTCAGAGTCTTCAGATGTCGTTTCATGGCCAAATACTCAACTCTAGAAAAAGTCTTAGCTTCAGCGAGAACGAGTGAAGTTTCAATCATGAGTACAAGTATTGCTTTCAACAATCGCCAGAACCAAGTATGTCCCGCCATGGCTGAGTACTGGAGATTGAGGATAACCAGAGAATGAGACGAAGAAGACTATATGGTAACGAAAAATATATATAGCTATAACATTGCTTGGAAGAGACATGACTTTTCGATTGTTCATCTCTGATTTGTAATCCTCATCAGCTATAGCTCATGTTACCAAATTAACCGCCACTACGTACGTTGCTCTTTATGATCATTTTTATGGTTATGGAGAATATGGCAATTGCATTATTAGGTAATTTACTTGGGAAGAATCATTAATGGTGACATTTCATACCGGTCTGTAATCTAAGTAATGACTTGCAGACCCTTTTAGTGAGACAAACGAAAGATAGAATTTTTATATTTATTAATTTATAAAAAATACATCATATCTTAATTAATATGATTTTAACTATTATTTAAAAATAATAAAAAATTAAAATAAAATGAATTTTAATTTTATATTTAATAATTTATAAAAATATTAAGCTATTTTATTATTATTATTATTATTATTATTATTTCTACATTAAAATATGTGTAACAATTCAACTATTATTTAAAATAAAATTTTAACTATAAATTAAAAATTGATAATTTATGATATTAAATTTTAAACATAAAAATAACTTCTTCAATAATATTTTTTAAATCCATACGATATTTAAGTATTTAAGAAACATATCACATGTTTTTTGTTAAATTTAAAAATATATTCTAACACCATGTTTAAAAATATAATTCACAAAAAAATTGACTTTTTATTTTTCTTTTTTCTTTATTGCTAGCATTGAGAGAAGGAGAAGAGGTTGGATGGGCCCATGTCAGCATGGGTCAAGCCAATCAACCTCAACAGCAGAGAAGAGGAAGAAAAGAGAAAGAGAAGGAGACAAAATTAGGAGGAGAGGGATCGAGAAGAGAGAGATGTACAAATGTATAACATACCTACCCAATCCGTCAGTTAAATATTAAAAAGATAAATAAATATAAAATGACTGATGCATGCACTAATTATAAACCAAACGTAAAACGTATCCCATTAACACATGCATGCATTATAATGGAGCTATTTTAAGAGGAAGAAATGCTTTTTATTTTCGTAAATTCATTCGTAGTGGACTGTTGCATTTCCAAATAAGATTTCTTTAAATCCAATATTCCAACATGACAGCTCGTATATTTATATATGGCTACAGTCTGTGGTCTGTCTTATTAAAGAATGTAAATTAATTATCATCAGTAACATTATTTATCAATATGCTGATTAAAGTTATACACAAACATATATGCATATTTCACTAACAAAAAAACACTTCCGAATGACCATTTTAAAATATTAAAATAAAATTATTTAGAATATATATTTTATGAAAATAAGAAAATGAAACAAGGAACTAAACAAACACAAAAGAGTATTAAAAAAAAAAAAAATTCCTATTCAAAACTCGCCTAAACAGATGAAGCCCACGTTCGGGCATGGGTCCAGCCAATCATCAGAACCAGACTCAAGAGCAGAGAAGTGGAAGAGAGAGAAGAAAGAGGAAGAGTGGGAGGCATGCATTAATAAGACAGATGCTTGCATTAATAAACAAAACGTAAAACGTATCCCATGCATAATAATGGAGATGCATTTTTAATTAAGTGGAAGAGATGTTTTTGTATTTTCGATCTCTAAGATAAAAGCACAGAGACCTTTTTCAAAGATTAAAAAATAAATATTGTCATCACAATAACAAATTTATTTGAATATATATTTTATGAAAGTAGGAGAAACTGAAACAAGGAACTAAACTAAGACAAAAGAGAGAAAAATAAAATTCCTATTAATTCTTTGAAGAAAACACAATCACATTATTCCGACCTTGCAATATTACTTATATATTTAAATACAGTTTCCCCCTGGTCCTCCAAAAAAGAAGGCCTTTCTCCAAATATCATTCACGAAACCTTGGTCATCAACACTGTAGCATTTCGTCCTGTCGGGAGTGCTAAGAAGATCCTTGGGGGCATCTACAACTGTATAGTCTGTGTTGACAACCTTCACTTCCCTCATGTAGCTTGCTTTCCTAAATCCTTCTTCGGCAAAATGACCGCTGCCCATTGGAGGTGATTCAGATTTCAACTGGTTAATGCCTTCACTCGGGTTGTAAACCTCCCCTCCCCAGTGAACCCCATCTGCTTTGTTCGTTATGCTACTGAAGATGTTGGCAGGCCAATACCCTATTACCTCATCGCCAACAACAAGCCACCAAAAGTTCACATGTGGGTCCTGAACAATATTTGAAAAGGAAGTTTAGAGTCATTAAGAATATACATGCATGTTCCTTCATTTCAAAAATTCAAATCTACTAATTGTATGAAACCCTCTTGATTATAAGAAAAATAATTATGAGATAGCTCATACCAGAAAGGTACCAACAGTTATCTCATATTGTTCTCCATTGTAAGTGGATACTGGATTAAGTGTAACACCCAGTGGCATTTTCTGGGTGGTCTGGACAAAACCTGGGCACAGAGTATTATAGCAGCCTGTTTTACGGTAACCATCGGCCTGTAAATTAAAAATACAAAAAGAGGAGAAGGAAAAACTCGGTCAGTGTCATATGAATGAATAAAATCATATATATTCATTAATTATGCTGTCGTCTCTGATTGTAAGAAATTACCGTCCAATATGAAAATAATCGAGGATGGTTGTTATTATCATGAATCTTTGGATACACCTATTGAAGAATCACACAGCAATATCCCAATGACTTGAGTTAGCCTTCAAATTTTCAAATTTGCTCTATAGAAATGAACCCTAAAGCACTAGCACTTACATGCCACCCAGCCTCAACGGTACTCAGTTTATCATCAGTGCCACCGACGATCCAGAACTGGGCAAGACTAAATTTATCCGAGTAACCGACATCCGGTTGCCATAAGTTAATCGTAACTTTGGTACCATGGAACTCCCCATTCTTTGTTTTCACATCCGCCCACTGTATCATGAATTGAATAACAAGAGTTAGAAATTAATAAAAGGGAAAAAAAAAACAGTCCAAAAGTTGTTTATTCAAATATCACATGCAGAATCAAACAATTTCTGTCTTTCTTTGCTAAATGGAGCATGCCATTTTACAAATTAAAACTTGTACATTCGACCGGTATATCCATTGCATAGATTATGTAACATGTTCATACTTTTGCTAATTTGAGGGCTATATATTCCTCTAAAAAACAGTTACTTAAGTTGAGTTTCTTTGGTTTCAGTTAATGCGTAATTAAATTAACTATGAAAAATATTTCTATTAAATTTTTGTTAATTAAATTCACTATAGACTTAAGATTAAAGGTATTTGTACGCTATAATTAAGATCAGAACAGAGGAGTACAGTATTAGAAAGCGCACGCAGACACACTCAAATAAAATAAATAGACAATTAACTAAAAATAAAATAAATAAATAAATAAATAAATAAAAAGCTGTAACCTACATGGTGATGAACACCGCCGTCATTTTGGAAGATTGTTCGAGAATCATTTAAAACATACTTCTTTCCGAAATGGGAAGGAGAAGGAGCACTCAATAAATCTTCCATGGTAATCCTCTGAATTGGAACAGTTCCAACAGGGCAACCATCACCAGGGAGTCCAATATCCAGAACTGAATTAGACAAAGTCTGATTACCGAACCCCAGAGGGAATGAACTGGGTTTCATCTGTAAACAAGATTAATTCAATCAAGAATCAAAATTAAGCATGTGCATATACACCTAGGAATATTGATGAAAGGAAGGACCTGAATAGTATGATTCTTCAGCAGCGGATGATCAAACGCTGGCTGCTTATAGATGTCAACACAATCAAATATATCCCCATTATCCATCTGAAGAACACAAGTTTTCATTAGTATACACTTGCATATACATTTTTTGAGAGACAAGTTAAAACATTTCATCTATCATTCTAACTCTACTTATTAAGGTACGTACAAGAGACTTTACCTCGATGCTTTTGATTGCAGGCTTGTTCAGAGTCTTGAGGCGTTGCATCATTGCTAGATACTCATCTTTAGATAGATCATTCTTGGCGTCAGTGAAGAGAAACGAAGCCAGTAAGCAAAGTAGCATGGCTGTTTTCAGCAGCCAAACACCATTCAGACTCCCCATTCTGGACAGTTTTGCAGGAAGAAGTTGAAGAAGGGGTAGTATATATAACTGTGGCATTATTTCATGGAGGTGACGAATACTCCGTACTGGAGATTTATTTAGAAGTTTTAAGTCACGTTGTGGCTGGTACCAGCAATGATCAGGTTGTCTTTCACCTGTACTATGTTTAATTCGAGAAGTTTAAAACAGGAAAATAGTAATCATATGGGAGAAATCATTTACTGATGTCTTTCAAGTTAACTGTCATATTTTCTAGAACTAATGGAAAAATTTCTCTAAGAGAAATTGCTTTTGATTTGGAAGTCTTTACCGAATGACCCTCACCTCTTCTTCTTCTTTCTGCCAATATTCAAATATGTGGCTACTCGATCATGCGACATAAGTATTTATTACAACGTTGGTAAAACTAATATAAAATATTTATCATAATTATTAAATGTTTCTTATGAATGAAATTCAGGTGGAAAAACTTCTGAAATCTTAAAAAGGTTTAAAAAATGACCGCCTAAATCTACTTTAATTATAATATAAAATGAAATATATATATTAAGAGCCAGCTGAATTTATCATGGGGTCTTGTTACATGCATATGGAGAAGGGTACGACGTGTGAATATATATGGTGCTTCGCCCACTTCTTTTTTCTTCCTTTTTTTCCTTTTATTTAATTTCCTTTATCTCTATGAAAAGGAGTGATGTGGGAGAGGTGTTTCTTCATCTAACGAAAGTTGCTTGGAGAGAACGTAAAACGTATCCATTGCATGCATTAATAATGGAACAATACTTTTAAGAGGAGGGCATGTTTTTGTATTTTCGTAAATTCATTTCTAGTGGACTATTGCATTACCAAATAAGATTTCTCCATTCAAACATGCATGACCGTTCTCATATTCATATATATATGGCTACATTCTGCCTAACATAGAATATCAATTATCAGCAGGCACATTGTTTATCAATATGTTGATGAAATTTATATAACATAAAAATATATATTTCCCAAACCAAAAGAAACTTCCCAATGACTTTTTAAAAGATTTTCTAATAAATGTCATCAAAACCTAAGAAATTATTTAGAATATACATTATGTAAATAAGAAAATGAGACTAGGAAATAAAAAAAAACAAAAGAGAAAAGAAAACATTTTTTTCCTATTCTTTGGAGAAAACAAAATCACTTATTCTGACCTTGAATTACATATAGAGATATAGAAAATCCAACATAAAAGGAGGAAAAAACCAACTAGCTAGGTAGAATGTTATAATTGGAAGACATCCATGGCTGATGGCTGAAACACAGTATATATTATCAAATACAGTTTCCCCCTGGTCCTCCAAAAAAGAAGGCCTTTCTCCAAAGATCATCCACAAAACCTTTGTTAACAATGGTGTAGCATTTCGGCCTATCGGCATGTGTAAAAACATTATTAGGGGCATCCACAACTGTGTATTGTGGGTTCACAACCTGCAGTGTCCTCATGTAGCTTGATTTCTTAACACCTTCTTCGGCAAAATGACCGCTGCCCATTGGAGGTGACTCAGATTTCAACTGGTTGATGCCTTCATCTGGGTTGAACACTTCGCCTCCCCAGTGAACCCTTTGTGCTTTGCTCGTTAGGCTGTTGAAGATCTTGGCCGGCCAATAGCCTACTACCTCTTCTCCAACAACTAGCCACCAATAGTTCACTTTTGGATCCTGAACAATTGGAAAGGAAGTTTAGAGTCATAATTTAGAAAGTCTGTGGGATATATGTTCCTTGGTTTAAAAAAGTCATACTATATATACCTACTACTTTGCAAACTCTTGTTGTACAATAATTAATGGATAACATACATATACCCTCTTGATGTATGTACTTAATGTGTTCACTGTTAATTTTGTCTACATACCCTCTTGATTATAAGAAAATGATATTGCTCATACCAAGAAGGAGGAAATAGTTATCTCATATTGATCTCCATCGTAAGTGGATACTGGAAGAAGAGCAACACCCAGTGGCATTTTCTGGCTGGTCTGCACAAAACCAGGGCACTGAAGATTATGGCAGCCTGTATTATGGTACCCATCGGCTTGTCAATTGAAAATACAAAAAAAGAGGAGAAGATAAAACTCGATCAGCGTCATATTAATGAGTAAAATCATATTCATTAATCAATCTCTGATTGTAAGAAATTACTGTCCAATAGATAAATAATCGAGGTAGCTAGGATGTCTTCATCATGAATCTGTGGATACACCTATAGAAGTTTCATCCAGAGAATTGAATTAGCCTTTAATTCTTCAAATTTTCTCAGTATATGTAAAGAAACCCTAGAGCCTACACTTACCTGCCACCCAGACTCAATGGTGTTCAAGTTATCATAAGTGCCAGCCCCGATCCAGAACTGGGCAAGACTAAATTTATACGAGTATTCAACATCCAGTCGCCATATATACATTAATGGTCGCCCGGGTACCATGGAACTCTGCATTCCTTGTTTTCATAACCGCCCACTGTATATATCATGTGAATATCGATCGATATCAAGAGTTAGTAGAAACAGGAAAAAGCAGTAGAGAAGTTATTTATTCAAATATCAAATAGACAACTGAAAACTTGTATTTCGACCAATATATATTTTGCATTTACTATCTAGGTTTTCATACCTTAGTGTAATTTGACGGCGATATTTGTATATATCCATAAAGAAAGTTGCACTTCTTTGCTTAATTTCAGTTAATATGTAAACAATTTAATTATGGAAAATATTTATTTAAATCTAGTTACAGTAAACTTAAGATTAATGGCAGTACACTCGGTATTCATGAATGTTCCTCGAGTATCCTACGAAAATACCTTCTGTGCTTCTAGAATCAAACTTTCCCAATTGTTCCCGATCTCTAAGGACATAGCAGATGCTTCCAAACTCCCGAAAATAATGCACTTCGGGTTTCCTTCCTTTCCATAGTTCATAAGGAGTTTTGTGTGTCAAATTCCTGAGATGTACTCTGTTACTTATGTAGCACGTTGTGTTCACTGCTTCTGCCCACAGCTTATGAGGAAGATTCTTAGCATTTATCATGGCACGAGCCATCTCCTGAAGTGTTCTATTTTTCCTTTCAACAACTCCATTCTGTTGAGGAGTTTTTGGAGCAGAGAATTCATGTGAAATTCCTTTCTTTTCACAGAATTGAGCAAACTGACTATTTTCAAACTCTACCATGATCACTTCTTATACGAATTATTTTTCCTATCACAGTGTTCTTATCATTCATAAGCCTTTTACATAGACTCACAAACACTTTGAATGTGTCTGATTTCTCTTTAATGAATTCAACCCATGTAAACCTAGAAAAATCATCAACACATACCAGTACATACTTTTTCCCAGCAATACTTTCAGTTTGAACCGGCCCCATAAGATCAATGTGAAGTAGCTCCAAAGGTCATTGAGTTGTGATCAGTTTTACAGCAGAATGCGGTGTTCGATGTTGCTTTCCTGCCATACATCCTTTGCACACAGTTTTAGTCTTACTGCTAATGGCTGGTAACCCTCGTACAGCTCCATACTTGAGCAGCTTCAGTATTCCTCTTGAGTGTAAATGACCAAGACGTTTGTGCCATAGTTGAGCTGTAGTTACACCAGTGTACTTACACTGTTGTATCATATTCAATTTGTAGCAATTGTCACCAGTTCTGATTCCTTCCAGTACTGACCGTCTTTTATCATCTTCCACAACACATCCTTCTTTAGTAAACCTGACATGCAGATTCTGATCACATAACTGACTGATGCTAAGTAAGTTAGCTTGTAACCCATTCACTAGTAAAACATTCTCCAGCTTAGGCAGACCATCGACTTTAAGTTTTCCTCTGCCAATTACTGCTCCTTTTGCACCATCTCCAAAAGTCACTTGACCACCATCTTCTCTGTGTAAGTCAGTTAGATTTTCTGCATTTCCTGTCATGTGCCTAGAACACCCACTGTCAAAGTACCATGTTCCTTCTGATTTTGATTTTTGGGCAGTGTGAGCTGCGTAGAAACATAGGTTTTTCTTTACCCACACACAGTTTGAAGGGGGTTTTGTTGATGTCTGCCTTCCACTCCATCTCCAGTCTCTAAGCAACTTGTAGCAAAATGGTCTGATATGCCCATATGCGCCACAATAATAACACACCTGAGCTTGAGACTGCCTCTGTCTAGACCATACCTGAGCTTGAGCCGACCTCTGTCTAGGTCGTGTCTTGTTGTTCAAGTTTTTCGAATAGCCAAGCCCTTGTCTGTTACAACTTCTTCTTCCTTTGATCAAGATATCATCCAATTTCTCCTTTCCCTTATCAAATTTTTTAAACACATCCTTTGAACTTTTCAGCTCTTCCTCTAGACTCAAAATCGTCTTTTCTTTCTTAGTAATCTCTTGTTTCAGTTTGAGATTATCCTTTTCAAGTGATGAAGCCAACTCTTTCAAAGTTTTTTCTTCATAAGCAGACATTTTGCTTTCTTTTTCAATTTCTCCAATCTGTTTTTTTAACCCAGCATTCTCTTTCTCAAGTACACACAGGTGTTCCTTTAGCACTCTCGTACTCTCCAGTACACTGTCCCACTGTTGAATAATGTTTTCCACAGTAATCTCCTCATCATCATCCTCTGTGTCTTCCTTGTTGCCGATTGCACCCATGAGTCTTCCAGATTCTGACCGTGAGCTCAACTTCTGTCCAACTTTTGCCGTAAAGGCAACAAAGTTGCACTCCTCTTCATCTGTCTCACTAGTCTCATCATCACTCCATGTTGCACTGAAGGATTTCTGTTTTCTCAGATAGGTTGGACATTCTGACTGAATATGTCCTTTTCCACCACACTCGTAACACACTAACACCTTCCTCTTTGTTACAACCTCAGTAGATCCAATTCCTGCATTATTTTGTTTGCTATTGCTTGACGCATAACTCTTTTTCTTGCTTCGTCTAATAAATTTGTTTAACCCTTTCGCCAACAGAGAAAACTGTTCATCTAGCTCTACTAAGGTTACCGCCGGAGTACTGTCTGTCTCTTGTACTGTTCCTTCGTTTGATATTGACTGTAAGGCTATACTTTCCTTCTTGCCTTTCTTTGCTGAATCTTCTGTTTCCTCATTCATTTCAAACGTTTTCAGTGATCCAATCAACTCATCCAGTGTCATGTTATCTATAACTTTATACTCTTCAATGGCTACTCTTTTTATTTTGAATTTCGAGGATAAAGATCGTAATACTTTTCTCACTAGCCGATTTTGAGGGATCTTGTCTCCAAGGGCTGCAGACTGGTTCGCTATATCTCTGATTTTGCCTTCATATTCTAGTATAGACTCGTCTTCTCTCATCCTCATAAGTTCGAACTGAGTGGTAAGCATCTGTAACTTCGACACTCTGACACTTTCAGTTCCTTCGTAGTGAACTTCCAGAATTTTCCATGCCTCTTGAGCAGTGGTGCACGCAGAAATCCTCCTGAACTATTCTTCATCTACTCCTCCGAAGATGGCATTCAACGCTTTAGAGTTACAGTTTGAGAGTTTTTCTTCCTCCTCTGTCCACTCAGTATCTGGTTTTTCGACGACCTTTGCATCATCACCTTCTCCTACCAACTTAGTTGGCAGATGCCAACCTTTCTCAATAGTCTTCCAGGCCTTCTCATCCTGTGCCTTTATATAGATTTGCATCTTGGCCTTCCAGTATGAATAGTTAGACCCGTCAAGCAAGGGTGGTCTGGTGTTTGAAGCTCCTTCTTTCATGTATGACCCCATTCTTTTTACCAGTGAAGCTTCTCTAGATCTTTCTCTCCAAACTAATCTGGAGCCCGCTCTGATACCACTTGAAGTTAGTACTGTGCTTCACGTGTACGTAGGAGTGTACTTACACCCGGATATTGGTGTACGTACACTTGTCGTCAATAAACAACAAAAACACAATAGACACCAGAAACTGTTATCGCAGTTCAGAACCAAAAGTTCCTACTCTGCGGGGCACTCGGCCCAGGGTACCAGAAATCCACTAAAGAATCTTACAGAAGTAACTGTGTGTCAGAAACATTACAACTGTAGTTTCTCCTCCCTCAGGATTCGAACTTGACTCTTCTAGTCTTGTAGCTTCCTGTTCCAGCAATCAACAGAAGCTCCTTGATACCCTTCACACTAAGGTTCTCCCCCTCAGTGTGATATCCCTCTCTCGAGAGACATCTTCCACGCAAACTTCGCAAAGTGAGAGATTGCACGATTTGCTAGCGGCTTCAGCAAAGCCTGAGCGTACTTCTGTTCAACACCAGTGAAATCCTTCAATGAATCACTCTCCATTAGCATGAGTAGCTCCCCCTTAATCTCTCCGTCTGTATTTCAATCTTACTTACTGCGTAACCCTAATCCATCTCGGAAACAACATTATATAGTTTAGGGTAATCTCACACTTTTACATCCGTGCCCTTTTCCTTAAAATCTCCTCCTTAAATCCAGGAAGCCAGCTTCGTCCTGGTTTCCTATTACAAGCTTCCACTTAGGTATTATCCACATATGGTAATGTCCTGAAATCAAGGAATCGTGATCTTCCTTGCTTCCTGCGAATCTAGTTCTGCCTTTCTGGTGTTTCAAAACAGAACACCTTCACTTGGAAAGTGTTTTGGTCATAAATAGCCAACACACAAATCCGTATTTACAAATGGCAGTACACACGCAAAAATAAAATAAAATAAAATAAAATAAAATAAATTAAGAAAATAAGAAAAAGGAAAGCTGAAGAGTAACCTACATGATGGTGAGTAGAAGAGACTTTACCTCGATACTTTTGATTGCAGGCTTGTTCAGAGTCTTGAGGCGTGCATGCATTGCCGGGTACTCGTCTCTAGATAGATTCTTGGCGTCAGTGAAGAGAATGGCGGCATGTAACCAAAGTAGCAGGGCTGTTTTGAGCAGCCAAACACCATTCAGACTCTCCATTCTTGACAGTTTTTCAGGAAGAAGATGAAGTAAAGGATATAGATATATATATAACTGTGGTATTAAATATTCATATATAGAGAGGTGACGAATACAGAATACTCCGTGCCGGGGTTTAGTTTTGAGAAGTCTTAGGTCTTGTTATGGCTGGTGCCAGCAAAGATCAGGTTGTCTTTCACCTGCATGCACTATTTTTTACTTGAGAAATTTAATTAAAACAAGGAAAATAGTAATCATAGAGGAGAAATCATTTATTTCCGGTCTTTCGAAACGTCTTATTTCCTAGAACTAATGGAAAGATAAATTTCTCTAATTAGAGAAATTGCTTTCCTGGAAGCTTTACTCGAATGACCCTCACGTCTTCTTCTTTTAGCTGCCAATCAAATATGTGGCCATTGATACCACATGAGTTTTGGATATAGGCAAATCGAGCTACAACGTCAAACAGATAGCATTTATAAGGAAAGTATATATTATTTTAATAAAAAAAATATTATTATTAAATTATTAAATTTTTATCATGCATGGGCTCTTGTTACATGCTTTACCTTTTTTTTTTTTTCTTTGCCTTTTTCCTTTTTCTCTAGATCTTAAGAGGAGTGATGTGGGACGACATTGCCGCTTCCTGCTTCCACCTAGAAAAAATGGGCGGAGAGATGTGGCATGCACTGTACTGATTCATAGTCATACCCTCAGCCTCTCTCAATTCAAACAATACAATTTCATTTTCAACAGTGGCGGACTTGCTTGCATATTTGATTTCATGAAAATTAGGAAACAAAATAAAGAAGCATCCAATTAATCCCGAAAGGAAAGCAAAAACAGAACATTATTTGAAGAAGCTAGTTCTTCATGCATGCCTTAGACTGACCCACAGGTGGACAAGAGCTCCCCATCGTTTGTGTCATCCTGTGCCCACTGTATTATACGAAGAATCACAAAAACAAAGTCAGTAGATAATATGATGAGAAAAACTCATATTTGAAACGAAGATCTGAGGAAGGCAGAGAGTGACCAACATGGTGATGATGAGCCGGAGGGCCGGTACGTAGTGGAAATTAAAAGAAAATTTATAAGCATCATTTAGGACGTATTTAATTTCTTTCAAACTAAGATTAAGAAAGAGCTCTTCTGCATTCTGATGGGAAGTACTGTTCCAATTGCAAAGCCTTCATCTCGCACTCCTACATCATAATTTTGGCGTAGAGTCGATTACCATTGCTTCTGTAGAAAAATTTCAATTCTTCATATTTAAAATTTATAAATAAAGACATTTAAACATCATATTTTCGTAAATTGAATCCAAGTGGACCCACCCTTTTGTTCCCACTTCTTTAAATCCATTCAAACATGAGTACCATTAGTATTTTCGTACCATTCGGTCTAACAAAGAATATCATTTATCATCAGGTGAATTATTTATTAATAAGTTGATGAAAGCTACACATAAAAGTATTTCCCTAACAAAAAAAAACACTTCTCAAGCTAGATGAAACAATTGACGTAAGAAAAAGTATCAAAATTATTTATTTAGAATATATATTATGAAAATATGAAAATGAAATAAGGAATTAGACAAAGATAAAAAAACAAAAACAAAAAAATTTACTATTTATCAGTGAAGAAAACATAATCACTTATTTGGACCTTGCATTACATATATAGAGACTCCAACAGAAATGGAGCATCCCGGAAGAAACCAATTAACTAGCTAGAACTTAACAATTGGAAGATATATATCCATGGCTGAAACAGTACAGTATATATTATCAAATACAGTTTCCCCCTGGTCCTCCAAAAAAGAAAACCCTTTTCCAAGCATCATTCACATAACCTTTGTCCACAACGGTGTAGCATTGCGGCCTATCGGCATACATATAAGTATCCAGAGGGGCATCTACAGCTGTATCTTGTGGGTTGACAACCATCACTTTATTCATGTAGCTTGCTTTCCTAATTCCTTCTTCGGCAAAATGACCGCTGCCCATTGGAGGTGATTCGGATTTCAACTGGTTGATGCCTTCACTTGGGTTGTAAACCTCGCCTCCCCAGTGAACCCTATCTGCTTTGCTCCTTAGGCCGTTGAAGATATTTGCAGGCCAGTAGCCTATTACCTCGTCTCCAACTACAAGCCACCAAAAGTTCACATGTGGATCCTGAACAATATTTGAAAAGGAAGTATAGAGTCATTTAGAAAGTCTCAGTGATATATATAAGTTCCTTGATTTCATAAATTCATACCTGCTACATAGCAAATTCTTGATGTACAATTAATATTGGTTATCGTGTGTATGTATTTAACTAATGTTTTCAGCGTTAATGTAGTCTATATATCCCTCTTGATATAAGAAAATGGAATAGCTCTGATCATATATACCAAAAAGGAGCCTATAGTTATCTCATATTGATCTCCATTGTAGGTGGATACTGGCTTAAGTTCAAAACCCAGTGGCATTTTCTTGGTGGTCTGCACAAAACCTGGGCACCGAGTATTATAGCATCCTGTTTTATGGTAACCATCGGCCTGTAAATTGAAAATACAAAAAGCGGAGAAGGAAAAACTCGGTCAGTGTCACATGAATGAATAAAATCATATAACCTGTCTCGTGATTGTAAGAAATTACCGTCCAATATGCAAATAATCGAGGACGGTAGCTGTAACTATGAATCCTTGGATACACCTATTGAAGTATCATATACCAGTGAGTTGAGTTAGCTTTTAATTCTTCAAATTTTCTCAATATATATAAATAAACCCTAAAGGCTAGCACTTACATGCCACCCAGCCTCAACGGTATTCAATTGATCATTAGAGCCACCCACGATCCAGAACTGTGCAAGACTAAATTTATACCCGTAAGAGACATCTGGTTGCCATACATTAATCGTAACTCGGGTACCATGGAACTCCCTATTCTTTGTTTTCACATCCGCCCACTGTATCAAATGAACAGCAAGGGCTAGTAAGAAATAAAAAGGAGGAAAAACATTGTAGATCGTTGTTTATTCAAATATCACAGACAATGAAAAAAAATGGATTATGAAATATATTTCTTTTAGATTTTGGTTTATTAAATATTTTACTATATATCTAAGATTAATGGTACGTACTACACTATAAAGATCAGAACATGCAGATGAGTACAGTACTATTTCAAAAGCGCGCACACACATACACTCTCATACAATAAATTAATATAAAAATAAAATAAAATAAACAAAAATTAAATTAAAGGAATGCTAAAGAGGAACCTTACGTGGTGATGAGCACCGATACGAGTTTGGAAGATTATTTGAGAATCATTTAAAACGTACTTTTTTCCAAAATCCGAAGGAGAAGGAGCACTCATTAAATCTTCCATGGTAATCCTCAGAATTGGAACCGTTCCAACAGGGCAACCATCACCAGGGAGTCCAATATCTAGAACTGAATTAGACAAAGTTTGATTCCCGAATCCCAGAGGGAATGAACTGGGTTTCATCTGTAAACAAGATTAATTCACTCAAGAATCAAAATTAAACACGTGCATGGCTTTATGCAAACTTACACCCCAGGAATATTGATGCAAAAGAAGGACCTGAATAGTATGATTCTTCAGCAGGGGATGATCAAAGGCCGGTTGCTTATAGATGTCAACACAATCAAATATATCCCCATTATCCATCTGAAGAACACGAAAATTCATTAGTACACATGCACAATTGCATATACATCTTTATAAGTGTCAAAGTTAAAAATATTTCATCTATCTTTCTAATTCTATTTTTAAAGGTAGAAGAGACTTTACCTCGAAACTTTTGATTGCTGGCTTGTTCAGAGTCTTGAGGCGTTGCTTCATTGCCAGATACTCATCTTTAGATAGATTCTTGGCGTCAGTGAAGAGAAAGGCTCCCTGTAAGCAAAGTAGCAGGGCTGTTTTGAGCTGCCAAACACCATTCAGGCTCCCCATTCTTGACTGTTTTTCTGGATGAAGATGAAGCAGACGAAATATATATAACTGTAGTATTAATTCACAGAGGTGACGAATACTCTGCATTGGGGAAGTCTTAGGTCACGTTGTGGCTGGCACCAGCAATGATCAGGTTGTCTTTCACCTTGACTTCATTTAACTTGAGAAATTTAAGGAATTGAATAGGAAGAGAGGAAAAAAGATTTACGGAATTGAATAGGAAGAAGAGGAAAAAAGATTTAAGGAATTGAATAGGAAGAAGAGGAAAAAAGTTACTCTGGTATTAATTACTTCATAGAGGTTGTTACAAAAAATTCCCTAACCCAGGGAATCTTCCACAACAACACAGACAATAATCCAAGACGGGATAATCTGGCACTCGAGAAATTAAATAAGCCAAACTCAACAAGAACACAAAGATTTAACGTGGAAAACCCTCTTTCAACAGAGAGTAAAAAACCACGGGACGCGACGAACAAATCCACTATTTTCAGAAAAATAGTACAATAAGTCTTTCAAATGAACAAGAGAATAGAAAGAGAAACTTTACCCAACCCTTACAAATTTATTCCGGGATCGTTCATCTCCCAATTTGTTTCCAAGGGTTTTTGCCGGTTTCTCCCGTTCTACCTTTTTCTTCCTTCTCCTCAGCTCTTTTCCACCTCTCTAATTTTTTTTCACGCACACCCTCCTCTTTTACCCTAATCAACTAAAGGACAAAATAGAAGAAGAAATGACGATTTTGACCCTCACACTTGAGAGATACAGGTGGGCTCCACACACTTGACAATCTCCCACTTGGAGACCATCTGAAGCACAACTATTCCAACCTCTGACCTTCCTCTACCTTGTTCGTCGCATATGTCCATCTCTTGCCAATTAGTGCAAGTTCACCATAGTTGAGCAAAGACTCAACTTTTGGCCCTCCACCGGCTTTGTCAACATATTCGTCGGATTCTTCTTTACATCTATCTTCTCCAGCTTCAATTGTCCTTCCTCAAGTAAAGTTCGAATGAAGTGGTACCGAAGATGAATATGTTTGGTTCTCGAATGAAACGCCGAGTTCTTGGCTAGATGGATTGCACTCTGACTATCGCTGTATAACCTGCAATCAGCATTATCAAACCCCAACTCATCCTTACTTGAAGATTTCAGCCATATATACTCCTTGCTAGCTTCTGTCGTAGCCACATATTCAGCTTCTGTTGAAGATAGAGCAACAACTTTCTGCAGTTTAGAAACCCCAACTGACTGCGGTTCCACCAACTGTAAACACATACCCAGAAGTGCTTCTGCCATTATCTCTATCACCCGCATGATCAGAGTCTACAAAACCTTTCACATCAATGTTATTTCCTCCAAAACACAAACAGTAATCAGAAGTACCTTTCAAATACCTGAATATCCACTTCACTGCTTCCCAATGTTCTTTGCCTGGATTTTTCATGAATCTGCTACACAACTCCCACTACATGTGCTATATCTGGTCTTGTACTCACCATTGCATACATAAGACTCCCAATAGCTGAAGCATAAGGCACCGTCTTCATGTGAGCTATCTCCTCATCACTCTTGGCACCTTGTTCCTTAGACAATTTAAATTGACTACCCAAAGTAGTAGTCACCGCCTTGGATTCATGCATGTTGAACCTTTCCAAGACTTTCTTCACATATCCCTCTTGGGACAGCCACAACTTCTTCTTCTTCTTGTCTCGGGTAATTTGCATCCCAAGAAGTTGTTTCGCTTCACCTAGGTCCTTCATGGAAAATTGATTTGCCAACCTCTTCTTGAGATCATCAATTTTCTTCATGTTAGTCCCTGCAACAAGCATATCATCTACATACAATGTTAAGATAATATAATCTCCATCATTGAACCTTTGTAGATATACACAGTGGTCCGCATTGCTCCTAGCAAATCCAATGTCCAACATAAGCCTGTCAAACTTTAAGTACCACTGCCTCGGTGCTTGTTTGAGTCTATATAGACTCCTCTTCAATTTGCACACCCAACTCTCTTTTCCTATGACTTCAAAACCAGCTGGTTGTCTCATGTAGATTTCCTCCTCCAAGTCACCATGAAGGAAAGTTGTTTTGACGTCAAGCTGCTCTAAATACAATCCTTTCATAGCAACTATACTCAAAATAGTTCGAATTGAAGTCATTTTCACTACCAGTGCAAATATATCATGAAAATCTATACCTGCCCTTTGTCCAAACCCCTTCACCACAAGTCTTGCCTTGTACCTCTGTACACCACCGGCTTCTTGCTTGACCCGGAATATCCACTTGTTTTGTAATACCTTCTTCTTTGCAAGCATCTTCACCAATTCCCATGTTTGGTTCTCCTCCAATGACAACATCTCATCTTTCATAGCAAGCTCCCACTTAAGATGAGCTTCATCCGCCATGGCCTCATCATAGGATTCTGGCTCTCCTGCATCAATATACAAAACATGTTGTACAATTAAATTTAACTTTTGTACAGGCTTTCTTACCCTTGTACTCCTCCTCAACCCGGAAGTAACAATTTCCTCTTGTGGTATTTCTGAGTCATCAAAATCAGTTTGAGCATTTGAATACTCATGTGATTCACCGTCATCAATACTTGATTGTTCACCCTGTGACTCATTCTCTTGTTCAGTTTCAATTTGTTGTTCTCCTTCACTTGGAACAACCTGTTCATTTGTTGCTTGAGGTAGATTTTCATCAGTCTCTTCTCTCTTTATGTACTCTTTCTCCTTAGGCTCAATCTTCTTTTATTCTTTTCTGTCTTTGTACATTTGCTCCTCATTGAATACAACATTCCGGCATCGAAACACCTTGTTGTTATCAAAATCCCATAGTCGGTAACCATACTCGTCACCTCTGTATCCAAGAAACACACACTTGGTAGATTTAGGATCAAGCTTCTTCCTAACTTCCCTATCAATGTGAGCATAGGCAATACAACCGAAAATTTTCAGAAAAGAATAATCCACATTTTTATCAGCCCATACCTCTTCTGGTATTCTGCCATCTAGAGCACTTGATGGACTCCGGTTGATTAGATAGACTGTTGTATCCACAGTAGCTCCCCAAAGATGCAAGGGGAGACCCGCATAAATTCTCATGCTCCTAGCTCATTCAAGGATGGTTCGATTCATTTTCTCTGCCACCCCGTTCTGCTGTGGTGTTCTAGACACAGTCTTAATCCTCCTAATCCCCCTTTTGGCACAATAGGAGTCAAACTCCTTATTACAAAATTCTCTGCCATTATCAGACAACAGACATTTCAGCCTTGACCCTGTCTCATTCTCAACACGAGCTAACCAATACTTGAACACGTTAAAGACATTTGATTTTTCTTTCAAAGTATAAATCCATGTCTTCCTACTATAGTCATCAATAAAGATAACAAAATAGAGATTACCTCCAAAAGATTTACCTTGGGCTGGTCCCCAAACATCTGTGTGAACCAAGTCCAATCTGTTGGACTTTTTCTCTCTACCATCTTTGTTGAAGCTCACCCGCTTTTGTTTTCCTAAGACACAGTCTTCACAAAAGTCAAAGCAAATATTAGTTATACCTGTCAAAACCTTCTTTGAATGTAGGATCCTCATCCCATTCTCACTCAAGTGACCAAGCCGACGATGCCATAATGATGCTTTATCATCCTTCTCAGCCGCCAAGGAAATAATTTGATCTACCTTGGTGCACAATGGGTAAAGTGTGCCCACTGCCTTCCCCTTGATCAAAGTCAATGCTCCACGGCTAACCTTCCATGAGTTGTTCTCAAATGTGATCTTATAGCCCTCCTGGTCTAACTTGTTGACATATATAAGATTTTTCTACAAATCCGGTATATGCCTTACCTCTTTTAGAATCAGTTTACCTCCATCATTCATCTTCAAGTGAATCATGCCTCTTCCCTCAATTTTGCACTTCTGACCATTTCCAACAATTACATGACCAAACTCACCCTTGATGTAATCACAAAACCACTCTTTGTGAGATGTGCAATGGAAAGAAGCTTTGGAGTCAATATACCAATTCTCCACCTTGTATTCGTCATAAACTGACAAACATAGTTTTTCCTCATGTCCATCTACAACATTTGCAGTATTCTTTACTCTCTCTGGACAGTCTCTCTTAACATGTCCTTCCTTATCACAAACCCAACACTTGAACTTACCCTTAGATTTACCTTTTGACTTAGATCGATCCCTATTATTGGGACCCCTGCTTTGATTTCTTCCCCGGTCTCTGCCCTTCCCCTTATCAACTGACAAAGCTGTGTCGGAAGTGGACGATGTATTGCTCACCATGCTCCTCTTCATCATATCCTGATTCAGAATAACACTCAACACCTCATCAAACTTCAACTTCTCCTTAGTAGCATTACTAATTGAAGTGATCACTGTATCCCAACTTTCAAGCAAAGAACACATAAACATCAAAGCTTTCACATCATCATCAAATTTCAAATCAACTGCTTCAATTTGTGCCCACAGTTTGTTAAAATCATTTAAATGATCTGCAATAGGAGTTCCTTCAGACATTCTCAAATAAACAAGTTTTCTCAAAAGGAATAACCTGTTTGAGGCTGATGACTTCTCACAGACTCCCGCCAATGCTGTCAGTAAATCCTTGACAGTCTTCTCCTTAGAGACATTAAACGCTACCGATTGAGTCAAACTCATCCGGACTACAGCCAATGCCCTTCGATCCAGTAGCGCCCACTCGTCAGCCTTCATCTCTGCCGGCCCCACCCCTATGAGTGGCAAATGTAATTGCTTCTCAAATAAGTGGTCCTCTATCTGCATTCTCCACCACTGATAATTTGATCCATCAAATTTCTCGATCTTCCCGGTCTTGGAAGATTTCTCTGCCATAACTCCCACTCAATTTAATAACCAATTGAATGAAACCGCTTCTCGTTCCCACAGACGGCACCAATTGTTACAAAAAATTCTCTAACCCAGGGAATCTTCCACAACAACACAGACAATAATCCAAGACGGGATAATCTGGCACTCGAGAAATTAAATAAGCCAAACTCAACAAGAACACAAAGATTTAACGTGGAAAACCCTCTTTCAATAGAGAGTAAAAAACCACGGGACGCGATGAACAAATCCACTATTTTCAGAAAAATAGTACAAGAAGTCTTTCAGATGAACAAGAGAAGAGAAAGAGAAACTTTACCCAACCCTTACAAATTTATTCCGGGATCGTTCATCTCCCAATTTGTTTCCAAGGGTTTTTGCCAGTTTCTCCCGTTCTGCCTTTTTCTTCTTCTCCTCAGTTCTTTTCCACCTCTCTATTTTTTTTCACGCACACCCTTCTCTTTTACCCTAATCCACTAAAGGACAAAATAGAAGAAGAAATGACGATTTTGACCCTCACACTTGAGAGATACAGGTGGGCTCCACACACTTGACAGAGGTGACTTATATGACCGGGTTGTCTCTCGCCTGTACTATATTTTAAGTACGTGAGAAGTTCAAAACGGGAGAATAGTAATCACAGCCAAGAACTAAAGGAAAAATACATTCTCTAATAAGTGAAATTGCTTTTCATGAAGCATGATCTTCTTCTTTTAGCTACCATTGAAACATGTGGTCATTCATGCGGCACGAGTTTTGAATATGGGCAAATCATGCTACAACCACTGATAGCATCTACGAGGTAAGTATATGTGTATTACTATATATATGTTGGTAAAACTAATACAAAATTTTTTATCTGAACTATGAAATATTTATTATGAATGAAATACAGGTGGAAAAACTCCTCATATCTTAAAAAGGTTAAAAATTATGACCGCTTAAATCTACTTTAAGTTTAGAGAATAAAAAAATGAAATATATTCATTAAGAGCTAGCTGAATTTATAATGGGGTCTTGCAGGTTGTTACTTGCATATGAAGAAGGGAGTGAATTAATGTGGTGTTCCTCCCACTTTTTTCTCCCCTTTTTATCCTATTAGTTTCCTTTTTATTTCTCTCTGAAGAGTAGTGATATGTAGGACATTGCCGCTTCCACCTAGATAAAATGGGCGGACAGAGGTGGCACGGTGACTCATATATATAGTCATATACCCTCCGTCTCTCCCAATTGAAACAATATACAATTTCAAGTTTTCAACTGTAGCGGTGGACTTGCTTGATATATATATATATATATGATGCCATAAAATTATGAAAAAGATATTAAGATCGAATTCAATCCCAAAAGGAAAGCAAAGACAACATTATTTAAAGTTCTTCATGCGTGGCTGAATCAACAGAGTCACCTTGGAGAACCAGATTTCCACATCAATTACATTTCCCACCTGGTCCTCCAAAGAAAACAGTCCTCGAAGGATATCCTAGGTTTCCATCGTCAAACACGTTGTGGCACCTGGTATCCATATCGGGACGAAGATCATTAGGGGCATCTTACGAGCACAAAATCCCTATTCACAACCTTCATTGCCCTAAGAAAGCTTGCTTTCTTAAATCCTTCTTGAGGAAAATGACCGCTGGCCATTGGAGACAAATCCGACTCTAGACCATTAACGCCTTCATTCACATTGAACACCTCACCTCCCCAGAAAACTCAATCTGCTTTCACTCGTAAGGTGGTGCAGATTTCGTTCGGCCAATAGTCGATGGCCTCATCTCGAAGAAACAGCCACCAGTCTTTTGCATTTATATATGGTTCCTGAACAATTAATGTGTGTGAAAGTTTAGCATGCATCTAACTATAATACATTCTGCACGATATAATTTCTTTCTCATTCTTCTTCTTGCCAAGAGATCAGGAAAACACAGAACAAATATAAATCATAAGGTATAAGAAAATTTTTGGAAGAAATTTCTTCTTTAGCTTGTTGGTTAATTGTTAACATGCAGTCTAAAATATTACAAAGTTGATAAAGGTACCCTAAAACATATATGAAAAACGTATTAAGCTTCACGTGTACGCAGGAGTGTACTTACACCCGATGACTGGCGTAGGTACACTTGTCGTTAAAAACTTAAAAACACACAGAACACCAGAGAATGTTATCGCAGTTCGGAACCAATTGTTGCTACTCTACGGGGCACTCGGCCCAGGGTACCAGAAATCCACTACAGAGTATTACAACAGTAACTGTGTATAAAACACTTACAACAATACATTCTCCTCCTTCAGGATTCGAACAGAACTCTCCTAGTCTTGTAGCTTCCTGTTTCCACATACAACAGAAGCTCCTGGATACCCCTCACACTAAGGCTCTCCCCCTTAACGTGATCCCTCCCTCGAGGGCAGTCTTCACGCAGACTTCACCGTATGAAAGACTGCTCGGTTTGCCCACGGCTTCATCAAAGCCACAACGTATCTTTTCAGCACAAGTGTGGATCTTCAATCTGGTTACTTCACGATCATAAGCCTGAAGAGACTCCCCCTCAACCAGTCCTTCGTTGTTTCTGTTTAACCACTGCGGACCCTAATCCACATCAGAGATAACATTATATAGGTTTAGGGTTATATTACCCTTTTACATTCCTTCCCCTCTTCTAATTATCTCAGCCTCTAATCAAGGAACCCATCTTCGTTCTGGTTTCCTATTCCAACGCAAACTTCCACATACAACTCAACCACTTATGGCAATCACCTGAAATTAAGGGATTCTGACAATCTTTGTATTCTTTTGACAGCCAACCTCTGTTTCGGTAAGTCAATCAGAAACCCATCTCGTGGAAAGTGTTTTGGTCATAAATAGCCAATCCACATACTTGTATTTACAATATATACTTAATTTATATCGTAATTGTAAATATATACCTGCAGGAGTCTACGCGCATGACACAGTTGACAAAGGCTCTTAAACATACCATGAATGCTAGGAGATTTATCCCGTACTGTTTTCCCCCGTAAGTGGATATATATAGGGGCGAAGTCTTATATATACCGGAGGTAATTTCCTAGTAAGCTGTACAAAACCCAGGAACATAGTATTGTGGCAGCCTGTGTGGTGATGGCCATCAGCCTATGATATAAAGAAAGAAAATCAGTAGATGGAGCTCAGATGGGTTTAAAATTAATATTTTCATAATCATACAGGCCAAAACAATCTTGGACTGTTTATGTAGAGATAGTACTTACCTTCCAGTAAATAAATAGGCGAACACTGGTGTTGTTTTACAGTTCTAACCGGGCAACCATCACCAGGGAGTCCAATATGAACCGTAGTTGAGGAAATCTTATCAGTATACCCTTTCTCTGAGGATGGCTACCGGGTTTCATCTGTAAATAATATTTCAATCTAAATTCAATAGATTAAAGTAACGCAACATATTGATCATGAGTCGTGAATGCCTAATAAATAATATTGATTAGAAACTGATAAAAAGATGAGGCAAAAGAAGAACCTAAAAATTGTATCATTTTTCAGCAGAGGATGATCAAAAGCAGGCTTGTTATTGATGTCTACACAGTCGAATATATTCCCATAATCAGTCTGTCGATCAAGAAGAAAACATTTATAAGACTTCATTCATAAAAATTTCTGAGAGAGAAAGAGTACTACTAATGGTTCCTTAATCATTCTTACACTTTCATTCAACATAGGAATAACATTTACCTCGACGCTTTGTATTGCGGCTTGTTCAGAGATTTGAGATGTCGCTTCATTGAGAGATACTCATCTTTAGACAGAGTACGCTTGGGCTCAGTACTGAACAGGAGGGTACTAGTCTGAAGGCTGAGTAGCAGAATTGCTTTCAGCAGCAAATCACCGGTGACAGTACTCCCCATCCTTACAGTTTGAGGAAGAAGATGAAGCAGAGGAATGTGAAGGTGGCCAACGGTTGCGTCCTTAATTTATCCCAGGATATTAGGCATTGTATTAGTAAGTACAGTGATTAATTTACTCGTACTCTCCTGGGGCCAGTGATCTTGGATTGTCTGTGTTCATCTTCATGGAGAAATTCTTTCCTCATTTTTTGGCCCAATTTAAATTTTCGATCATTTATTGTGGCATCTGAAAAGAATCTGAATATATATACACCAGCCGATTGGCCTTTTTAGTCCTGCTCTGTGTTTAATTAATTTCAGAAACTTAAATGTTGTACATTTTTATTAAAGTTCTCGAATGGGGGTTGCAGATACAATTGATTTTCTTCATCTCCCATGTCTAGTTCAAATGAGGAATATATTAGAGTTGCAATCAGTTTATTGAACTCCATATGGACTAATTCGAGGAGGGGTTACGGACAGAATCAAGTTTCTTCAATTAATGGGCAATGACGACCGAGTGTATATGGCTTAGCTTTTAAAACCAATTAACTTGGGTAGATAACTACTGAATATTGCAAAACATTAAGATCCAAACTACAAATTTATAAATTATTAAGTTGAGCATTAGAAGGAAGCATCCATGCCTAGCTATCTGATCAATTAACTGATCTTATAAGCATTATCAAATACAGTTTCCACCCGGTCCTCCAAAGTAGAAAGTCCTTCTCCAATTGTTACGTTGTGTTCCCTTATCAATGATGCTGTAGCATTTGGGCGCATCAAGATAGAGAGCAGTCTGTTTAGGGGCATCGGCAAACTGGCGATCTTCCGTTAATACCATCACGTTCTTCATGTAACATGCTTTCCCAAAATCTTCCTCTGCAAAACGACCACTGCCCATTGGAGGCATTAGGCCATCTGGATTAAGCACCTGGCCTCCCCAGTGAACATTTTCAGCTTTTGTTGATAAGGAGGTGAAGAGTTTGTTAGGCCAGTAACCAACGAACTCATCCCCGTATTTCAGCCACCAGTTTGTCTTATCATCCTGAGCAAATGTAATTAGTAGATGTTAATAATCATATTTAACTAATCGTTAAACATGTTTAATAATTCTCCAAGATGTTTCTCTAAGTATATATCTACCAGAAATGTGAGCAATGTTATCTCCTGTTGGACACCTCCAAATGTGGATACTTTATTAAAGTAGGCACCGAGGGGCACTTTGTTGCTAAATTGGACAAAACCCGGGCAGTCATGATCGTAGCAGCCTGTGTTCTGATACCCATCAGCCTGTTATTTCAGACAAGCTAAAAAATCAGTATAACTAGTATGATTAAATTAATTAACATACTACTACTGCTAAGAATAAATTAACTTACCGTCCAGTAAGCAAATAGGTGCACTTGGTTGTCGTTATACCGACTGGGATTTACCTAAACAAGTATCGTATATATGTATCTCAAATATATTAACCATGAATTAAAATTTAATAATACAACTTTAATATGATAATTAAGATCATAGTAACTAATAAAAACTTAATTACCGTCCATCCAGCCTCAATGCTGTTCTGTTGGTCGTAAGGGCCACTTGTAAGCCAGAATTGGGCCAAACTAAATTTATCACCACTTACATCCGGTTGCCAAACATTCATTGTGGCTTGGGTGCCGTAGAACTCTCCCCTGTTTGCTTGAATAGCCGCCCACTTCATGGATGGTTAAAAGAAAAGAGTTAGAAGAGGAAGACACTATATATCTTCTCTAATCATAATATATATTCGCATGTTCATTAGCCTAATCAACTAGAAAGACATGGAAATGTGGTATTAATTATTACATGCATATATAACATTTTCTTGAGAAGGGAACAATTTCCATAACTGCCATATATATATATAGAGAGAGAGAGAGACAGAGAAAAGATTTTCTAGACGTATGTGTTGGAAACTTTTCTCTACACTTAAGTTTTAAAGAAGAAAAGTGGATATGCATATATATCTGACTGTGTGTGTGTGAAATATATCAGACTGAAAGAAAAGAATATGTAAAAAAATTAAAAAGTTAAGAAAAGCAAAAGAAACACCTACGTGGTGAAAGTTGGTAACATTGACGCCAGATAAAATTGATCGAGAATCATTTAGGCTGTATTTCTGTCCAAACTGGGACAGAGAAGGGGCTCTCATTAAATCTTCCATGGTCACCCGCCTAATGGGAACAGTTCCAAGCGGGCAACCATCACCAGGGAGTCCAATATTATGAACCGAACTTGAGGAAATCTTATCAGTACCCTTTCTCTGTGGATGGCTACCGGGTTTCATCTGTAAATAAAATTTCAGTCTAAATTCAATAGCATAATGAAACGCAACATATTGATCATGGGTCATGTCTGCCTAATAAAAAATATTGATTAGAAACGGATGAAAAGCTGAGGCAAAAGAAGAACCTGAATTGTATCATTTTTCAGCAGAGGATGATCAAAAGCAGGCTGCTTATTGATGTCTACACAGTCGAATATATTCCCATAACCAGTCTGTCAAGAAGAAAACATTTATAAGCTAGATGGACTTCATTCATAAAAATTTTCTAGAGAGAAAGAGTACTAGTACTGGTTCTTTAATCATTCTTAATCTTTAATTCAACATAGGAATAACATTTACCTCGATGCTTTTCACTGCAGGCTTGTTCAGAGATTTGAGATGTCGCTTCATTGAGAGATACTCATCTTTAGACAGAGTACGCTTGGCTTCAGTGCTGAAGAGGGTACTAGTCTGAAAGAGGAGTAGCAGAATTGCTTTCAGCAGAAAACCACCGGTGACACTACCCATGCTTAACAGTGGGAGGAAGAAGATGAAGCAGATGAATATGAAGTTGGCGAAATGATTGCCCTTAATTTATACCAGGATACTACGCATTGTATTGGTAAGTACATTAATGAATTTACTCATACTCTCCTCGCGCTGGCGATCTTGGATATATTGTATTGGATATTAGGCCTCGTATTGGTAAGTACATCTTCATGTATATTAATTGATTTACACCTCCTCGCCCCGGCGAACTTGGACAAAATGTCTGTGTTCAGAATCTTACAATATTCTATGTATTAATTCACCCGTATACGCATAGCTAATTCGTTTATTCTGGCATCTGAAATGAATCTGAAGATATATCTGAAATGTCACCGAAGGAGAATTTGGGAGAATGTACTGGAGTGATATCTACCGGCAGCAAGGGAAGATTGCCACATATTAATCCATATCTTATCTCCATATCAATTAACATGAATAGCTAGAGAACTTAATATTTCATCAAGAGATCGAATGCAATCTTTACATTCTGCTTCTATGGAGATCTCGGTTTGACCTGCATTTATCAGCGAGGTGGCTGTCTTTCTTTATTTTGGTAGGACGAAGGATTGACTTCCACGAATATCTTTATGAATATTTAAGGAGGATGATTCCATAGCCACGGAGTGTGAGGAATGTAGAATATTGGATTTGGCTTGATAGGATGTAGTCGAGAGAGAATCTGTGATTGTAGTATTCATTCAAACGCCTTGGTACATATACATGAGAGCAAGCCATGAAATTGGATAACATAAAATCATTAAGGAGGCGAATGATCACTGCAATTGTTTCATTTAACTTGCTTTCCCATAACCTTCTTGGCAAAAATGATCACTGCCCATAGGAGGCGAATGGAATTCATCTGAAGCGAACACTTCGCCTCCCTAGTGAACATTTACGGCTTTTCTCGATAAGGAGTTGCTACAGCTTTTGTTAGGCAAGTACCCAATTAAGTCATTCTCATACTTAAGCCACCAGTTGTTAGTTTTAATATCCTGAGCAAAATTAAGTAAATCTTAATAACCAAACATTAGTAATCCGGCCAGACGTTTAATGATTCTCCTAGAAGATCTGTTGTTTTTGTAGATAACGAGATATTCTCTTTTATATATTCTGATTGATGTAATGATGAAACTCTATGGAAAGTAAAAGCCAATTTGAAAGCGTTATATTACATAAAAATGGAAGTTTTTTCAAAGGGAAGGGATGAGTTTCCTTCAGTTTATTTGGCACCTTGCATGAAGAAATGCTAGGAGAGTAATTTGACACTGTTTTCTACCATAAGTGGATCTAAGGATAAATTTGGCACTTAATGGTATTTTTCTGCTAACCTATGCAGAAATGTACATTAACATTTGGGTTGTCAAACACCAAACTACATTAGCATTTGGGTTGTTAAACGCCAATGTACATTAACATTTGGGTTGTCAAAAGCCAAAGTATATTGGCATTTTGTTACCAAACTCCAATGTACATTGGCATTTGGGTTGACAAACGTCAATGTATATTGGCATTTGGGTTGACAAATGTCAATGTACATTGGCATTTGGGTTGACAAATGTCAATGTACCAAACTTCAATGTACATTGGCATTGAATTGTGAAACGCCAATGTTCATTAGTATTTGGGTAGCCAAACGCCAATGTGCATTGACATTTGGGATGCCAAAAGGCAATGTACATTAGCATTTGGGATGCTAAAAGACAATGTACATTGGCATTTGGGATGCCAAAAGGCAATGTACATTGACATTTGGGATGCCAAACGGCAATGTACATCGACATTTGGGATGCCAAACGGCTATGCACATCGCCATTTGGGATGCCAAACGGCAATGTACATCGGCATTTGGGATGCCAAACGGCAATGTACATCGGCATTTGGGATGTCAAACGGCAATGTACATCGGCATTTGGGATGCCAAACGGCAATGTACATCGGCATTTGGGATGCCAAACAGCAATGTACATCAGCATTTGGGATGCCAAACGGCAATGTACATCGGCATTTGGGATGCCAAACGGCAATGTACATCGGCATTTGGGATGCCAAACGGCAATATACATCGGCATTTGGGATGCCAAACGGCAATGTACATCGGCATTTGGGGTGCCAAAAAGGAATGTACATTGACATTTGGGATGTCAAACGACAATGTAAACGGTAATGTACATCGGCATTTGGGATGCCAAACGGCAACGTACATTGGCATTTGGGATGCCAAACGGGAATGTACTTTGGCATTTGGGATGCCAAACGGCAATGTCATTTCAATTTGGGATGTCAAATGGCAATGTCGTTGGCATTTGGGATGCCAAATGGCATTGTCGTTGGCATTTGGGAAGCCAAACGGCAATGTCGTTGGCATTTGGGAAGCCAAACGACAATGTGCATTGACATTTGGGATGTCAAACGGCAATGTCTATTGGCATTTGGGATACCAAATGGCAATGTACATTGACATTTGGGATGCCAAATGGTAATGTACATTGGCATTTTGGATGCTAAATGGTAATGTACATTGGCATTTGGGATGCTAAACGGCAATGTACATTAGCATTTGGGATGTCAAACGCCAATGTACATTGGAATTTGGGTTGTCAAAAGCCAATGTACAATTGTATTTAGGTTGCCAAATGCCCAAGTACATTGACATTTGGGAAGTCAAACGCCGAAGGATTGGCATTTGGGAAGCAAAACGCCTAAGTACATTGGCATTTGAGTTATTTAACGCCAATGTACAATTGCATATAGTTTGCCAAACAACAATGTACATTGGCGTTTGGGTTGCCTAACGCTAATGTATTGTTACATTTAGGAAGTTGAATGCTAATGTACTGTTGCATTTTGAAAGCCAAACGCCAATGTACATTTGTATTTGAGAAGCCAAACGATAATGTATATAGGCAAATGGGTTGCCTAACACTAATGAACATTGGCATTTGGATTGCCTAACGCCAATGTACATTAACGTTTGGTAACCCAAATGTCAATGTACATTATTGGCTTCTGGACGCCAAAACGCCAATGTACATTGGTGTTTGGCTACTCAAATGCCAATATAAACGCCAATATACATTGGTGTATGATAACCCAAATGCCAATGTACTTAGCGTTTGGCTGACAACCCAAACGCGCATGTACATTGGCGGTTGGCATCCCAAATGCCAATGAACATTGGCGTTTGGCAATACACACGTCATTGGCGTTTGGCAACCCAAATACCAATGTACGTACTTTGGAATTTGACAACTCAAATGCCAATGTACTTTAGAGTTTGGCAACCCAAATGTCAATGTACATTAGCGTTTGGATACCCAAATGTCTATATACGTCAGCATTTTGGGAACCCAATAGCCAATGTACATTAGCGTTTGGGTGTCTAGATGCCAATGAAGTGCATTGACGTTTGGCAACTCAAATGTCTATGTACATTGGCGTGTGATAACCCACACGCCAAAATACTTCAAAACGCACATGTACATCGACGCATCCAAAACGCCAATATACATTGGCGTCTGGTAATCCAAACGCTAATGAACATTGGCGTTTGGCAACCCAAACGCCAATATACGATGGCGTTTGAAAACCAAAACGCTTATGCACATTGCCGTTTGGGCTATTATACTTTGGCGTTCAGCAATCCAAACGCCAATGTACTCTTGCATTTGGACACTCAAACGCATATGTACATTGCCGTTTGGTAACCGAAATACCAATATACATTGGCGTTTGGAGACCCAATGCCCATGTTCATTGGCGTCTATGAACCCAAACTTCAATGTAGATTGGTGTTTCGCAACCCAAACGCTACTGTACATTGACATTTGGCAACCTAAACACCAATGTACATTGACGCTTGGACATTAGAGTTTGACAACCAAAATGCCATTATATATTAGCGTTTGGCAAACCAAACGGCAATGTACATTAGCGATTGGCAAGCTAAAGGCCAATGTACATTGGCGATTGGCAACCCAAGCGCAAAGTATATTGGCATTAGCCAACCTAAATACCAATGTTCATTTGCATTTGCCAACACAAACACCATTATACATTGGCGTTTGAGAACCCAAACACCAACGTACATTGGGGTTTGATAACCCAAAAGCCAAAGTACATTGGCGTTAGGCAACCTAAACGCAAAAATTCATTGGCATTTGGTCACCCAAGCGCTAATATACATTGGTGTTGGGTTACCTAAGCGCTAATGTACATCGGCGTTGAGCAACCCAAACGCCAATATTCATTGACGTTCAGCAACCCAAGCGCCAATATATATTAGGTTCGGCAACCCAAGCGCCAATGTATATTAGGTTCGGCAACCCAAGCACCAATGTACGTTGGCGTTCGGCAACCCAAACGCTAATGTACATTGGCGACTGGCAACCCAGACGCCAATGTACATTGGTGTTTGAAAATCCAAACGCCAATGTAAATTGGCATTTGGCAACCCAAACGGCAAACTACTTTGGAGTTTGGAAATCCAAACACCAATGTACATTGGTGTTTGGATACCCAAAAGCCTAAGTGCATTGGCGTTTGACAACCCAATGGCCAAAGTACATTGCCGTTTGGCAACCCAAAAGCCAATGTGCATCATTGCCATTTGGACAACAAAACGCCAATGTACATTGGCGTTTAGTAAGTCAAACGGCAATGTACTTTGGCATTTGGCAACCCAAATGCCTATGTACATTGGCGTTTGGCAACTCAAGCACCAATGTACATTGGTGTTTGAGAACACAAACGCCAACATACATTGGGGTTTGAGAACCCAAACGCCAATGTTCTTTGGTGTTTGACAACATATACGACAATGTATATTGTGATTTGGCAAATCAAATGCCAATGTACATTTTCGTTTGACAACCCAAACGCCAAAGATCATTGGCGTTTGGTCACCCAAGCGGCAATGTACATTCGCGTTGGGCTACCCAAGTGCCAATGTACATTGGTGTTTGAGAACACAAAAGCCAACATACATTGGGGTTTGAGAACCCAAACGCCAATGTTCTTTGGTGTTTGACAACATATACGGCAATGTATATTGTGATTTGGCAAATCAAATGCCAATGTACATTGTCGTTTGACAACCCAAACGCCAAAGATCATTGGTGTTTGGTCACCCAAGCGCCAATGTACATTCGCGTTGGGCTACAAGCGCCAATGTACATCGGCGTTAGACAACCCAAATGCCAATGTGCATTGGTGTTCGGCAACCCAAGTGTCAATGTACATTGGGGTTCGGCAACCCAAACGCCAATGTACATTTGCGTTCGACAACCAATGCGCCAATGTACATTGGCGTTTGGCAACCTAACCACCAATGTACATTGGTGTTTGAAAACCTAGACGCCAATAAATATTGGCATTTGGCAACTCAAACACCTATGTACACTGACATTTGGCAATCAAACGCTATGTACATTGGCGTTAGGCAACTCAAACGCCAATGTACAGTGGAGTTTGAGAACACAAACACAAACATACATTGGGGTTTGAGAACCCAAACGCAAATGTACTTCGGAGTTTGGCAACTAATACGGCAATGTATATTACCGTTTGGCAAACCAAATGGCAATGTATATTGGCATTTGGCAACCCAAATGCCAAAGTGCATTGGTGTTTGCCAAATGCCATTGTACTTTGGCATTTAGCAACCCAAACGTACACGTACACTGGCGTTTGGGAACCCAAATACACATGTACATTGGCGTTTGGCAGCCCAAACACCAATGTACTTATGCATTTGGCAATATTAGCTTTTGGCAACCCAAATGCACATGTACATTGGTGTTTTGCATCCCAAGTTTGCCAGTGTACATTGGCGTTTGGCAACCCAAACGCCAACGCCAATGTACGTTTGGCAACCCAAACGCCAATTTACATTTGTATTTGGCAACCCAAACGCCAATGTACATTTGCATTTGGACACCCAAACGCCAATGTACATTTGCGTTTGGATACTCAAACGCCAATGTACATTGGCGTTTGGATACCCAAACGCCAATGTACATTGGCGTTTGGAAACCCTAATGCCAATGTACATTGGCGTATGAGTGTCCAGATGCTAATGATGTACATTGGCTTTTGTGTTGCCAAACGCCAAAGGACATTAGCGTTTGGGTTGCCAAACGCCAAAGGACATTAACCGTTGGGTTGCCAAAAGCCAAAGGACATTAACCTTTGGGTTGTCGAACGCCAATGTACATAGGCATTTGGGTTTCCAAACGCCAATGTACATTGGCATGGCGTTTGGATCCCTAACGGAAATGTACATTAGCGTTTGACAACCCTTATGTCAATGAACTTTGGAGTTTGGTTACCCTAACGCCAATGTACATTGGCGTTTAGCACCCAAAGGCCAATGAACATTGGCATTTGGCACCTAAACGCCAATGAACACTGGCGTTTGGCAACCCAAACGTCAATAAACTTTTGCATTGGCCAACCCAAGTGCCAATGTATTGGCATTCGGCAACCCAAGTGTCAATGTACATTTACTTCTTTCCAAGGGCCAATGATTACTTGAGAATCATTTAAAACGTACTTCTTTCCAAAGTGAGAAAGGGAGGGAAAGATAGAGAGAGTGAGAGAGAGAGAGAGAGAGAGAGAGAGAGAGCAAATGATATCAAATGAGAGCAAATGAGAGCAAATAAGAGCAAATGAGAGCAAATTAGAGAAAATGAGAGAAAATGAGAGCAAATGAGAAAGAAAGAGAGAGAGAGAGAGAGAGAGAGAGAGAGAGAGAGAAAGAAAATGAGAGCAAATGAGAGCAAATGAGAGAGAGAGAGAGAGAGAAAGAGAGCAAATGAGAGAGAGAGAGAGAGAGAGAGAGAAAGAGAGCAAATGAGAGAGAGAGAGAGAGAGAAAGAGAGCAAATGAGAGCAAATGAGAGAGAGAGAGAGAGAGAGAGAGAGAGAGAGAGAGAGCAAATGAGAGAGAGAGAGAAGGAACTCTCATTAAATCATCCACGGTAATCCATCTATGGCCCGAACGGTTCCGATCGGACCGCCTTCACCACGGAGTCCATTATCCAGATCAACTGTACTTGAGAAATTCTGATCATCGTTGTTGCCCTTGGGAAAGGAATTGGGTTTCATCATTAAACAACATTAAAGCCTACAATCTTTGAAAAAAATACAAACTTCAAATCAATATACTGCTTTTATAAAATTTAGAAGAACCCGAATATTGTATGATTCTTCAGCAAAGGCGATGATCAAAGGCCGGCTGCTTATTTATGTCAACTCAGTCAAATATATCCACATAATCTGTTTGTCAACAAGGAAAGACATTTAAGACTTCATTAGTACTACCCCGTACTCACTTTTCCCAAATTGAGTATATCATCCCCTTATTAATGTCAACAAGAAAGGACGACTACTATTTGATGGACTCTGCCTCAATGCTTTTGATTGCAGGCTTGTTGAGTGCCTTGAGATGTCGCTTCATTGTCTGATACTCATCTTTGGATAGACTCTTGGCTTCAATGAAGACAAGGGAAATTTGAAGGCAGAGAGTAGCAGAAGTCCTTTCAAAAACCATAGTCCATTCAAAGTGCTATGCTTGAAAGTTTGAGGGAGCAAGAAGATGAAGCAGAAAGAGGTGGCTGTAATAATATTAATACTTACATGAGCTCATACATGGTTTTCTTAATTTTTTTATTAGAACTACCCACAGAATATTTGCTGTAAAATAAGTGGCTTTCAGTTATAAAGTCTCAGGAGATGTAACAGAAACAAGGCAATTGGCCTTTTTAATTAGTCATGCACTACATTTAATTAATTTCAGAAACTTAAAGCTTGTACATGCTTATTATGAGAGGATTTCTTTATTTTTTTCTCTGCCGCTGCTTATCTCTAACAAGTTGTTCGCAAGAACAAACATATATATGAAAGGAAGGGTTCCTTCCACATTCACACCGAGTTCCAATGGGGATTGTAGATACAATTGATTTTCTTCATCTCCATGTCAAATTCTAATAAGGGATTACAGATGCAATCAGTCTATTAATCTCCATATTGACTAATTCGAGAAGGGAACACAGGCAGACAGAATCAAGTCTCTTCTTCTGTGTGTAATTCGAATAGGGCAATGACCGTGTTATATATGGCTTAGCTTTTAAAACCAATTATTAACCCGGGAAGAGAACCACTGAATATTGTAAAACAATAAGATCCAAATTACAAACTTATGAATTATTAAGTTGAGCATTAGAAGGATGCATGAATGACTTTCTGATCGATTAACTAATCTTAGAAGCATTATCAAATGCAGTTTCCACCCGGTCCTCCAAAGTAGAAAGTCCTTCTCCAATTGTTACCTTGTGTTCCCTTATCAATGATGCTGTAGCATTTGGGTGCATCAAGAAAGACAGCAGTCTGTTCAGGGGCATCGACGAGCGCATTGTCTTCTGTTACTATCTGCAAGTTCTTCATGTAACTTGCTTGCCCGAAATCTTCCTGTGCAAAACGACCACTGCCCATCGGAGGCATTAGGCCGTCGGGATTAAACACCTCGCCTCCCCACTGAACAATTTCAGCTTTTGTTGATAAGGAGGTAAAGAGTTTGTTAGGCCAGTACCCAACGAGCTCGTCCCCATATTTCAGCCACCAGTTATTAGTCTTAAGATCCTGAGCAAATGTAATTAGCAGACATTAATAATTTTAATTAATGTATCGTTAAGCATGTTTAATAATTCTCCATGGATGTTTCTCTAAGTATATACCAGAAATGCGAGCAATGTTATCTCCTTTTGTACACCTCCAAAAGTTGATACTTTATTAAAGTAGGCACCCAGTGGCACTTTTTTGTTAACTTGGACAAAACCCGGGCACTCAAGATTGTAGCAGCCTGTTTTCTGATACCCATCAGCCTATTATTTGATCAGACCAGGGGAAAAATTTTCAGTATAACGAGAACGATTAAATTAATTAATTAACTTACTACTACTGCTACGAATATTAAATTAACTTACCGTCCAGTAAGCAAATAGGCGCACTTTGTTGTCCTTAAGCCGAATGGGATTAACCTAAACAAGTATGGTACGTATCGCAAATTTATTAATAATGAATTAAAATTTAACAATTAGTCCAACTTCAATATATAATGATAAGCAAAAGAGGTAAGAGTAACTAAGAAAACGCAATTTCCTGATCATATAAATACAACTTACCGTCCATCCAGCCTCAATGCTGTTCAGTTGGTCGTTATTAGGGCCACTTGTAAGCCAGAATTGGGCCAAACTAAATTTATCACCACTTACATCTGGTTGCCAAACATTCATTGTGGCTTGGGTGCCATAGTACTCTCCTCTGTATGGTTCTATAGTCGCCCACTTCATGCATGGTTAAAAGAAAGAGATAGTTAGAAGAGGAAGACACTATCTTCTCTAATCAAAATATATATATACGCGTGTAATTCATTAATTAGCTTAATCAACTAGAAAGACATGGAATTGTGGTACTATATAATTAACACATATATAACATTTCCTTGAGAAGCGAATTTTTCCATAACTGCCATATATATATATGAAATACATCAGACTGAAAGACAGAATTAATATGTAAACAAATTAAAAAGTTAAGAAAAGCCGATTAGAAAGACCTACGTGGTGAAATTTGGTAACAGTACTGAAGTCTGATAAAATTAATTGAGAATCATTTTGGGCATATTTCTTGCCAAACTGGGACAGAGAAGGAGCTCTCATTAAATCTTCCATGGTCACCCGCCTAATGGGAACAGTTCCAACCGGGCAACCATCACCAGGGAGTCCAATATGAAGAGAACTTGAGGAAATCTTATCACCCTTTCTCTGAGGATGGCTACCGGGTTTCATCTGTAAATAAAATTTCAGTCTAAATTCAATAGCATAAAAAACCGCAACATATTGATCTTGGGTCATGACTGTTTAAAAATATTGATTAGAAACGGATGAAATGCTGAGGCAAAAGAAGAACCTGAATTGTATCATTTTTCAGCAGAGGATGATCAAAAGCAGGCTGCTTATTGATATCTACACAGTCGAATATATTCCCATAATCAGTCTGTCAAAAAGAAAAAATTTATAAGACTTCATTCTCAAAAGTTTCCGAGAGAGAAAGAGTACTAATGGGTCCAGCTTAATCGTTCTTACTCTTTCATTCAACATATAGGAATAACATTTACCTCGATGCTTTTCACTGCAGGCTTGTTCAGAGATTTGAGATGTCGCTTCATTGAGAGATACTCATCTTTAGACAGAGTACGCTTGGCCTCAGTACTGGAGAGGAGGGCACTGGTCTGAAAGCTGAGCAGCAGAATTGCTTTCAGCAGCAAATCACCGGTGATGACAGGACTCCCCATGCTTTACAGTTAGAGGAAGAAGATGAAGCAGATGGAATATAAAGGTGACCAACGGTTGTTTCCTTAATTAATCCCAGGATATTAGGCATTGTATTAGTAAGTACAGTAATTAATTAATTTACGCGTACTCTCCTGGGTTGTCTGTGTTGATCTTCATGGAGAAATACTTCGTTCATTTTTTGCCACAAATTAAATTTTCTATCATTTATTGTGGCATCTGAAAAGAATCTGAATATATATCTGAAAAGTCACCAAAGGAGAATTTGGGAGCAGGCATGTACTGGAGTGGCGGCTGTCTTTCTTCTTTATTTAGGTAGGAGTTGTAGGACTAAGGATTGACTTCCGCGAGTATCTTTATGAGTATTTAAGGAGATGATTCCATAGCCATGGCGAGTGAGGAATGTGGAATATTGGGTTTGGCTTGATACGGTGTAATCGAGAGATAATCTCTGATTCATATATTATTCACTCAAAACGCCTTGATATATATACATGAGAGCAAGCCATGAAGCCCTAGCTAATTGGATATATAACATTAGATCATTAAAAGTAGAAAGCATCGTGAAATACATTTTCCTTGATTTTCAGTTGGGTGGAGTCCTCTATCAATATATAAAAGCATCACGAAATACATTTTCCCCCCGGCCCACCAAAGTAGAAAGTCCTTCTCCAATCACCACTTAGTCGCCCTTTATCATTGATGTTGTAGCATTGTGGCACATCAACAACAGGTCTAGTGTTATCAGGGGCATCTTGGAGCCTATTGTCCCTTGTTATAACCTGCAAACGCTTCATGTAACTTGCTTTCCCATAACCTTCTTCGGCAAAATGACCACTGCCCATAGGAGGCGAATAGAATTCATCTGAAGCGAACACTTCCCCTCCCCAGTGAACATTTTCGGCTTTTCTCGACAAGGAGTTGAAGAGCTTGTTAGGCCAGTATCCAATTAACTCATTCTCATACTTAAGCCACCAGTTTTTAGTTATAATATCCTGATAAATATTAAGTAAATGTTAACAACCATAATTTTAGTAATAATTCTCCTAGAAATATTGCTTTTTTTGTCAATTATATATAACGAGACTATATGGAAAGTAAAAGCCAATTTCAAAACTTTATATTTCAAAAAAAAAAAAAAAAAAAAAAAAAAAAGCTATGAAAATTTGTTCGAAGGAAAGAGATGAGGATCCTTCAGATTAATTATTTGGCAACTTACCAAAAATGCGAGGAGAGTAATCTGATACTGCTTTCCATCATAAGTGGATCTAGGGGTAAATCTGGCACCTAATGGTATTTTTCTGCTAACTTGTACAAAACCTGGGCATTTATGATTGTAGCAGCCTGTTCTATGATATCCATCAGCCTGTTATTTAAAAATCATGGAAATTAAGTATCAGTACTATAGGTTATATGCATGGTGACTTAACTCTAAAACTTGATAATAAATACTTTTAGAAAATTAAAATAACTAACTCACAGTCCAGTAAGCAAATAGGTGTGCATAGTTGTCGTTAAAGAGACTGGGTTGAACCTAAACACGTAAGGTATGCATCTCAACGATGTTAATTACAAAAATTAACATATATATGATAATCAGACTTTAATATGATTTTTAAAAAATAACACTATATATGCAGTAAGAGTTAATATATATATATATATATATATATATATATATTTTTCATGAGGGGATTAGAAAATTTAATTTGCTGATAATTAACTACGACTTACGATCCATCCAGCCTCAATGCTGTTCAATTGGTCGTAAGGGCCACTGGTTAGCCAGAACTGGGCCAAGCTAAATTGATCATAACCTACATGTGGTTTCCAAAGATTCATAGTCGCCCCGGTGCCATAGAACTGCCTTCCATTTGCTTGAAGAGTCGCATACTGCAGGATCCACGCGAAGAAGAAATTAATAATCGTATCATGACCTTTTTATACTTAGTCAGACGGCACAGACAAAAGACTATGAAAATGAAAACTGATAAGAAGTTGAGAAAATTAAGCAGAAGAACGGCGCGTACATGGTGATTGAGAGCACGAAGTACGGATGCCTTTATTACTTGAGAATCATTTATAACGGCGTATTTCTTTCCAAACTGGGACAGAGAAGGAGCACTCATTAAATCATCCATGGTGGCCCTTCTAATGGGAACAGTTCCAACAGGACAGCCTTCACCAGGGAGTCCAATATCCAGAACCGAACTTGAGGAAATCTTATCATCCTTCCTCCTAGGATGAGAACTGGGTTTCATCTGTAAATTAACAATATTTCATTTTAATTAAACTCAAAAACATATAAAATATTTAAATTTTAAACACGATATATATTGATCATGGTCGCTCAGGTCTAGGCTCTTGATAATTCTGACTATATAAAACTGATCAGAAACTGATCATAACATTAAAAGTACCGAGTAAGAAGAAGAACCTGAACAGTATGATTTTTCAGCAGAGGATGATCAAAAGCTGGCTGCTTATTGATGTGAACACAGTCGAATATATTCCTATTATCAATCTGTCAAGAAGAATTAAGAAACGTTTATAAGACTAAATAAAATATTAGTAAGAAAACTAATTATGGTTGATCATTCTTAGTACTCTACCTTAACGCGCGTGTATAGGAAGAAACTTTAAATACCTCGATGCTTTTAACAGCAGGCTTGTTCATAGATTTGAGATGTCGCTTCATTGAGAGATAATCATCTTTTGAAAGTGTGGTCTTAGCCTCATTGAAGAGGAAGGAATTAGTCAGAATGCAGAGTAGCAAAATTGCTTTCACCAGCAATAAATCACGGGGGACACTCCCCATGTTAGGAAGAAAACGTAAAGGAAGCAAGACAAAGGCAAACAGAGGCAAGAGATTTTGGATACTGATCAAGTGTGTATGTATTATTAATCACTGCGATACGTTCAAAATGTATATGAGATTTTGTCTAATACTAGACAAGCTAACAAATTAACAGAGCTAACAAACAATTGCGTAAAAAAAAAAAAAAAAAAAAAAAAAAACAAAAAAACAATGGTAACAAACAGAGCTAACAAAAACCCAATAAAACAAATACTAGACATGCAAACAGACCATTATTATCTGTCAACTTTTGAAGCATTCTTCAACACCCCATGCTTTAAAGTTAGAAGAAGATAAAGATGAAGCAGAATAACTTTGCTGGCATGAGGTTGGACTACATAAGGTAACGAACCGTTGAGTCAATGTATTAAAGTTAAATTAAGGTTCTAAATAACAATCCAAACCTAGTAATAAGCACAGGTTCATGACAATTCTTGTAAACAGAGCATATATACCAAGAAGGCCAGATGTCTATATCTCTTATTCAGTTCCACGGAAGGATGTAAGAGTACTAAGGGTAAATTTACCCGATATGACTGCCTCCCAATTCGCCAATTTACCCGGTAAATTTTTTCCCATTCCGATTAATAATTGGATAACATAAGATCATAAAAGGTACAAAAATAGTATATATATATATATATATATATATATATATATATATAACTCTATAGTTTGGATTGCCTTGTCTTATATGATCTTTGATTTTCAGTTGAGTGGAGTCCTCTATCGATAACAGCGGATTCTCAAGTACATTTTCCGCCCGGTCCTCCAAAGTAGAAAAACCTTCTCCATGCGGCACCTTGTGGTCCACCTAATCGTCCTTCATCAACGACGTTGTAGCATTTGGGCACATCAGCAAGGGGAATAGTGTTATCAGGTGCATCTTGAAGCCAATTGTCTTTGGTTACAACCTGCAAGTGTCTCATTTAACTTGCTTTCCCATAACCTTCTTGGCTTAAATGACCACTGCCCATAGGAGGCGAATGGAATTCATCTGGAGCGAACACCTCGCCTCCCCAGTGAACATTTTCTGTTTTCCTCGACAAGGAGTTGAAGAGTTTGTGAGGCCAGTATCCGACGTGCTCATTCCCATATTTTAGCCACCAGTTGTTAGTTATAATATCCTAGAGGGAAAAAAAAAAAAACTGTAATTTGTTCAGAGGGAAGAGATGTGTTTCCATAAGTTTATTTGGCACCTGGCTAGCTTACCAAAAATACGAGGAGAGTTACGTCAAACTGTTTTCCACCATAAGTGGATACTGGACGGATTGGTGCACCTAATGATATTTTTGTGCTAACTTGTACAAAACCAGGGCACTTATTATCGTAGCAGCCTGTTCTATGATACCCATCAGCCTGTTATTTAAAAATCATGAAAGCTATTAATATATATACTTCTAAAACTTGATAATATATACTTCTAAAAGGTAAACTTACAGTCCAGTAGGCAAAGAGGTGCACATAGCTGTCCTTAAACAGACTGGGTAGTACCTAAACAAATATCGCATGCATGCATCTCAAAGATATTAATTATGAATTAACAAATAAAAAACCGATATTAATATGATTTATAAAACATATCACTATATATGTATGAGTTAATTTCATGGGATTAAAAATTCCCTGAAAACTACGACTTACTATCCATCCTGCCTCAATGCTGTTCAGTTGGTTGTAAGGGCCACTGGTTAGCCAGAACTGGGCCAAGCTAAATTGACCATAACCTACATGCATGTGGTTGCCAAAGATTCATACTTACTTGGGTGCCATAGAACTGCCCTCCATTTGCTTGAATAATGGCATACTGGATCGATGCCGAGAAGCAATAAGTAGTAATTAATTAGAAGAGAGAAGGAACTATCTTCACTAATCTTGTAATGCATATTCATAATCTTTTTATTAATTAACTGAAAATATGTTGAAAGACCACACTGCAAAGACAAAACACTTTAAAAAAAAATTAATATAGTAGTAGTTGAGAAAAGCAGTAGAACGGCCTACATGGTGAAAGGAGGGAACACCCATTTGGGAGAGCATTGCTTGAGAATCATTTGGGACGTATTTCCTTCCAAACTGGGACAGAGAAGGAGCACGCATTAAATCTTCCGTGGTGACTCTTCTAATGGGAACAGTTCCAACGGGGCAGCCTCCACCGGGGAGTCCAATATCCGGAACTGAATTTGAGGAAATCTTACCATCCTTCCTCTTAGGATGAGAACTGGGTTTCATCTGTATATATAATTAAACACAATATATTGATCAAGGCTGTTTAGGTCTCCAAATATTACTGACTAAATAATCTGATCATAAACAGATAAAATAACTGAGGCCGAAGAAGAACCTAAAAATTGTATCATTTTTCAGCAGAGGATGATCAAAAGCAGGCTGCTTATTGATGTCTACACAGTCGAATATATTCCCATTATCAATCTACATGTGAAGAAGAAAACTTTTATAAGACTACCACATTAATAAAAAAGAAAAAAAGACTAATGGTTGAGTCGTCATTCTTTGTACTCTACCTTAACGTAGGAATAAACTTTACCTCGATGCTTTTAACTGCAGGCTTGTTCAGAGATTTGAGATGTCGCTTCATCGAGAGATACTCTTCTTTTGAAAGTGTGGTCTTAGCCTCATTGAAGAGGAAGGAATTAGTCTGAAGGCAGAGTAGCAGTATTGCTTTCAACAGAAATAAATCACGGTTGACACTCCCCATGTTAGGAAGAAAGCGTGAAGGAAGCAAAACAAAGGCAAACAGAGAGGCAAGAGATTTTGGATACTCCAGTGTGTATTAATTCTTGATGACTGCGATACGTCCAAATTAACTGTATCAGACTTGCCTAATACTAGACATGCTAATAAACAGACTAACCAACAATTGCGTCAAAAGAACAATGGTTAATTACAAACAGATCGAGCTAACAAAAACATACTTCTAGATCAATAATATTCCCATATCGATCATAACCCACTAGTATATACTATAATAGAAACTAATTAACCCGACCACTAAAACAAAATACTGGAGATGCTAACAGACCATAATAATTGTTGGTCTACTTTTGAATCATACTTCAACAACCCAATGCTTTAAAGTTAGAAGAAGATGATGAAAATGTAAGGGTCCGTTTGGCATAGCTCTTTGGAGGCCAAAAGCTCCTTAATTTATGCGTGAAAAAGTCATTATTATAAAAATACTTGTGTAAACTTCATTTTAGATTAATTTCTACTCCAAACAGGAGTTTTTAGCTCTTTAACAGAGCTCCTAAACGAGAAGCACTCTTTCAAAGAGATATCTCAAAGAGTCCTTTACCAACATATATAGACCGATGCCAAAAGCTACGTAAAACTTAATTTGTTGGAGTATGACTATCTTAAGGTAGCGAACCGTTTAGTCTTTCAAGTATCAGCGTTGATTATTTTACCACATTCAAGATGGATTAAGGTTCTAAATAACAAGTCAAACCAAATAATATGCGCATAGGATCTTCTTGCATGACAATTCTCGTGAACAGGGCCTACAAAAGTATATATGTATCTCTTATTGATTTAATTTCCACAGAAATTAAGTAGATGTAGGCGAGCAAGGGTGTCAGTTTTACCAGCTTACCCTATTATTTTTTATAATTTCGTTTTTTACAAATTACATGTTTTTATGTGATTTTTTGAATATTTAGCTATTAGGGGTTGATGATATAAATTGATAATTTCGATTACTCAAAGTTTGTTGTCCAAGCAAATATATAGTCTCTAATATGGTTGTCTAAGTCCGACCCTGCCCCTGCTACAACATTTGCACATTTAGATGCTACTACCGTACTATCAAGAGGATTAGCTGCCAAGGGCATCTATCCAGCAGTGGATCCTTTAGATTCAAGTGCTACAACCTAGGATTGTAGGCAAGGAACATTATATATGAAACTGCACAAAGAGTTAAGCAAACTTTACAACGTTACAAAGAACTTCAGGATATTATAGCTATCCTTGGGTTGGATGAATTATCTGAGGAGGATCGTTTAACCGTAGCAAGAGCACGAAAAATTGAGAGTTTCTTATCACAACCCTTCTTCGTAGCAGAAGTTTTTACCAGTTCTCAGGGAAAATATGTTGGTCTCGCAAAAACAATTAGGGGGTTTCAACTCTAAGGAAGCTCAAAGATTTACCTGATACCATATTTGATAATAATAAAATTACACAGAGTTTTCAATTATAATACTGGAGAAGATAGTCTATGAATAAGTATATATGATTTTTCAACTTTAGTTACACAACCACACACTGATTTTTTTCTTTTTACTATAAAAATTAATGACTATATTTTCACAAATGAGATGTCCCCCTTGTCCAATTGATTTCAAATGGCACAATAGCACTAGCTTGGGAGCATTCTATGTCCTATACATTAATTATATCCTCTCCGACCTAGTAATGTCAGGATCACCCTAAAAAGCCTGTACCTTAAAATTTTCAAATTAAAACCCCGATCAAGTGGCGGAGTACTGTTCAACCTCCTTTTTAAGTTGCTCTTTCTGTCGGATGTGTTCATCTACATTAATATAATACCATTTTTTTTTTTTTTTTTTTTTTTTTTTTTTTGAATCTTTTGCCTTATATATATATCTTCCTCCTGAGTTGTTTAGTTGATCAAGCTTCTATATTTCAGGCAATTACGTTCAACTATTGAAATATCCAATATCATATCCCGAAATTACAGCTAATGGATACTCCAGGACTCAATCTTCATCCCCAGCCCATTTATAATTAATCACAAGATATCAGGCACAGGTGCTGGCTTGGAGGAGTACAATAATCATGGCTAACTGGTCAGAACTTCAGAGTGATATCTTGGCGGAAGTGCTAAAGCGCTTACCCGTCATCTCTCATCGTCTGCGCTGCCGTGCGGTCTGCACTTCATGGCAATGGGTGGAGCATGAGAGCCAGCGGTTCCTACCTGAGCCACTACTCCAAGTCCACGGCCTCATGGTTCCAGGTCCTGATTGTAAAACTCGTGACTTTTACAGTTTGTCTGAGAAAAAGGTCTACCAAAACCTCTCCCTTTCCCTGCCCCTTTGGCATATATGCTTAGGAATTACTTCCCCCGGGTGGTTGTTCACCATAAACCAAATATCCATGCAAACTGCCCTCTTCAATCCCTTCTCTAGAAGAAGAATCCTACTTCCTCCCATAGATAAAATGATGAACCGCGGGGAACCCCACCAAAGTACCGACTTTCGCTTCAATGTAAAGAAGGCCGCCTCCTCTGGAAATCCTGATAATTATTATAAAGATGATGATGATGATGATGATGATGATGATGATGATAGTACTAGTAGTAAATTGGTTGTGATGATCAACCACACGGGACTAGGTAAATTAGCTTTCGCCCGACCCGGGGACGAGTCTTGGACTCTAATCGTTAAGAAAATAGGTAGACGGGGAGCACATGATCAGGAGGAAGCCCAAATAGTCGATGTTATTTTCTTCATCGAACACTTCTACGCCTTGGATTATAAGGGAAGAGTTTATCGATGTGACAACATTAATATTCATTCCAAGTTTGATCCAACGTACACGGTTGTTGCATCCTTGCAATTGCCTCCTAAAGATGATCAAGTAAACCACCCTAGAGAATCTTCTTATTTGGTTGAATCGTTGGGGGATTTGTTCCTAGTCCTAAGGGTTGTCGCAAATACAGTGGAGTGGGTTAGGGAGTTGGAAAGATTGTTGAGGCTCCAGATTGAAGAAGATCCAAGCGTTCGAGATCACAAACTGGTTGAGTGTTATTTCGAGTGTTGCGAAGAAGAAGAAGAAGAAGAAGGAGACGATCCCAAAAGTAGTAGTAGTGGAAGAGATGATTGGGCAATCGTGGACGACGTCGAAGCATCAGTGGATTAATTATTCAAGCTATATAGTTGAGGATCACTTACTATACAAAACGGTATACTTCCACGTCTACAAGCTGGACATGAAGAGGAAGAAGTGGCTCAAAGTGAAGAATTTGAAGGATAGGGCTTTTGTTCTGGGTTTTAATGCCTCTTTATCAGTGTGTACTGTAGATATTGATGGATACAGACCAAATTGTATCTATTTCTGGGATGATAACTTTAACGCCCAATGTGCAGCAACGCAGTCAGGGCATGACAACGGCGTATTTTGCTTGGAAGATGGAAGCATTGAGCATATTTACACTCAAGATGCTGAATCTCCTAATATCAAACCGTCACCGCAATGGTTAACTCTCATTCCATCTTAAATATTACCCATTTGGCTAGCTGTTTCTTAATTAATATTAATTGATGTTTCATGACCGATTAATACATAGACCTAATTGGTACGTACGTACGTAGTTGTTTATTAATTTTTCTCTTTTTTAATCATTCTTAGGTAATCTTCTGGATTTTCTCAAGGAAATTAAATGGATTTGAATGCCTCTTCAGTGATAGGAATTAAGTCTAATTCTCTATGGAAGCATGTTAAACAGGGCAACACCGGATCCAAATACTGTATATATCTTGCACAACTTGTTTCGATTTGCAGGACGCAATCAACAAATTTTGAATTTCAGATTTTTCCTTGAAATTTTCCCACACCCACCCCTCGTCTCCCCACATCGATCCTTATATGAGGATTTCCCCCTAGCCGAGCAGCTATTTATGTTATGCACTTTTATGTCAATATCTTATTACATATTTGTATGTAGTTTTCATTATGCATAAGAGTAATAAAAATTGAAAAATTTACTCCTATAATTTTGTTTTTAATTAAATCTTTATTGACTCACATCTCAGAGTCTCAATCACATAGAGTTAATGGAATCTTCATTCTATAATTAGTTTGCCTCTATTTTCCTAATGTTTCCTCTTTTTCTATTCTTTTCTTCTCTTTCCAAGGCTTTTCCCTAGCTCATTCACTCTTGCTTTCCTTCACCTCAGTCGACCCTCATCGCCTCTCCTCTTTCATACTCCATCAAAAGTTATATTTAACTAATTAACACAGTTTAAAACTATAACGCTTGAGCAAATATTGCACAAAAATACCCGGAGAACCAAGGATAAAGTGATTTAAAACTGAACAGTCCCAAATTATAATAATAATGTACGATCAAACATATATATCAGTATATATGGTTGGTTGTAAATATAGGTCAATCATAGATACACATTTTCATCAATCTTTTTATTTTCTCTATCAAATTCAATGTTAATTAATGACTTTTATAATAATTAGGGGCTCCAATTTGTTCACTAATTAATTTCTCCATATATACTTGTAGTTCTAGTTTCTCCAATATATTGATTTCCAATGGCACAATGGCACCTATATAGGTAGGGGACTTCTTAACTAAGGCCAATAAATTAATAGCCTACCCTACCTACAGTTAGTAAAATGTAATTAACCCGCGGGATTATCCAAGCAAGGAAATATGGTAAGCTTTGAAATGCCCTGATAAAGGATATATACATATCCTTAATTAGTTGCTCTTTATATCTCAAATCAGTGGAAGATTTTGGATTTGGTTCTCAATCCTTTGTTTATCTCATTATTTCAGCAGTACTCTATCGGATAAGCTCTATTTTCAGTTATTATTTCAGGAAATGACGTTTACTTACTAGAATATCAAATATCTAATCCCGAAATTAAAGCCAGTCCTCCTCCCGGACTCAAATGTTTATCTTCATTACTGATCAAAAGATTTCCTGAACAAGTGAAGCCTACTACAAGATTAATTTCTCCCTTCGCTTGAGCGAAATCTGAGTTCGATTATTTCCAAATTAATTAGATCGATCGGTAGTTCAGCGAATTAAGTTCTGTTTGCTTGTGATACATCATTAATGGCTGACTGGTCAGAACTTCCAAGGGATGTATTGGCCGAGCTACTGAAGCGCTTACACGTCGTCTCTCATCGTCTTCGCTGCCGTGCAGTCTGCACTTCATGGCAATGGGTAGAGCATGAGAGCCAGCGGTTCCTACCTGCGCCCCTTCAAGCGCATGGACTCTTGGTCTCAGGTCCTAATTCTGAAACTCGTAAGTTTTACAGCCTATCAGAGAAAAAGATTTACCAAAGTATCTCTCTGCCAGTTCCATATCGGCTTATATGCTTCGGAATCACCAGTAACCCCGGCTGGCTTTTATCCGTAGATGTGGTAAAAAAGGAAACAACCCTCTTCAATCCCTTTTCTAGCAGAAGAATCCATCTTCCGCCAGCAGATAAAATGGTGAATATTCGTGGGGAACCCCATGAAATCACCGCGTTTGAAAATAAAGTACGTAAGGCAGCTTCGTCTGGTCCTATTAATCCTGTTGATGATGATGACGATGACAGAACAAAATTGGTTGTGATGATCTACCATTTCGGAGCAGGTAAATTAGCTTTCGCCCGACCCGGGGATGAGTCTTGGACTCTAATCCTTAAAAGAATAGGTCGAGGGGAAGAGCATAAGCTTGAGGCCCCCATAGTCGATGTTATCTTCTTCAAAGAACACTTCTATGCCTTGGATACTTTGGGAAGAGTTTATCGATGTGACAATATTATTACTACTCGATCAATATCAGAAGGGACGACGTCGTCGTCCGATATTATTGATCCAAAATACACGGTTGTTGCATCCTTTCCTCAACGAGACCGAAAAGATCTACCTTGGGAGAATTCTTATTTGGTTGAGTCGTCGGGGGATTTATTCGTCGTAGTAAGGATTGTTGCAAATGCTGAAAAGTGGATTAGGAAGTTAAACGAGGTAATCGAGCGCCAGCAGGCGAAATACCCGAGAATGAAAGCTCACGAATGGATTAAGTCTGATTTTGAGTGCTGCAGCTGCGAGCAAGGAGACGAAACCGAAAAGGGTATTAATGGAGATTGGGACATTGACGACGGGGTACTCCAAAAAGAAGAAGAAGAAGAAGAAGAGGTGAAATATTATTCAAACTATTTAATATTAGATGAGGATGCAGCGGCCTTGCCATACAAAACGATGTACTTCAAGGTGTACAAGATGGACATGAATGGGAGGAAGTGGGTCAGAGTGAAGAATTTGGATGACAGAGCTTTTGTTCTGGGTCTGAATGCCTCCTTCTCTGTGTCTGCTCCAGTACTTTATGGATATAGACCAAATTGTATCTATTTCTCTGATGATAACAGTAACGCTGAAGCCGTTGGACGACAGGCAGGGCACGACAATGGTGTATTTTGCTTAGAAGATAGAAGCATTGAATATATTAACCCTCACGGCGCTAAATCTCCCAAAATCATGATGACATCCCAATGGTTAACTCTCATTCCATCTTAAAAATTATATATATATGTGTGATCTTGAGCAGTTAGTAGACCTAATTATAATTACCGTTGTTTATTAATTTTTTAGCTTTTTAATTTATTACTAGTCATGCATGTCCTGCATTTCCAATATGGAAAGTTTATTTGCATCAATTATACTAGCACGGGCACACCCAAAAAAAATATATATTCATGGTATTTTTAACATTCTCTAAAAAGTGGCCATGCACACCAAAAGGTAAAAAAAAAAAAAAAAAAATCCCAACTGCTATCTGCTTTAGATATACATTTATGATCCCAAAAGTTATTCCTAGTAGTTAACAACCTCCCAGGTTTTAAAAACCAAGTATTAAGTTTAAAACCCAAGGCCTGAGCTGCACACATCGACCCACCCTACGACCTCCTGAATAGGGGTGGCACTGAACCGAGCCGGTTCGTGAGTAGCTCGGGCTCGGCTCGAAAATAATCGAGCTCGGACCGAACTCGGTTATGTAGCGTGACTCGTTTACATAACCGAGCCGAACTCGAGTTGCAGATGACTCGGTTCGAAAACTCGTCGAGCCGCTCGAGAACCAAAACCCTGGTCGAGCCGCTCGAGAACCAAAACCCTCGTTGAGCCGCTCGAGAACCAAAACCCTCGTCGAGCCGCTTGGGCTTACGCTGGACTCGGGCTTATTGCTAGGCTGGGCTCGAGCTGAAAGCAAAATGACTGAGCCGAGCTCGAGCCAGCATAGATTCGGCTCGGCTCGGCTCATTTCCACCCCTACTCCTGAACATCCCTTAACGTTTTATTATAATCAACTCTAGGTATTAATTGTTACGAAAAGAGTTTTTTTTTCTTATTTTTAGCTCAATTTAATAATAATATTGCATCTATGTATATAACTTAATAAATGTGACATCTATCCCAAGCTTTTCTTCACTTTCTAGCTCCCACCCTACCAACACACCTTGCCACCTTACTTCTTTCCGTCATGTCTAGCAAACCCGATACCCTTAGTAAAAACCTTATCACCCTTATTAAATTCAAATATTATAAAATAAATTATTCCAAAACTATTTCAAATATTAGAATTATAAAATCCTTATTTCTAACTAAAATGCTAAAATTTGTTATTTACCATTCACATTAAGATACTTACTTGCATAATGCAAATTTAATGAGGGAAACTTAAACATATATTAAAAAATAAACCCAAAAATATGGGAATAAAACAAATTAAAACATATATTAAAATAAAAGAAAATTTAACAATAAAATGAAAATATTTATTAAATATTTTTAAAAAATATTTAAAATGTTAATATTTTAAGTGCCAGAGAATGAAAAGGGCATAGTTTCTATATAATATTTTAAGAGAAGGAAAAACACAAAATAAAATAAAACATAGACGAAAGTAGAGAGGGACTTAAATGAAAATAAATAAATAAATAAATGTTAAAATAAGGAAAGGGATAGCTTTAAGAATACAAAGAAAAACAACGTATTAGAATCACAACAAAATAGGATGGTATGTGTTGCTTACTAATATTAGCATCTATTATAATCTTCAGCATGATTTTCGAGTATTAGCATTTAAGAGAAAAGTAATTAATCAGATAAGCAGACTAAAAATAAAACCTTTTCTTAGTAAAAAATAATTATCATAAATTCCAATTAATTACCTTATAATAAACCTAAGAAAAAATAAAAATTAAAAATAAAAATCACCTATAAGAATAGCTAAAAGGTTTTTTTATCTGAAAAAAATTAAAAGAAGAAACCATTAAATAAGAGAATTAAAGAAAAAAAAGTATTAGGAGTCAGTGCGTGAGAACAAAATTTTAAGCTGCAAGCCGAAGAAAGCAAGCTTCAGTCGGACCTGAGTTTGCTAACTCTAGCTGGCTTGAGTTTCTTTCTCCCCTGTCCACCAAAATTACGAAATCAGAACATGGAAAAAAAAAAATAGAAGGATAAAGGATTATTAATTGATGGGGTTATTCTGTTTGTCACATGAGTATTGCACGGATTTGATGAGTATTTATAGAGCCATATATTCTTGAGAGAGTAATTAAATCTCTTAATTATTTTATTACAAGTTAATTTCAAGAGGCCCAACGTCCAGGTTAGGGCTTTCAACAGGCCCGAACGAAGTCCAGGTTACGGCATTATCAAGGTGATGAGATTTAAATGGCGTCCAACAATCTGACTCATATTCACAAGCCCTTGAGTTCTCAGAATTAAATGTTTCTCTACGTGTACAATTACATTCTTTTGAGGCCAAAGATTTTTACTGCAGACTTGGGGGCGTTCTGTTCAATGTATGTAGCCGCACTTGCCATGGTTAAGCAAGAGCTAGCGAATTAAATTTTAACATCGGAAGGAAAGAGAGGGAAGAAATTCTGAGCTGACCGAACGGTGCTTAATTAACGTAACGTGTCTATGAGTACATACAGAAAGAAGCAACTACCTCGTTCAAATGGAAATAATCAACTCTGCGCATCTGCTAATTAATTAGTTAACTTTAGTCATTTCAGTGAAGCATTTGGCATAAAACCAGCTCATCTTTTCACAGACATTTACTATAGTTATAATGTTATAGATAGATGCATGCATATATATATATATATATATATATATATATATATACGTGCTTCTAAACTTGTCGCAAGTAAGTAACAACGCTCCGAATAAGTTCATTCAGTTATTACTCTTTATCAATATTTGGCATAATTATCTCCTTCTAAAATATTTCAGGAAATTACGTTTTTCTTGTATTCATAGACTGACGTGTACGTACGAATTAACGTACGTAAGGTTATACACTGTTAAGAAAACTCTTCTTAATTTCACTTCTAATGGATTATCATTATCAAGATAAACATTGGTAGTTAACCCTCCATGTTTAGCTTGGAAGGGACTGTCGTCACTCAAGTCCTCATCTTCGTCTAATCATTTATTTCAGTAATTCATATATAGAAGATAGCTTTCTTCAGCTCGTATTTGAGTTTATATATATCTCCAATTTTAAAATCTCATTAATTAATTAATTAATTATAACAACACTCCGTAAATATGTCGGATAAGTTCATTCAGTTATAACTTTTTATCATTTGGCATAATATATTATCTCCTTCTAAATTTCAGGAAATTACGTTTATCTAACAAATTAAATCTCTAATATCTTATCCCGCCCGAAATTACAGGTCTTACTCCTCCCGTGTCGCAATCTTTATAACCATTAATTGATCGATCACAAGATTTCAGGAACGGGTACGTACTAAATTAAGCCTGCTACAAGATTGTAGCTTATTAAGATCATTAATGGCTGACTGGTCAGAACTTCCAGGCGATATTTTGGGCGAGCTACTGAAGCGCTTACACGTCGTCTCTCATCGTCTGCGCTGCCGTGCAGTCTGCACTTCATGGCAGTGGGTTGAGCATGAGAGCCAGCGATTCCTACCTGCGCCCCCTCAAGTGCATGGACTCATGGTTTCAGGTCCTAATCGTGAAACTCGTAAGTTTTACAGCTTATCTGAGAAAAAGATTTACAAAAGTATCTCTCTGCCAGTTCCGTATCTGTTTACATGCTCCGGAATCACCAGTAACCCCGGCTGGCTTTTATCCGTAGATGAGGAAAACAAGGAAACGGCCCTCTTCAATCCCTTTTCTAGGAGAAGAATCCCTCTTCCACCCGTAGAAAAAATGATGAATATTCGTGGGGAACCCAATGAAATCACCGCGTATGAAAATATGGTACCTAAGGCCGCTTCGTCTGGTCGTATTAATCCTGATGATGATGATGATGATACTAAATTGGTAATTGTGATGATCTACCATTTCGGAGCAGGTAAATTAGCTTTCGCCCGACCTGGGGATGAGTCTTGGACTCTAATCCTTAAAAGAATAGGTCGAGGGGAAGAGCATAAGCTTGAGGCCCCCATAGTCGATGTTATCTTCTTCAAAGAACACTTCTATGCCTTGGATACTTTGGGAAGAGTTTATCGATGTGACAATATTATTACTACTCGATCAATATCAGAAGGGACGACGTCGTCGTCCGATATTATTGATCCAACATACACGGTTGTTGCATCCTTTCCTCGACGAGACCGAAAAGATCTACCTTGGGAGAATTCTTATTTGGTTGAGTCGTCGGGGGATTTATTCGTCGTAGTAAGGATTGTTGCGAATACAGCCAAGTGGAGTAGGGAGTTGGATGAGGCTGTCCGGCGCCAGAAGGCACTAAACCCGAGGCTGAAAGCTCACCGATGGATTGAGCCTGATTTTGAGTGCTGCGAACAAGGAGGAGACGATCCCGATATGGGTATTAATATTATTGGAGATTGGGACATTGACGACGGGGTACTCCAAAAAGAAGAAGAAGAAGAAGAGGAGGTGAAATATTGTTCAAGCAACAATTTAATATTAGATGAGGATGCAGCAGCCTTCCCATACAAAACGTTGTACTTCAAGGTGTACAAGATGGACTTGAATAGGAGGAAGTGGGTCAGAGTGAAGAATTTGGATGACAGAGCTTTTTTTCTGGGTCGGAATGCCTCCTTCTCTGTGTCTGCTCCAGTACTTTATGGATATAGACCAAATTGTATCTATTTCTCTGATGATAACAATAACGCTGAAGCATTTGGAGTACAGACAGGGCACGACAATGGTGTGTTTTGCTTAGAAGATAGAAGCATTGAATATATTAACCCTCACGGCGATAAATCTCCCAAAATCATGCTGACATCCCAATGGTTAACTCTCAATATTCCATCTTAACCCACAATTATATGTATGATCGTGAGCAATTACTTGACCTAATTAATTATAGTTACCGTTGTTTATTAATCTGTTCACTTTTTAATTAATTTATTACTAGTCATGTCCTGAATTTCCATGGAAAGTTTATTTGTGTCAATATTATTAATTGATGGGTGCATTCTGTTTGTCACATATATGAGCGTTATTGCACAGATTTCAGTATATATTCATAGAGGCATTATTGAGAAACGGAAGAAAACCCATATAAATATATTCATTGAGCTAGCTCACCGAACAGTACTAATTGTTAACGTGTCTACGATATACTGACAGAAGCAACCGCCACCTCGCTGTAATGGAAATAACTCTGCACATGCATGGTTTTAATTAGCTGGGAGTCCGTTAAGTTTAGTCAATTCAGCGAAGCATTTGCCATAAAACCAGCTCATCTTTTCACAGACATTTAAGGAAGCTGAGTGTCTATATATATATTATAGATATATACTAACTGCCGGTTACGGAGTAGTACTGGAGCGTAACTTTGCATTATTAGTTAATATAGCGCGCGATGGGTTTAAGCCTTGAACTTGGAGCATCAGCACTGTTCTCCTTCTTCCTTTTCTTTCTTGTCGTCGTCGCTGATGGAGATCAGAAGATATCAAATCGAGAGTATTTGGCCATGAAGCGGCAACTGAGGAGTCTCACAAAGCCCGGGGTCAAGGTTATCAAGGTGAGATTAATTAATTCATCACTGCATGCATATATATATGTAACTAAATATATAATTTCATGGTGTATGCATATATGGTACTGATCGAGTTGCTTTGTAATTAATTTTTTCATATATAATTAATTAGGTTGATAAGCGTGAAACATGCATTATAATCTGCTGTATATATACTAATGTGGCTGCATGCGCGCAGACTAAGTACGGGGACATTTATGACTGCGTGGACATCCACAAGCAGCCTTCTCTAGACCATCCTCTTCTGAAAAATCACACTGTCCAGGTCTTAGTACTACTCTAGCTTTTAAATAACGTACTCTTCCAAAGCTTCCATTTCGATGATCTTTTTCTTTCAATATTTCAAGTACTTACATCGGAAGGGTACGTACTACACATTGACATATAATTATGCAGATGGCACCGACTAATTACAAGCCACTTGAAGTCCCAAAAAAAAATGCTTCTGAATCAGGTTCCAGAGAAGTAGATATATTTCTTCCGGCTGGAGGTTGCCCAGAAGGCACAGTCCCCGTAGAAAGATTGACAGTAGAGGACTTGATCATGGGCAGAGCCATGAGACGCATGAAAAGGAAAGAGTTTCTTCAAAGACTAAATAATCAGAGTACAAATAACATTGATGGTTATCAACATCATGTATGTTCTTTTCTATTTTTTTATTGAAGTGTATGTATATACATATATATATATATATTATATACATAGTCATAGTCATCATAATCGTCATAGTCATAGTAAATATATATTTAACTATGTTAATTTGTTTGTTTCAGTACGCAATAGTCAGAGCTCAATCTCGCCGTTTCTATGGATTTTCTGGAAAATTTAATGTTTGGCATCCTGGTACAGTATATTATTCTCAAAACAGCCTATCCGAGATGTGGTTATTTGGTGGCCCCATTAGCAACCTCAACACCATCCAAGCTGGATGGATGGTAATGTACTCCAGCAAGCATCTTAATTCGATCAGATTCTATAATGTCTGTGAATATATATATATATATATGTGTGTGTGTGTGTGTGACTGAGAGAGAGAGAGAGAGAGAGAGAGAGAGAGATTAAGTAAATGTCCTGATTAATTTGTTGACGTTCTTGAATTCCACAGGTAAATCCAATGAAGTACCATGATGGGCGTGTTTATCTTTTTACATTTTGGACAGTAAGTTGAAACAATTAATCTCCTCATCAAATCCATTAAATCAAATGATGAGTACAAATTAATTAATATTGATTGAGATTAATTAATATTTTGTCTGTTTGGAGTACTAATTAATTAATTCAAGGCTTGAATATTTGTTATTTGTTATTTGTTTTTGGTGGATAACATGCATTTTCATTATATATTCATCAGTCAGACACCTACCGCGACGGTTGCTACAACTTGGAATGTCAGGGCTTTATTCGGACGAGCACTTCGGTCACTCTTCCCGTTTACCTTCACCCAACTTCAACTTACAATGGAGAACAGCGACATGTCACACTGCAGATAAACCGGGTATCTTATATATCATTAATTGGGTACTTAATTAGATTAATTAATCTATCTTGTTGTAATTAAATATTTACATATTAATGTTTGTGAATGCATATATATGGATGTGGGTGCATATGTAGGATCCAGCATCAGGCAATTGGTGGCTTAAATTGGGAGACGAGCATCACGTGGTGGGTTATTGGCCGAACTCTCTGTTGCCACGAATGAGAGACCACTCTTCTGAGGTTCATTGGGGCGGTGAGGTTGCGGGATTGTGTAACGTCTTCCCCCCCATGGGCAGTGGCAGCTTTGCTCAGGGAGGAGATAGGAAGGCATGTTACATAAGTAACGTTAAGATGTTCGACCAATCTGGAGACCTTATAGACGTACCTACCTTCTCCCGGAGCTTCATGACAAACGTTGCCTGCTTCAATATTATTGACTATTTACCCGACGGCTCTAATGGTCTTGGTAGGCATATCTTTTTCGGTGGACCCGGTGGCAGATGTGGCCCACCCTGTTCACCCAAGCCAACCCCCAGTACGTAGTGTGTTTGGAAATATGCAAGTTAATAAAAAGTACGTACTTTATCCTATTTATATTAATAATTTCTATCGTCATTTATTTGCATATATATATATATATATATATTTTAGCGGAGGCTTAATTTCCATGCATGAACGTACGTACCAATTTATTTATTTATTGGTGGGTATATACGTATAGTTATATACATATATATTTATAATATATATAGTACCATAGTTAATGTATAATGTTATATACATAGTTAATGTTATAATATATATTAATTTGAACTACAAGCGTATTAATTCTGCAATAATTTACGTAACTTCATTAATTAGTGGGAAATTAAGAAGTAATTAGTTACTATACGAACTTTAATTGGATGGAACTATAGATTTCTCGTCACCTTAAAAGCAATATATCATTATATACCTTATGTTTATAATTAGTCTATCAAGAATAATCTGTTGAATGCCTAATTAATGTTAATCTGTTAATTACTTGACAGTTTCAAAATCACCCTTAATTTTCTCAAACAATATTTTGTTACTAATACTTTGTGATTCTTTGTGATATTTTGTTACTATATATACTTCAGATGGATCCTCTGTTTTGACCTCTGGTAATTAAACCCTTGGACTAGTCTTATCTACCATCTCAATTCATCAAAAGGATTTGGAGCATTAATTTTTATCGGTTCTCCAATTCGATTCCTTTTCTTTCAAAGGAAAAACAAGCTAAAGAAGCAAGTATATATATAAAGTACAGAAATTTCTCGTAAAAGATTTGGCAAGAACGATGAATTCTCAAATTTGTGACAGTACTTGGCAAGAATTCAAAAAATTTCAGTGAAAAAATCCCGAACGTAAATGATAAAAGAGGAAATTAACCAAGAGGTATCCGTTCAAGTCCGTTCTCAAAAACCCAGACGTACAGTTTAGGAGATGAGACTAAGACTAAAGCCCTGGATTATATATGTGTGTAGTGAACCCCTTCTTAATCTACGACGATCTATGGCGCCAAAAGGATTCAGCAATATGAGGATAGCAAAGCTACTACTTTCTCTGTTAGGGTTTATGTTCGTCTTCTCCATTAATGGAGAAACATTATTCTCCCGTCAAGAGTATCTCCTAATGAAGCGTGAACTCAGGAGACTCAACAAGCCCCCCGTTAAGGTTATCAAGGTGATCATCATATATATCCCACATTCTGAAACTCTAGTAATTTAATTGAGTCATGAAATCTAGATTTCATGAATATGATCTGATTGAAAATCTTTATTGGATGCAGACCAAGTATGGGGATATCTATGACTGCGTTGATATCTACAAGCAACCCGCTCTGGACCACCCACTGCTTAAAAACCATACTGTCCAGGTAATTCATTTTTACTTCTGATCATATCCCTCTGCAGTTTTAGAAAATTTGATATAAATTAGTCACTTTTGAATATTGAATCAATTTCAAATCTCATCTTTAATTTGATCATCATCAGCTTGCCCCATCTATTACTTTACAAGTTCCAAAGAGAAACTTTACTGGGTCAAGAAAAGAAATCGATATCGCTCTTCCGGACGGAGCCGAATGTCCCAAAGGATCAGTCCCTCTTCTCAGGTTGAAAATGGAACACTTGATTGCACAGAAGTCCATGCCACGAAGAGGAACTCATTTCTCTCATGAGGAAGGTCGGAACTTCAGTGAAAAAACAGTCGATGGAGCCACACACCTTGTAAGTTTGATTGTCAAGTGTATTCATGCATGTCGATCATCGATGTAAATAATTAGTAACTTCTAGAGAACACATCCCTTTTTTTTATACTATTAATCTTAGTTTATATATTGATATAACGATATCTTACAACCGATGATCAGTACGCCATTGCGAGCAATCCAGATGTTGGGGAAGTTTATGGATTTTATGCACGGTTTAACGTTTGGTTACCGCGCCTGACTACGAATTCTCAGTCCACCATCTCTCAGATGTGGATCTATGCTGGACCCCGGTCATCTCCCAATACTATCGAGACTGGATGGATGGTACACAAATTAATAACATTTCTCATGCAATTAATTTGATATCTCTCTTTGCACTTGTTTAAATTTATAGTATGAAAATTTCTAAAAATAACATTTTGATTATTCTGTAAATGTTGTGTACAGCGTAACCCATCAGTGTATACAGACCAGGGTTTGTATCTCTTTACGTTTATCACAGTAAGTAAAAGCAATATTTTTAATTTCTCCTAATTAAACTATCAGTTTGAAAACTATGTATTTGATTTGAGCGCTCCTAACACAATCAGGGGATTTTTTTTTTCTCTTTTTCTGATTTCAGCCAGATGGGTATAAAACATTTTGCTATGATAGAACGTGTGGTTTTATGCTTATGAACAGTCGAATTCCGATTCCGATGCTTATACGCGATGTTTCGGCTTACAATGGGGTGCAATATGACTTTGTACTTCAAGTATTTAAGGTACTAAAGCACTACTGAATATAATACATGTCTTAATTAATTTCTGTTTATTAATTCCTTGTGGGAAATATATCTTAGGCCAGCCTCAACATTATATTTGGATTACATTAGTAATTTGGATGAAAATTAAACTGATTGATGGTTGATTTGTTGCATCGATCTGTGGTAGGATACTACGACAAATCATTGGTGGCTGGTATACGGGGAGGAGCAAATTCCAGTGGGTTACTGGGCAGACGAGTTCTTTCCTGTCATGTTTCAACATGCTACAGGTTACGATTATGGTGGTGAAGTTGTTTCAGATACGAACCAGTGCCCAGACATGGGTAGTGGTCACTTTGCTGAAGATGGTTACGGAAAGGCAGCTTTTATAAGTCAGATTATGCTACTTGATAAGGCTAATCGCTTGGTAGATGCTCCTAATGATAAATCTGTTACCGTTAGCAATCGTCTTTGCTACAATATCATCAACGATCACCCAAGAACTGACCCTCACATGGGAAAACATATCTTCTTTGGTGGACCAAATGGAAATTGCTTGCGGTGATCATCCATCCTCTCCAAATTAATTAATATTGCTTCATGAAACTCTTTTTATTTAATTTCAATGTACGTCTTCGATTGGATGAAAAATGTCATTACAATTATTGAATAAAAATAAAAATATATGTACGAATAATTTGGATTAAGATCTTCTATTTATTTTTTGGTAATTGAAAAAAAATTAAGAAACTTATATATATATATATATATGTAAGAGAAGCAACTTTTTTTATCTTCATTTTTTATCTTCATTTATTGATGAATTAATGGCTCCTTTCCACCAATGGGAAGTGGTCATTTTGCCCTGGAATGGTTGGGGAAGCTAGTCTTGTTTCATGAGGGGCCTCCACATGATTGAATGAAATTAATGGTGGCCGAATAGAAGATGTGCCACAAGACCCCAATGCATATGATGATCTACACACCTTAATTTATTGCAACAATATTATCGACTATTCATCCTATATATTTCGGTGGAACTGGAGGTAACTGCAAGGTGCCATATTTAAGTACCTTCATGATATATATTCTGGTAAGTGCGTGCATGTTGTTCTATGTACAAAATTTCCTTCTTCCTTCTTTATCAAGTCATGATCACAAGTCATTCGGAAGAAATTGTTGTCTCCAAAGTGAAGTTCAAACGTAATAGCAGAGATAAGGATCCATCTAAGTACACAAGAGACCAGTTTCGAGCAGGGAAGGGCGACCATGCAGCACCCAACTTAGAGATCTGAAAATTTTACAAGTCGTTGGATAATTTTCTCGAAAGAACACCAAAATTTCTTTAAAAAATCTTCTCAGTTTGGTATACAACATGTTAATTGTAAGTAATAGCAGAGACAAAAAAATATCAAATTGGATAATCTACTTCTAAGTAAAATATCTCTATAATGAAATACATAAAATTGTAAATAGTAACTTTGGAACATAAATTCTGAAGAAGGAAGTAATATATATATATATATATATATAATGTTAGATAGTGTACAAATTTTCTATCTAAACATCCAAATAATTAAAAATACAAAGTCCTCCAATCTCACAATCTCAGCTGTCCATCAATAGGTGGCAGATATACCCCAATCAGATTAATTATAACATGAATGTAAAACTCAATAAGTTCAGTGGATTTTTTTTTTTCTTAAATGCAATTACTTGTGAAAAATGGATCTGGAAGAAAACTTTAAAAGAAACTGAGTTAATTAATAGCCAGTGGAAGAATAATAAGATTCATAGGTGGAATTTATGTAAAAAACAAAATTTCTCATTTATTAATGTAGTCAGAAACCAGTAACTACCCTTTGCTGTCCGTGGACATGTGTGTAACCTAAACCCAGAATCTCAGCTGTAATTACAGTAAATATTAATATTTATAAATATTAATTGGCTGCTTCCTTAATATTAGTTTCTCTCTTAAACGTTAAAATTTGATGCTATATATAATCAAGTAAAACTTTGTTGTGGCAACCTCGTTTATTTCTCTTGTCCATATATGGCGACAGGTTTGGGCTGTGTTCAGCTTGCAATTACAGTACTGCTCTCTTAATTTCTTTCTTCTCTTCCTTGACGTTGCTCATGGGGAGAAGATATGCAGTAGGGAGTATATGGCATTGAAGCGGAAGCTCAGGACTCTCAACAAGCCCGGAGTTAAGGTTATCAAGGTCAGATTCATCTGTAGATCAATGTGGCTAATCTATAAAATTTTCTTTAATTTGTTTTTGTGAAATTGACGATCATGCATGCATGCATGATTCTTCCAACATCGAGATGTCCATTAGAACTAGAACTTTTCATTAAGAGTACTGATTACTCTAGCTACTGTGTTTACAACAGTGTAGACCAAGTATGGGGAAAGGATTCTGCAATATGAGCATCGCAAAGCTACTGCTTAGTACTCTGTTGGCTTTCATGTTTGTGTTCTCCAATGGAGAGACATTCTCCCGTCAAGAGTATATCCAAATGAAGCGTGAACTCAGGAGACTCAACAAGCCCCCCGTTAAGGTTATCAAGGTGATCATCATATATATATATATATATATATCCGACATTCTGAAGATCTAGTTATTGAAATCTATCTATGAATTTGTTTGAATCCATTTGTGAAATTTTTATTGCAGACCAAGTATGGGGATATCTATGACTGCGTTGATATCTACAAGCAACCCGCTCTGGACCACCCACTGCTTAAAAACCACACTGTCCAGGTAATTAATTTGTTCTACCACTGCTCCTAATTTCAGAAACTTTTTGCTATAATATTACTCTCTTTTGATTGAATCAATTTCAAATATCTTCTTTAATTTGATCATCAGCTTGCCCCATCTATTACTTTACAAGTTCCAAAGAGAAACTTTACTGGGTCAAGAAAAGAAATCGATATCGCTCTTCCGGACGGAGCCGAATGTCCCAAAGGATCAGTCCCTCTTCTCAGGTTGAAAATGGAACACTTGATTGCACAGAAGTCCATGCCACGAAGAGGAACTCATTTCTCTCAGGAGGAAGGTCAGAACTTCAGTGAAAAAACAGTCGATGGAGCCACACACCTTGTAAGTCTGTTAGTCATGAGTATTAATTCAGGCATATCGATGTAAAGTACTTCGAAAACACATTTATCTCTTTTTGTTACTATTAATCTAGTTAGTTTATATATTGATATAACGATCTTAATTACAATCGATGATCAGTACGCCGTTGCGAGCAATCCAGATGTTGGGGAAGTTTATGGATTTTATGCACGGTTTAACGTTTGGTTACCGCGCTTGACAACGAATTCTCAGGCCACCTTCTCTCAGATGTGGATCTATGCTGGGCCACAGGAGTCCCTCAATACTATCGAGACTGGATGGATGGTATATATATATACATATATGTGAATTCTTACATATATATCTCATGCAATTAAGTTTTCTCTTTTCTCTTGTTTATAATATGAATATTTCTACAAATAACATTTTGATTATTCTTTAAATTGTGTACAGCGTAACCCATCAGTGTATACAGACCAAGGTCTGTATCTCTTTACGCTTACCACAGTAAGTAACAGCATTTTTAATTTCTCCAAATTAATAAATCAGTAATTTGAAAATTATGTATTTGATTTGAACGCTCCTAATTAACACAATCAGGGGAATTTTTTTTTTTTTTCTTTTTCTGATTTCAGCCAGATGGGTATAAAACTATCTGCAATGATAGAACCTGTGGTTTTATGCTTATGAACAGTCGAATTCCAATCCCGATGCTTATACGCGCTGTATCGGCTTACAAGGGGATGCAATATGACTTTGTGCTTCAAGTATTTAAGGTACTAAGCACTGAATATTATTTATTTCTTGATTAATTTGTGAGAATTAATTTGGATTACATTAGCAATTAGGATGAAAATTAAACTGATTGATGATTTGTTTCATCTGTGGTTGTAGGATACTACGACAAATCATTGGTGGTTGGTATACGGGGAGGAGCAAATTCCAGTGGGTTACTGGGCAGACGAGTTCTTCCATCTCATGCTTGAACATGCTACAGGTTACGATTATGGTGGCGAAGTTGTTTCAACCACGAATCAGTTCCCAGAAATGGGTAGTGGTCACTTTGCTGAAGAGGGTTACGGAAAGGCAGCTTTTATGAGTGAGATTATGCTGATTGATAAGGCTAATCGCTTGGTAGATGCTCCCAATGATAAATCTGTTATCATTAGCAATCGTCTTTGCTACAATATCATCAATGATCACCCAAGAACTGACCCTCACATGGGAAAACATATCTTCTTTGGTGGACCAAGTGGAAATTGCTTTCGGTGATCATCAATCCTCTCCAAACTAATATTGTTTCATGAAACCCCTTTTATTTAATTTCAATGTACGTCTTCGATTAGCAGATGAAAAATGTCGTTCCAATTATTGAATAAAAATAAAAAATATATGTACGAATGATTTAGATTAAGATCTTCTCTTTATTGTTTGGTGATTGAAAAATAATACAGAAAGCACTTATTCATATATGTAAGAATGTAAGAGAATTAGGAAACATTTTTATTTCATTTATTGATGAATGCTTGAAGCATCCACTACAGTACTTATTACATCAAACAATATTACATTCTGAGGTACTGAAGCTTCCCAGCTGTGATTATAATTAATCACCATTAGCTCGGAATAAAACAATCTTTAGCGCACTCTTCCCTGGAGTTAAACATACGGCCAGGGAAGAATCTGCACATCCATTTGTGATTTGATAACTCAAAACAGAATCCCCTCATTGGCCCAGCCTTGGGCTGATCTGCAGAAGTTTATAGGGGTAATGCAGTTCCAGAAACTATATTGCAAGGGACTAGTGAGTCCTACACATCACTTTTATTTCCAACCCTTGATGAAACTGCAGCCTCCCCACACAACCCTCTGACTACACTAATAGATGAACAAACTCTTGAACGTTGAAAACACTTCCAGTTCCAGGATTCCACCAGGTGATAATTTTCGGTTGGCTTGACCTACACCATTAGCCGTGGAACCTGCTCCAGTCGTTTGTTTCGTACCCGTGTGCCTGTGTATCGCAACGACAAACGAATTTCACGTATGTATGAGCAAATGAAACGCGATTGCAGAATTGGACGGGTGTTGTATGATATACATAGTGAAATAAGGAGATACATTTTGTAGCAATAAAGCTAGTAGTGTCTCAGTAAGATATATATATATATACATTAATGAATGAATCGAATATGGAAATACAAGATATATATATCGAGAAGCTGGCTGTTTTAAATCAAATCTTCTCAGGAGGCTTCATCAGATATATATATATATATATATATATATATATACACACTAAGGTTAATTAATGATCTCAATATCCTGCCTTTTTTTGCAACTTAATTTAAAGAACGAGTACTTACATATGCATGCTAAGTCAGACGTTACTAGGACTGGTAATATATGGCATATTGTATTTTGCTGGCTCATAATCGATCGATTTTTAATGTCTGATTCATTAAGGGTTAATTAAGGGGACCCCTCGAAATTATATGTGGCTTCAGCTGTAGAGAGTTAAGTATATGTAATTATTGTTAAATAGTTGTTTATGTATTGTATATACACAAATCTGATGATTTCACGGTGGACTAAAATTGAGACCAAGCCTGATAACTTCTATGGCACATAGGCAGACATTGATAAAAGTAGGAGTTCAAGTGGCATAGCAAGTCCTAGATGCCGACCGTATTTATTAACAACTCATAGCATTATTCACAGTCATTGCTCAATTCAATTATCATGAGTTGGGATCAGGTAGAGCGCGCGCTACCTCCTATAATATAGCACAGCGATAACATAGCCGGTGGGGGATAACCCACCTTATTATCCAAACAGTGGAACCCATCTCCTCACTCCACTATATATTGGTGCACTCTACCGTAGAAGGTATAACAAGCACCATCTAATTCCAACCCATCATCCAGTGCATGGTTTATCATGGGCATTGACCATCGAATCAGTTCTCATGTCTTGAATCTTGTAGAGCAAGGGACATGATTCAACTTTTTCAACGTTAACCAGGAACATTCTTCAGTTTGTAATCTTGGTCTACATAGAACTGGACCTGCTTCAGTTTCTCGAGCTGGCCAATCTACTTGGGGGCTCTTACTGTTGAATCTAATGAGCCATATGTATAGTGGTGTAATTTATTGAGCGTGAAGCTAATTACCGAGAGTGGTGTAATTTATTAAGGTAGGTAGACCTATGGTGGAGATCGACCAACCTCAATAAATTGAGATCGGCCAACCTCAATAAATTGAGATCGAACTACCTCAATAAATTGAGATCGACCCACCTCAATAACTTAATTTATCATATATAATATATATAAAGGGTTCGTATTAATTATACCCATGCATGCATATATATAAATTGAGAGGAACTAATTAATTGATTAAGTTGATCAAGTAGTACTTAATTATCGTGGCATGCAGCGTCATTAATTGACAGGCTTCCTGATTCGATCTGTTGACCTTTATTCTTAAACATCTTTAATTTCCCCTTAATTGCGCTGTTGTGCCAATTAAACTCTCTTGCGTACGTCTTGGTTGCTGTAATTATAAGTCACGGCTGCGGCATACTATATATGGCAATTAATTCGTTAATTTGATCATCTTAGGAGTTTATCGAGAGCAGAATACGAGCAAGTGATCAGGAGGAAACTCAAGTCTCTGAACAAGACCGCTGCATGTGAAAGAAAAGCATAGAAGTGAGTGAGTTTTTTATAATTGGATACTTAGATTAATATATGTATCTTCCTTCGCCGGCCTTCAAATGGTCGGACTCATTCTGCAGGTTCTATTATTCATGATTAATTCTGATAAAACTCGAATGTTAATTTTACAGTACTTTATCGGAGAAAATCGAAGATCTATATATATATATATATATAATTATAACCTCCTACTGCTCATTACCATTCCTTGAATATGGTTGTTAATTAATGTAGACTTACGACGACAAAGACACTGCTCTCTTCATGAATCCCTTCTCTCAAATAGATCTCAGGAAACCCCAAGATGAAGTACCAATATTGGATCATTACCCATGCATGCATGGTTATACTAAATATTTTTTGGGGTGCTGCAGCTTCCTCTGCTCATCCGGCCGGAGAGCAGTGAACAATTTACGGTGACGATCAGCTACCTTGAGAGACCAAATATATATATATATATATATATATCGGAGAAAATAAGATTACATTTTGCCTTCTCCTTCTGTCTAATAAATATTGATGATTTACAATTCCATATGACAATCTTATCCCATTAATTAAGACATTTATGAAAAAGGAAAAACTAATTAACACTAAATTCCATTAGCATATATATCGCTTACCAATTAAGTTCATTATTTATTACTTATTTCATTTCAATATAATGCTTGGTGCACAAGTACTGATACTGCAAACATTATTTCATCAGCATCATCTAATTAAACATCCATGCATTCTGATCAGTACCATATATATATGCATATGTTACTGATGATGAGTAAGGAAACATTTCTTGAGGCACTCCTCTAAATTCTCGTAAACAAGAGGAATCAACACGCACTCATATTTGTGATCGGGTCTCTCCCGGCAGAAGGAAGTTCCGGTTGCCTTGACCTCATCAGCAGCATTCAGTCGAGTACCTGCACAAGTCAAGTCATGGAAAAAAATAAAATAAAAAGAATTGAAGAAAAAGAGAACTAATTAAGAAAAACCCGGATATATATTCACAACTGTTCCTTATAAACAGAGAGAAAAGAAGAGTAGTTAAGTATATACATTCGTGGAGAGCGAAGAAGGAGACGAAGAGGCAGCAGAGAAGGGCAAAGCGGATAGAGGAAATCAACTTAGCCAATATTGGCGACCGAGAGAATTGGAACTGAACGAAGACTGCTGATTTTGAGATGGTTAAATCTATTTAAATAGTGTTCATGGCTAACTGCTCTGAATATGATCAGGAAAGATTCTGGTATTCACGCTAGATGCAGATATTCTTGGTATTAACCTCCCAAATTTAACACAAGGCATTAATCACTACATTTCTTTTAAATATACCCAGATTTGCTTCCTTTAATGAGGAGGATTCTATACTTTATTAAAGTTTCATATATAACGAGAAATTTTCTGCCGCCTTCTTCTCGATCGAATGCACCCAAGAAAATATTTGTCTCAAAATGGATGAAAACTAACCCACACGTTAATAACTATTTGCTCCACTATTAGTACTATTAACAACCGCCAGTTCTTAAACATTGTATGGATTTTATGCTCACAGGATATTATTACATGACATCAAAACGTACAGAAGTTTATAGGGGTAATTAATACGGTTCCAGACACTATATTCCAAGGGACTAGTGAGTCCTACACATCACTTTTATTTCCGCCCCTTACACAACCTTCACACTACACTAATACAACAAACTCTTGAAGGTAGAAAACGCTTCCAGGATTCCACCAGGTGATAATTTTCTGTTGGCTTGACCGAAACGATTGCCGTCGAGCCTGCTCCAATCGTTTGTTTTGTAACCGGATGCCTGCGTATCACAACGACAAACAAATTTCACTTATGAGCAAATGAAATGTGATTGCAGAATTGGGTAGCTATTATTGTGTGATATACATTGTAACACTTTGTAGCAATAAAGCTAGTATGTCTCAGTAATAAAATGATATCAAAGTAATTACTGGTAATATATCACTGAAACTGTATTCTTGTGCAGTCTTACCTCCCATCCGACAGTGTCAAGCTGATCCTTTGGAGCACTGCTGAACCCTTGTGAGTAATGCAGGAATTGTTTTTCGCTGATTTGAGGATTCAATTCACTTATGAGCACAGTGTTTAGTTCAAAATTCGTAGTCGTGACCTTGCCAATCTCCTAAACAGAGGAAGCAGTAATTATCAGTTAAAATGCGAGTGGGTCGTCATAGAAAAGTTAAACACTCAAGTTGGGATGCATTGCCATAAGAAAATGGAACTGTTAAAACAGTATAGACATTGGCCCCTTATAACCAGAAGTATATACTGTAAACCAATTGGTTATTTGAAAACACAGAGACTGAACAGAGAATTCATTTGAAAGTACAGAGGATTAGCCACATACTGAAACCATAGTTTATGTTCGTAGATAAAGCAGTTATATACTTCGAAGAAGAGTGTATTGATGATAAGATTTCAAATAAAACTTCCATTTTTGAACGATCTGAGAATGAGTATCAAAATCTACAATAAACAATCTTCTATATGCTGTTTTCTTCTTTTTTTTTAGAAACATGGGCCTCAATAAGTATCTTTGTTTTTTTTTTTCCTCAAAATCTGGAGTTGTAACCAACCTGAGGGAGTGTATCCAAATAGTCTCGAGTAAAAGTTTACTAGGTACACTGTATCTAGCTTATAAAGATAAAGTTTGAAATAAGACTAGTGCTGTGCCTTAACAAACTAAGAACTTCTGACCTCTCTGAGCCTATTGAAATAGAGAATGTTGTGATTAGAACAGTTAGTCTTATCTAGTGGGTGTCACTACATGAAATAATTTGAGAAAACACAGCAGAGAAGTATCTTTTCACAAAATAACCACACTAATGTTTAAATGGACAGGACCGACTTACATCATGATGATCACCCTCATCTCGAGCCTCTGTGGCGGAACTCTCTCCCTTCACCTGGGTCCCTTCAGCAGATCCTTCCCCTTCAGCTGCATATTGCTTCCGTAACGAGTCTAGGTTCCCAGGCCTTACAATGGGAACTGTTCCTTCGGGACAACCTTCATCAGGGAACCGTGCAAATACTGTTTCCCTCTTTGCCGCCCCAACCACGGAGCATGACTGAGTCTCTGTTTCAGTTTTGCTTGGTTGCTTACCCGGTTCTGTACCAGTTGGTTGTTCAAACTTCTTCACTAATCCTTCCGCCACAAAACTAGGTGCTTTCTGTACAAGCCATACCAAACTCCTAATTAGGTTTAATCGATCAAACACTTGCAAGCGAGAAATTCTAAATGAAATATTGATAACCATTCGAATCAAGCAAGGAACAAATTTGGTAGAGTTAAAACAGACAAAGACTGAGCAGACATGATTAATGATCAGTACCGACCTGGGCAACATGACCCTTTAGAGCAGGGTGTTGGAGAGAAGGTTGCTTTTCAAAAGGAACACAGTCAATGATGTCCCCATGCTCAGTCTGCAGGATCAAACAAACGCCTCAGTCCAGAAAATCAGGCATGCAACAATGGGTCTGCTTCAAAAAAACAAATTATATATTGAAACTCAAGAAGAAAAGGATCAGAACAAAGAATAAATACCACCTCCAAACCTACCACTAAAGAAACTGAAACCAAAAAACAGTACTGACCCATTTCGAACAAACACTTCCCCTATCCGGCCAGTCAGTGAAACTCACCTGAAAGGTTTTAACAGCGACGCTCTTGACATACTCTAGTTGACTCTCCATTTGCAGGTAGTCCTCCTTCGTAAAAGTAGTCTTCTTCCCCCTGGTGCCGCCGGGCACACAGGAAACATCACCGAACAAAACTGAAATGGCCAAACAAGCTATTCCAAGCTCGATCGCTCCAAGCCCCCGAGCACCAGCTGCAGCCATGGATGCCTGGGAATTAAACAAAAGCTTCAAACAGAGAGATGATCAAATGATTTTGCACCCGGTACCTAGTATCTACGATGGTATCTTCTCTATTCTCAAGATTCTCAACAGAGCATCATATAACAACAAGATTACTTGGGCTGCTTTCCAAAACTCGTCGTTATATAGAAGCGAAAGGAAGTTGGATGCCTTAGCCTCTAAGTCTAAGGTCGATCATCTCACTTCCCGGAGGAGAACATCGAAGGTCGCGGTTAGGACGTAGGTTACTGGGCCATTTCCCTTCGTTACGCTTGTCGGCCTCTGCTGATCTTGATAGATAATCAGCACAGTGGGGTCCACTTGGGTGCCGACTTTTTAATTTTATATTATCCGTATTAGCGTGCCTTAATTACTTGTCAGCGTCTGGGCCAGCTATCGACGTCACGTGCGCTACGTGTTTATTTTTATTAAACCGGGCCAATCGAATCGAAACGCGACATAAATAAGGGAAAATGGCCTTTCTATTTACATGAATATGATATATCTCTTTCTAAAGACTAAAGAGACATGCACGCCAACATCGAAGTTCCACATACCAACCTCGAATTTTTTTTATTTTTTATTTTTTTATTTTTTTATCATTTCAAGTATTAATTTATTTTTATCTTAATACAATAAGTTACTTATAAGTAACAACTACAATAATTTTTTAAGAGAATATTTTAGCACCGTTTACTTAGTGACAGAAATACCATTTTTTAAGAGAATATTTAAATAATATTAGATAAATTCGTTCAAATTAAAAAAAAAAAAAAAAAAAAAAAAAGTCAGACTGTTAGAGAGTAGAGAGTTTCAGAAATACCACTTTAGTATATTTTTCAGAAATAAAAATACGGAAATAAAGTTTTTTTCATTTTTGTTTTTAAAAAAGCAAAAGGGGTTTTCAGTTTTCTTGGATCTGCCTCGGTTCCTCCGAGTCTCCGACGTTGCTTCTTCGTCTGTACCAAACCACGGCAAGAGAAGAATCGCAACATGAATTCAATTTTTTCGACAAAACCGGAACTCGGAGCACATCGATGCCGGAAGAATCAAAACTCGAATTCAAGGTTTTACCAAGAACCGCAACTCGACGAGGAATGGATAGCAGAACAAAGATTAGATTTTTACGAAATGGTGAAGAAGCTAGAACGAAGAGAAGGAAGCCAACGTTCAAAGGTTTTGCGAAGAAAAGCAGTACCTGAAGAAACGGATGATCAGCTCTCAGCTATCCTTCCCTTCCCCCGTCGCCTCTCTGCACGACAGATAAAGTAATTAAGAAGCTCAGCTCGGGGAAAAAACGAAAGAACAACCTCGTCATCTATTCATGGAAGAAACGAGTACAGAGCTTCGGACATTTCCCCTTGAGAGACAAAATTCCCTAAAACGGCTAGTCAACTGCTCCGTGACAGACTCAGAAACGAAAAATTGGGGACGGAGGAAGAAGGAAATAATGTAAATTTACCGAGCGGGAAACAGGACGATCTTCCGAAGCTTCTGTTCTTCAGCAACTCCCACCCGCTTCACATTAATATCCCCATCGATCGCTTTCGCAGGACAATCGTAATGGCGCCCCGTGTAAGAATTTAGAAGGGAAACACCCAGGCGACCAGATCCGTGGGATCGGCTCCAACTCGGATTAACCCAGTGTGCGCTAGAACCGAGCGAGTCAACTCAACTATAAATCCGATTCATATTCAGTAATTCTATCACCAGTACAATCATTTATCCAATACAGAAAGACTGAAAGGCAATAACAGAGTACTTGTGCAGACCCTGCCGGGGCCGCCGAAGAAGAAGAACCTCCCGCTGTCATCGTCGTCGCCCATTCTCCACCGTCGATGACGTTGAACCACCTGGGGACGTCGGTGAAGTTACCGGTATTCAAGGGAGCATCGACCAGGACTGTCTTCTTCACCACCACCCCCATCTGCCTCATGTAACAGGCCTTCCCGGAGCCTTCGCGAAATGGCCGCTGCCCATCGGAGGGTTGGCGGCGTTTTCCGGCGCAAAAACCTCTCCTCCCCAAACGAGCTTCGAAGCACTGCCGAAGAGGGACTTTGGCCGGTAGTTACCCCATTATTTTTGCTTCCGTCGTCTCCCATCGCAAGACACCAGTCTCCCCCTTCAGGATCCTGCGCCAATTCATCATATCCACCCTCGTAAGCAACAATTTGAGCTTGGATGACTCTTACATAGAATGGAATGAAGTTTTTAACTTCAAATTACCTTGTAGACCAGCAGGATGTCATGTTGTTGTCCGCCATAGATCGCAGTGGATTGAATGGCGATGCCGATGGGTATTTTGCGATTGACTTGAACGAAACCGGGACATTCGAGATTCCAGCAACCAGTTCTATTATAACCATCTCTCTGAACTCGGAAACAGACAGAGTCTCCAATCAATGTCTGTAACATAACATAAATCAGACATTTCAAGTTCAGGAGGGGAAGCTGAACAATCTTACAGTCCAGAAGATGAACAGTCGAGCCAAGTGATCACCAAATCCCTGTGGATCCACCTGTAACTTTTCACAAAAAAAATAAAATAAATAAAGTGTAATTAATTCGTTGAACCAGATTTATTGATAAGGAACTTGGGAGTTTTTGTGGTTAGCGTCCGTCCAGCTTCAATGACATTGAGTTGCTTCTCTGGCCTTCCCAGTATCCACATTTGGCTTGTGGTGAACTGTTAATTCTCGTCAGTAAGTTTTAGAACCCATGTATTGATACGCGCTTCAGTTCCATAGAACTCATCTGACCCTGTAGAAAGAATCGCCCACTGGCAGTCAAGAAATTAATTCAGTGATGAATTAACATTGTTTTCAATTGAAACTGGAAAATTGATACATAAGTACTTTAGCTGAAGCAGTTGGGGAACTCAACAGTCAAGGAAAGAGTGACATACATGATAACCTTGTTCATCGTCTTCAGCAGTTGCTCTGCTTCCAGCTCTGGGAAAAGATTTTGTTCTCCTCAACTGGGTCACTTTGTTCCTCAGAATGGGAACTGTTCCTAAGGGGCAACCTGATCCTGAGAGTCCCATCTCTGGCGCCTCATGTTTGGGTGTTTTTGCTTTCTTTGCTTTTGGAATGTAACTGGGTCTCATCTGGAGAATGAAATTCTAAAATCAGAAAGAACTCATAATTTTAGGCAGAAGAAAGAAGCATTAACAGATAGACCTTGATAATGTGATTCTTCAGTAGAGGATGGTGAAAGCCAGGCTGCTTGTGGATGTCAACACAATCAAAAACATCTCCATATTCAGTCTGTCATCAGTCTCTTAAAACATGAGCATTATATGTCACAGCTGAATCGCCATGTGTCTTCAACATGCAATTATAGAGCAAGAACAGAAAGCAATAAGAGCATATTTGAAATAAATGTCTAATTAATTACGTGAATTCTTTCACTTTCACTAAAAGCTATGTAAACCACCCAGCAAAAGAGCAGCACTACAGTCGTCAAGCAGCCATTGACTCTATTAACTGATAATACTCCTCCAGACATATTAGCGATACACCAGCTGATAGATTGATTAACAATCTCAGTTACTGGAGATGGCTTCTTCCAGCTTCGTATTTATAGCACTGTTCCCATCATTAGTTAGAGAAGCAAACATGGTGATTAAGATGACACCATCAACTTACGTGCATATTTGGTTATATTGTACAGGTGTATAATCCTAAGCACTGCCGTGAGAAAATATCAAGAAAATTATCGAGAAACATGTTTGTTTGAATGTAAACATGGCGACAAGTAGATAATGACAAGAGGTGCATTTTGTAGCATTTGATGTCGATTCAGTGGAGGCACGTTTTCGAGAACTTTTATGGGAATTATAGATGATGTACAGGAAGAAGAAGACGGGCATTGATATTTCAGAATGAGCTTGCAAAGTAGAATGAGACATTGAGGAAGTTTATATATGCATCTGTCAGAAATAAAAATCAAAATGGATATATTCATAAGACTTTGAAACACTTTTCTTTTAATATATATACCTTGTAAAGAATTACAAATTTGATCACTATTCCTTCTACGTACGTTGTACAAATTAATTGCAAGAATAAGCTATGTATTCTTGTCTACTTTCTCTGTTCATCTTCTCTTTGTACAAAAACAAAAGAATCGCCAATTGCAACTAGCTAGAACAGCAACGTCCTTCCAATATAACACCCTTTTGCTCTCGTCGTTAATGGAAGCTTTCCCCTTAATTGATATATTCTTCCTTCACCTCTTGACTGCATCCTTTGACAGCCTTGAAAGGAGGAAGATACAAGCAGAAGAGACGAGAAGGGCACCAGCAAAGCAAGCAAGATCGAAGCCAGTCACCAGGGGCACGTCCTTGAACTTCTCCAGAACCCCGGCTTGGAGTATCATGGTCACTGAACGCCCAATCCGCAGCTTGGCTTTTGCAACTGATTCAATGTCCATCCATGGAGGCAGCTTCTGTAACCCAGTTCAATTCCATACACCACAAATCAGTGTTTCAGATAATTACATTTTCTTTCTCTGTGAAAAGCTCAGGAAGAAACTTGAGATTGCATGAAAATTAGTAGCAGACCTTGAGACGAAAGAGACCGAAAAAGTTTGAACCAGAAATGAGTAATCGCTCTTTTCCTTTCACCTCTTTGGGGCTCACGAAGAGCACGTAAATCCCTGTCCCAAATAGAAGCATGGCAGTTCCAACCAGAAACATATCTGCAAATACAAAAAATAATTCAGCATTTGTGACACTAATTAAACAGGCACGAAAATTGGTTGAAGAGAGAGAAGGATTAAATGTATCTGGGTATTACCTAAGGCTTCGATCAGTAGCTTTAATACTACTCCTTCGGAGGCGGAGCTCTGCCGTGCAGAACCAAAATACTGGAGAAACGACTGTAGAACGAAGAAGCAACCCTGCAATATTCAGAACCAGATCAAGATCATGAATGCGATCGATATCCCCGTGAAACATCAAATTACGGGAACCCACAGAAACGTATGTACATTACGTACCTCGAGAAAACACAAAATGGAACCCATTAAGGATCCCGCCACCGAGAATAAAGCGAAGAATCGACAATTGATTATCCCCTGCAGTATATAGAAGAGAACAATAAGTCAAGAGCGAGAATCGGGAACATTCCAAGATTGATTCTTCTCTTTTCTTTTCGTCTAATATATAGTTTTTCCTTTTCTCTGTTTTGCTTTTCGAATAAAATGTTGACTCTCTTTTGTTCTGAATGTGTTCTCTTCATCAGCAAATCAAACAGAAAAACGACGACAAATTCCGGACTTTGTTGAGATTAATTACTTCAAGTTCAGGCACGAATGAGAGAAAAAGAAAAATACGTACCCAACAAAAAAAAGAAAGAAAAAAAAAAAACGTGGAACTTAATTAACGTACTCGTTCGATGAACATCTCCGCCTGCTTCCGAGACATTTTCCAGGAAGCCCACGATCTCCTCTTCTCCACCACTCGCCCAAACATCTTCCTCACCATTGAAGCAACCTCGAAAATCAAAACACCCACATCGACAACTCCCCTGCTCGCCGTTTCCCTCTCGGAAACAACGTCAACAGCCACCCTCGCCACCACACCACCCTTCCTCTTCCCCCCGGTACCCTCCATTACCTTCACAGAAGCCGATCCAGGACCGGGTATGAAGCTCACGGAACTTCCCCGGCCCGAATTAACACGGGACGAAACAGAGTAATCTTCCTGTGCCACAGGCCTGCATGCACGCAGCAGCCTTCCGCTTACAATAGCCATGGCTGCCAAACAAAGGCTTTTTTCAGCTGAACCTGGTGAGGCTGCGTAGTGTGAATGTATATATCTGTTATGTACGCGCCTTGAGCGAAGAAGGAGAGAGAGAGAGAGAGAAGGAGACCAAGAAGAGGAAGATTCGAGGAACAATGGCGGGAGGTCCGGTCCGCCGTCCGCGAGGTGGATTTTGAAGTGCGCGGGTTTTGAACAGGAATTTGTCGCGGGGTGAAAAATTGCGCCCGCGTGTGGGGCCAGTAATATTTGAGACCGGACACGTGGAAGGTAATTTTTTTGGCCCTTTTTTAGAGGAAAACGTGGAAGGCTATTCGCGAACGTTTTCGGTGGCTTTTGGGACACGTGAAGATGTTGGAAAGCGTCGTTGGTTGACGTGGCGGGTTCGTAAAAAATTTTAAACCGACCGACTCGGGATCATTGGACCCGGGTCGGTTCACGACTGATCGAAAGTAGTAATGGAAGCCTTAAGATATTGTCACGATGAAGGTAGGTACTAGAGGGAAGAGAAGGAAGTTTGGAATTTTGGACCTGGTTCCATCCCTCTGATTAGACATTTGATTGCTTCTAATAGTCACTTTTCACTACAACAATGATATCTTAATTTCACCTCACTGACAGCTATTTTAATCATTAAAATACTTAAGAGTGAATTAAAAATTATTTTAAATTTTTATTAAGACACAAAAATGTATAATGAACCAGAGAAAGGGAACCAGGTACTTCTCCTTTCCGGTTTGTCGCCGGAGCCCGTCGTGTTCAGAGAACAATGGCCCTCATTGCGAAATGTTCAGTAAGTAGGATTTCTGAACTTTCTTCCCTCGAAAAGAGATTAAAAAAGCGTCCCTGGATGATTACAGGAGCCCCGAATCTATTGTTTCTACTGAGCTCGGACCATCGTCAATCCAAAAGAAAAAAAAACGAATCGACTTGTCTCTGGAGTGCGGTAAGGAAGAAACTGATGAATGCAATTCGAGAAGAAGACAAAGGAAACGAGAGATGCGGCTCAAAAGTGCTTGAGAAGGTTTCATAGGATAATTTCCTCAGCATATAAGAGAGAAATATTGCTTTCTCATCATCGCAGCATTTCGTTCCAGAACGATCCAACAAAACACAAAACTGCATAAAGTCGCGTTCATTCACGCAGGCAAAACAGATGGAGAAGTAAACAAGGAAGAAGAAGGCCAAAACATGGACAAAAAGGGTGAAGATTCGCACTAGAGATGGACCCAAGAAGGGAAAAAATGGCGGGCATTCAGAATGAGTAGGAGGATTGATTCGATCACGAAAATCTCAGAAAAATTTGATCTTTCATCACTATGCCGCGCCGCAAACTAAAGAAGCAAACAACGAGAAAAAAACCCGAAGAGAAAGCGAAAAGAAAAAAAAATCCAGAAAAAGAGAAAGACGTGAAATGGAAGGACTTCTCAGACAGATGCTTCGATTCGTCATTTGAACTCAAAACAGAATCTGACCCCTCAACCCTCATCATTTGCTACTTCATCGAGAAACCTTCCAAACTCCATGGTGATTCGACCGACCCTCAAAAGAAGCGGATTATATAAAATAAAAACGCATGATGATTGCGGAGACCAAAAACAATTGTGTTTGGGGCCAATGCGGCCATGAGAGGCTGGAACCTATGCAGGTCGACGAGTGCGGAACAACTACGACTACGGAGACGGCGAACGCCCTCTCTTTATCGACGCGGATTAGGGTTAGGGCAGCGCTTGCTTAGCCTTGCGAATTTACAAGACTACCCTTTTACGCTCTCACGCGTTGCTAAAAAGCGTTGCCTTGTTTGGCTGTTGCCTTGTTTGGCTGGAAAGCCCATAAGCAAAATGTTTACAAGTTAAAATGCTTAAGAAAACTTGGGAGTGTGTATTTTATACGTTAAATAAATATATACGAAAGAAAATTAAATAATTTGTTAGAGTTATCCTTTTTCTCTTCATATGATTTAATTAAAGAACTGATTCCCTTAAGCATATAAAAAAATAAATAAATAAATAAAACCCATTAAAAAATTATCTTTCTTCATAATTTTTTGTTTTCCTGTGACATGATGAAGATTTTAAGATTATGGCCTTGTTTGGATTACAGCACAAAGACTTCAATATAAACCCCAGTTGAGAATTTGAATGAAACAAATAAGTTTGTTCTTTTCAAGCAAACTCTTAACCTGCATCAAAGTTTAATACCTTGAACAACAACTTGCCAATAACAGAAACTCACAGATACAAAGAGCTACACCAGAGGCTCAGGTTTCCAACTCCTTCCCCCATTAAAACAGGTTAAGAGAAGTAGAGAACAGATGAGCCAAGCCAGCCTGCAAACACAACTTTCACCTCCAACACAGCCTTCAAACCAGATCACACCCAGGCTACATACATTACTAAAACCAGCACCAACAGAGCAACCCCTTACTCATCTTGAATGGTGAATTGTTACATTGCAGCAGTACTCCTGCAGTCTTGTTGAAACAACTTGGTAGAAGAAGAAACAAGTGGCGTAGATCTTTGCCGACGGAGCCTACAGGAAGTGAAGTACCAGGCGCCAGACGGGGTAGACGAGGAGAAGTATGATACCGATGGTATTGGAGATGCCGTGAGTCTGAGTGAACGAGTTTCGGAACCCACCGGATGCTCGGATATGCTCTTGCAGCAGGTAACAGCCAATGATCAGACAGATGAGCACCCCCACCCAACTATCCCTCACAGTATGGGCAAAGAAGTTTGGAGCAACCACCAGTAAAAGAATCAATGATCCTGGCATCTCCAGCCAGTCTGCAACAATAAGAGGGAGAGATGAGGTTAGATTATAACAATGGGAGACTTGTTCAGTAAATTTTGATATAACAGAGGATGGGACTAGGAGTATCAACTTTATCACATTACCCAATTTTCCTTCTTTATTTTGTTAAATGGCATGAATATGAAATAATAAACTTAACCAGTTATGTATAATTGGGTGATATATGAAACAGAAATTACATTACAAATTAATATACAGACACCAGGCCTGAATGTGCAAGGTGGGTTTCTGGTTCAGATAACATTACAGATGACTAGGATTAGTATCTTGGTAAGGTATGGCATCAGTACCTGGGTAATGTCGAGGAAAGAAAAGCCTTAGCACAACACCAATGAATGTAACCCATTTTCCAAACTCACCCCTGCAAGAGAAACCATGCATTCTTAGTTCACATTACAGAATTGGGTTTACAGAAGACGAGGGTTGGTGGAAAGTCACCTCAAAAATCCGAAAATCAGAGAAGGGAGACTCAAGAAAATGTAAGGGATCAAGAGGGCTGTCAGCATGTTCGTCCTCCAGTTTGTGCGGTCCAAGATCAACAAATATCTGCAATCATCATATAAGAAAATAAAATTATTGGCAACTTTACTTGTCGAGCTATTAGATTCTTTCAACCAAGAACATATCCGTAGATGGACAAATCCGCACTGAACAGGAATGAAACAAAAGAAGACAACATAAACAGACTGTTAAGGAAACAAAAGATGTTGGCATATCTTTGCAGCTCTTGTTTGAATTGCTAGACAAGGGTGGTAAATGGTTTGATAATACAAGAACAAGAGAGGGTAACAATATGGCAAGCAACTCTTCTGCATATTCAAGAATTAATAAATCTGAGACGATGAATACAAACTGATCTTCAATTCTCATAACAGAAAAAGAAAAAAAAATCAATGATCAAGAAGGTTTATCACAAGCATATATAAGAACTAATACAGAAAAGCAACTTGCAGGTTAGCTGAAAGAAAATAAACCATCATCGCCGAGATCACTGATCCAAAAGCACAACAAAAAATGTGAAACTTTTATCTAATTCCCCATATATTTAGCCGAAAGGTCACAGACAGAAAGCAAAGCCAAAAGGACATGGCTTCATTGGGAAAGAAGTGATAAATCAGAAATGTGAACCACATCCTCGAAGGAGATGAATCAGTTGATATTCTCAACGCGACCCAATCTCTAATAGTAAGCAAGTTCAATTATAGGGAATGAACAGGAAATTAAAACTCAAGCACACTACCAACTGCCCTTTTTTACTTGAAACGAAATAAGATTAAAACTTTCAAATGATAAAATGGAACAAGCAAAGAATAACACTGGATTCAAAAGGGACTCATCAAATCGTGACTTTCTTCTTCGGGAGAGAGACGAATATGCAATGAAAAGATACAAACTATCTGAGTTGTGAAAATTCTCTATTAAAAATAAGCAAATTCCACCAGAAAATACAGAGCAGAACACTAGTTTACAGGAAAAAAAATAAGCTAAATTTAGGAAGATTAGACGATCAAATCCCCCCTAAAATAACATTCAATCAATAATTTGGAAGACTAGACAATCAAATCTCCCCTGGAGTAACATTCACTCGATAAAAACGAAGAGAAGTTCTAAAATCCTTTTAAAACAGCCCAACAAGCACAAATAGAATATGGAATCAACACTCACATTGCGGCAAAGGAAGCAATCCATTTGAGAAAACTAGTCCCAAATCCAAGACCCCCCAGCAACATAGCATGATTCGCGAGCTTCGTGGCCGCGACCTTGAGCTCCTGGAGATCCGATTGGATGAGCTCAGTGTTGCTCTGGTCCGTCTTCATCGCCAGATACCCGAGCTTCCCCATCCGTGCAGACGCGCCTTCCTTCCCACCAGGATCGAAAAAGAGACGACCAATAAACGGAGCGAGCAAAGAGAGAAAAGAATCAAGATTTCAGATCATTGGGTATTGGGTATTTAAACGCTTCCAGCGACGTCTTGACTGTAATAATGACGCAGAGGGCGAAGAAGAGAACAGGAGATATACAGTGGGCAGTGGGTAAGAAGAGGGAGACACGTGGTAGTAACGTGGAGGAGGGACGACGAAGTTTCGCGTCTCCCTTGGTTTCTCGTTATTCACAAGCGTTTACTAGTTCTTCTCTCTGCTTTACCGCCTTCTGTGCCCGAACTTCCGTTACCTCCGTATTTTTCACCTCCGAAAACGGATTGCTGCTGTACCCAGAACCCATTTCTGCATCTCCATCGAATTTGCAGACCAAGTAACAGGGATCAATTTAGAGTTTTAAGTACTATTAGGCTACCGTTTGAAAGGTCTTCAAAGCAGTCACTATTTGGATATTATTATTGGCTCGTCCTTATCCATATGATGATGGGGCGTAATCTTATTATTTCTCTTCGACCTTATCGACTTCATGGAACACAGACAGACTCGTGGCTACAGGGACTCGTCGAGGGCAGCAAATGTGGACCAGAACATCTAATTCTCACTGGAACTGAACTGAATCTCGTCATCCGGGGAAAAGCTTCACTCTTGTATGTAATGTAGCTTCTGAGCTTTCCTTGTGCAGTAAGGCCAGGTGACTTTGAAGCGTCATTATATAATTATTACAATTTAAAACCCAATACACCCAAATGCGGGACCAAATTTGCTACGCCCAGGGCGCCCGGGCTCCCTCTGCGCAACACGCAGTCGCGCGTGGGACCCACACTTCAGGGGGGAAATGGGAATTTCCCCCCCCCGTCCCCCCTCTTCCACCTCCCCACACCCTCCCCCCCCCCCTCCGCCTCCGCCCCCCCTCCGCCTCCATCTCCCCCTCTTCCCTCCGCCTCCCTTCCCCCTCCCCTCCCCCCCCCCCCCCTTCCCCTCACCCCCTTCCCCTCCCCCCCCTTCCCCTCCCCCCTTCCCCCCCCCCCTTCCCCTCCCCCCCTCCCCCTCCCCCCCCTCCCCGCCCCCTCCCCTCCCTCCCCCCCCAGCCGTCCCTTCCCCCTCATCTCCCTCAGCCCCTTCCCCCTCATCTCCCTCAGCCCCTTCCCCCTCATCTCCCTCAGCCCCTTCCCCTTCAGCCCTTTCCGGTGAGTGAAACGGCGTTAGGCGGGGGGGCACCGAGCGTCAGGCAGGGGGCGCCGGGCAGAAGAAGGGGGCGCCGGGCGGAAGAAGGGGGGCGCCGGGCATAGGAGGGGAGGGGCGGGAGCGCCGGGCGGGGGTTGGGGAGTTGGGGGGTTGGGGAAGAAACAGAGGGGAGAGGGAGGGGGGAAATTCCCATTTCCCCCCTGAAGTGTGGGCCCCACACGCGACTGCGTGTCGCACGGAGGGAGCCGGGCGTCGCCCAGGGCGGCGTAGCAAATTTGGTCCCTCCAAATGCCCCCCTAAGGAGACTCGAACTCAAGACCTCTCTACTATAGTAAATCATACTTAATATAATTAAATCATACTTAAAGTATGATTCATTGGTTTTTTATATTATTACTATTTTTCTGCATTTACATAATCTTTTATATAGTAAATTGTCAAGTTTCTATCACTTCAATTTTATTTTTATTTTATATTAAAAACATAAGTAAGTATTTTATTGAAGATTTATCGTATTTTAAATTTTTAAATTTTTTACTGAAAATAGAACAAAAAATAATTATTAATAAAATAAAATGAACATGTTTGTATCATATTTTATTACAGTATAAGTTACTAAATTTTAATAATGTATTATTTTCTAATCATGAAAAAAGTATAACATGATAAATATCCATTTTAATTATTTTAATTATTTTTGACTTTTTATAAATGTTTTTTTTTTCGTTTTTTCTTGAGTTTCTGAAGTATACCGTCAGGTAACAGGATGCGTTTCCTTTTCCACGGGATCCTGCCCTGAATGTTTCTTGAGTACTTCAAAGTTCAAACCTTGTATTTACGAACCTAGGGTTTGGCCCTTTGGGAAGAAACTTCTCTGGTTGCTTCTCTAGGTCTCAGGCGTGCGGCCGCGTTCCTTTTGCAATCACCTGGTTATCATGTACAGGAAGAGAACCACATTTCTCACCATAAAATCGATTGCAGCCTTCAAGGTAAGGTCTCCTCTGTGCCCTAGTTTAATCTCTGATATACCCGGGAATTCCTGTTCCTCTCTCCCCTTAAAGGCCTTTACTTTATCCAGAACCCTCAGCACTGCTACGGAGAGGGCTGACCCTCATCATAGTGAGGATCCCTCTTTAGCTGATAATTCGAGTGGGTTTCAAGTAGATTACAGCCAGAACGCTGGTTCGTCACCTAGGGAGGATCTCCAAGGTGATAATGGTAGTGGTTATGGAGAACGTCTTAGACAGTTTGATGCCGTACCCGATGATTTCCATGGGCGAGGGCCTCGAAAATTTTGGAACAATACGAGTGGGTATTACGGTGAAAACGATAGACAAGTCTATGGTCAACAGTATTCATCCGGGTTTAGGAGAGAAAATTTAAGAGAGCTGCCACAGAGTGGCAATGGGTTCAGTGGGGGAAACAATAGACAAGAGTTTCAGCAGAGCTTGTCAGCGTCTAGGAGGGGAGACGTTACTGTGGAACCTGCTGGGTGCTGGAGAAGCTCCAATGGTTCTTCTAGAGAGAATTTCAGAAACTCCTTTCAGTCTGCAGATGGATCTTTTGGGCCGGGGCCGAGCACTGCCGACTCTTTTCACCAGTCGAATCCTCCTTATGGACGAAATCCAACTGAAGCTCTGCAATCTTCAAATAGATATCCCCATGATTTTACTAATGTTCCTTACAAAGACAATTTGTCTTATGTTCCTCATGATTTTAATGGGTACAATGGTGTAAATTCTCAAGTCCTTCAACAAAGTTCTAATATGAGCAAAACAGGAAGTCCTGCTTATACTTTCGGGGCAAGTGGTTATGGTAGAGTAAATGCTAGAGAGAGCAGTCAGATGAATATGGGTGAAGAAAATCCTATTGAAATTCAAGCAAAACACAATAGCTGGTATGGACAGAATTCAAATCAGTTGAAGCAGGGTTCAAATTTTCCCATAGGAAATGAAAGACATACACTATATCAACGTCTGGATTACTGTAATGGAAATCTAATGCAGAATCCAGTTAAATCATTCCAAGGCAACCTTGGAATAACTGAGCAGAAACCAGATGGCTTTTATGTACAAAACCGTGCAGAGTCACAACAAGATCCAAATGTTTATTCTAACCAAAATTCATTTAATTATTATGGAGGAGCTGGTGCTTATCAGATGCCGGAAAGTACTGCTTCAAGCAATGGAATGCCAGAAGCAGCTGAAACAACAAAACTCATGGGAACAGTGGAGGAACTTGATGAGTTCTGCAAGGAACGGAAAATGAAAGAAGCCGTTGAAGTTTTGGGTCTTTTAGCAGAACGAGGCATCATTATTGATTTGCCAAGATATCTCAATTTGATAGAAGCATGTGGCGACTCTCAATCTCCAGATGAAGCAAAAATTATACATGACCACATCATGCGGTCCATGCCACAAGCTGAGCTTTGGGTACTTAATAGAATTTTGAAGATGTATTGTGAGTGTGGTTTAATGGAAGATGCACACCGGCTATTTGAGAACATGCCTGTAAGAAACTTGACGTCATGGGACACTTTAATATCTGGCTTTGCAGCTAATGAACTTGGAGAAGAAGCTATTGATGTCTTCACTCAATTCAAGCAGCTAAGACTGGTGCCTGATGGTAAGCTTTTTATTGGGGTTATTTTTGCTTGCAGTGTTCTTAACGCAGTAGACGAGGGCATACTTCATTTTGAGTCAATGAGCAAAGCTTATGGCATAAGTCCCACGATGGAGCATTATGTTGCTATGGTTGAATTGTTTGGAAATTCAGGGCATATTGATGAAGCTGTGGAATTTGTTGAGAAGATGCCAATTCAACCAACTTTAGACATTTGGGAAGCTTTGATGAATTTTTGTAGAATGCATGGGCATGTGGAGCTAGGTGATCATTATGCTAATCTAGTGGAGTGCTTGGACTCCTCCAGGTTGTCAGAGCAATCTAAGGCAGGTCTTTTAACTGTAAAAACTTTGAAAGTCATGGGGACGAAACAAAATAAGGACTCACAGGATAAGAGGAGGATCAATAATTTTCTGGCTGGTCGTCCTGCAGATACTTTTATGCAGGAACAGATAAGATACCTGAGTCGTCAGATGAAGGAGGCTGGCTATGTGCCTGACTTCAGGTCTGCTTTGCACGATGTTGATGAAGAATCTAAAGAGGAATGTTTGCTTTACCACAGTGAAAAGTTAGCCTTAATCTATGGTGCCATGAACAGCCCTGCTAGACAACCAGTTCGTATCATTAAGAATCTTCGTATTTGTGTAGATTGTCACAATGCTCTCAAGATTATATCCAAGCTTTCAGGCCGAGAAATCATCAACAGGGATACCAAGAGATACCACCACTTCAATGATGGCCGGTGTTCATGCAAGGATTATTGGTAAGGAATGTGAAAGTATACAATTTTGTTTTATTTATAGCCAGTCAATTTATTAAATAACAATTGCAAGATTTCCTCAAAAAAGAAGCACTGCTGCAAGAAACTCAATTTTTATTAGGAGTCAGCCGTTGCTGGGTGTAGGATTTGTTGCTTCAATTTTTGTTTGAAGTGGTTATGTAATTTATCTTAGGTTATTAAAGTGGTCGATGTACCCTTAATACCTCTTCGAACTTGAAAGCAACGCCTTGCTTCAATTTTTGTTTGAAGTGGTTATGTAATTTATCTTAGGTTATTAGAGTGGTGGATGTACCCTTAATACCTCTTTGAACTTGAAAGCAACGCCGGATTTATGATAACTCACAGTTATCTGAAGTCAATTATTTTGATAGAGAAATGGAAAGTCAGCATTTCTTGATATTTTGGTTTTGCATTTCTTGATATTTTGGTTTTGCATTTCTTGATATTTTGGTTTTGCATTTCTTGATATTTTGGTTTTGCATTTCTTCATGTATGGTTATGCGCCCCATGCCTTCTCTCTGAATGCAACTACAGATTTTTCATGCGACAGAGCGTTCATTTCCCATGAACCCCTAACGTCCGCGTTTGGCCTTGAAAGAAAATAAGTTTTATGAACTTAAGAAAGATATACTTTTGCATATCTAGATGACCGGAAAATATTCTGCATATTGTAAACCAGGCTTGTGAGTTTTAAGGGCTTCCATTAGATGTTGTAGGACGTCAGACAAGGGATTGTTCAGGAGTAAAGAAATCTGATTGAAGTCAGGGACCCATTAGTTCCTTCTCCTGTTTCAGCGTTTCATTCACATACAACTGAAAGTATGTCTGCAGAACCTGGGATCAGGCTAAACTATTTTCAGAATTTGGATGCAGTTACCCCAACAAGCCCTTCTCCTCCTCTCTTCTGTCTTTTTGCTAGACAAGGGCATCTTGCCATCTTCCAACAGCGTTTTTTACCAAGGTTTACGAGACATCAAATTAGCTAACAAGGCTATGGGAAGCAGTTCATATTCGTAAATCGTACTGTAGTGATGTCGCAGTTGTGAAACTGTCGGGAGAGAGAGATTGCGTCTTCATAAGGCAACCCATTAATGGCCATCTTCCTCTCTGTCAAGCCGTTCATGTGCTTTCATTTACTCCTTGCCATTTACGTAGATCAGATATTTATAGCGTTTCTGCAACGGCAAACTTTCCTTACAATGTACTACTGGTGAAATCTCCCTTTTGTGCTTCCCAATGATAATGGGGCTACACTTTCCTTCTTTCCCGGGCATATCTCATGACCTTGTCCCCTCCTCGCCTTTTAAAACTTCAAAAGAAAAAAAAAATCCTCATTTTCTTGAATTTCCGTGACCCTGGCAATCAGTTTGCTGTTGCTGCTTGATACTTGATCCCACCATGACCAAACTAGAGATTGCTCTTCACAGGGACGCATCGATTGTCTGTTTATTGTTACAGTGGCGAACGTGCGGCCTACTGCATTCTCCTGTCTCCAATTCTGCATTGCTGACATGAAAGGAAGGCTGAACCAATCTGGGAAAATTTCAGAATTTCAGTTAAAAGTAAAAGAGAAATGGCATCTGATGAACGCTGCTCAGTCTTGTCTTGTATCGTCTTTCTCGTCAAAATTTGTACTGAGAAAAGTAAAAACGGTCTCAAACTTTGTGGGTTTTCTATTTTTCTCGTTTACGCTCACAAATGGCGGTCTGGGTTTTCATTTTCTGGTCACTGACCCCAATTTTCTTTTCGAGAGCAAAACCTTGGAATTATGGGAACAATGAATAATTCTAAGGAAGGTATAGTACAGAAGGGAAGATGGAGAGATGGACAGAGAAGAAACGAAGAGTTTTTACAGGCTCTCTTCCTGTACCTGCAGCTGCGTCTGCAGTTGCCCCTGCTGCTTTGCTCCTCTTCTAGTCTCCACCACCGTCCGTTCGTGGGAATCGCAGACCTGGGTCCTGAACTTACACCCGAACTTTCTCGTAAACGAGCTCCACCCACCTCCTCCCCCTCCTCCTCCTCCGGCGGCTGCGGCGACCGCCGCCATCGTCGACTTATCGATCTTCTCTATCGCCTTCCTCATGGTCGAGCACTCCCGTTCCAGCTCGTTAACCCGGGACCTCATGCTGTCCATGTCCAGCCGCAGCACCTGGTTCTCCCGTACCGCGGACCGCCACCCGACGCCCTCCGTCGTCGCCGCGTGCGCCGGCGTGCCGTCCCCTTCCATGCCGGACGGACGGGCCGAGTCCGGCACCGCCGCGACGTCGGCGGCGAGGAGGGAGCCGGCGATGGCGTGCCGGAGCTGGAGCTGCTCGAAGAACAGGACCTGCACCACCGCGCGCAACGGTAGCCGCTCGTTCTGCGCGGCATGCGTGCACGCCTCCAGTGTCAGCTTCTGGCAGTCCATCGCCCCGCAAAGCTTCTCCCGTTCTTCCTCCGATATCCATGGATGCGCCTGCCGAACACCGAAAATTACTATTTTATCCTCCTCTTTCTCGAATTTAATGAATCTATATATATAAACGTGGAAATCGGCTATTTCGCATATTATTTTGCTTGGGTACTCTTCTCTTCTTATATCGTTTATGCGTACCCTTCATATCGTTACATTAAGTTTGAATTTTTACGTACCCTAGTTCCTAAGAATTTTTTTTTTTTAAAAAAAAAAAAAAAAAGGAAGGATATTGAGAACATTTACGAGGACATTACTGGCAAAAAAGAAAGACGAGAAAAGGCGCGGCGGCTTTTAATACTGGATTAAGAGAATTAAGATTAGTAATTGCTAATGCTGAGTTACTAACCTTGAGGTAAACGTCGACGGCGCGGTAGAGTCCGTCGTCGAAGAGCCTGGCGTGATCGGGAAGCGCGACGGCGAGATTATAAAATTTCTCCGGCTTGAGATTCGCGTCGGAGGCGATCTCCGACAGGTACCCGTCGATCAGTTTTCCGACGAGGATGACGGGATTCACGGACGGCGACCGCGGCGCCGGCGCCGGCGCATCGCCTTCGGCCGCCGGATCAGTCTCCATCTCCGGCGCCGTCGCTCTCTCGTCGGATCCTTCCAAGAAATACGCGAGAATCCTCTCCACGCAGTCGACGTCGTAGAGCGTCTCGATCAAGTAAGAGTAGCTAGGGAGCAGGAGGTCGTCCAAGGTCGCGAGCTCCAGCTGCGACGCGATTTTCTTCTCCAGCACGGTTTTGCAGCTCGGGGAGGCGTTCAGTATGTTGGCCGTCTTGAGGAGGCCGAAGAGGAATCTCGTCGAGGAGGCGGAGCTGGAGGTCTTGTGTAATGGTAGACTGCAAACTACCGTTTCGAGGAGCTCTCGCTGCTCGGCCTCGGAGGCGAGGGAGGTGGAGGCGTGTTTGCGACTGGATCGGGAGGAGAGACCGGGGATGGACCTTTTGGCGTATGAGATTAGGGATCCCTCGATGATCTCCGAGCTCAGATCTCGAGCTTTCATGGCGGAAATTAGGCGTTTGTAGAGCGGTAGACTCAGGAGAGTCAAGTCTTCGATCCAGGTGGACTCGGAGGCGGCGGACCGGGTGGAATTATTCTTGCGACGCGCGCCGGTGTCGATTCCGTTCCACAGAACGGTATTCGAGAGTGGTGGTGGATGATGATCGGAGAGCTTGTCGCTGACGGGCCAGCCGAAGAGGGAAGGATCCGACGAGGAAGCCCTGGCGGCGACGGAGTCGATGCAACGCTGCGCAATGCCTAGGGTTTCGGCCATCGGCATCAGCGCCTCGCAGGATTTGAGGGTCTTTACCGAGTCTCGGATGCTTCGGAGAACGGATTGGGAGAGGAACCTCTCCGTCTTGGAGATGAGGTTGTCCTCGGAGAATTCCTCCGTCATTTCGAGGTACTCCCCGGCGCAGCGCAGGGGGGCGACGTTCGTCGCCGTCAGGTCGATCTTCACGCCGTAGCAGAACTTCGCGGCGGTCTCGAACGTCTCGGAGCCGCCTGGGAAGTCCGGGAGCGAAATGTGGCAGGGCTCTTCCACGACTTCTTCGTCGTCTTCTTCTCCTTCTTCTCGTACGGGCTCCGCTTCCGTGCCGGTGCCTCTTCGTTTCCCGGGATTCGCTTCTTCCTCTGTGATTATCTGGTGGAGCTTCCTACTTTTTGACATTAAAGGAAACTGGGTATACAAAAACACAGCGTTAATTTTTTTTTCAAAAATCTGGAACAGATCGTGAGCTGCCTGGGTATAAGAAAAGAGTAGAAAAGGGAAGGAGAGAATTTCATTTCTCCCTCACCCACCTTATGCAGATGGAAATTCATGTCCTCCACCTCGATCACAATGTCGCTCGGCAATCCCGTCGTACAAAACCTGCAAAATGCCCAGCGAAACATGAACGACCGGCTCATCCGAATAATCGGAATAACCCCGCATTTTCGAGACAGATATATTACTCACCATGCTTGACCTTTAGAGCTGGGCTTCTCCGTCGACATTTTCTCCCAAAACAGAGCAGATTCTTACTCCTATATATCTGGGAAAGCTACTGGGCGGTATTCAGTATCAGAAACTGAGGTCGAAAGAAACAAAACTCCTCCGAGTTCGCAACTGTTCCTTCTTCATCAGACCCCGAACGACGACACCCTTCAGTAAATTAAACTCCCGCTAAAAGCCTGTGTCTAAGGCCCCCCCCTATTCCCTCCCCCCCTCTGGCCTCTGCAGATCTGAAACACTGTAACAGAAAAATGGAAAAGGGAAAGCGGTGGCTCAGGCTCAGCAGAAAAACCGATTTCTAGAAATCTTTGGTCGCTTTCTGCGGAGATAGTGCCCTCCAGAGAAGATAAATCCTTAAAAGGCAGAGCCCGGGGCGAGAACCCCCGGGGCTTCTTTTAAGGAGCGATTCCCACCTCCAGATCAGACAAACAGCGTTTGAACAAAAACAAACATGAAAAAGCAGGCTTTTCTGATATTTCCCAAAATTCTCTCAAATTTAGGGAACTAATTAAGCAGCTGCTTACATTACCAGCAAAGGGAGCTCAGAACGAAACCAGTTTTTTAACATCTGTGTCATATATATATATATATATATATAGTACGCTTCGATATGCCTGCCAACTGGTTCTCTTCTTCTCCCCTCCCATCTCTCTCCGATTATTTAATACCGAATTTCGATTTACGTTTCTGCTTGTTTCAACGTAATTGGGCCCTCTCACGTCTCTGCTATTTTTGAATTTTTTTTCTTTTCACAGGCTTGGATCCCTCCTCATCAATTTCTCATCTACTCCCTCTCCAAGGCATTTAAGGTGTGGAAGAACGGTGGCAGAGGAGCAGTACTAAGCAGTGACAGTCTTGGGGGAAGGCAGGAAAATGGGAGTAGGTGAGAATGTGGGAAAGAAATCTGGGGCCTTGCGAGGAAAAAGGAAAGCAGAAAGAAAGAGACGATTTGATTTTTTACTAAGGCGACCGAACCACTCCCTTTGTATTCTAATGGCGATTTGGTTTCCAAGGTAATCATATCCTTTTGACTCTGTAAATGAAGCTGTGTCTCTAATCATTCTCTTCTAAATACAAGAAGATGGCTAACGTGACTTCCCGTCATAATAAGCGCAATGATCTCTATTAATGAGAAAAGGAATATTGTTTACTCACCCTTCCGGCCCTTCCCCTTGTTCGACAAAATGCCTGAGAGAAGTCATATCGGGTATGTTTCCAAACCTGCAAATAAAGTCACCCCCACCACACTCTCTGGGACCAGTAGTGTCAGCTTGGAGGGGGCGTCATAATTCAGGCTTGCCTCTCTCTCTCTCTCTCTCTCTCTCTCTATATTTAATGAGGATTCAATTCTCTTCCTCCCTTTTTTTCTGATCAAATGAAACATTTGGAATCCTTCTCTTTAATTGCGTACCCAGCGTCTCTGAGCCGTCACTGGAATGGAGTACTCTACACAAAGATAGAGATGTGGGTACACATTTAAGGTGAACGGTAAAAGACCCTCTCGCTTGGGTGAAGTGGGTGGGGGGCGAGGAGGCCAGGCGGTTTTGGCAGTATTGTGCGACGTTAGCCGTTGGTGTTTCTTGTTTTGTAGTTTTGCAGTGAGGTTACGCGCAAGGGCGAGACTGGAATGCGACCAAAGATGACACGGAGCCTTCACTTTTGAAGGTACAAACAAATTGGCCATGTCTCATACCTTGTTTTGTTATTGCGAATAAGTTAATGTCTTTGATATATTTCTGATCAGCGCGAAGAGATTAGCATAATTCTTATAGAATCCATATATGAGCCCTACCTAACTCGGCCAATTAAGCTTGGAAAATGAAGTCGATCGAGATTAAGATTGATTACGATGCCAAGAAAGAGGCATCTAAATAAGTGTATATATATATATATATATGAGCTTGGAAACAGTACTTGCAATTTGGGTTCTGTTGATCATGAATGGATCATTCTGGGGTTTTCTAGCATTCATGAGACTGCAAATTAACAAGGGTTTATTGTATCAACGGGAGTGACGTTGATAGATTTATTACGCACAGAATCAACGAGAGTTGATTTCATTATTGCCGTCGCTTTTGATCCATCTTCGTCAGTTCTTCGCTGCATCAGCTGTAAGCAGCGTCAATATTAATTAGAATTAAGGATATGGTTAGATACCTCCCTGACTAAACTGTAAGGTTTTGTTATAATTTGCACGCACACTTAAAGAGTCTGTTAAGAACAGAACACTGACCTAGCTTGCAGGATGAATTCCCCCGCTGCTTCGACGGCTGGGGTGTTTTAGACGTAGCAGAAATCCCAGGCCATGATTTACACATGCAATGCTTTCCTTCGTCGATGCTGCCGTAAACGGACGCGACGTGCCTGCCGCATCCGTTCCACGAAAACTTCCCGCACTGCTTGCACTCCACCTTGAAGCACATCTCTCTTCCCCTTCCTCTTCTACTCGAGACTTCAGAGATTCTCCTTTTTGTATTCCATGGGCGACATTGGTATCATCGACCTTTTTTCTGTTGTTTTCTTCCTACTTCATATACAGTTCACACCTGCATTGTGCATCGTTTTTCTGCTGCTCAATTCCCGATATCATCGACATCTATTGTCCCATTGTTAGCTGCTGCTTGCTCGTTCGTGTTGGTAGTAACGCTTGCAATATTATTCATTCCTACTACGATAGGTGCTGATGATATTCCCAAATATCGAAAACATTGTAAGCAAATCGTCAACCCGTACTCGTTATTAACCAACCATTCGAATGATCTTTGACCAATATCTTAACGGTTTAGGGCGGCCTTCAATGTCTGTGAGGGCTTCTCATACGATTCGTACAGGGGAACGACCAAGTCGCTAAACCAAGCACGCATAAGACTAAAACAACCTCAATGGCGTGGCCACTAGTAAATTTACAAACAACAGCTTAGCCTAACTTTAAGATATAGGTGAAACGTAGCAGCTTTGTTACAAAATGAATTAGATCAATTTTGACATCTGGAAGAGCAACGGTAAGATGTGTGAGAATAGCTATGTGTCCAACCTACACAAGGATTAATCATATATATACCTCAGCACAACACGAGAGGATTACAACTAAAATTACCTGTTTTAAATATTTAGTAGCAATCCACTCTTGTATACTCTAATTCTGCAGGTCCAACAAAATCTACAGAAGCAAAGTGAAAGGAGTTTTCGCTGCTGCATCATTCCACTGCAGGCTTTTTGGCCGGAGGTTCTGCAGTTATTGGCTTCACACTTGCACGTTTAATACCCCTTCCCACCACACCAAGATCAGTGATGGTGCTCCCGCCTGCACTACTAGTAGCACCGGTCGAAACTGTAGGAGAATCCACTCCTGCACCACCTAGAACCCGCCCAACCTCCGACGAAGTTTGCGGGACAGTAGGACCTTTAACTTCAGTATTGCTGTTAGACTTGGAACCCACAATTTGCATGATTTCTGATAGTATCGATTTTGGGTTCTGTATGGCCTGCTGCAGGTCCTCGTGCTGCATTTGCCAACAGAAATAAATAAATAAATAAATAAATAAATAAATAAAAAATAATAAAGACAAAAACACATTGTTGTAAAGCAAGAAGCCTAAAGCATTAGCAAAAGAATTTCCCATAAATCAAAAATCATAACTCACCTTCTTTTCCAGGTCATTTAAGAGTTCAGTAAGTGTCTCTATTTCTTTCACCTTTGAAGCCATACCCACACCTTCTTGATCATTTTCCAGATTAACCCCAGCAACTGGACAATTAAGAGCTGCATTTGTAGTTGAACCAGCCTGGTCAGTTGTTTCACTTTTCAAGCATTCCACTCGGGCTCTGCATATTGAAATTGCCTTCTCACAGTATGGAAGAGCTTCATCAGTCCTGGAAGCGACTTCAAGAACCAAGCATATTCTAAAGTTCCTGAAAGTTGTGTCAAGGATGCTAACAAACAAACAAACAGAAATTCCAAGAGCAACTATACTCTTAAACGAACAGAGAAACAGAATAGGAATGCCGCCCATCAAATCTATTGACTGGAATTGTCTCAGTTGCAGAGGTTCAGTTAGAGAGCAAAGATAAAGCCTATAAGACAACAACAAAGAGGGTAGCATAGGAGGGCACCACAAAAGGAATACTACGACAAGCCAAAGAGGAAAACCATCGTATGACCCCTAATTGAAATTGACAGGCCATAAAGAATGATATTTTGTCAGCGACTATAAAAGCCACTCAGCTTACAGGTTTTTAGGTCAAGAACCCAATTCATAACAGATATAATACATGGAAAATAAAATTGGGCACTGCTCTTCTGGCAATAAAAAGGTACAAAATTATACCTTGGCTTATAAAGTGGTGATTTAGGGATTGGCTGCACAAAATCCTTATAGATAAGCTTTGAGTCCCAAACTCTTTGAGGTAAGAACAATTCTCTTAAAGGGAGAGCCCTAATTACTAGAGATAACCTTTCATTTTGGGTACACATTCCTGAAGAGATTCAGCCTAACAGCCACCAGAAACACTGACCATTGTGCCTGTCCTGCCTGGAATGATTCTTGTCAACTGCACAATCACCCCTTTGGTTTCAGGAAGCCTTTGACAATCTAGTTAAAGAAGTCTTCTGCATCAGAAAAAGGTTGATGACCACAATAGTGCAGACGAATTCATACACAGGTCCAATAACCATAAATTATATAGACCGTACATAAACTTAGAAGTTCCAAACTGATAAAAAAATACAGAAATTTGTGGAGTATATAAGGAGCAACATATTCAATAACCACCAATTTGCACCCAAGAAACATCCAGCTGTTTTTTTTTTAGGAAAGAAACAGCCAGCTGTTACAACATGCCTAGTTTTAGTCACACTGATTAGTTCAGTAGCAGAAGTTCCTGGAATAACATATCCTCACTTTGAATTGCATCAACATAAAGATAAGAAGCCAATGCCTCTTCCTCATTATTTTTTTCCTCTTATAATCACAAAATGTATATCTCTAAGTTTTTGTTCTGCAATGTCAGATTTGCTTCAGCTTTAATGAAAAATAAGATACATAAAAAAATGTATAACATGTTTTAACAAAGTACTAGACTCAAGGATCAACATTTCAGCAGATACCACACTTTTCTAAAGCTCACAGAACCACAAGCAATAGAACCAAATATTTAAGTAAAGGCTTCAAGTAAATGAAAGCTCTACCAAATGGAGGATACAACTCAGCTAAGTGCCGGTCATTAGATTCAACCAATCGTTGCAGCATAGACAAAGCTTTTTGATAGTCACTTAAAGAAGTCTCAATATCCTCTGCAAAATTAATGAGAACAACCATATCACATGAACATCCCTAACTATGCAATGGAAAGCAAAGTCCATCAAGATCAACAAACCTCGTTCCAGAGCAACCTCTCCCAGTGCTGACAAGATATCCACTTTCATAATTGAATCTTCTGGCAACTTCTCAGAAATTGCCCTAGCTACATCTAACAATTTCCAAGCAAGGTCTAAATCAGAGTCATCTTCATCAGCTTCTTCCAAATCTTCATCTTCATTGCCCTCTTCATCCTCTTCCTCATCTTTGCTGCTGCCACCTGCAGCTCACTCATAAGAAAAGGGCAATCACAAGTAAGTCTTGGAAAGAAAAGTCCACAAAGTACATAAACAATTTGGTTGAATTGGTTATTCATATGCAAGTAAGCAGCCACATGTGTCTGGTGAGAATTGTACCACTCACACATGCACATTAAACAACATTTCATGTAAATAAAATTTTAATTTAACAACATAACAGCCTTGAAAAATGTATTTATCCAGCATACAGCAATGTCGATTCACTAGTTACAGAAAGAATGAATAATAGTTTTGGTATTATAGAATAAAAATGCAAATGGTACGGACCTTCTTCTTGTTCTGTCACACTGTGACTGGAAACACACTCTTGTTTGTCATCAGTGGCAGCAGGAGTTGAAGAGCCCTCACCATTTTCTCCACTCTTCAGAGAAGCAGTCTCTTCTTTCCCATCAAGAGCAATAGGAGCAGCAGAACATTCACTTGTCTCCCCATTTGATGTTTTATCAGCCTCAACATTTCCATTTTCGGATTCTTTCTTAGGTACATGTGCCAAAGGGTCAGCTTCTTCCTGAGCCTTGTAAAGGAGTGTACGCCCATATTCATAATAAGCTTTGACACACTCTGGAGCGAGCTCACCATAATGTGCAACACTACCCAAAAGAAATAAAACTTTAACTCATTGTTTGAGAGGATAATCACTATAACAGGGAAAATCAGAAAAGTGAAAAACCATTAGACAAGGTTAGTGGCACACCAAATCGCGATCTCCACATTTTACAGTGGTACTCACTAGTAATATAGCAAGGGGATTGGGGAGAATACAACTGGTACAGAAACAACGAAGACTATATTCTTCAAGCCATCTCTACCAGCCTAAATGAATCTAACTCTGAACAACGCGCATGATAGTGGGGAAAGGTATCAACTTTAAAGAAAAATTAGTAAAACGAGGACAATGGAAACGAATCGCTAGTCCGCTCCCGCATGCAACGCTACAAAACTCCAGCGGCATTCTTCCCCTTTCAAGCTTATTATTGTCGGGTACTCCATTCAAATGAATAAATAAATAAATTAATGACACGCTCCCCCGTTAGTCGGCTAACACAACTCGTGAATCACTACCTCGACGTAAGAATCAAAGCAACACCAACAAAACAGAAACAAATAATAAAAGAAGACAACCCTAAAAGAAGAGCAAAAACCGAAAGATTAAGAGAAAAAGAAAAGACAGATATCACCAAAACAGAATAAACCCTAACTGTATTTCAACCGCACGACTCAGGCAATCAACAGCAGGAGCATAATCACCGGCCCTTCGAAGCCCAATTCCCTTCTCGATCAGTTCCCCAGCATAATGCAGCGTTTTATCCTGACCTTCATCCCCGGGAAGCGAACCCTCATCTCCACTCTCACCCGAACCCTCCCCATCTTCCTCAACAGCTCCGTCCTCCACCTCCGGTTCCGCGACTTCGTCCTTCCCCCCTGAGCTCACTTCCTTGGGCTGGATTTCCTGGGGCTCCAAAGCCGAGGACATCGCATTCGAAGCTTCTTCCGAAGAAGAAGCCATGGCGGTAACGCGTGCTGGCGCTCGGCTTCTTGGCGGAAAAAATGCTTTGAAATGTGCAATTCGCGTCCGTCAATGGAGGGCTTTCCCGCATATTTATACCAGAACCAAACGGAGAAGATCGGACGGCTCTTGTTAAACATCAGTCACTTTTCCTTGGGATTACGAGCGCGCCGCGAAAATAAGTAACGTAAAGATCGCGAATCATAAAACGGAAAATTACTTTATTGCCCATGTGGGTACTGTTTTTGCGGTAAATTTGAGATTTGATGTCCTAATAAGAATAATTTCCCGGGAATTTTATTTTGGTGGCCGTGGCGCAGCAGGCAGCGAACAGGAAAAATTAACGGAATCGCCATGGCTTCTGGTGTGGCTTCCGGCCCATTCGCGGCCCTTCGCATCTTCTCTCCTTCCTTCCCGCAGCGTAGTTCGAGCTCGGCAGCTTCCTTGAGGAGAACCTCTATACCGTTTCAAGGACGAGGTCAGGGCTCCCGAAAATTGTATTGTCAGAATAACTCGAGGCCAACCGATTCATCTACGGAGGTTGATTCCCCTTGTGTTATCCTGTTGTTTATTAATGTTTTTTGTGTTATCTGAACTTGTGAACGGTTGAGACTGGACTAGATATTTCTGGGTTTTCTCCTGGTATTGTTGTTGTTGCATTTTTTTACGGTTTAGGTGATCGCGTTTTGTTTCTACTCGTGCTGTGTTTTGGACAGTTTTGAAACGTAAAGCTTGCGAGCTTCACAGAAGTTTAAGGGGTTTGTAATGGTGGATTCTAGTGGGTTTGTTGGTTTCATCTTTGTTTCCTTAATTTCTGATATTATTTTGTCAGGAAGAGTTGCAGGTCGAACCCAGTGTATCGACGGAAAATTCCGGACCTGTTCCAACTGCTAGCTCAAATGGTGAATTTGCTGCAATGCCTAGTAAAAGCATCAATAGGCGTATTGCGGTGGCCTCTACGGCTTCTGCAGTTGGCCTTTTCTTGTCAACAAGGTTAGATTTTGGTATTTCATTGGGGGATCTCACTGCTAATGCAATGCCTTATGAACAGGTCAGTTGACATCTGCAGACATCAAAGGACTTGTTATCACCAGCTTCCTTTTGTAATCTTGTTGTTTGTGTTTGATTGCGAGTGTGCCCATGTTGATTGTTGGTGAGAGGGTGAGGAAAAGATCAGGAAGGCAGGGAAAGTTCGGTACTTGCAAACTTGTATTTAGCATGGGAGTACTGAAAATTTACTAGTCTGTAGATCTTTACTATGGCCTGGCCACGCTTGATTTATTTTGTGTAGGTGTTGCTGTGCACTGACATGTAGGGATATAGGTGTTTCTTATGTGTTGTAACTGTATCATTGTGGTGTATGAGGTTTGCTGTGTGCTATAAAAGAAACAGCTTATGAACTACCCTATTGAACTTAAAAGTACAGGCAGATTTGTTGATCTACTTGTGCAAGTTTCCTCGTGCAATGCAGCTTAGGCTTGTGCTCTTCAAGGGAACTGTAATGAATATTGTGCTCTTAAGGGACCAAGAGTAGTAATCTGTAATAACTTTTGGTTTTTGTTCTAGAAATTTCTTTATTGTTCAAATCTGTGAATCATCAATAACATAGCAGCAATTGAAAATGCCTAGCTTCGCAGAACTTTTTTTTTTTTTTTTTTTTTGGTATTTCATTTTATTCTTTTTCTCCCTAATATTGTAGGCTCTATCAAATGGGCTGCCCACTGTTGTGGAATTTTATGCTGATTGGTGTGAAGTCTGCCGAGAATTGGCTCCAGATGTATATCAAGTTGAAAAGCAGTTCAAGTAATCCTTCCTTACCCTTAAAAAAACTGCTTAGAATAGTTAAATATAATAAAGTAACTATGTTGGTTTGTTAAAAGAGATTTATACCTTATGGGAAAGGATTTGAAATGGTTGAGAAGCTATCTAGTGATCTGGTCTCTTCTGATTTCATTTACTAGAGGGTTAAATCATTTAGTATAGATAGTATCTGATGGAATCTAATTTTGGGATTGATAAGAATAGAATACTATTTATACAAGCTATATTTAGCTCATATATGCCATTGTTCCATCTTCATATGGTCAAATTTCTAATAACTTTTTAGTCTCATCAATCTGTCGATGGATGTTTAGCAGTCAACTGCCACATTCTGGTTTTGAACTGATTAAATTGATAGACTACCTTAGTTTAATGTTAATTAATCTGACAAAAGTGGGTTAGTCATTTGATGATTTTCAAACTTTGTACATTTGCCTTCAGGGACCAGGTAAATTTTGTTATGTTGAATGTTGACAACACAAAATGGGAACAAGAATTGGATGAGTTTGGGGTGGAGGGTATACCTCATTTTGCTTTTCTGGACAAAGAGGGAAACGAAGAAGGCAATGTGGTGGGAAGGCTTCCTAAGAAGTTTCTGCTCGAAAATGTAGTTGCCCTCGCAAATGGTGAACCTTCAATTCCTCATTCCCGTGTTATAGGTCAATACTCTGATACTGAAGCAAGAAAAGTGCATCAAGTTGTTGATCCAAGAAGCCATGGTTAAAGCATGTCATCCACTTATAGATGGTATCTCATTTGGCCTGGGGACGTGCATGAGGTATCACCTCCCTCCTTCCCTCTCTTCCTCCTTTCCTCCTATCCTCCATCTGTCCTATTTATTAATTCTTTTATGTTTGCACTTGGCCCACTCTAAGTATTTCATTTTAAGCAACACATCATGTCTGGCTTGCTATTCTGAGTTCATACTTGTCTTTGCATGTAGGGTGGACTCTCCCTTATGAAGTTCTTCCTGGTCTGCGCCTAAACTCTATAAGACGCAGTGGTTCTTTTTCTTCTTTATTGTACACATAAAAACATACTACACACTGTTTTCTGAATGAGCTCCTAATTTCTTCTTTGTATACTTTTGTTGCTGAGCTCCTAATTTCTGTAAGGATTTTGTTTGGCTTCTGAGAGAGGCCTAAAAGTCAAAGTATTCCAGGTCTTGTGTTTTTCTTCATCATACTGCTAGAGTACACAACTTATGCTCGTCATATCCTTTCCTGCTTCAGTAACTTATGATTGCAAGAATGGCCAGAAGACAAGTGCCTGCAAGAATGGACACCATTAATGAACGCCTAATAGCGGTCTTGCAACTCTCTTTAGAGAATTGAGGTGAATCATTAATTGCTTATGATTAGATGATGTAGGTGGGTCGTTAGTTAGTGAACTCTTCAGCTATTCTTCATGGCTTATGTAAAAGTTGCCTTTTCAGCTTATTCCTCTCTGTGTATTGGAAATATAACTTGTTATTGACATACATGTATTGCAAACAATGCCTTCTAGCATTCTGGGAAATGCCCACCAGGTCCCCCAAAGTAGAAGTTTCTACCCCATCTGGGATCACGACTCATTCCGTGATCCCAGACTCTATACCATCCTTTATCCAAGTAATACATTGTATCTGGGGGAGCATCGGCGAGCTCCTTCTTGCTGTTCAGTACTTTCATAGCCTTTATAAAGCATGAGATCTGCCATCCATACTTGGCGTCCATGCCACTGCCCATTGGAGGATACTCTTTCAGCGACTCTCCTGTGGATTACTGCCTTCTCTCTAAAAACATCAGGCCTTTGGGGATTGTAAACCTCACCTCCCCACTGAACCATATTTATTTTGTCGTTCAAGTGATTGAAAAGTTCCTTTGGCCAAAATCCCAATGGCTCGTTTCTAATAAGCAACCACCATGCTTTTTCGTTTCTAATAAGTTTCAGCACTTCAATGAATGTTTATTTTTTTCAATGTTACATTAATGTTTTGGTTTGATAAATTTGTCTGTGATTAATACCTTGTATATATGGACTGGGATGTAGAACTGTCTTCCATGAAGCACTGAAACAGGCAGGCTGTATGGCCACGCCCACAGGGTGCTTTTTGTTTACAGAAACAAAACCAGGGCAGAATATGTTTATGCAGCCAGTGTTACGATGTCCATCTGCCTGAAAGTTCAAAGAATTGAGAAAATGAGCCAGAATTTAGTTGAAGAGGAACAAAATGTTTGCTGTCAGATATTACTAGATGGGAGTTTCTTCAGTACTTAACTGTCCAAAATGCAAAGAGCCGAGGTTGACGGTCACCAAATATCTGTCCATTTACCTGAAGTGAATGGTGTCAGCTCAGAGAACACTTACAAGACATGAACTGAAATTTCCTCTACTCAAACATGGAATAGGAATCTGGAAGAAATATAACTGGCAACTTCGAAGTTCAGACGATCTCATTTTCAAGAAAAAAGTAAAGGGTGGGAAAATTGTCACTCAATGATGTTCCTCTTGCTACTCACCGTCCAACCAGCTTCAACAGTATTTAGTTCATTTCCAGGATCGCCAATGAGCCACAACTGGGCACTACTGTACTTTTCATCATATTGAATGTCAGGCTTCCACACATAGATGTCTGGTGCTGTACCGTAGAATTCACCTTCTCTACCTTTGGTTCGTATTACACCCCACTGAACGTTTCAATGGAATATCATTAGCTCTCAAAGAAAAGTTTAGCTTAATTGGTGCTTCTAAATAGTAAGAAACAGTTAACTGAAATACATGATAGGAATGCCAAGGTTCTAAAAGTTTTGTCAAAGAATAGTTTCACCACCAGCTTCATTGAAGAAAACAACAAATCCCAGCGATGGTAGCAAGACATTAAAAAAACCGAGCTTCCTTGTTGCGGCAACCATGAGGGAACTGCCTGGATTCTGGAAGAACCACACCAGGCCTGCGTGGAGATAAAAGGCCAGAACCAGAGCAGCTTTCTGTCTCTGCAACTGAAAAAGAGAAACAGCCAAGGGCGTTTTCTACTGAGTTGATAACTGACCTGATATTGTGGGAAACGAGAAACAAGATTTAGAGGACATTGTTTAAGAAGTTAACCAAATGAAGGATGAATTTGATGACAAGGTAGATGGCTTCTTTATTACATAAGGTCACTAGCTCTTACAGTGGTTTTGTGGCAAAACCGGGAAGGTGGTGAATGGTGAAGGTCTCTTTCAGTTTCAGAGCTTCAGTTGAGCATTTTCATATGCGGTCCAGTGTAGATCGATGGACCATTTAACCGCTCCCTGTACACGCATTTGGTCCAGTGAGCTTCAGTTTCAGAGCTTCAGTGTAACAGCTCGCCAAAAATAAGCATTTGATCCTAAATAATTAGATAAATAAATAAATAACAACCATATTATAAACCCAAATTAGAAACAGTGCAAATGTTCTTCGAAATGATTCTAATGATTTTGCACACCTCTCAACGACTAAAAATTTGAGTCCATTGAAAGCGCTTCATCGTCATCGAATTAGTCGGTGAGGTTTCCGGTTTCCGGCGGAGAATATATCTGAGCAGGGCTTACAGAAGTAGCAGCAGTGCTTACGGATGGGATATACATTTATACGGAGACGACTTCGTTCATAGGAGATATTATATGTTCCCTGATCCACTCATATATGAAATATGAAAAGATTAATATTCCACCATGCATCAATATTATATTGCTTGTCTGCGTTTTCCGAGTAACTGTACAAATGTACAAAATCAGTACCTTTCAGCTACAGGCCTAGAAGGGAAAAGCCTGAGAAGAAAAGTAACCAAAGACCACAAGCAAACAAGCCCAAGAAATTGGAAAACTACAACCAAGGAGACCAGAGACTGACTCCTCTCAAAAAATGCTGGTGACTTCGGCATCTCTTTCATTTGTAACAGTAACGTCTCAATGAAATTTGCAGCTTTGCTGAGTTGGTAGAGTCTATAAACCTGTCAAATTAATCAGTTCATAATTGTTATAATTTTTATCTTACAACATAATATTAGCCTCAAATCTATCTCACACACAGTAGAATTAGTTAAAATAGAAGACATACCTCGAAAAGTATTGGAACTAGGGGCCAGCACGAGGATCCACGCTCCTCAAGCTTTGTTTCAATCAGATATTGAGCAACACATCCTAACAGGAAGGGTGCAACCGAGGCAAAGGCTGGTAAACCAATCACTGGCCAGACAACAAAAACAGCAAGTAGGGGAGCCACTATTTTTAACCCCATCGTGAGGAAAGCAGACAATAGGTATCCTCTTAGACCTGTGATGAGGCTCCATCTCTTTGAACTGAACTCAAGGTATGGCTTCTGCACATGGTCTGTGATAAAGAGGAATGTGCCAACCCCAAAATAAAATATCACGTCTGCAAAAAACGACGTAATAGTTTCTGCAAATGTTTCGATAGACAAACAGGTCAGGTTTCACATCAGAGAGAAACCACACAATCATCAATAATTCCATGTAGAAATTAAAAAAAGATAAATGGGAGATATAGAGTTCAAACTCAAACAGCTCTTCTATTGCAACTGGGTTCCATTTATTTCATTCTAGTCATTCGAACCATCCATATCCTTAAAACACAAGGTTCATATTAAGAGGTGTTTGTAGGTATTATCCAAAGCCTATTACGCACCTGCATAGATGTATGCTTTGTCTCATCACAATCATGTTAAATCACATCTCCTACAATGCCCCAGTGAACCCACTCAAACAGGTACCCTACACCAGAAACTGAGGGCACTGTGACAGAAGTCAGGCTACAATGACAGTAATACAATGAGGCCACTTGTGACTGCAGATAGTAGATAGAGCTTTAACAATTCAATCATTTACAAAGGATGTTACTCTGAGGCTTTGGCATGTATATCATGAAATCATTGAACATGCTCCACAGTCTTGAGGTTTGCCTCTGCATCTCGCATGCTTTATTTCACTGGTCATTAATTAATATCCATCAATTCAAGCAAGAGGTCCAACTCATTTTGACATCAAAGCCTCTTTTTCATGTTGAACTATCCCTCCATCTATAAAATTGGTTTTCCTCATTTTTCCTTGTTACTAAGTTTCTTTCTTAAGATAACGTCATTTACATATCTAAGAAACTAAACACCTGCTGTTACTGTCTTCATACAAGGGTAACAAAATACTGAAATGGCGAATAGCATTTCAGACTCCTTCATAAAGGCAGTTAAAATTCTCTACAAAATTTAAATCTCAGCTCCAAACTAGAAACATGTACAAGTGATTTCGAGAAAAGAAAAATTACAAGTTATATATTAATTGAACCTTGAAGACATGTGCAAGTCATTTTCAAATAAATTTTTTGTAATTTAAAAAAGATAGGAGCAAGTCTACAAATAACCAGTGAAAGTCATGAAACATCCAGGCCTTTGAGAATTTTGTGAATCAAATAATATATAATTAGTCAATTTTTAGAAAAAAATTCAAAAATTTTGAATATCATAAGTTCAACCATGGAAAAGACCTCAAATATAATTAGAAAACATTTGAGGAAGAAAGAGTTCAAATATCTACCTGCAAGGATGGGATCGTTTACAATTGCATAGACAACATTGTCAAGGATAAACTGTGGAAGCACCAAAGAAGATATCAGAGCAACTGGACCCAAAATCCACATTAATGAACCCGTATTGTCCTTGAAAGGTGATGAAATTAATTCCCTTTCTTCCAAAAGCTCATGAGTTAATCCATTGAAAGAAACAACACCTGACTTGCCGCGGAAGGACTCCCTACTGAAAAAAGCCTTGCCACCAGCAGCCAAACTAGTATTAATCTTGCAACGAGAGTCTATTGAAGTTTGTTGTAGTACTTCATCATTGCTGGAAACAGATTGGTCAGAGATACCTTCCACATTTGAATCAGGTAAATAGCAGACCACATTCCTTCTCTTGGGTGAAGCAGCAAACTGAAGAACTGGCCAAATCCCTGCAAATTAGTAATCTATCAATGACATATTGAAGTGGCAATTGATGAGAAATTACTGCAAATAAAAGATACCGAAACTTAATAAATCCAAAACTCTTTTTAATGGGGTGATATCATCAAACCAATCAAATGATTTCTTGGATTCGTTTAAAGCTCCCAAATGAAATTTAAGCTTCTGAGGAGATTTTGTATATAGCGCCTTCACAAGGTGAACACACGCTGAGCAGAGCATATACAGGAGAGAAAATCCTTACTTCTTTCAAAGTGACCAGGTCCCCTATTTTCTCTTTTTCTGAAGCTCTGACTCAGTTTGCTCCAACAGCAGCTGGTCTTGCAAGCCTATCATTCCATAATGCAACAAGGATTTCAAGATTCAAAATGCAATCACACTGTTACAGAGAAAAGAAAAAAAAAAGAAATGGAAAAGAATTTTTTTTTCCTGGTCTATACATTTGAGGAAATGGTTACAATTCTTCACCTATTCGTCTTATTTCGTTTTTCTTGATCTGCTTAAATGAATAGCAAAGTAGAATACTTATTTCAAATACTCTAAAAAGTTTAACAGCTAGGCGAAGCCAGGGACGCTAATAGTCGTGTCATTTAACAACTTCATATTCCTTGTACTTACAAAGTGACATGTACAAGATAAAAAGGGCCGATTAACCATAGGATTAGCAAGATTTGGTACCAATGGGCATTGAATCTCGACTTCCATTTAGTCACCTACTCATTTTCAATGTTCCAGCTACTTGACGAAGGAACTCAACGTTCTGTTTTTCAAATTAAACTAGACAGTAGAAGAACTCCGATGAAGTATAGTAGAGAAGCCAGAAAGCATACTCTGTTCTTAATAGAGAAACTGGGTTGAAGACTAGTACAGCAGGCTAATGACTGCAACTCCATGTCTCCACTCCGCCAAGAAAGAAGATAACGCTACTGCTTGCTAAGTCTCAGCAGTTGGAAGATTTTGCACCTCTAGCTCTCGCTTCACGTAGCTCGGCTGCTGCACTTTCTTCTTCTAACTCGATGGCCACCCTTCAGAAGAATTGCTCACGCTCGAGTCTGGACTCTGGGTTGCTTCCAAAAGCCCTAAACCCTTCGTCCAAGCTGACCAGCTGAGGTCATCCGATTCGAGACTTCGAGTAGAGCCTTCCAAACTCGGTCCTCGCTGGCGAATAAAGCCGCAGAACTTTGACTCGTCCGACTCGCTTTCTTTTCATGAACTCAGGAAGGCTCGCTCGTTTTCCTACGCCAACTCGGACGACGAGATGAGTAAAAGGCCCATGAGCCGTGGTTGGATCGCGGGTTGCTCGATCATTTACACCTCACTTCATTTAGCATCTATAGGCCCATTTCGATCGTCAAATACAGCCCGTCTTTCCTATGCCAAGTCAGAGCCACGTGGGAGCGCATGTGGGCGGTGATAAAACACGTTTGACGTTTCTGCCCATCCCCATTCGCGCAACGCAGGAGTCAACAGGACTGAAATTACCGAAACGGACAAAGAGAGCCACACCCAACTGCGTTCGACCAAAAGCTTTGTGCCGCCGCGGCACGGAGAGTCGGAGCGTCGCCGCCGCGTGACCACGAAATACAAGTGAATCCCAGGTCTACTCGGTCTCCGGACTCTGGAGACTAGTCTGGAGACTCGACTGCGACCGTCTCGAGTCCCTTCTCTCGGTTCCCGAACCGGACCACTATTTCGTCCGTTTCCTTTCCTCGACCGACTCCCTGTGCGAAACATTTTCCGGCTGTTTCCCCAAGTCAAAGTCGGAAACGTCTATGTGCTTTCACGGGAAAGCTTTTTCCTTTTGTTGCGTGGAAAAGCGTGGGAAAAGAGTGGGAAAGGAGTGGGAAAAGCGTGGGAAAAGGAAAAATAACCGACCCGATTCCGGCCAATCATTATTCAACTGGAAAATATGGAGAGGTTATGTCGCCGTCCCCACCGCCGACCGCAAGTGCGGCGAGGGTCCGGCTCCGGCCACGTTCGCCGTATGTATTTCATGGAGATGGAACACGTGCGCGATTGGGCGTCGCATTTCCGTTGACGCATCCATCGAAAAGTATTAAACTATAAATTTGGCGACGGCTGCTTCCACTTCCCCCGTCATCCGAGGTGCCCGTCGAGGTTCCCGGCGAAGAAGATCAAATCGGCCGCAGCACTTCACCCCTCACTCGTTCGGTTCCAGCTTCTGTGGACCGATGGCTTCTTCGGCTACTCTTCTCAGCACCTTCTCCTCCTCGGCGCAGTACTTGATCAACGGGATGTCCTGCTCCGACAAACAACGTTCTCTGCTTCTGATCCGCCCGATCTCCGCCCTTTCCGAGAAACCGTCCCCGTCGAAGACGACGGCGCTGCCGATGAGGGAAATCCCAGGGGACTGCGGCCTCCCGTTCATCGGGCCGATGAAGGACCGGATCGATTTTACATACAAGCAAGGTCGGTACGAGTTCTTCAAGTCGAGAATCCAGAAATACGACTCCACCGTGTTCCGGACCAATGTCCCGCCGGGACCCTTCATTTCCCCCGACCCCAAGGTCGTCGCCCTCCTCGACGGGAAGAGCTTCCCGACTCTGTTCGACGTCTCCAAGGTCGAGAAGCGCGATCTCTTCGTGGGGACCTTCATGCCCTCAACGGATCTCACCGGGGGTTACAGAGTCCTCTCCTACTTGGACCCCTCCGAGCCCAACCACGGGAAGCTCAAACAGCTCATCTTCTTTGTCCTCACTTACCGTCGGGATCGCGTGATCCCGGAGTTCCAGTCCACTTTCTCGGCCCTGTTCGGGAGTCTGGAGACGGAGCTGTCCTCGAAAGGTAAGGCGGAATTCGGACCCCTGAACGAGCAGGCTTCCTTTAATTTCTTGGCGCGGGCGTTCTTCGGGGCGGACCCGGGGAAGACGAAGTTGGGGACGGAGGCTCCGGGGCTGATCGGGAAATGGGTGCTGTGGCAGTTAGGCCCGATCCTCACCCTGGGACTGCCCATGTTGGTGGAGGAGCTCCTCCTCCGCACCTTCCCGCTCCCTACCTTTCTCGTCAAGCGCGATTACCAGAAGCTCTACGATTTCTTCTACCAAGTCTCCGGTCCGGTGCTGGAGGAAGCAGAGAGGCTGGGTATCAGCAGGGAGGAGGCGTGCCACAACCTCATCTTCGCTATTTGCTTCAATTCCTTCGGTGGGATGAAGATCTTCTTCCCGACGCTGATGAAATCGATCGGGCGAGCCGGGTCGAAGCTCCACCTCCAATTGGCTGAGGAAATCCGGTCGGCCATCGAAGCGAACGGGGGGAAGGTGAGCATCCGGGCGATGGAGGAGATGCCCCTGATGAAGTCGGTGGTGTACGAGGCGTTCCGTCTGGACCCCCCCGTGCCGTTCCAGTACGGGACCGCGAAGGAGGACATGGTGGTGGAGAGCCACGATGCGGCGTTCGCGGTGAAGAAGGGGGAGACCCTGTTCGGGTTCCAGCCGTTCGCGACGCGGGACCCGAGGATGTTCGAGCGCGGGGAGGAGTTCGTGCCGGACCGGTTCGTCGGGGAGGAAGGGGGGAAGCTGCTGAGGCACGTGCTGTGGTCCAACGGCCCGGAGACGGAGTCGCCGACGGTGGCGAACAAGCAGTGCGCCGGGAAGGACTTCGTGGTGCTGGCGGCGCGGCTCTTCGTGGTGGAGCTGTTCCGCCGCTACGACTCCTTCGGGATCGAGGTCGGGCGGTCAAGCCTCGGCGTCGCCGTCACCGTCACGTCCCTCAAGCGGGCGAGCTTCTGAGAAGCGAGGAGGGACTCGTCTGGAATTACGGAGTCCCCTGGGGGGTTATAGTGTAAACTGCAAAGCGCAAACGCGCTCTTGGACGAAGGGACATGATGGTAAAAGCTTTTTTTTTTGAGGTGGCAAAAGGTGGGTAGTAGGCTCGCGCATTGGGCTTGAATTCAGGCTCAAATCTCTCTCCTCCCGTCCCGGGAGAAGGATGCTCAAATCGTTATAGTTTTGTAGTAATGAAGGTTTTTCTCGCTACTTAACGATTGTTCCCACGCGTGAGTGAGTCAGCAAAATAAATTTGTCCCAAGGCTAGCTAGCTGCAACGATCGATCCTCGATCGGTTGATATATATATATGACGTTATCAAAGACGTTATAGAGAGTGGTTTGTTAATTAGCACGAATACGCCGATAATATATAATGGAATAATAACCCTTAGCTTGTTAATTAATTAATTAATTTGCACAAATGCTCAGGAATAAAACCCACTTATTTATGATCTTCTATAAATTATCAATTGCATATGTTCCTCATTTAATTAGATGATAAGGCCTAATGATCACTTCTTCTTATTATTAGTTGTTAATTAGAAAACTATTTCTTTTAGGTGGCATTAATTGGCTGTAAAGCTGATGCGAAAGGACTGCAGGCATCAATATCACACAGACTAGATCTGCTATATATGCCTCTAGTTCTGCTACTTTTGGAGGGGCCAAAACGTCGTTAGGCTGGCATTGGGCTTGAATTCTAGCTCAAATTAATCTCTCCTCTGTTATATAGACTCAATGGAGTTCGAGCTAATAGGTAATTGTTTTTGTAGTTTATGAACTAAATTAAGTTTGAGAAACGGAGGTGAAGAGTTTTGTAAAAATAGTAAAGAAAACTAAATCTAATCAAACTTTGAGAGGTCAAAAGAAAGATTTTGACAAAAATTCGGTAATTAGAAACGTTGGGTATCCATTTCTCCCCTAGTTACTTTAGAGATTGATTTAGGGAAAGGTATTAAAAGATCAAATCTGACGAGCTTGTTAAATCCATGACTAAAGTTTATACTGGCTTCATACCTCCGAAAGAAAAACCAGCTAGCATAATTAACTCTATTTGATAGTATAAATATGTAGCTCAACAACCTACATTATAACCGAGAATCAGTCTATGTCATAGATGAATCAAAACATATAGAGAACATTACCACAAAAACGTGAAATTAGTTCTTAAACTAGTTTAAACTATATCTTGTGTATGAACACAAAGATAACATCCTATCATTCATTTCATGCCTTAAGTCCTAACTTGTCCAATACAGTACATTATTCAGACATCAAGAACAAAATCAAGGAATTAACAGCATACAAAGCTCATTCATACACAAATTAAATTTGAATTTTAATTTATTGATATATAAGCATCTACCTCTTACATAACTAGGGAGTCATGGACTCCCAACATGAAACGACTACTCCATGTATACTGAAATTTAAAACACAAATCACAGTTTTGAATACAACCATGATGAATGAAAAAAATAAACTAAGTAAAGACTCCATTTTCCTTGACTCAAAAGTTCCAAGAGGACAACCTCCACTGGTATGTACACATTCTTTCTAAATAGAAATCTAAGTAAAAATTAGAACCAAAAGTAGATGCTAAGCCTTCGCCTTGAACCCCTATTTATAGTGTTCTGTTGTCCAGGCTTCATTGGAAATTAAGGTATTGTTTTGATACAGAAATTAATGTTTTTCGAGCTTAAAATTGCTTGAAATTTCGTCCAGACCTTCTCCAAAGGTTCCTTAAATGCATGGTGTATAAAACTTGAGATTGATATGAGTTGGGAATCTCGAGATATGAAAGCTTGAAGCTTAGCTAGTTCTGCTGCCAAGTCTAGAACTGGGCCTACCTCTCGAAAAATTCATAACATAAAAACCACAATTTTAATACTTATTTTTCTTGACTTGTTGGTTCAAATTTGAGCATGTTCTGATGTTGGAATCCCAAGATATGGGGATTTCTTTCCTGATGATGAGTTGCCCCATGTCACCACTAAGGCAACTTTCCTAAGTAGCAAAACTGCAACTTATGGCACCATAGCGCCATAATCTACTTCCATAGAGCCATAATCTACTTCCATAGATCCAAAACATGTTGTCAAGTTTAAATTTCTATTGACCATTGGGCCAAAGCCTTTTTTTGTAATTTATTTTGAATTTCTGGTAATTTTTCCTGCGCCAAGGCGCCAGGTACCCTTGTGCCCTATTTTGATCATAACTTCCTCATTTCTACTCAGATTTGAGTGTTTCTTATTGTGTTGACATATTATGATTTTATGATAAATATTGACACCAAAATGTAATTTCCAACTAAAATAAGCCCGAAAATAGTGTAAAATAGACACCAGTAAGAATACTCAACACATTTAGGTTGAACAGTCCCATACCTTTGATGTTATTCGAGAACATTTTCCACAATGTTATTGAGCAGTTTTAATATCCTTATAAGGATATTAAAACATTGCCCTCCGCTTGCTCTTCTCTCCGCCCTTGTCTTATACTTTGCTATCCATGAATGTATATGAATATTTTTCGCTTTTTTGTGTACATTTTTATTAGTACCCTTTCATTACCTTTAAACCAATATATTCATGAATATTTTGCTTTCACTACTCCTCTGATGTATGACAGGCAATTCTGTGAAGGCTGCAGGGTTGAAACCCAAACCTGAATGCAAGTGCACAAAGGCTACTCCCCATCTTTGGAAGTTCTAATGCACGTCCACACACTTTTCAAGTGAACAACAATGCCTCAATGCATGTCACAAAATTGACCTAGAAACTTTTAAAATACAAAAATAATTAAAAAACATGTTGTTGTAAATGATAAGTTTAAAACTAATGTGATTATGTTGTAAAAAAATCCTTATAAGAACGTTATACGGACGAAGACAACGGAATCATATTCTAGCTCAAACGTTATTTCACTCCAATAGGTTTTTTGCTTTTCAATTAGGGAATTACAAGTAGTCATTTTAATTCCATTTAATAATCAATAAATATAAAATGGGGCAAAAATGAGTGAGACTGAACATAATTTGGCTGATTAGAATTAAGATCTAGTAATTTGGAGTTTGGTATTAGGCATATTTTATGGAGAATTTTTTCATACATATATATATATATATATATATATATATATGAAGGCAGCTACCCTACACATACGTGTAGGAACAAAATTTTTACACGCATTTTCTCAAGAAGGAATGAGGGGTATTTTTGTAAAAGTGATTTAGAACTATATTCACTTTTACAAAAATGTCCTTCACATTTATGACATTGACATCATTTTACTACTTTAAAAGTGCATGTAGATAAAAGTTTCCTACACTTACATGTAGGAGATCTTTTTCTCTCTCTCTCTCTCTCTCTATATATATATATATATATATATGTTTGTCTTTAGTGAGTCGCCAAAATAAATATCATCTTTTATTACGATTTAGAAATGATAAGACATATGGTTTATCTTCGGTCATAATATTCTAAAAGTAATTTGCCAGACAACCCTTCGCCTACCTATTTTATGACTCATTCCTAACACATTCAGAAGCTTTCCTTTCTTGTTATAATTAATTGAACCAAGTGAAATCTTTTGTAGTCATACACGCAATTACAATATCCCAAGCTCTTAGTACTTTTGTGCTCGATAATCTCAATGGCTAACTTCACTACAACCTTCGGCCTTTTCACTCTTCTCATGAGCTGCCTCATAATCTCACACTTTTTTTTATGTGAAGGTACGTAACGATTAATGAATCTCCTTCTACCTTTTGTTTTTGAGTAATTTATTTTGTCCTTTTGATTGGTTCATTTTACTACAGAACAGATCGATATATTCATTCTTGTTTTCATAATTATTTGAATATATATAGGCAATATTGTGGCGGGTGAGACACAGGAAATGGTGAAACCAAATGGAGGATCTTGCGAGTGCACCATGGTTCGTCCATTTGCATGGCATTGTAGCTGCCGCCGTGGTCGTAATTACAAATCAGAAGGGGAGTGCCTGAGGAATTGTAATAGTTACTAGATTATAATAAGATGGAACATTACGTACTCGATTAATGGAATAAAATCCTCTTACTTATTCTCTTATTTAGAGCTTTTTTTTTTTATTTAGTGCATTCTTTTATATATAAAAATTATCTTATTGTTATTTTTGTACATATATAGACGAAGCTTAATTATGACCAATATTACCATTTTAATGCATGTGAAACAAAATCAACAAAATAATGTTATACAAGTACTTAAAAAAGTTACTTCAATTAATTATACAAGTAATTAAAATAATGTTTTGAACAAAATCAACATTTACTAATTCTTATTCATTATTTAAAGCAGTGTTTTAAAAACCGAACCAAACTGGCCGATTCGACCCAATTGAACCTGAATCAGAGGCCAGTCCAGTTCTTATTGACTCGGCCTAGTTCAGTATAACTGGCACTATATTTTTCTTTTTTCAACCAAAACCGGATATATATACTATCGGCTTTTAAAACATTGATTTAAAGGTTAATGCTGAATGCAAGTGAGTTAATTATATAGTGTTGATGGTTGGAATTACAAATGCTAATTAAGTTCCTGTGTATATATGTATTAGGCAAGTGAATATTATAAGAAGATGGTTGTTTTCATATATATATATATATATATATATATATATGGACTGTCATACATGACTAGGATTAATTAGATATATTTAACACAAATTCAACCTATATACGTAAACTTTATTGATCAGTAGGTCGGATGAGAATTATAACATGATAAGCAGCGATCATATATATAATGATATTGCCAATATAATTAATCAGTGAGTTGGTAATGGTTACATGCTACATAACAGAGTTCTTCTAGATTTTTATTACAATATATATATATTGTCTTGCAAAAATCGTTAAAATCTGTTATATTGTTTCCTTGTGCAATTAATGAATCATATATCGAAACAAATGTTATTTTATGTGGTGATTTGTAAAGGTTAATGGGACATATATATCGTTTGTTTTCTTTCCTATCTACTGAAAAGTTTTCCTAATTAATAAATCTCTCCCTGACTTGTTCCTAACACTTTCAATTAATTAAGCTCTCAACCCAACTCTTTAAGAGAGTGAAACCTGCAAGTAAAATTTGTTATCATCACTACTCTTCTCTTCTTTTCACAAGCTCATTGATCGAAGCTACAATTTGTTGCCATGGTTAACCATAGTACTGGTACCCTCGGCTTCAGTCTCCTCTACTCTCTTCTTCTAATTATCTCATACTTTGTTGCTCACGAATGTAAGATTTTTTTCTTTTGTGGGTACGTGTGCCTTTTCCTTTATTTAATTATTTTAAACTAAGATATATTGATGAGACTGTTTTCACTACCTTATGGCAGGCAATGTTGCGAAGGCCGAATACTTGCAAAAAACAGGAGAACCAAACGTTGGATGCAAGTGCGTAAAGAAACCTCCGCTACCTGGTTGGAGTTGCACCTGCAAACCCGCAGTATTTGAAACTGAAAAGTGGTGCATTAAGGAGTGTCATGTATTATAGTGGGTATTTTACGCCTTTTTAACTTTGTATGTGGATCTTCAGTCGTGAAGACCGACGAATTAGATATATATTATATATGATCAGAGTGCATGGTATGGTTGTATGAATAAGTGCTCTAATTAATTAAGCACGCAGTAGATGGAATAAAACCCACTAATTTATCTCTTATTATCAATTACCTCACTCACTCTTGCTTTATGGTCATAAACATATATATATATATACTTACGTGAATCGAATTATCCATTCTTAATTAATAAAGTACTAAACCTATGTATACTTATAACTAATATATTGCATTGTTTCAAAGTGTTTCTGATTTTTTTACTATAGCTACTTTCTATATAGGTTTCTTCATATTCGATCTTTTACTATAGATAGGATTTATTCAAACATTTTTCTCATATTCTCATTCTAAAGTTATTTTTGAATTTTTTATTCATGTTTCTCTAGTACGTACTCTGTTAAAAAATTTCATCACATTCCCCTACTAAAACCTCCTTAAAAAATTTTCTTCATATATATCAACTAATTACTATATTTGTCTTCCTTAATTCGATCCTAATCTTTTCCCCACTCTTATTCTCTTCCTTCTACAATTAATATCTTGGCATATATGATCGGTACTCTCAATATATATAATTGATCGTATGATCTCAATTGCCATTCTGATTTTAAATGATCAATGATATACTTTTGTCGTCGATCTTAACTTGCACTGCGACAAAAAGGTTCATGGTTAAAAGTTTTTTACAAATAAATTGTGGGTAAAAGTCATCACCATGAAATAATTAAGTTCGTTTGGAGATAGAGAGATGGAGATAGAGAGAGATGGAGATAGTTAAAATTTGTTATATTAACTCAAGTTTTTTTCTTAAAAAATTGTTTCCTTGTGTAGTGAATCATCAAAATAAATGTTCTTTAAATATAGAGGTTCTTAATTGGAACACATAGTTAATTTGTTTTCTTTTAATTCCCACGTACGTACGTAATTAAACTATAAAATTGTCATAATTAATATAAATAGCTTTCTGACTTGTTCCTAACACTTTCAAAGCATCCACATGATCAACTATTTAAGAGAGTGAAACCTGCAAGTAAAATTTGTTATCATCATGATCGAAGCTAGTCATTCTGACACTTCAATTTGTTTTTTTTTTTTTCTTTTTTTTTTTTTGAATCGTTTCCTTGCATAATGAATCATCCAATTAAATAAATGTTATTTTTTGTCATGATAAATAAGAAGCTCATGATAAGACATATCGTTTGCTCTTTGCCAGAAAAGTACGTGGATTTAAAGTTGTCATGCATATTTAATAACCCTTTGGTGACATGTTCCTAATTACACACTCAATGCTTGCTCTCATATCCAGTACTACTACTTAATTTATAAGCTCACAAGGTTATTAATTGCATGAGTTTAATTCATTCCGAGTGTACTCTTTGTTGCTGTTAGTGCATAGAAGCTTGAGTGGCTGTGTTATGCGTAGAAGCTTGATTGGCTGTTTTATGACAAAACTTATGATTGACCACATCAGCAATATATATATCTTGAAGCGTGAATATCTGGAGTTTCCTAATCGTGGGTTATTGAGTTTCCCAGATTCTGTAGGAAAAAAATCAGCATGTGATATCATTGAGGATAAGGGTGATTGTGTTTCCTAGTTGAGATAGGAAAGTAAGCAATACAGGATGGAAGGTGTCTAAAGACGAATTAGACATGGTTAAACCCTAAGGGTATTAAAAGCACGCGATGCGTCTTTGTGCTAGGGTTGGAGCCTTGAGAGATTAACGAGTATCAAGGTGAGACGCAGCGTTTGAGGGGAGCAATGAGGAAAAGGTTTTGGCAGCTCACATCTTGAAGGTTGTATGTTTGAGGTTGTATGTTTGTTGTTGAAGCTGATTAAGGGTCTACTAGCTTTCCAAGAAGCAATTGACCATTGTAATAGGTGTTCTCATCCTGAGAAGCCTTCGTTAAGAGATTCCCTGGTGATAGGGATCACACTAAGGGGGAGACTTAGTGTGTGGGTATCAAAGAGCTTCTGTGAAAGTGTGTTGACAGGAAGCTAGACTAGGAAGAGACTGTTGTTCGAATCCTTGAGGGGAGGAGAACTTATTACTGTAAGTTGTGCTGTTACATTACTGTAATACTCTTTCTAGTGGATTTTGATACCTTGGGCCGAATGCCCCGCAGATTAGAACGATTGGTTCCGAACTGCGATAACAAATTGTGTTGTGTCCTTTTTGTTCATAAGTGTAACGTTAAGTGTCACTACACCAATCTTCGGGTGTAAGTACACTCCTGCGCTCACGGTTTAAGTTTACAAGAATTTCTGTAAGTAGACTTCTGAATACACGTCTAGAGTTTACTGGGAATTTCAGTTGCAATGACTAACCTCATCACTGCCCTCCTTTTCTGTGCTTCCTTCTTCCAATATCCTAACTATTCCGAGTTCGCACATATATAGCATCTTCAAACCTCATAAAAAAAAAGAGATGGGAGACAAATTAATTTATATGTAATCCACACAAACAGCCTTCATTCAGAATAATAAATTTCTATATAATCGACGACCGCGTACTACCCAATTCAGTTCCCCCATCCATGGCCCCAATATTGATCACCACTAAATGCTCTCTCCTTCTTTCCCAAGTACTACTACTACTACTACTACTCCATCTCTTTCCTCTAATTGAAGGTAAATGATCTAATTAGAAACCCTTCTTAACGAACATTCCTTCTTGGACCCTGCAAGTTTTCAATTTTATTATTCTGTTTTGTTCTTGCAGGCGGAGAGAATACGTTGATGATCAGAGGACAAGAAGGAAAAGGTTCAGCTCTCGGAGGGAGTAAATTGCGTATCATTCCGTGTTTCATTCAAAACTGTGACGAAGGTCGTATGGTCGTTATTAACGATGTCAAACATCGCCATTGCTGGTGCTGCGTCCCCACGAATAAATGCTATCAGAAGAGGAATGTCTGCCATGCCCATTGCCCGTTTTCCTAATTTTCTGAGTTGAGTTTCTGTTCTCTTTGAATGCCGATAGACGTTTCGGTTGTTTAGAATAAGATCAATATTAAACAGGGGAATCCCCGCGTAATTAAGAAAAATCAAACGCGTGGGTATCAAATTAAATCTCATGCAAACAATTTAATTTAACACCCGTCATTGAAACTGAAACCTGGCGGAGATTTTGCTATTTCTTTCGTTGACCGAAAATCAAGTTCACGGGCGCGTGATCAGTACGTGGAGGAAGATTAATTTCTTAACATGCGCAGAGCTGCAGCATTGATCACTATTTAAACAGCGAGTCACAGAAACTGCAGTCATATTCGGTCTATTAAGTCTTTGTTTTTTGCAAGGTTCAGGACTGACCCATTTTGCTTCACTCTTAATTCTCTGTTGCCCATGGCTAAGTTGAGCGCCACCCTCCGCTTCACTCTTCTCTGTTGTCTCCTCGTCTCCTTCATCGCTATCCATAAGAACTACGTATATATAGAGACCTCTTCTTCTTCTTTCATCTTAATTTTTATATATATGCATGAACATTCTGATTTTTGTGGTAATTAATTTGTTCTCTTTTCGTTAATTATAATCACAGGCACTCTGGGGTGAAGGCCATTGTAAAAATTAATTTCCTTGAGTATTAATGAAAGGGAGTTTGTACTAGCTTGTCTTGGTCGAACTCTCTTATTTGCAGAAAAGGGGGAGGAGACGAGGGAGATCGAGAAAGGGAGAAGAGAAAAGGGAAAAGAGAAGAGGCAAAAGAGAAGAGGCAAAAGAGAAGAAGAACGAAGAATTATTTAGCAAGTGAAAAGACACAAATTAATGCTAGAAAGCTATCAAAGGAAATAGTAAATTATTTAGCAAAATGAAGTAATTGAACATATATTAAACGAAATGTGAGAGCCCCCATTTTCAATTTGGATCAGTATACATAGCAAACGAGATATATATTAATGGAAAAAGGAAGGTAGTAATGTATTTCATGTATCTTCTTCTTGCTTTTTCCTTTATATATATATATATATATTATGAGTAGAAATCGATGTTAAGTAATGTATCTTCTGCCTGATTTTGCCCTTTTTTTTATTTTTTTATATTATGAGTAGAAATCGATGTTTTCCTTCTTTTCTTTCATATGCATGAGAAGAAATCGATGTTTTCCTTCTTTTCTTTCATATGCATGAGAAGAAATCGATGTTAAGTAATGTAACTTCTTCTTGCTTTTTCTTTTTCTTTTTCTTTTTTTCCCTGATGAAAAAATGGATGTTAATTAATGTATATACCTTCAGGAAGAGAAGCAAAGTGAGAGATGAGGCATGATAGAAGGAGAAGAGAAAGAATGGGGCTTAAACGAGCCATGGCCGTCTGATCACGTCGACTCGTGCATATGAATATATGAAATAGCGGAACAGGATTAGTTTTAATGGAGGAAATTAAAGATTTCTCCCTGATTTCCTGTCATTAAATAGATTCCAAGGCCCAATCAATACCAGGTCAAGGTGTGCTAGATCTTTCACAAACCAAATTCTATGGATCTTCTTTCCATATATATTTAGTCGTCGTAGCATGCGCATACTCTCTCACTATATATATTACAGAAACCAACTGTTCTTTAATTTACAGAGAATCAGCAATATTATTCATATTCCAAGCCATGGCGAAGTACTTCAACAGTTTTTCCTGCTTGCTTCTCTGCTGTCTTCTGCTCTCCTCCTTTCCTCTCCATGAATGTATGTACATATATATATATATATATATATATATATATATATATATATAACCTCTGTTTAATTTCTTGCTCGCATACTCAATGAGTTTTTTTTTTTTTTTTTTTTTTTTTTTTTTTTAAGTTTCTCTAGTACTCTTTTGCAGGCGCACGCAGTGTGGAAACTGGAGCAGTAGAGAGTGCTGGTTCAGGTGGTGTTGGGGTTAAGATAACCATTACGCCATGCCTGAAGGCACATTGTCCCGGTGAGGGTCCCGGTGTGTGCTGGTACTGCCAGTTCAATAAGCTCATCTACCCAACCAAAGATCAGTGCCTTCAGAGTTGTAAATCCTGATCAATATATATATATATATATATATATATATATATATATATATATATATATATATATATATATATATATATATATATATATATATATATATATATATATATATATATATGCTGGTCTAGTGAGAATGTAACCAGCCATTAGAGTGCTATGGTTTTAATAAATGAAGATTAATTAAGGATTACAATTTTTTTTATTTTATTTTTCCTCATTTTGCAAATTAAGATTATTATGTTAAAGCATAACATAGTAACATATAAAGCATAACAGTGTATATATACATATATAATTGATGAACAATAACGATATATACTGTTGGCCCGCTTTCCTGAAATACAAAGATAGCAATAATATTGCGTTATGTTATTGTTGTTATGTATTGTTGGATGAATCAAAGGAAATCGATCTATTTGAGAGAAGATTTCTAATGAAAGGATCGAGTATCTGTTTGAGAGATCAATCCAGTGGTTATATATATATATATATATATATGTAAACCAAACTCTACCATGCATGTATATCGTTTGATTTACAGATCAAGTTAATTTGGAAGGTCGTTGATCGATCATGGCTAAATAAATGTAATCAAATTAAGACTATAAATGACTGAGAGCTAGCATTGTGACCTACCTCTGGGTAATTGTCCTGTAGCTAGCTAGCTGAAGCTCTTCTTCTAACCATGCATTGGGTTAATTCAGATCTCCAGATTTTAATCCAGTGGTTAGAATTTGTTATATTAACTCAAGTTTTTTCTTAAAAAATTGTTTCCTTGTGTAGTGAATCATCAAAATAAATGTTCTTTAAATATAGAGGTTCTTAATTGGAACATATAGTTAATTTGTTTTCTTTTAATTCCCACGTACGTACGTAATTAAACTATAAAATTGTCATAATTAGTATAAATAGCTTTCTGACTTGTTCCTAACACCTTCAAAGCATCCACATGATCAACTATTTAAGAGAGTGAAACCTGCAAGTAAAATTTGTTATCATCACTACTCTTCTCTTCTTTTCACAAGCTCATTAATTGATCGAAGCTACAATTTGTTGCCACGGTTAACCATAGTACTGGTACCCTCGGCGTCACTCTCCTCTACTCTCTTCTTCTAATTATCTCATACTTTGTTGCTCACGAATGTAAGATTTTTTTTCTTTTGTGGGTACGTGTCCCTTTTCCTTCGTTAATTTTAAACTAATTAAGATCTTATGATTAGATTGTTTTGATCACTTCCTTATGGCAGGCAATGTTGCAAACGCTGAATACTTGCAGAAAACAGGAGAATCAAACGTGCAATGCAAGTGCGTAAAGAGAGCTCCGCTTGTTGGTTGGGCTTGCTCCTGCAAAGCAGGATATTTTGAAACTGAGAAGTGGTGCCTTAGGGAGTGTCATGTATAGTAGTGGGTAATTTAATTAACCCTCTTTACATATATATGTTGGTCTCCGGTACTCGTACGTGAAGACCAAGATTATCCTTGTATGAATAAGTGCTCTAAGGATCGAGCAGTACCAGGTGGAATAAAACCTACTTATTTATCTCTTTTATCAGTTAGCGCACTCAAATTTGCTTTATATATATATATATATGAATCAGATTATCCATTCTAATTACTTTAAATCTAAAAGAAAACAATTATTAAACAGTAAAAGATTATATAAAAATGCTTTATTGATACAAAAAAATAAGTTGGAAATAAAAGAACCATCCGACAAGGCTCATTTTTTTTTTAAAAATCTAGTGATATATATATATATATATATATATATATATATATATATATATATATATATATGGGCTAATTAAGAGTTTCGTGGTGTTTGACACTCGTCTTGAAACATATTGACGCAAGGTGTCATCGCAATTCGGAACAATTGTTCCTAATCTGTGCGACTTTTTAGCCGGGGAAAATAACCATATAAAACTACACCAAGGCATTACAAGAGTTTCACACTCCTTGTTCAACAGTGTCGGATTACCTTCAAGCTGCTCCTTGATCCACCCAATGTGATTAGTCATGTTATTGTCCCTACTGAGGTTCCCCCTCAATACGAGCTTCCGGATCTCCAGTACATACTTGAAAGATTGTTGCAACTCTATCTCCATCTCTTGAACTACTTTTGAATAAGTGAATGGATGAAGATCTACTAAGCTACAAATGACTCTGACTTTCTCAAATTCTCGAAATAGCTTTTCTCTTAAGTCATGTCTTGTATCAAAGCCTTCTTGCCCTTATATACTTTTACGTGCCTATTCCTCATGACAGGTGCTTAATTGAGCGATTAAATATCCATTCCACAATTCTTGTATGAATCATTCCTTGAATATATATCAATCACAGATCAATCCCTTAATTCTATCTCAATCAATCTTGAATGGTAGTCACCTTCCTCTCATGGGTCGATTCCTTATCTTCTCTTTCCATATTTTCATAATTGTTGTCTTTCTCGTTTTTCACATAATTAAGTTACCTGTGAGATTTTGTTCAAAGATAGTTAACTCGTCATATATGCTGACACTAACAATTTTTCATAATTTTATATCATTTATGACATTATTATGACATCAACATGCATGATTAATTCAAACACCAGCCTAGAAACCTTGTTGAATTGACAGCGCCATGCATCTAGTTGATTACATTAATTATTGTGTTTTATATTACTGATTACTTACTATAAACGATGAGGAACAACACGGTTTGGGTCAAATTAACCATAAATTTGTATCTTGAATTATTAACTTATTTTCCAACTAAATCATCCAATTAAATAAATGTTATTTTACGTGATGATATATAAGAAGCTCATGATAAGACATATCGTTTTCTCTTTGCCAGATAAGTACGTACGTAGATTTAAAAGTTGTCGTGCATGCATAATCAATAATCCTTTGGCGACATGTTCCTAACACAATCAATGCTTGCTCTCATATCCAGTACTAGTACTTAATTTATATGCTTTCATAGTACTCTTCTTCTCACAAGGTTATTAATTGCATGAGTTTAATTCACTCCGAGTGTGCTCTTTGTTGCAATGACTAATTACCTCGGCACTGCCCTCCTTTTCGGTGCTTCTGGCTTCTTCCAACATGTATATCCTAACTTTGCTATTCAGCAGCAAACAGTGCTTTTAATTTGCAAGGTTCGGGACTGACCTTGCAGCATTTTGTTTCAGTACTCTTAATTAATCCTCTCTTGCCATGGTTAATTAAGTTGATCAGCACCAGTTCCCTCCGCTTCACTCTTCTTTGTTGCCTCCTCGTCTCTTTTATCGCTCCTCATGAATGTAGGAACTATACCTATATATGTACCTCTTCTCTTCATTGATCTTAATTTATATATGCATGAATATTATTGCTTCTCCTAATTATTTTCATGAAGATTAATTCTGATTTTGTGGTAATTAATTTGTTTTCTTTTGGTTATATATAATCACAGGCTCTGGGTTGAAGGCCGAGGCCCAGGGAACAGCTAGGGGTTTCGACGGATGCTGCCAGAAGTGAAATGGATGTTAAGTAAGTATCGTCAGCTTCTTGGTTTTTTTTTTTTTTTTTTTTTTTTGAAGAAATCGATGTTAATTAAGTAAAACAATGTTAATACTCTTTGATTAACTTTATTTCTCTGGTTAATTTGAGTAGGCAAGAACCTAGCTACTTTAATTCATGGCTTACAGTAATCATAACAAACAGCTCGATTCAAAAAACATTTTTGTTCTTTAGTAAGACGGCAGCACCAGCAGTCCCCGAGGTTGCATTTCGACGAGAAGCAAAGATAGATTTGTATTTTACTTCCTTGTGCAGCCACAGAAGTCGCTCCTTCATTAATATCCTCCTTGACAGACCTCCCTGCAGAATCGTACGTATATCACAGATTTCGAACAAATTAACCCACAATCAATTAAGGTGTTTTTTTAACCCCTGGCCTGTGTATATGAAGGACATTAATTTATTTCAAATATAATTACAATCGAGAAGGATGAGTAATTTAATGATCACTAATGTATATACCTTCAGGAAGAGAAGCAAAGTGAGAGATGAGGCATGATAGAAGGAGAAGCGCAAGCATGGGGCTTAAACGAGCCATGGCCGCCTGATCAAGTCGACGCTCGTGCATATGAATATCATGAAATAGAGAAACAGGATTAGTTTTAATGGAGGAAATTAAAGATTTCTCCCTGATTTCCTGTCATTAATTAATAGATTCCAGGGCCATATATTAATGCAGATGATGACTTAAATAATACCAGGTCTAGGTGTGCTAGCTTCACAAAATCTATGGGTGTATCTTCTTTCCATATTTACTCGTAGCATGCGCATATTATAGATCTCTCACTAGATATATATATACATATTACAGACACCTACTCGACCCAGTTCTTTAATTTACAGAGAATCAGCAATATTATTCATATTCCAAGACATGGCTAAGTACTTCAACAGTTTTTCCTGCTTGCTTCTCTGCTGCCTTCTGCTCTCCTCCTTTCCTCTTCATGAATGTATGTACTCTCTTTAATTTCTAGGTCATACTCAATGATCGATGATCAGTTGTTGTTTTTTTTTTTTTTCATGTTTCTTTAGTACTCTTTGCTTTTGCAACCATGTTTTTTGTTTCACAATTTGATCAGTAGTACAAAATATATATATATAAATGTGTTGCATGATGGGTTTTGTTTTTCTGAACGTTTTTCTCTATTTTTTTTTTTTTTTTTTTATGATTCTGCAGGCGCACGTAGTGTGGAAACTGGAGGAGTTGAGACTGCTGGTTCAGTTGATGAAGGGGTTAAGATAACCATTACGCCATGCCTGAGGACACATTGTCCCCGTGTCGACGGTCCCGGTGCTTGCTGGTACTGCCAGTTCAATAACCTCGTCTACCAAACCAAAGATCAGTGCCTTCAGGGTTGTAAATCCGCCTGATCAGTATATAACACATGTATGTCCTCATCGTGTGCATGATATAAACTAGCTAGTCTTGCTTTAAATAAATAAATAAATATGCGGTCCAGTAATCAGAATGTAACCAGCCATTTGAGTACTAATGGTTTTAATAAATGAAGAATAATTAAGGATTTAGATACAGGCCATTGCGCGCCTTAATTTCTTTTGGAATAATTAATATCAATTACCAAAGGACTAAGCATTTCTTCAGAACATCTTTGGGAGAGAGTGTTTTAATTGCTTTCTGGTTAAATAATAAAAGCGTACATGGTTATTATCTGTGGCTTCTGATCTGTATTAATCTTTCTTCTTTTATAATCCACATTAGATTACATATGGACAGAAAAAGGCAGGAGGGGAAGACCCAAAACCACGAATATTGATTGATCTATTCACAGGAAAAATAAACAGAAAATTAACCCGGAAAAACGAGAGGAGTTAATTAAGATCACTGAACTACGTTACCCAACAAGCTATTTGTTGAAGGGGAGCTCTGTTCACTGAGCCAGGGATCCTGTACAGAGACAGGGGAGTTGGCCTTCTCCTTCTCCTCCATGGGACTCACGTACTCGTTCCCCTTGGGGATCATCACCAGAACCCTTCGACTTCCCGACGACGTCCCTGATTTCTGTGGGGTAACGTACGAGTTCTCGCTAGAGTAAGAGGAGGAGTCCATCATGTCCTGATCCATTTGACACCACCCACTGAGCTTAATCTGCTCCAACTCGGCAGCCACTTCCATCATGGAAGGCCTCACGTCACTGTGGTAAGCGAGGCATCTGAACGCCAATTCGGCCACTTTGTGAACAGAGGAGAGCGTCCAGGCGTCGGCATGTGGTTCCAGAAACGGATCTATGATCTCGTCCACTCGCCCTTTCCCAATCCTGTCAATGGCAAGCGCAGCCAGGTTGACCTCACTCGGGGCCCTGCCGAAGTCGACCACCTTCAAGCCAGAAATAATCTCCACAAGCACAACGCCGAAGCTGTAGACGTCGCTCTTATCGGAAAGATGGAAGTTCTGATGATACTGGGGGTCTAAGTACCCAGGAGTCCCCTGCGGGGCGGTGGAGATGTGGGAGGACTCCATCATACCGAACCTCGAAAGTCCAAAATCGGCGACTTTGGAGTTGTAGCTGTGATCCAGGAGGATGTTACTGGACTTGATGTCTCTGTGGAAAATGGGGGGGTTCATGGCGGAATGCAAATGGGCAATGGCGTTAGCGGTGTCGGCGGCGACGGTGAGGCGAATCGTCCAGGGCAAACCGGACCCCCTCTCCCTCTGTAAGTGCTGCGACAGGGTGCCGTTGGGCATGAACTCGTAGACGAGGATCTGCTCCTGCCGCTCGATGCAGCAGCCGAGGAGGCGTACGAGGTTGGGGTGATTTACCGAGGAAAGGAGCTTGATTTCGTTGACGACCTGCTCGATCCCGTCGTTGTCCCGGTGTTTGATCTTTTTGATGGCGACCCATTCGCCGCTGTGGAGTTTTCCGGCGTATACGGTCCCGTAGGCCCCTGTTCCGAGTCTCTGCTTCTCGGAGAAATAATTCGTGGCTCTCTCGATTTCTTTGTAAGGGTGGAGCGGGACGGTGCAGGACCCTGCAGCTTCGGAGAGTAGACGTTGGGTGCTCCTCCGGGTTTTCCACGAAGTGGAACGCCTTCGGATGTAGCAGCAGAGTGCGGCGAGGCCTGCCATTAGAGAAGCTCCGGCGAGAATACCTGCGTACGTACAAAGACCAAACAGAGGAACATATATAAATTTCAATTTGTGAATATACCAAACCAAAGAAAGAAGAGATTAACATATTGCATCGTGGCTAGATTATAACACTAGTTACTTACCTCCAATAAGAACCCCAACACCTGAAGAACCATTGCACCTCCCGGAGACGTACTTGGAGGGATTGCAATTCCAAGAGACTGCATGCAAAAAAGGGGGGCGGTGGAAAGTCAAATCAGATACGACAGTTTCTGGGCCCGAAAGCCCATAACCACATGGTCCATATCTACTATCATAAGGCCCGTGACGTTTTGAAGCGCTCGCTCTTATCCAAAACGTAACTTGACCGCAATTGGAGGAGGTCCTGAAGTTTGACCAATATCATGGCGACGATGTCGGGTCGTATCGATATTTTGACCGGAATGCCCTTTCCGGGACATTTGACTTTGGTGGTGGAAGCTTGGATATTTCTTAATATGAATTATGAATAATAAAAGTCTCAATGTATTACAGAGAAGGGGGGAAGGTGAGGGCAGGTAAGTTTTCTCCTTCCTTCTCTGGCATTAATAGTCAGACCAAACCCCAATGCACTTCACTTTTCGAGACCAGACCAACTTAGATTTATAGACTAAACCGGCCTTGAATTAATTTTCAAAAAATCTAAGAAGATGAATATGCATATATGGGTCAGATCGAACTATATTATATCATACACCAAAAACATTTCCTATCGTGACCTGCAACACATGGAAGAGGGGTTTCGCAACTTGTCCCATCTCCTCTCCTCCCACACCTAAGAATATGAAAGTCCTCCGACGACCTACTACAAAGCTTCACGGATGGACCATGCTTATGAGATTATCTCCTCATGCCCTAACCTACTCGGTGTGGAAATATCACCATTGTTCAAACTTGGATGACTCTCAGGACCACCGAAATTTTTTTTTTAAATTTTTTTTTAAAAAAAAAAAAAAAAAAAAAAAAAAAAAAAAAAAGGCTTTTCGTAGATAGAGTCAGACACTGTAAATGACCTTAATTTCTTTTAAATATGAAAGGGAGGAATGGGATTATGGGAACTTGAGATTCAATTAGATGACATTTTTTTACGTGTCTTATCCGGGCCGGCATTTTGGAAGGAAGGAAAGCGGGGATAATTTGGGGAGAAGAAAGAAAGAAAGAAAGAAAGAAAGAAGAAAAAGTTACCTCTCCGGCGGCAACCGTTGCCGTTTGCAAAGCCGTCCCCTTCGTATCCCTCCAAGCAGCGGCACCGGAAACCGGTCTCTCCGTTCCCCGGTGTTTTGACCTCCGTGCAATTGGAGTGGAGAGAGCAATTGCACTTGCCCGGGAGCCACCACCCGAGCTCCACCGTCCCGACCTCCAGAGACACCGCCGGGATTCGACTCGCGTCGACCACCACGGCCGAGTAGAGGTACTCGCACCTGAGTTTCCCCACCGCGGCCGCGTCGATGAACCCCTTCTCCCTCTCCGCCTCCGAGAAGCAGCTGACGTTGTCGCTCCTCCCCCCGCAGCTCCGCAGCCGCAGCTGCTCCTCCAGCAGCGTCGCCGGGATGGAGCACCCGGCGACCGGCGCGCTGCAGTTCTGCAGCAGCAGCCCGTTCTGCCGCGTCATCGCGTAGTTCCGCCCGACCAGCCTCCATACGAGGTCGACCGATCGGTCGCATTTCGCCGGGAGCTCGACCAGGACGGCGTCCGGCGTCACGTTCCGGACGGGGAAATCGCGGAGGCGGAACTCCCCCGTCCGGTCGTCGCACCGTAACCGAATCTCGCAGCCGGGGGAGAAGCCGAACGGGTAGGGCACCCGGTCGCGGCGGCTCCCGCAGTGACGGACGCAGGAGGTGGTGGAGTTCAGCGAAACCGCCAAGGGGAGAAAAAACAGAGACGATGATAGAAATAGCACGAACAGAATCGCCTTCTTCAACGACGACATCTTCCTCTCTCAATACACGATCGACGCCGTCATCGCCCTCGGCGGCTCGCCCCTGATCCACCACTGCTTCGAATTGGACAGAGCACAAAATAGCCTCCTTCGGTGAATGAATCGATGGAAGAAGCAGAGGAATTCCGTGATAATCAATAAAAGCGGCCTGTTTCAATCAACCTGCGATCGGGAAGCCGTTGTCGAGGTTTCGCCTCATTTATTGCTCGTAGATAAGAGGCAGACAGGCAGAGACCTCAAATTAAAAAGGGAAAACCAAAAACTCCTCCACCGCAGCCGGCAGCTCCACTGTCAAATGGCCTGAAAGTCGAAATCTCTCGTACACTTTCTCCAGGTGGACTCTTCCGCATCTTCTCCCAAGTCTCGATCCTGAAAACGAGTAGAAGAAAATTTCAGAAAACAGAGACCAAAAAATTCGAGGAAAAAAAAAAAAAAAAAAAAAAAAAAAGCGGCTTCCTTTCTCACTCTGCCTTTCGTCAATCTCCGACCGCTAAGAAATTTCCCGACGGAATGACGAAAATGGCCTAGAAGGATGTTAAAAGTCCTTAATTGCCTACTGAAATGAGTGACAATTACGGATACGAGGACTGGAGGAGTTGGTTAGGGGTTGGAGCAGGTATTTAATGTAACTTGCAAGAACTGTTTTGGGATTTATTCATTTATGGAGGTGTCTGTTCTTGAAATTTGTGAAATTTTCGAATACCATAAATTATTGTAGAATTTTAATCATCTAGAAGTCATTAACAAATTTTATATGATTATTAAATATTACCAAATCCAGTTCGTCAATGGAAGCCCCTTTAAATAATTATTTTTTTTAAAAAAAAAAAAAAAAGGGTTGAAGTGGTAAGGGCAAGGATTCGATAATTGAACAAGAGTCAGGGATACTATTGTCAATTTCTCTACCAGGGGATGACTCCGGTCACTTTCGTTAACGGCGTTTTCCTTCATCTTCACTCTCACGGATTGAACGGGATTTGTCATGACATGACAAAGCCGCTAAAATACCCTTATTTGATGCTGACGGTTGACTGCTAGGCTAGTAGGAGGCTTTTCAAAAAAAAAAAAAAAAAAAAAAAAAAAGAGTTTGTTAGCGTACTCATTTCGTCGTGGGCCACATCTCTCGCCATTCAAAACGGGGCCCACGAAGGCAGAAAATTGGAGTGAAAGCTATTTTAATTATTCTCAACTAGTATTTTATAAAAGTCGCCCTTGATTAAAGCTCGGAGGGCCTGATTAGAGACGAGACTAATCCGTGATTAACTTTGACACGTCTTAATTTTGGACATGATTAGATTATGTTCATATTTGACCAATGACGCCCTGCCATGTCTGCTTTCTTTTGTTAAGCTCTCCCCAAGAATCTATCAGGAGTCTGATGGACGGGCCCGCGATTGTCAATCTTCGGATCCGTTACAACTTCGAAGTGACACCATCCGTCCTATTAGACGATACTTTTTTTTCTTCCTTCCTTGGTGGGGCCACACGCTAAACAGGTCCCACAGGCCACAACCTTTCCTTCCTCCTCTATCACACTGTCTTCTTCCTTCCCTTCTCTCCCAATTTCCTTAAAAAAGTTAAGATATTCTATGCTATATGACAGTTAATATATTAAAACCCTAAACATTACACGAGGACTTATCAGAGTTCGTAGATGATTTCTTTTTGGGCTTTGTGTGTATTCTTGTATCAAAGAGTCACCTTTTTGAGCTCATCATCAGCTCTGGTATTTTACCTCCCTTTATCCATGTGGAGATACGTCCTTCCGTGACTTTCATTGCACCTCGTGAAAGCTGTTACCTTCTTCAGCCTTCGTCTTTCAATTCTTCTGTAGACTTGACTCTCGTGGTTTCAACATCTTTCAGAAAGGGAACGCCCCAGTTTTCCTGCTTTTCTTCCCCAAACTGTACGTCTTCACGAATCACGGCAAGGAAGCGATAAGGTGGGTTTGAGGTTTCAGGAAAGGAGCAGCTCTTCCCCTGTAAAAATTCTCTATGCTTGGCTTTCTTCGTAACCGAAAGCAGGCTTTGAAAAGTAAAAATTGGCTGCAGTTTCTGAAACCAGGGGTGGACGGACCGTCTGATTTTGATTTTTTGTCTCTTCTTTTCTGGGCGTCTTCCGCACGCAAATTCCGTTACACGGGAGCGAGGGGTTCCCCACTGAAAGTGGATGTTAGTGGATGTCTGGGCAGAATGACTCTATTAGAGCTTTAATTATTGACTCCATGATTTGGTAAAAGAAATGAAAGGTGTTGTTGTTGGAGAATAATTATGGATTCCCTGCTTTTGACATGCCCAGCACATTCGATGATGTCTGCTTGCACTTGGCTCTTAAACAAATGTCTAAAATAAAGCAGAAAGGAAGTGTCTTACCAGAGAGGCAGAGGAAACGCCCCACCCAAGTCATCTTCCTCTCCTGCCAAGAAAATTTCAATATAGACAAGATGATCTGAACTGTTTCAGATGTAGTTGGCCAGTCTGAACTCCAATACCAAAGTTTCTAGGGTGGGAACGGAGACATATGGTGAAAATTGATCGAATAGGCTTCGTTAAGGAGAAAAGTCAGCAGTGGAAGAAAGTGGGCCTGGACAAGATATGAAGGGTTAATGTTTTGAGATTAAGGGGTACCTTAATCATACAGCTGTCCCTCTTGTTTTTTTCTTTGCAATTCACTCGTTCCTGATATTTGCTCCATGACAAAACTTGATAGCAAAAACATTCACAACAATTCAAACAAGTGAGGAAACTCTAAAAGATCAGTATTGCTCCTTGCTGTGTCAAGATGGTTTGTCCAGTGTATATCGTCTGCTGTGATGTTCTAAAACAGTGATGTGTCTGGTGGAGGACCATAAACAGACATCCATGAGAGTGGCACGACCCAACCTTCACCTTTGTCTCCTGAAAGAATACAAACGGGTGTTATTAAAGGTTGCAACTCCAACTCCTACCAAATGAAGCTGATAAATGTAAGTATCTACCGCTGCAAAAGCCTAGTTGGTAACCGGATTGACAGTAGTAATTAAAAAAAATGATTCAGTAACTACTTCTCAAGGGCTTGGGGCAGCTAAATCCTAACTTGCAGATCAGAATCAAGCAACTTTATGCAAACCAAGGTTGGCTAGACTTGAGTACGGCATCAAGTCTGACAAAACCCTGGCCATACCCAACTTTCACATCTTCAGAAAATACATGTTACTCACAGGAATGACATCGACCATATTAAATCCACAATAACATATCTTCATTTTATCATACAAAATAAATCTAATAGAAAAACTTCATCATTAGAACTAATGAAGAATATGTACAACATGAAATAAATATTAAAACAAAATATAAAGTTTTAATTCCTCTGTTAAAGTTTAACATGCACCTGAAGAATGGATGCAATTAACTTCAATGTCTCGAGTCCATGTTCCATATATCCTTTAATAAAGAAGATTTTAAAAGGTAAATCAGAGAAACTCACCGTGAAAATTTTCTGCCGAATGTCCTAGAAGTCTGCATGCAGCTCCAGCCAGCTGATATGAATCTGAAATGTTGTCCCCTTCCGAGCAGTAGCATAATATGCAAGTGACTTTGAGACCTTTTGCCTGACACCATAGTTGATAATTCATGTCAAACACTTGCTCAGACAAACTCGACCATATATGTGTAATTATCTAGAGCATGATGAAAAAGGTAGTTTGCAAAACAGACAAGGTTAAATCACTCTAAAAATACCTTACAACATGAAAATAAGGCAGCAAAAGGCAAACTTGGGCAGTAATCATCATCCGTCAGTTCATCTTCAGGACAAAAATCATCTTCTGGAGGATTTCCTTCAGCCAAAGAGTTCATATACTTCCAGCCTCTCTTAGATTGATCATACTCGTCCAGTTTTCTCCAACCAAGTTTTTCACATTCTGCATCCGTTCCATCAGGACTAATACTTGACAAGTAATATATTTGCATATAACTGGAATCAGAGGAGACTTGTTAGTTAAGGTAAAGATAGGAGTAAAATTTAGTTAAAGAATAGCATCCAGCCACTAATATTACTTTGAAAATTCAATCTTGTGCTTCTTCCCAGAGTCTAAGCTGGATAAAACGATCACATGTTTCTTACGCGCCTCGACGGCAAAATTTGCCACATTCTTTGCAAATTCAAGAGTCATTCCCTGTATATCATTTTCGCATTTAGAGAAGATTAGAGAATCCAAGACATCATACTATAGATAACACATAGAGATAATTTCTCATAGGCATGACGGGAATCCAAGACCTCCCATTAGAATCCTCAATTGGAAATACAATAAACAGTCCCAACTTTAAACTTTTTATTTACTCCAACTCAGAAAAGGTCATGTATTTAAAAGCTAAAGACTAAACACACTAACAGTGCAACTACTTGGACTCCTGGAAAAGAGGTTAAGAGAGATACATTAATCAGTAATATGTAATGACTTAAGACATGTTTTTTTAACAAGTTTATATTATCCAAAGTTAGGAGTTATCCCTACTGGAATAAACCATCCAGGCAGCACAATTCATTACCTATGTTCATCGAGATAATGCATTGGTGTTTATTATTTAATACAACTTCAAAGGATCTTTAATACAACTTCAAAGGATCTCGTAAAAATCCTTTTATAAGAAAAATCAACAGAATCTTTCAAAAAAGTTTTTGTGGAAGTACTATAAAATTTGTAATACCTTGATTATGGGGGACCTTTGTTGGACAAGGGTGGAGGAATAGGAAGGAGAATCATAAGCTGCAAGCAAAAATCAGGGAAGTTTAATATCAGACAATATCTTTACTTTGCATGAACATAATTGAAAGACACAAGAGTTTGACAAGAACATCCCTGAATAGTTCTACTATACGTACTATAAACAAGACAAACCAGGCAGGTGTATGTAACTACATATCCATCCGTAAAAAATTTCCCACCAAGTACAACAATTATCCAATGAACATTCGTAAAAACTCACTTTCTTTTCAACTAAAGCAGTCGCAAGAATTAAAAAAAAAAAAAACCTGAAACTGACATCGAACAGAATGTGATTTTCCGAAATAAACACAGTACCTTCGACCGGCAAGGCAAGATTCCCCTGAGGAACAGGACCGTATGCGTCGTTCCCAACGCACGGCAACACAGACGGATCATCCAAATAACCGATTTTATCGGCTTTCAAAGAAGCTATCAAAAGATCAATAGCTAACTGCCCGACGTTTCCAATCGACAAAGCCGGCTGAAAGGAAAGATAAAAACAACAATTACCTTACAAAAAATTGGGAAAAAGGTAGAAACTAGTGAAGAAGAGCTTCAGAAATAACAGAGATGACAGTAAATGGAACGATCAGAAACAATCAAACAGAAGACAAGTTAGGGTTCATCACAAACGAGAAATACCAGAAGAAGAGTAGAGCATTCGGGGTCCGGCGTTTTCCCATCTTCCAGCGTAAATTCCATGGTGCGAGCTTCCGGCACTCGTCTGTCGCTTTTCTGCTAAATCAATGAAGAGCCCTCGACTCATGAAATATTAGCGATTTAGCGCTTTCCCGGTTCTTTTCGGTTATTATTATAGTAACTCGTAGAATATCGATTTATCTTTTAAAAAAATATATCTTATTCGAAATATTATTCATATCTTAATTTATAATAAGGCACCGGTCCATACATTGATTCGAAAAGTAGTACGTCTTCATAGTTCATTCATATACGGGGAACACAATTGGGCCGAAAGACCTGCCAATTCTGAACAGTGTTGGGCCAAAAGACCAACCAAATGGTGAAGCATATTAAACAAAAATGGGCCTCAGGACCAATTTGCAGCGGAAATTGCACATTTATCCATGGCGGCAGCACTTCATTCATATAATAATAATTTTGTGTTTAAGACCTGAAGAACAGAAAACGAAGCTTCCAAACTGGAAGAAACAGCAGAGAACTACCTCAAGTAGCTAGATTCATCAAAATTACACAGCAGAAGTTATAAAAATACTTGAAAGAATTACAGCTACAATCAGTAAATAATGCTCTAACAGTGTTCTTCCATGTAATTCGAGGTGTCGCTGTGCAAGGGTTACTGAGGAGAAATAAATAGAGGCCTTGCATTTGCAAAGGCTTGCTCGTGGAAAGTTTAATACTCTTTCTAAGTTTATACATCCTCTTCAAGAAACCAAGAACAGTGGAATTCTCCCGGCGACATTCTCAAAGCTGATGTAAAAATCAAAATTGATAACGTATCACAGTTCCTGCTTCCTCCATTGGTATGTCTGGTGTCTGTTCTAATTTTTTGTACAGTGAGCATCAGTTCCATGCTGAGTGCAGTGGGTATAACCCACACTAGTCAGGAACTCCCTGATTTCTGTGGCACTACTGTTACTGGCTTGAAGTAGCCTCTCATCTTCTTCATAAATTATGTAAGGGGCTTCACTTGCCTTTCTTGACAGAAGCTTTCTGGCTCCTTTCAGCACATGGTATTCCCAACCTTGAACATCGATCTTGAGCAAGTTCACAGGTTCAGACTCTGGAATCACCTCATCCAAAGGAATGGTCTTAACCTCCACTGCGATCTCTTCGTTGGACTTGAAGGCCAATCTTGCACCTGTTTCCGAAATGGCACTGTTGTCTAGTCGACCCACCAACTGATTCATTGAAGAAATAGAGAAATACCCAGTCAAACACACTGTGCTCACTTACTGGTTATGTAGTTGGAACATATATCAAAGATGAAAAAGATACCAAATCTTTTGAGAAAGAGAAAACTGAACAGAAGATATGCTAATGTTTATAAGCAAGAACAGATACTGATAACCAGTTGCCAGCAGAAGTAACAGCTCAAGATTAATACAGGGTGGCCTCCTCATAGGAGCAGCAATACATTTATAAAAACTTTAGCGGATTAAGAGTGTTAGACTACTAAAAACATAGCAGATAGATCTCATAATTAACTCCATGACTTAAAAGAGGAATAGAGTTTGAGCTAATTTCACTTCTTATAACACAACATCTTGTGGACGTCTGTTCAAGGCATGAATTATCAATCTTTTTATGCAAACAGAGTGCCGCACGAGAGTTGATGATAGATTCCATCCTAGCAGCTGAAATGCTAAAAAGCAGAAATTAGAGTTTCGATCATTTTGAAATTATATAGTTAGATTAATTTCAGCTCTAATTTTTATTTCATTATGCATCTTTTCTCAAGTTGAACAATTTTCCAGATGATGCGAGGTGGTAAAGATCTCTGCAAGAATCTCCGCAACCGTCAAATAGTAAAGTTATTAGGAAAAATACCGTACCTTATGGAAAGTGATATTTCCGAGCCGATCTGATGCAGCTGCGGCAAACAAAGTAACCAGATGATCTGCCCGGTTGAAGAAGATCCCATCGCAAATCCTCTGCAAATTCTCGAAAACAGGCTCGAAAGCCAGAACACGGAACCCCATCGCGGCAGCTGCGAAGGTGGCCATCCCCACATTGGCCCCGACGTCGACGAAGATCCCCTCCCTGCCTTCGCTCCTCATCTTCTCCAGCACCTCCTGAACCGAGACTGAAATATCGGGCTTCCGAAACCGCTTCCCTTTGAGCATCCTTTGGATGTTCTTGTGAGGTTTATCAGGCGTGCCGAGGTCGGCGAGAGAGAACAGGAAGGGGTACTTCACTCCTTCCACAAGATTAGCGAAGACGGGGGAGGCTTGGGTGCATTTCAAGCAGTCAAAGGGGGGGATGGGAGTGGGGAAGAAATTAAGTCTCTTGATGGAGGAAATTGCGAGATCCTGCGATGGATTTGATGATTTGAAGACGAAGAAGAGGAGTAGAAGAGAGATGGGGATAAGAAGGAGGAGCTTTTTTGGGGCAAAGAGAGATGATGGCCTGTCTCGTTTCCAGGCGTTGGCCATGGAAGCCGAGGAAGAGGGAGACCAGGGTCCCCACCTGCCTCAGTTCTCTCAGTCACAGTCTAACCACTAACCCATTCTGCTCAAAGCAGTTAACTGTAAAATAAAAACTAGTTGAGATCTGCGACCCATCTAACAAGGCCCATACGAGTAGCTCATAATCATCCGCTACAGCCCACTTTGAGGAGCTATGCATTTTGAACCAACCCAACGAGAAAACCTCTTTCTAAAGAAAAAATATTCCAGCAAGCTTTTACATCAAACTTCAATGTAAATCACAGCTTTCAACAAATTAACTTCGTTCAATTTGACAAAAAAAAAAAAAAAAAAAAAAAGAGTTCTTGAATCTGAAATGTGAGCTGAGGGAGTACTGAGATCTTTCGACGATAATTAATAAAAGTGATGAATCTCAGTTGTTTCACAGATGATACGCATCTGTGAAGTTATTTCCATTGCATTCGCTTGAACACAACGAGTAGCTTAGCTCCAGAGAAAGAAGTAGAACTAAAGTTATAATGTGACAAAATATGTACAGAGATTTGTTCGATGAAAAGACATTTATCTTATAATCAAACTAAAGCATATATCAATACAGTGCCTAGACCGGTTTTTGATCGTCGCCGGCGCTATAAGATTTACGAGACGCTTCTCGCTCGAATCGATGTCGGTTGATAATCGACTCTAATCGATGTCGGTTGATAATCGACTCGAATCGATGTCGGTTGATAATCGACTCGAATCGATGTCGGTTGATAATCGACTCGAATCGATGTCGGTTGATAATCGACTCGAATCGATGTCGGTTGATAATCGACCTAGCTTCGGCCTTATTTTATGTACATATATCCACTCGACCAAGAACACTTTGCGAGATCGATCAACGCGCCACGGCGCCGGAAACACTTGCAAGTTGCAACACCTCCATTCCGCGCCCAATCCTCACCGGAATCAGCCATTCGCCTTTCGAAATCTGGCCGATTACGGAGCAGAGAAGGCATCGTCGAGCCAGAGGTCCTCGTGCCTCGCCGTCGGCGAGTTCCCCTTCGACTCCGGCGGAGTCAGCAGCGACCGCATCACGCTCCGGACTCTGTTCACCCGTTTCCGGTGGCGGATCCGGCGGAGCACCACGTCCTTGTCGAGGCTCTCGCTGTTCTTGTGCGGCTTCAGGTAGAGCTGGCACGTCACGGCCCCGTTCGCCGCCCGCTCCGGCTCCGGCTCCTCCGCGACGAACACCTCCGTGTCCACGATCGTCGTTTTCGGCAGCAGAAACGCCATTGATCTAATCGCCTCCTTTTCTTCTTCTGCGATCTGGCCCGACGCGTTCGTCTTTTATAAGCCTCGGCCCAGGGTGGTGGTATAGAACTTCGTGCCGGCGCTCGAAAAAGCGGTTTTTTTTAAGGTTCAAATGACTAAAACACCCCTCACTCTAACCCGACGATCTCGACCGTTGATAGTGGATATCTCAAGTAGGACCCGCCGACCACCATTCTCACCACAGTGACAGATGAGAGCTGAAAACAGCTGCAGAGCGGAGCAGGTGATCGATAATGGAGATTCGAGATCGCTGAGAGAAAAGAAGTATAATAAAGAATCGGAGTCTCTCTCTGATAAGCGACGATGAACCCACAATATACATTTATTCTCCTTATCTTTTCCGTTTTCGCACTGAGCGCGTGGCGCGGCCCCGATATTCGGAAGCGGACGAGAGCGGGCTTTGGATTTCTCGCCATATCCGCCACCGACCTCTGACGCGCCGACCATTTCGTTTTTACAAAGAGTTAAATTTTGGGTTTTGGCTCGTTCGCCTGGTACGGTTTCCGTAACCTGAAGAACGAAAGAGAGGTGTCGCGGATTTACGTGTGGACTGAGGCGGATTGTTTTCTGGGTGTGGGTTCGAAACGATGGGCTGCGGAGAGGCGCGGCCGCCGGATTTCGCCTCAAACTACTGGCTGCGTCCTGGTTGTTTCTCGTCCCCCTGTTTTTGCTCTGGCGAGGGGAGTCGCGAGTCTGGGGACTGGGGAATGGGGTCGAAGTGGATGTGTCGACCGCTTTTTCTGCGGAGTGCAAAGCCTCTCTTGTCTCGAGTCGCGACCTGGTGTGCTGCACTGCACATTTGGGGGGGAGACATCAGAATTCAGACATGATTGTGATACGAGTCCGCATTATCAGGATTCGGATACATGGCCCATAGTACTGAATCGCATCGTTTTATTATTTTATCCCTGTCGAGAAGTCCCCCCCCCCTTTCTTGGTGTTCTCTTTCCGTTTGATGCGTTACGTGATTCCCGTTTCAGTGTGATATGGCTATTAGCTATCCACTTTAATGACGTCTAGGATCGATGTTAATTCTTGAAATGGAAGATAAGATAATTTAATCATGTGGGTTTATCTCGTATTGGATGACACCCAAAAAAGGAATGAGAAAATAGAAAAACTCTTGGGGTCGGAGGGGTCTGTGCTTGGTGCATCGGTTCAGGTTACACTCGCGGGTTTCGCGATTATTAAACTGCACGCAAAGCACTTTCTCAGGTAGAAGACGGGATGTTCTTTAGTCGAGATTAGATCTCAAGGGTGTCTCTGTAGGAAGATGGAATCAAGAAGAAAAGTACTTTTAAGTGACAAAAAGGAAAGGTGCGCGTGACTTTACGGTACTTCTTAGTTAATTCCATGAAAGAGCATCTAGCCTTTATATTAGACTGATTATGATTAGGATTCTCCCCGTGTTAAAATTAGAAAATAGTCTCATATAGAAGAAAAATGATAGGCTATAATCATCAATATCATCAAATAAGACGTACAGTGCTTGTGCAAAGTAATTGGAACCACTTGTAATCCCGGCGACGGGATAGAAGTGGACCACTACTAAAAGCATGCAGATATTCAGTTAAATGATCTCGTACATTAAAAAAAAAAAAAAAAAGCCAAAACAAAAGCTCGAACTTTCTTAACTGGCAAGCAGATATGTCAAAATGGGTTCCGACAGGCTAATAGGTTGAGGGAATCATCCGTCAAGTGGAAGTATTTCAAGCAGGCTATGGAGCTGCTTTATAGACTCGACCATAAAAGCTACAGCACCCATTATGAGCAACTTCATTTTCAGCGCAAGAAATAAGGGCACATGAATCGTTTTCTTCTACTTCCAGGAATTGAGAAATTTTCAGACTTATGCACATTGAGAATGATCTTCAACTTTTATATACATTTGGACCTATTTTATTGCAACATTTAAGGAAAATAAAGAAAATTTATGGACTCACTCACTGTCATCTTTCTCCAGGAAGCTCAACAGGAATCCGCTTACGATACGTCTGGCCAGTGCATTGGGAATGTGACGACATAAGCGTCCATCTAAATAAGCAACTACACCCGACAATATGAACTTGGAGATCCCCCAGTTCTTGCTGAACTTCCATCTCGCAGAGGATGCTGGAACCATATCATCAGTTGTTCCTTCATCTTTTCCGTTCTTCTTCCATTCAATTCTTGCAACTAAAGCACCTGCTTGCTTCCTCAAAAACCGAATCGTGAAACTTACAAACAGGTGCTCACATAAAGTTATAAGCGTTGGCCCAATTTTCCATTCCTGCAGAAAAGTGCTCTACTTAATGATGGAAGAGGTCATTTAATGGCAATTTCTCAACATTTAACGATGAAATGGCAACTTCTGGACATTCTCTCTTGAGATAACAGCGTTCCAACTTTATAGCTTCAAGTGATATTGCTTTCTTTTGTTATACCATCTATATGAATGGCTGACTAGTTATCATGTGCAAAACTCAAAACCAATATAAAAGACTTACGGTTTCTCCACGCAGATGGCGTAAAGGGCGAATAGCATTTGTGTTAGCTTCTCCTTTCAACAGGTTCTTACTCACAAGAAAGCTCTTCACATGCTCCATAATCTCATCTATGACCGAAGAGTTTGGAGGAAGATTTTTTAGGATAACCTGTCACACAAAACAAGCATTTGGGGAGATTAGAATCTTCTCGGATGATCATCAAGCCTTTAAATACTTGCAAATAGCGAACTACGGCACCTGATCATCAATCACCCTGACTCTTAGGTAGTCTTGTTTGTATATTGTATCCAACATAGCTTGTAAGTATCCTTCTATATACAGCTGCAATTTGTCAATTTCCAAAGGAAAATAAGTACAGACATCTGCTAACGAAATAAAACTTAGCGCTAAAGCTTCATTAATTCCAGCAGGATAAGATAGTTTCTTTTGGAAGTTGTTCTGCACATAAACAAAATAGATCAGGGTACAGTTAGAAAATAACCTCATCTGCTCCAGGACTATGGTCAAGATTAATTTTCCTATCAGGGCCACCTTCCATGACAGCAGTGCCCAGCAAGGATGGCTCCATGGCCAATTTAAGTATCCCTTGGTGGAAACCATGTACCTAATCAAATATCATAGTTGAAAAGAAAAGTTACAGTAAATCTTCAGCAAGATAGTTCAAGAGAGATGTCAATACAAGAAAATTCTCTTGCAAGAAAATCTAAGTAATGTTTCACTGAATCAGGAATTCAGCAAAGAATACCATGCCATTCAAACCACTTGTTTCTGCTCCTCTCAAGACACTGTCTGAGATTTCAGTAATGGCTGCGAATAAGACGTTTGATCCAGCAGTCCTCATCTGAAGCACAAAAGCAAAATCTTCAATACCAACTCAAACAAAGAAAAAAGAAAATTAGATTATGGAAGCAAAATACTTACAGTTTTTCCCAGATCACCAAAATATCGTTTTGTTCCAGAAAATCCTTTAGTATCAATACACTTACTTATGAACTTGAACATACCTATTCAAACAATTAATATGAATATAAACAATAAATTATACAAAAATAACAGTTAAGGTTGTTCTGCTGTTCAACGTAATCATACTTCCAGTTAAATGCCATAAAAAGAAATCTGGTAATGGTTAAAGGAAACCAGTGTACCTAAGGTAAGTCCAGGAAGACTGACCAAACCACTTGAAGGGTCAAAGAAAACATCAAGAGAGGATGAAGCTGTATCATCAAAAATGGAGGCAAAAGCTGGTGGAAGCAATGTACTTCCTTTCAAAATGTATATTGCCCTCATAGAGTACCTTTAAGTCATTATTGACATGGATCATTTCATTTGATTATGCAAATGATAAAGAAGATAAACAGAAAAAGAACACAAACCAAGTGGTACTAGAAGTAAAACAAAAGAAATTCAATACTGAAGTCACCATGAATAATGCTGCGCACACTTAATTAACAGCTCGCGTGCTGTTACCAACGCATGAGTGAGAAGTACACCATTGAGCTCGACAACCTTATTCTTTACAGTGGGAATCTGCACAGATATGACACATTCAGATGCACGCACAATTGAGGATCACTAAATGCTAAAGAGAAATGTATAGCAAACCTTAATGACACTGTGCAGTAAAGTCCTCAATGTCTCTTGAGCTGAACTGTAACTTGAATTTGGATTTCCAGGAAGAAAGGTTGCCACTATCTTCGCAACAAGGCACATGGGCAGTGAGATATTTGTAAATAATGCACAAAAATGAAAAAGTTAAATATGGCAACAAAATCAACTTATGCAGTATGTCTACTATGGAGATATGCAAACCTTAATAGGATGGATCTCAAAATGCTTGAAGTAAAATTGTGTGCTTGGACCACTAGAATCAGCAAGGGAGGTTCTCCAAAAAGCCACTAATCTCATCAATGACTCCTCGTCAACATTCAAATTAATTGGCTGAAGCAGGGAAAAATAAGGAAAAATATTTGATTAAATCCAAATTCCACGATACAAGATCTTGGTGCTTTAAGCTCAAAAATGAATATTTGCATTCATTCAAGTGCAAACAGGCAACGACAACTCCCTGTGAAAAGATGGCACTCACAGTGTATCACATCTTCACCAATAGAAAACTGGTGCACAGTACCTCCAATCGTATTGTTTAGAAGGAACAACATGATTCAATATCTCTACATGCAAGTCAGAAAAGTTTTATTCGATAGAAATGTTCAAGATTTTAAGTTTACCTGTAGAACAATAGAAGCATATGTGACCTGTTTGACCTTTGACTTTGTGGGATCTAGGTTGAAGACAATACGTAGTATGTGCTCATTCATGTCATCATAATCCAGCTGATGTCTACGAATCAATGCTGCAAATGGAGCTCCTTGCCATTTTTCATCCACAATTAGTGACTGCATTAGATTGTCTATTATATTAAATGCATCTTGAAGATAAAATCCCAAATAAAAGTTTATTAAAATAGGGTATACATAAAATTCAAAACTTTAGTGCCACAATTGACTTGGAAAGGATAATACTACCTGAACTTTTATCTGATTGAACTTATTCCGTCCAGTGAAAATTGAATCTAGATTCACGTTCCCAAATCTTGCGGCTATGAGTGGGGAATAAACCATTTCCTCAGGGCCTTCAACATCCTGCATTAATTAAGAGAAAATCATATGCTTCATCAGACTAACTTTCACATGTACGAAACTCAATGATAAAACATAAATAGTATTTATTGCAAGTTTTATACAAGCCATTCACTTCTAAAAGAATGATATCAATGATCACAACCTCTTAAGTGTAAGTTATCGCAAGAGAATGTTATACAAGACACTAACCAATTTTGCTTCTTCCAGCAAGTGAATTGATAAAGAAGGCACCCTAATCTGAACTTTTGTCGTCAGCTGGACTTCGCTAACTTCCATATCATTATCAGGAGACCCACAAATCTGTAATACTCGTGTCAGGCCATCGGCATAGACCTGATACCACACCTTCAGCATTTCTACCTCCCGTGCTTCATCAGATCTTCTTTTGGCTCTTGATTTCTTCTCAAAAGGCAGACTTACTGCCAACCCCTTAGTGTGCCTTAATTTAAAAAAGGGTTTCCATGGACACATCTTGTCTATGTTTATTTCACGAGATAAATGAGTATCTGGAGGTATATCATAAGCATTAAGTTTTGAACACATTCATAGGTTTGTGGACAAGTATACATGAACAGGCAGACAAACAGAAAAGGAAAAAAATTATCAAGAATAATAACAAATATATTGAAGAACAAAGATTCAAATTCTACACGGTGGCAAATACTTACCAGATAGCTGCACAACCAGCTTATGGGGCAAACACAAATCATCCCAAACGTATTCAGTTGAGGTTCCTGGTCTAAGGATCTCTGTGTTCATTGAGTCCTACAAGAATCCAAAATATAATGGAACAAGAAATATGAAAAGAACTGAAAAAACATTAATGCATGCTCAAAATAGAGGACAAATGTTTAACGGCACACCTTTTGATAGTATACTACTGACATTTCAGATAGAGAATTCTCAATTCGATAGGGTAGGATCATGTTTGGTGGCATATTGAAGCGCAAAACAATTGAAGAACCTTCTTCTGCTGTGTGAACAGCTGCATAACGAACTAACTTGTCTTCACTCGCAGTTTCTACATTAGATTGACCTCCAACAGAAGCTGGTTGTTTTTTAAACTTTATGTAAAATCTTCCAAGGGAGGTAACACAAACAGGTCCAGACCAACTCCATCCAGATTCCTTCAACCCAAAGTGAACAAAGATGAGAGATTCCTCCCCGATGATTCTGTGTTTCTTAAGCACTGAGTCTAAGAAACTGATTTCTCTCCTCTTGTCTGCATGAAGTCTCATTTGCAGTGCAACACCCAGATGACTTCTGATAGTAGTGGCTGCATCTGCATCACCCTTGCAGGTGTAACAAGCACCAGAATACAAGTGAGAAAGTATGTAGAATTGACAAAAATCAACTAATAACAAGGGATTGGAGAAAAAAATTGTATCCTCGACAGCATTCAAGTAGGTGATCCAGAGTAAAACAACATCTTCAGGAAATAGACATAAGTCCTATAATTCTAAGTACACCATGTAAGTCTTCTTAGAAAATTTAACTTGAATAATGGTTACTTTTTTATCCTGTAAGTACACTAGTTACTTAGGATCAGCCCTACTAGTAATATGGGTTAACAACCATGATAATTCAACTATGCCCTTAAGAGGTTACTCAAAAAGAAAAATGAGCCCTTAGAGGCTGATGCAGTACATGCCTCACCCTTGGAAAGTAACTATTATGGACATGCTACTAGTTTGGAGAACTTTTCCGTTTCTGTATTTTATTTATAGATTGAGCTAAGTATAATGTGTTGATGAGTCCAATCTATGAGAGTTTTACTTAGGAAAGTGTTTTAGTATTAGTTGCCTTATTAGGAAAGTCATAAATGCAGTTTACGTTTTAGTTATCAGCTGGAAGTTTTTCCAGCTAATGTTTTCAAGTTAGGAAGTCATAACTCAAGTGTAATCAGATAGTCCTGGAAATTATATCAAGGTGTTGTCACGCATTATCGCAAACTTGGTATTTTTAGAGTCTATTTATAGGGTTGTAACTTTTACAAGCTTTTGAATCAGAATTTCTCTTTTAGTTTCCGGAATACCATCGTTTTTCTCTTTTTTTCACTGAGAATAATTTCATACAATGTGTTTTGATAGCTAGTGCTAGTTACAGAAAACCACCCAAGAGTTGAGAAAATAGTGGTTGGGAATCCTATACTCTAGTCATATGCTCAGCTCTAATTTGGCAATTTGGCTGCATTAAACATGTCAAGGGCACCACTAGCTAAGCTGTTTCACTTGCAAAATATGATTTTTCTTTAGAATACTCCACTTCTAAGTACTGTCAGATTTTTATTTTATTTTTTTTTTTTTTTTTTTTTTTGGGGGGGGGGTTACCTTTTCTTCCCCAAATGGAACCTCATTTTTCCTAAATATACCTGGAAAATACACTTACATATTAAATAGGAAGAACCAAGTGAAGGTTGACAGACCTCAAAGCAACTCTGGCGAAACAATATATCATCTGCAGTTTCATTGAAAATAATGTATCTTGGAACCATTGATACGATTTGAGATGGCACAACAATTCCAGGGGAATATGATTTGACAGACACCCCCAACTTTGCTATTTGCATTACTCCAGCTCCCCGCTGCATTTCCAAACCTAGTTCTGTGAAGCCTGATAAAATATCCAAATCCACAAATGTCTGAGATGCTTTTTCTTCCATCCATTTCAGATAAACTCTGCTGGATCTGGAGTTCATGCATGCAGAAAACATATCAACATTCACATTCATGCTAGCATATTAAACATTAGAGCAATAATATACAAATACAGATATAAAATTGAAAAGACACACATGAATGCGTCAATCAAGCACACAAAACAGTCTAAACCTGATAATCTCATGCAAATCCTTGAAGCTATGAGCAAATCAGGAAACTTCTCAAATGCTCAAGCAAGAGGTTCAGATCCAATTTGTGGATGCTCGATTACCATTAAAATCCAAATTTTGGATGGATCAATCCTTGCCCTCCATTATAATCTATGATGCAGGATCGGCTGTTAAGTAAGTCTATTTAAAGTCTTTGCCTGGCACTCCACCGTGCAAGCCAAGTGTTCACTTATTTGTTAAAGGTTCATTAAAGGACATTGTGCTAAAAGACAAAACTAATTTCACCCCACACTGGATGTCATGATAGCTTTAACAGTGAAGATGCACTTGGCAGAAAGTATTCATAATCCTCTCCATCCATTGGACTGTTTCATAAGGCTAAAGCATATGCATCATTGCCAACAAATGTTTACATGTTGCACATAGTATGCAATAAAAAAACTGAACTTAATCTAGAATATGATGAGAAAACAAATTAAGATTCAAAAAACATTTGTTTCAAGGTTATATCTTGGTCTCAGAATTTGCCACAGACTATAGATTCAGCCCATACAAAGTATAAATGAAAGAAAGGGAAGGAAAGAACAAGAATAAAAAGAACACCAGGATTCCTGTTCAATGAGCATAGACTGGCATAAGACAGATAAGTCTGTCTAATGGAATCAAGTCTAAGGCAATCAAAAGTAGAACTTGGACTCAGGCCCATATAAGGACTAGAATTAGCTATATTGCAATAAGATGGAAACATTGGCTCCACATTAGAGGGGAAAAGGCAAAAGATATATCTTTTTTTAAATGGGTTAGTGAACAATCCAGATATATCTTCAGATAGGCATGCATGTATTTTATTACGTTTGCAAACCAGCTGAAATTAGATAATTAGTCTTACTTATGAAACCAGGATTTGACCGAATTGGAAGGCAAAAGAGAGCCGAACTCGGGAGGAATGTTTGATCCATACTTCTCAACTTCTGACCTACACAGATTTATATCATATCAACAATAATAAGTGCGTCACAGATGTTTCCAAAGCAGGATATTACATTTACATCACCGATTATCAGTACCAAGAAAGGAGCTTCTGTTTAGATGCAAAGCAAAGCAGGGGCAAGTCAGTCTGATTATGCAGCATATATGATGTATAAACAACAGCCTGCACATGACCCTCACCAAATCACAGAGAATTAGTGAGTGACAAAATAATAGATACTTCTAACTTATGCATGTGGTTGAGTGATATTTACCTCTAGAATGCCCTTGTCACCACGGGATAACCTTAAAAATGCTGAGTACTTTCCTCCACTAAATTCCAATTCCACATCCAAATGACGGACATCTGATTTTTGTTTGTTTAACTTCTTCACACAATCCCCACTGTGAACAGGTCTACATGATGAATTCAGTTCCTTCAAAGTAACTGTGAAATATATCAAGGTAGGATTTGCATATAAATATGCACTTGATCCACAGGTAATCTCTGCCTTTTTCCCAATCAAGTCAAGACCTTTAGCAGAGTCTGCAAGAAAATACTGAAAATTAATAGCAGAGAACTTTTTTGTGGAAACCATCTTTCCAGAAAATTTTGACAGCACCTGAAAATGAACCAGGATGAGTCTCAGTTAAAACGACCAATATGTCTGTCTGCAAGAGATTGGTTATCTGAACTGTGGGAAGCAGAAATATTTCTTTCTGCTCATGTAATGCTGCTGGCTTCAATGTTTTATCTGATGAATCTTCCAATATCCTAGGATGTTTAAGGGGAACATCTCTGCTGAGGGTCTGAATCAGAAAATGTAGTTTACTGACAGTGTGGCCTTCAATACTGATGGAACAGTGTGTAGTGCTGAAAGAAGACTTGACCTTGGCCATACCAAAGGCCCTCTTCAGTCTGAAATTTAATTTATCAAATATTCCAGAAACATGAATTGCTTTTCCACCTTTAAGATCTTCTGACCAATCCACAGAAACAGGCCCTTCCGATTCTGCTGAACATTCAGGTAGCTCAGGCCTAAATGACAAGAGAAAGTTCCCTGCAACTATAGACCATCAGCATCCCCAAATCATAGTGTGTTCCTTTTAATTTTATCTAAGTTTTTATTGGTCAACAAACATATGTACCGTCTGAAATCTGGTCATTGATAGGAGTAGAAGGCAAATGAGAAAGAATGAAACTGTTTGCTTTTTCAAACTACCATTAGATTGCATTCATCATTAAATGAAGAGAGAGAAAGAGAGAGAGAGAGAGAGAGAGAGAGAGAGAGAGAGAGACATTAGCCACATTCTGCATACAACTGAAAAATTGATGGCAACAATCAGTACATCTACTGTGAATGTTTTTAAGAAAGAAATCTTACCAAGACTTAAAGACATTATTGCCTTCTTTGAGCCTCCAGAAAGGCCTAAAGCATCAAACACAGCCATTGAGTCATCAATTGTGTCCCCGTTCTCAAGCAAAGCAGAAGCTGATTCAGCTCTTGCTTCTTGTGGCCGACAAAGACGAACTTCCATAGGAAATCCACTTTGATTATGTATCCTAACCATTGGTGAGACTACAACAGATACTCCCTCCTACAAATGATAAGCATCATATTTTAGTAACTGCCTTGTCTGTCAATAAACAAAACTAAGTTTGTATATTGTAGAGCCAATTCCTGAAACTCTCCTGTATGTTCAAAAAGACAAATATTTAACATGTACCTCTTCCTTTCCTGAAATATCCACAACAACTACAGGTCCAGGAAATGTTCTAGAATCTGTCCATTGATGAAAAAGGAAATCTCAGGATGAAAAAGACAAGAGAGTACAAACATTCTCAAACTAAATAAGTACATAAATAAATAATAAAGACTCAATTAAGACAATAAATAGAAGGAGATTCAATCTTTTTCCTTTTTTTTTTTTGAGAAAACATGAGAAGATTACATTCATAGAGAACCTGCAAGGGGAGAATACAAACACAGGGAACAAGAAGCCCAAAAGCCAAAAAATACAAGAAGTGGGCCAGAGGTAAAGCCTACAACAGAGAGAAGACCAAGGTCCATCAGACTAGATAGAAAGAGATCGGACAAAATCAAGATGCAGAGGAGTCACCCTTTCCCTAGCTAGCCTGTCAGCCAAATCATGCATACTCCTAGGGGCATGGTGCCAACCAAATTGTCATGAATGGCTAATGTCCCCAATTTTTTCAATAAGAGGAAAAAATATTGAATCAACACAAATGAGGATATACTGAATGTATTACAACTTCCTACTTTTATTTTTATTTTTTGTTGAATCGCTGGTCCTATGTAACCATAAATTGAACACAATTTATACGCAAAACATTTTCTGATGGCTGTACTGAACTACAGAAAGTAAGAGAGAAAAGGTGTTACTGCATTTAGTTAAGTCTAGTGTTTTCAAATTTATATTTAACTGCTGAATAATGTGAAATTCATGAATAACAAATACCACAACTTAACAGGAACAGGAGCCTCACCCTAACATTGACCATTACAGAGGCCAACTGAGTGTTTAGTAGATCTTATCTGACTTGGTGGCAGAGCTCGCTAATATGACTTTCCACCTTGAAGCATCAGCTTTTGCAAGAAGAACAAAAAAAAAAAAATGGCCCAACGGATAGTGAGTTTTCAGTAAAATCATGTTACCAGGATATGAATGATCCTTCTGGGAAGCATTCCTTATAGCAACCTTCAAAATTATTCCTAATGTGGAGCAGCTTCACAAGCCTATACTCAGAAGAACTGTTTTGTTTAGAGAGATGGGAGTCTTCCCAGATGTCTCAATTTGTTCTCTGGGCAGGAGTATGAATGGATTCATCAATTTTGGGTGCATTGTCATTTTTTAAAAACATTGGGTTTATTGCCTATAATTGCTAGATCCTTCTTTTTATATGTTGAGGTATTTTGAAGGTCTCGTAAGTTTGTTTTCAGAGACTGTTATGCCTTCTAAGGGCAGCTCAAGTTGAAGAGCGTTCATTCTTCGGGGTATCTGGTTGTAGAGAGACTAGTGATGTTTTGGTTCTTCTCTCTCGACCAGATACATGAATCTCAGGATCACAACCCTGTGATCACCCTGGTTGGTCTCCCTCAGACAATGTGAATTTCATGGGAATGTGCTTAGGGCCAGCTGGCATCATGAAACGCCCAACCAGTCTTTAGCAAGCAGACTGGAAGGGTTGAGTGGACTTCTCCTAACGGAGTGCTTAAGTTGACTGTAGATGGTTCATCACAAGGAAGCAGGTTATGATTCAATGGGGAAAATTTTTCTCTTCTTTAACCTTCCTGCTGGGGTCAGATTCTTCAACAGCAGTGTTCCTCACCGTATTAAATAGGTTAATGTTGGCGAAGAGTAAATTGTCAACTCTGTTTATTGAAGAGGATTCTATCAATGTCATTGGGTGGCGTTCAAAAATTTAGAAGCCTCCATGGTAGTGTGTGGTGAGTTTCAAAATTTGTCAAAGTCTATTGTTAGATCTCAGATTCATATAAATAGGTCTGCCATAGCTAACATGTTTGATTCAGAGGGCCACTCTCCTACAACTTGTTACGAGAGGCCCGCCCCTGGATATGTCTAGTTTTGCCTCAATGAGTATGCACACTGCTACAAAAACGGAAAGATACTTACTCGGGATGTGCTGGCAAGGAGAGGACAGCAGCTCAATTCCTTGTTTTGCCCCTTATGTGATACTAGGATGGAGACGGCAGATCACTTGTTATTGCATTGCGAGTATACATGGAAGATTTGGACTTGGTTCGTGGAGCAGTTCAGCTGCTCATGGGTAGTACCAAACTCCCTTGCCTCTCTCCTCACTGCGCCCCCACCCACACACACACACACACACACACTTGTCCACTATGGGTTTGTTGATGTGGAGATGTTTGACCACCTTCCTTCCATGGGCCATTTGGGGAGAAAGAAACAGAAGAATTTTTCAAACGAAGTCCAAACAGTGGGAGGAAGTAGCCCATTCGGTCCAAACATTCGTCATCCAATGGCTGATCGTGCAAGGGAAGTTGAAGGACAGTGAAGTTGCAAGGCCTGCTTGGGGAATGATCGCTTCTGCACGTAACTTCCATTCCCCCAGCCCACCAGCAACATGGATTCCTCCACCGGCAGGTACAATCAAAGTCAACTTCGATGGATCTTCATTAGGCAACCCCGGCCCAGCTGGTTATGGGGGGGTGTTCCGTAATTCAGAAGGTGAGATTCTTATGTCCTTTGCTGGTCCTATTGGGATTGAAGAATCCACCTCGGCTGAAGTACATGGTGTTCTCCACGCGCTAAGGCATTTCCAGAATCGCTTCTCCAGTACCTTACTGATTGAAGGTCACTCTAGCAATATCATTGGCTGGTGCAAGCAAACCTCGGCTCCTCCGTGGAGGTTCCTATATATATTTAGAGAGATCTCATTTCTGACTTCCACATTTGTTCATGAGTGGCATTGTACTCCTAGATCCGCCAATTCCTTGGCGGACTCTTTAGCTAAAGAGGGGACTCAACTCTCGGCTCCTATTGTGAGAGTGACCCCACCCTTTGTAAATTAATTTCTCATATATTCAATAAAACAGCAAATTCCTCAAAAAAAAAAAAAAAAAAAAACGGAAACATGAAATTAAGGGAGCATCACTCTTGTTGAGAATGCTATGACAAACACCAACAAGTTACCAAATTAAAGAGAAATATAGAAAGAACCTTTAGCAGAAAATTGCAAACCTTTTAAGGATATGACTCTTGTTCTCCAAGCAAAAACTTGAGCATTTATGAGTGAGACTTGAATTGGAGATGTTGAAAAAGATCCTTGTTCAGAAATTTGGAAGGACAACAAGCTCGTTTTTTCTTGAGGCTGACTAGGTAATAGAGCATGCCTAGAAAAAAAAATGCATCTGAAACTTTTAAGAACATAAATTAGGAAAATGCTCCTAAAGAAATCAATTATGCCTGCTTAGAAATCCTATTGTGAACCCATCCCCCTATGCACAAAGCCTTATATCAAGCACAAGATTGAAACTACTCTATTCTTAAGAGAGTAAAATTATAGCAAAAGCATCTAAATTGCCACTAACACAATTAAAGCCTTTGGTAACCTAGCGCCCACCTCCATACATTTTTTTTTGGAAAACATGAATGCAGATTGGATTGATTCTTGGCTCAGTGGTCAAACATGGATTTCGAGTCAGGAAACAGGTTTAAGCCAGACCACGTTAAGGGGTTTCCTATGAGTGTTTACACAACCAACATCCAGAGAGAAATGAGGAGACAGGATATTCCTAAGAAGACAAGACAACCAGATACATGTAGGAGAGCTAATCCAGCAAGCATAAGAAGTGAAAATATCAGAAAAAAATGCCTAAAAGAATTTGCTTGTCCATGATAAGTATACTGAATCACTTTCCTGCTAACTCTATGAATAGAATGCTTTTTACCCGACCATGGTTCTTTGATGCATTTAGCCAACAGAACAACAACAGAAAGATAAAGTGAATGAAATTGGTTCATAAAGCTATCCACCATTTCTTAAGAAACAAAAGAATGAGCTTGTTTCATAAATCAAATTAACAACATAGCAACAACTTTGACCTATTTTACAATTAGTTTAGAAATTAAAAGAATGATAGAACATTCATGATTTGGTCAACATTTCCGTAACAGAAACCAGAACTGCCCCAAGAAATTACAAACTAAAGAGTCAGATTCCAGATAGCATGTCAGAGGCAGAAATGATTACTTAACAAGAATAGTATTCCCTCCATTAATCATCATTAGGTGGCCTTTTCATCTTTACAATGCAATTACTGTAAATACTACACAAGAAATCATAATAAAATATACCTCAAGAACACAGAGGCAGAATGCCTTCCTGCAACTATAAAATCCTTCTTATCATTAACACTGCAAAGAACAGTAATTCCTAAACGATTCTCCACCTGACAAAGGAAAAGCATTTCTTATCTAAGTTCAGTCTTTCAATAAAGAGAACATCAATGAAAAATTCCATTCTTATACCAAGGAAAGCAAAAAAAGAGTAAGTGAAATACAGATGGACCATGTTGAAGTTGGGTCAAAGACTATCTCAAAATGACTAGCCAAAGTTTAGAGGTCTTCTGGGAACATGCCTTGTATTATCCCATGGAGATTATTTCCACTAATAATGCCCCTTACATCCAGGCTTACACAAGCTGGACAAGGGGCCTGAGACAAACAAGATAAACAGGAGGTAGACTAAAAGGGGTACAAATCGAACCCAACAAGGCATCCTGCTCTAGTATCATTTTAATGTGGGTCCAAGACCATCCCAAAATGACTACCTGACATTAGAAAGTTTTATTCCTAAGTAACAACGACTTGGCTTTTCTTCATATTAACCCATGCAGGAACATTCACTTAAAAGAATTCAAAATTCCATCAATAGGAAGACACTTGCAAAGGGCACTTGCCACTCATAAATAAATGAGTATGACACCTCAAAAGTAAGAATGTCAGTGCATAAACATGAAGCTTGAAAAATATCCAAGAGTTTGTTGGATACTGTCAAATACGGCATATAAACAGTACCCCCATAACTTAAGACAAACCTTGCAGCCATTAGCAAAGATATTCGAACTTTTAACAGCATATGGACCGGCTAGATCCAATTTTCCAACTATGAAGAGTAGGATATCCAAGGAAAGCTCAGGCAGAGATATATCCACCTGCAATCATTACATAATCCCTAGTAATGATAGTAGAAAATATAAAGAAGCCAAATCAAAACCATCTGTGATAGTAACTGATTAACCTGTTTCATTGTAAAGAAGAAGCTAGCAGATTGTCTAGATCGGACATCATCAGAGTATTGCAGCACAAACTTATGGCGATAGAATACACATGCTTCAACTGGGGAAACAATTTCCCTCCTACAGGAAAAATAACTAATTTTATACCTTAGAAAAGACAACAAGATGGGCCACAACAACAAAAAAAAAAAAAAAGCAATATAGAGATACCCACCAGAAACCTCTCCGTGCATCAAAGTAATAAAGTGCAGCAGTGAAGGTGCTTATATATGTAACTTTTGAAGATGAGACTTGCAATTTAGACTCGAAATTACTGATGCACCCTTGAAGCAGTGGGAACGCTTCATCATTCACTGAAACTTCATCATAGACTGTCAAAGTAACCTTATCAAATGTAATCACCATATAAGGAAAATTCCTCGAGAACATAGACACCTCCGCTTTCTCAGACCTATTTGCTGAAAGATCTGTTTTAAATGTTTCGCCAGTACCATTTTTGGGAACATACTTTCTGACAACTTCAGACAAAGGGAATTCATCAAAAACCTTCATCTTGAATGGGTTCCCTGGCTTCCTCACAAACTCCGGGACTCCATCAACAAATGCTACAGCATAGTTACTCTTCTGATTAACAAGGGAAAATAGCCTTGTAGAGGACCGGTAATCAAATACTGCATTTTCATCACCCATATAACCAGTGGGCCTAAAAGAAGAAGCTAGCCAGCATGCCCATGCCTTATCATCAGTGCTAGAGATGTCAACAAAAGCTGAGCCTGGGCTGAAGTTCAAGCGTAACGGTTCCCCTTTATCATTCTTTGCATATAACGATACTAAGGAAAACCACAAGGCTCGTGATCTCCACCTCCTTTGGTTATGGTATCTCACCTAAATATTAAATGTTTTAGAAAAAAGTAAAAGCATAACAGCAAATAATATTTGCTTTTTCAGGACATGAATGGGACATCTTCCATTAATTTGCACATGGATTATCACCTAATGTACCATAGCTACAAAATCAAGGAAAGGAAAAAGGAAATTGGCACAGGAGGTCGATATGAGTATCACAATAAAATGATGCAATTGAAAGAGAAAACTCTTAGAACTTGTGCAAGATTAAACGTAAAACTTCAGGCATCACATGAGGGATACAAAGAAAAAAGGAAAATATAAAATGACACAAGAAAATCTTTAACTACAAATTATATGAAAATTTCAGCACTTAAAATATCTTTCAAAGATATTTTTTAATTTTATCACAAGAAAGAAGTTGCAATAAGATTTCAGTAAGAAACTAATTAATTTTATCACAAGAAAGAAGTTCCAATAAGATTTCAGTAAGAAACTGATTAATTTTATCACAAGAAAGAAGTTCCAATAAGATTTCAGTAAGAAACTGATTAATTTTATCACAAGAAAGAAGTTCCAATAAGATTTCAGTAAGAAACTGAAATTGAAATTTTTTAACCTTCAAAAAGGAAATATTTATATTTTCCCAAATATATGTTCCTGAAAAAATTTAAGTTTTATTTTCAATTATATGCTTCTCCAAAAACATTATGTTTTAACTTGTGGGACATTACCGGCATGACCAAAATTATATTCTCAAAAAAAGAGAGAAATTTACCAATGTCTATACCAACTCTTTAAACTTTACAGGGGCAATTATATTTCACATAAAAATGAAACTCTGAGGAAACACAACCACCTCAAAATCACATATCCATTAATTGTGGAACTTTTGCCCCTGAAGTGTTAATCAAGACCTCATAACACCAAAGGGTGAAATCTGTTATTTATCTCCAAAATTTCCCTTGCTCATGTAAAGGACTTAGAGATATTCATACCTGAAAAAGAGCCCTCTCTCCAACTAGTGAATAATGAACTACACCAACTAGATGGTACTTGCTTTCCACTGCTTCAACAGCAAAATACATATGCTGTTGAAGATCTTTGATTGCCACAACTGCCCCTGTTGCAGAATAAACCTCTGAATAAGTCAAGGTTCTTTTTCTTTTCCTTCATTTCTGTAGTGTGTATGCAAGCAAACTGGTAAACAATCTTAGTAAATCTTCGTAAAACAACCAACAGAAAGTTATGTATTAAAAAAATATCACCACTCACCATCTGGAATAATATTCCTTGCATCACCATCCTGTGGTTGGTCTGTGGACCTCTGCTTTTGCTCCAATTTTAAGTCTTGGCTAGTCTTATAACTAGAAACCTCAGATAATGCTGCAATCAGATCCAAGACCATCTGCATCAACAAAAGTGATTTGAGATGCAAGTGATGTATCATCGATATTACATTAATCATAGAAGAGATGTTTTACATCTATTACTTTTCCAGAGAGGGAAACAATGTTGAACAAATAGAGATGCACAGTATAGTATTACCAACAAAATACTTACACAGCTAGCTGTAACGTAGAAGACATGATGACGGCAAAGCTCACCTGAATTTCAGATAGTGTGATACTTATGTCAAAACCAGAAAGAGAACCACCACCACTCCAATCATTGTCCGAGAAAAAGCAGCCAACCTCACTGCCTGGCTCCATCTTTTCAGCCATAATAACAAATAATCCATGCTTCAAGATATATCGTTGAAGGTCCACATTGTTAGTTGTAGAGACCTCATTCGCATCTGCTACTACATTTTCAGAAACCTGAGAACTTGTTGAATCATTTGATATTGAAGAAAAATGAGGTGTTCGGTAGTCCCTTGCCACTTGATCTGAACAATTTCTAAGCGAAAGGAATTGAGAGCATATGGTCACACGTGAAAGATCACATATGAATTTTGATTTTGAATTCATTGACTCAAGATTCAGAAGGAAGTCAGATTGTAATGAAAGTCCAGATAGTCCTCCTATATAACACAAAAATTGCGAAGACGTTCATATCTGCTTTTACAGTAAGAACATGAAAACCAAATAGGAATAAAGCCAACAAGAGCTGCATTTACCAGATCCATCTGCTTTAGCAATTACCAGGTCGAGATTGGAAATCTTTAAATTCAGAAACTCAGGGAATTTCTGTTTGTTTGTGAGGGTTACATTGCGAATAGCATGAGTTTCAACTGATGTAGTTGGCTGTTCAAATGAAGTGAGAGAGCAAAGATTTATAACTCCTTGCAGGTATGCAATAAAACATTGAACCAATGTGCACAGTGCTGTTGCCTCAAGGATAACAGAACCACCCTGTCAAGTGAAGCAGCACCCATTGTTATTTGAGGTATTCATTGAGAAACTCCCTGCCATCATTAATGCTCTTTCCAGGAAAAGACAACAGCTGACTCCTTTTTAAAGATTTTTCATTTCCAGTGAAAGTAAGTGATATCTATCCAAAAAATAATAAAAGTTTCATACCATTCGATCACAAAAGCTACCAAAAACCCTTTGAGAACAAAGAATTTAAAACTGAGGTTTTAAAAGCAATTGAAAGCCTTTCACTGCAAACCATTTTGTTTTTCTCAAGAACTAACAAATGAGACACCAAAATGTTCATATTTGTTTGTTTATTCTTCTCTGTTTGGAGTTTAAAGCAATGTCATGAGACACATCAACTGCTGCTACAAGCATTTTTACAAAATATGGAAACCAAGAAACTGGATGAGCTCATAAGAAGAAAGAAAAGATAAGAATAGGAAAGAGTCAAATGGTGTCAGTCCTGTTTTACCACATCAAGTATCTAAAATAAATGTTAAGCACACCCGATTCTAAGCTGGGACATAAAAGTCCAACAAGAAGAAAATAGAAGGGACATGAAAGTGTATTAAGATGACTGCTCTTTGAACAGCAATAATTATAATAATCACAATATAATGGCAATTACTATTAAAAGTAACCATAATCATCAAACTAGTATATCACTATCAATAACTTTTCTTGAGAAAAAAATCATTACTTTTTATCTTGAAAAAGGTGAGAAGATTTTTTGTGAGGAAAGAAAAAAGGTGAGAGGATTGCATTCATAAAAAGCCCGCAACAAAAAAGTTAGGGTCTGGAAGCCACAAGAAACAAGAAAATACAAGAGAAGGCCAAGAGAAGGCCAAGAGAAGGCCATCAAAAAGAAACACTCAAAAATAACAAAGTAGATAGGGAAAGAGAGTCCAAAGGCAAGTTGTGACAAGCCACACTTTCCTTGGCCAGACTCTCTGCTAAAGTGTCCACACTCCTAGAAACATGACACCAACTGATTTGATGGGTGTTGCTGAAGTTCTCAGTCTCATCAAAAAACTTCAAATGATGCAGAGAGGGGAGTGCACCCCCAACACGCACAAAATGAAAAAATCATTCTAGTTACTATTAATGATAATGACATAATATAGAAGGAATAAACATGATAATAGTAATAAGATAAGCAACAAGAGTACAACTACAAGACCAATAAGAACAAGAACAAGGATTGAAGTAAGAATACAAATAACTGAAACAACAAGAACAACAAAACAAACATCAAATAAATAACTGAGGAATACTAATAATAATCATTAGACCACGATGAGAAGTAAAATTTGATAAGGTGCCCATGCTCCCAGGACCCATATTCCGCATTGGGGTGCCAATAAGACCAACATTTCACCAAACTTTGGTCAAAATCAAGAAAATTATCTGCTCACCCTCATTAAAGACAAAGTTTGTATCAATACCTGAATATCACAATGTACTTTATGAAATTGTCGACCTATAGATAGTGAAAGCAGAAGCTTATTGAGTTGTTGAGCTCCCATCAAATCTCTCTTGATGGATGGTCCAGCCAAAGATGTTTCACTAAGCTCTAAGTTTATCTGAATCCACTGACCATCTGGTGGCTCTGAAGTGTCAAGAGCAGATTGACCTTGTCTCAGTTTCTGAGAACAACCCTCTGATTTGATTTCTAACCCGTCATTAGAGAAGCTAGCATAATTAGCACCAGGAGGTAAAGCATTCCCAAATAATGCAGCGCTTATACTGAATGAGAGATTAGAAACACAAAATTCGCTTAAGCAATTCACAGGACAATGAAGGAGATCTCCAAGTTCAGATACATGGCTACATTTTGCTGTAGCATTTTGATTTCTGAAAATAACCACATCAAGACCCAGCATATTAACAAATGCCGCTAGAGCCTTGTCTTGATATGAAATCATAACATATAATGGCTTTTGCAAATATCCTACCCCGTAGTTTGGCAACTCGTGTGTGGAACACTCAAACTTGTCATCAGATATAATAAATTTTTCAGAGGTACCAACAGAAGCTCCATCTATTCTGGAATTCGCCATGGTACAGACTTTAAGTGATTTAACCATGATTATATCCATTGACCTTAAATCAAGAGTGGCATTGACAGCAAATTTTGTGTTTCTCAGAATCCAAAGTGGAAGGATACAGGCTTCCTTTGCTGGTTTTGTCATGTCATTATAGGCAAGTTCATCGACTAAGTCTTCCCCATCAGAGTCATGCTCATAATTTCCATCACCTACATTGAGGAGTACTCTTTCGAGCTCCTGATAGAGAAAGAGGAACAGAAAGAAAGGTAGAGATTGAGACAGAGAGAGATAAGAAAGAGGGATTTCAAGACAAACGAAACTGAAACTTACCATAAAAAAAGCCAACAGCTCGTCCATGTATAATAAAAATGTAGCTCTTTCTATATTTCCAATTAGAGTTACTGATAAAGTATTCATAGATTGGAATGAGTGGAAATACTCCCTGCAAAAGTGCATAATTCCTCAAAGTGAGAAGGTATAGTGAAAATTCTTTGAGGAAAAGAAAAACAACAGGAACCTACCTTTTAGTCGAGGCCTTGAAGGTGGCTGATATAAGCCCAATTACTTGAAATGCTTGTCTTTCTTCCATATCTTCACAAGAGACGTTAATTCCATCAATCCTGACATTGGCATCAAGGGCTATGATCCCTTTGGAGGAAAAGGTCTCATGCAAATCTACTTTTGGCATATCAATTACAGGAGGCTCTCCCACCAACAGATACTCAGAAGCCACTTTAGCTAACATTTTATTCCCAGTCAATGCTCCTAATATAGATTTAGAAGCTGGCCAAATAGCAGCTTCAATTTTGCTCACTTCAACCTGAAAAGAGTAATTACCAAGTTGTTGAGCGGTAACATGATTAAAACTTATTTCCTTTCTACCAGGCCAACCTCCCAGCGGGGATACTCGAATAGTGGAACCTGCAATGGCTAATCCAACATGTATATTTCTTTCTGGAATCAGACGAAGCAAGGCCATTTTCGTTCTTCTAACAAGATGGCCATCAGTACCATCCCATTCTGCTGCTTCCTCATTAGTGACAGATGTGTCTGAAAGACCCTTCTTTAATTTATTATTTAGATTGCAACGACAAGTGTCTAGTATCTGGCTCAGCAGCCTTAAAACAGAAACCAGTGACATATAGTCTAAATCAACATTCAACCTTCCCAATGTCAAATAGCAGACAGAGAGCCCATGTTCTGGCACATGAATATATGGATCCACTATGAAGGTTCTCATCTCACACAGAAGGAAAGGATGCTCCAAATAATGGGTCTCATTTCCATCAAAATTCATGGCATTATTTCTCCATCCTAACCACATTTCTCCCAAATAATATTTCAAAAGAATGGCACAAGCATCATTTGTAAATGCTGCAACATCTATATCATTTTCTGGAATATCAAAATGTGGGGCAGGTTCAGTCCAAAAAAATGTCTTAGAATAACCATCAAAGCCTGACCCTAATCCTTTAAAAAGTTGACCCATCTCAACAGCTGACCTATTTCTCAGGATTGGACCTTTTGATAAGGAAGAGCAGCAAATTTTTACATCCCCACAAGCAACAGAAAAAGTCTGTGAAGTGAAATCTTCCACATAACTTAAGCAAAGGGCCTTCAGGACAAAGCAAAAAGAAACTGAATCCAAATGAGGGAACCTAACATCTGGTGCTAGTTTCCTAGAAACAGGATATTTATGTGAATTAGTCAGGTTAAAGTTGATAGAAATTGCATTTAGGTTTAATCTGAATGTACTCTTAGAGGGACAGCCTTTAAAATTGAGAACCGAAAAATCTGTCGGCTGATCAGCTTTGCAACACCAAATCTGAATTTGTCTCATCAGTAAGAGTAGGATTTTTTTTATCAAATGAACTATGTAACAGACACCCTTCCAGAGAAACAAGAAAAGAAGAAGAATTCTCCAGCATCCTGTGATTTGACTGTGTTTTGCAGATTCTGATTGATGCAAAGCTGCTTTATAACGAGATATTCTCCGTGCTCGAGCAACAGCCTCTACAGGCAGTTCCTTCTCTAATTCATAAACCATGGATAATTGATGTTTGCAAGTGCTGGAGGACCTCCCATCTTGACTTAATCCAAATTTACCTTTTGTGCAGTAACCAACGAATAACAATAATGATTCATACACTTGAATATAACGCACCCAAAGAAAAACAAGTCTAAGAAGATAACACCATGAGGACCATTGACCATGGGTCAAATAGCTAATTTTTCTCCTAGCTACCATCCATAGTTCCCTACCACTTCTTCCACGCATGACTTGTCTGTGAGATAGTATATTGATTGCGTGAGTAAGTGCCGAAAGCTCACTAAGGGGAACTGTAAAATCCACTTGTGGGGCTTTGACATCACACTCAGTTAGTTGAAGATTCCGTAACTTAACAGAAGCAACAAGATCCTTGCAGGACGCAATCAAATTTACATTGTTTTCTTTCTCCCATCCAAACTCAAAATCAGTGCCCTTGACAACCAAAAAGCTCTCTTCTAGGGGAACAAAAATTGTCTCGATAAATCCTCTCAACAAACATCTGGGGTCTACAAGTGAACAACCTGCACTTAATGTCTTTAACTTTAAAAAACAAGAAAGAGTCGTCACTGATTCGGGCCATTGAATTTGTAGGTTAACTTGATGGAATTGCAACTGGCACAGTCTTAATATCACGTTTGTCATTGAAATACTTCGACTTCTAGGAGGGGCAGCCAGAAGTTTTTCAATTGCTCCATGCAATTGACAACCCTGAAATTCAATTAAGATAACATCTATAAGCAAACCATTTGAAAGGAAAGACATATACATCTATGAAAACCAGTTAAGAGAAGTTATTTTACCAGAAATCATATGAATCTTTTAAGTCCAAACAAGCGCAAAAGCAATTTCATGTTTCAAGTACTAACAAGTGCAGATCTGAATTCATTTTTTAAGGGTCACTTTTGACTCATCAATACTTTCAAATTCAGAACCAACCAAGCTGAGCCTTCTGAATTTAGATGAGCGACTTCTGCTTAAGTAGGTGTTAAAGGTAAATTACATTTTTGCGTGCTCAGTGTACATTAAATGACAACCCCTCAAATGAGTGGATTAACACCTGCTTTAAGGACGACACGCTAGTATCCTGAAAAAAGGCAGTCTCGTTGTTTATTGTATTGTTTTAGGAATTATGATATGAAACTTCCGTGCTTGACTTTGCTAGCACCGAACTCAGTCTACAACTCAACGTCTTCTCTCCCATGCATGAGGCCTGAATCTATGAATGCAACTGAAGTCCGACCGTCCAAGCTGAACAATTGTCTCCTCAAACTTCTCAAACCAAAGAGCAGACTAATAATACCTCGGGATCAATCAATGCTAGGAGCTCCTTCATCTTCCTATCATTCGTACCATCAACATCGCCGGGCCGTGGCAGAGGACGCTGATGCCTCGGTTCTCTAGAACAACCGAAAAACACAATGAGAATGACGAAAGGACAAACAGTTTCTATAGCAAGTCGTCAAATCCTACAAACTCCATTCAACCAGTGCATTTCAAGACAATTCCAAGTAACGAACCCAACCTTACGCCCAACGCGACATCGACACCACTCACTTCCGCAGCGAAGGCAGGAACCGACCACGGCGACATTCGAATGTTCAAACTCCGGACCTTGACGTGTTTAAAACAAAGCACTTGCGATCCCTCGATCAGTTGATTGATGGCCTCGACGTCGAAAACAAGGTCCTTCACACTCAGGTACGAGTGCAACAACCCCAATTCGAGCTCGACGTCCGCTCCTTCTCGCAGCCATGGCTGCAAGAGCGAAACCACTCTCGACCGGATTGCGTTCGAGAATAACATGGCTACCAGGATTTTCGAGCTCTAATTTCCTGGTTATTGACAGAAACAACTTCAGCCATAGCAAAGAAGAATCAGGCAGTGATCCGCCCAACGGATATGGGACACTGAAAGAAGAACTTGGAAAGGCCGAAAGGGCAGTGATGAAATGTAACAGAGCAGGAATGGCGGCAAAATAGAGCAAAAATGGACATATCAGAGCATTGAGGGTTCAGATGGGCTGATTCGCGCGCATCAGCCCATCTGAACCCAGGAACTTGGGCTTACGTACTCTCCTATCTGAACCCATGAATTTGGGCTGATTTGCTCATCAGCCCATCTGAACCCATGACCTTGGGTTCTGCATTTAAAATCTGTTTTTAGAGAACCAGTTTTTTAGAATATCTTTTCAGAGTTAAATAGACAATTTAACGTCTATTTAACCATGTTTTGTATTTTTAATTAGGTTCAGTTTATCTCAAATCCGGCTCGGTTCTGTTTTACGCTAATGCAGTCCGGTTCAACACTAAATAATGCTTTTGTATCATAAACTCAATTAACCCCCTTCAGGTGATGTCTCTTTCATGCGGCCGGAATCCGGGCCGTCCGGCGACCTGTTCACACCAAAGGCAGGTGAGAACCCTAACTAAAAGTTTTTTTTTTTTTTTTTTTTTTTTTTTTTTTTATCGATGATTTCTGAGTTCTGGTCATTACTGCAACGGAGGAGATAGTCGGCCAGCATACGAATTTCTCTCTCCCTAGTCCCTATTTATCCCTATTTATCAGTTCCTCCTTAATTTGTCGATCTTCACTTCGTACCTTCCGTGCATTAAAAGCTATAAAAAGGCATCGTTCAGACACATTCGCTCTTACGCGTTACATGCATTTCGGTTTCAGATCTCGGACGAACTCGCTAAACGTCGCTGACATTTTTGACTTCTCTCCCCTCTGCAGCTCTGCTCCAAGCCTCCATTTCCGTTAAGCGGTCCCGTACCTCCGACGCAGAAGGGTGGCGTGCAAGTCAACGAAGCAAGTTAACTGGCCGTCTTCTGATTGCCTCCTTGTCCCGATCTGTTCTCGACAAGTGTACGTGCTTTTCTTCATGTCGAGAAGTACTATGTATGTTTCAATCACGATCGACTTCATCATCGTTCGCCGACGGCGTTTCATACACGACCGAACTCTTCGCGCGCCGATGATCGTCAGTTCACGTCGCGATTTACAGGTGTGCAACTCTGTACGCTCTCACAGTTTGTGATTTACCATTTAGTACCCTTTTTTTCTGAAACCCTAACTGCAAAACAAAATCTGTTCTTCCTTTTTCGTCGTTTAATCGACTCTCGATGTCTGCGATTCTGAAAAAGGTAGGACACCTAATTAGATACCATAAGTCAAACTGAGTGGATAAATAAAGAATTGAGTATGAAGAAAACAAATATTGTTAATAAAACTGATGACAGCAGGATTTCCGCACAAAAGCGATCAATTTTCGGAATAGTTTGGTCGCTCGAATCATGCTTTGCAATAAAGAAAGATAATGCTGGTAGATACAGACTTGGAATTTTCTAGCCCGATGTTGAAAAGATCAAATGTTTGCTTCTTCTGGTTTGCACGTCAGGAGCACTACTACGTACTCAACCTTGCTGCTGCCCGAGTAGTCTTGAATCTTGATCAATATCAACGATTTTTTTAGTTTGATACAGCTCGTGAGAAAATCCACTAATTAACACAAGAGACTGATCAGAGAAGATTCAAGGCCAAGGGGGGAGAAGAAAAGCATAAGAAAATCCTAGAATATTAATCCCTCCCGTCCACCTAATTAGTTGGAAACGCCATAAAAAATTTCTCGCTTTAATTCCATCTCCTTCATATCCAATTATTTTATCAAGGATATATAGGGGTTCGATGTATACGTACGTAAGCCATCACGAGCAGTCCACTTGTAACTCCATCAGAGAAGAACTTCGCTCGATCGATGTAACAGGAATCCGCCTTCGTGTCTCCCCACAAGCTTCATCAACGGATCTCTTTTTAGAAGAACTGGGACTGGGAGTAGTTATTAAAAATATACTGAAGAACCACGCGTTTGCATCTTATTTAATTCTCTGTCTGTTTGCTTCGGACAAGATTAATTAAGTTTATGTTTTACTGTTTTTTTCTCCAATGTCTCCTGTGGTGAGACGGCCATATAGTTAATTTTATCATGAATACTACTGTGACTCCCATTTTTCCTACAGTTCCATCACCTACCTTATCCCTTCCCCTGATTCTAAACCTTCTTCCACATAGATATATATATATATATATATATATTATAATGTGGCTAGCTCTTATCCAGGAAAACCTCAACAATCAAAACCCAGTCATAATCAAGAACAGACAGTAAAGGAAAAATCGATCCCTTGTAATTGACTTGCAGCAGATGGTGGTGGTGATCAAGGTAACCCAAGTGATCCACTTTTCGCCCTTGTAGTGGATGCAAGTTAAAACCAACTTCGTGTCATTTTCCTGCTGGTTTGATATAGAGACATGATAATGCTCTCAAAAGCCGGATTTATGGTCCATTAATTCTCAATGGGTTCAGTTCAGATGAATCTGTATTTTCGTTCTATTAGATGAGGTAATTAACCCGGCCCTCTAAATGTCAAAATGCATGAAACTCTTAAGTTCGAATAAATTAGTGTCATCTTGCTCTAAAACTCTCCTTCCCGGCGTGCCACATGCATGTAGGCCAAAACTTCTCGACCCACCAAACCCACCGTCCAATCAACACATGGCAACGGGACAGTGCAGCTTAGAAAGGATCACATAGGAGGAGATGGAGCCCTTCTTATCAACAAATCAGGACCTTCCCTGATTGCCTGCCACTGAGATCACGAGCCTCCACTCTCCGCGCCTACCACTGTAGTCACCGGTTCAGGAATCAACCCGAAGAAATCTTCAGATTTTTATTTTTATTTTTTTGGGTGCTCAAATTGCATATGAACAGGTGTCGACTCAGCCGTGGCGTCAGCAATCGACAGTGTCTCCTCCTCTCCCACTCTGCCATCCATCTCCTCGACAAACCGTTTGTTTCCCCATAACTCGCGCGTCACCGTGACGTGATTCTGCTTCTAGAGTCGCCACGGAGGCCTGGTGGGCCCTTCCAAGAGTCGTTCAACCCGGACGAGTTCGGTTCTTTACGTGGCGGCTGCCGCGAGTTCGCCATTGGGTCGTTGACCGCCACTCGGCCTACTCTCCCCTATTACGTCTGCGGATTGGTGAATTCCGAATTTTGACGGATTCCTCGCCGAGTCACGCACCGACTCCTGCCGAATCATCCCTGTATATTGATGATTACCGAGTCAGACCCATCAATCTATAGATAGACGGGGTGAGTTCCGTTTCAAATGTTAGAGGAAGAAAGGGACGCTCGCTGGTTCATTTTAACCCGTTCGGTGACCGGTTCAGTGAGAATGATCGGAAAAACGTTATTCGCTCATTTAAAAGGTGTTGACCGTTTGACTCGAGTTGTCGTGGGGGAACTGGAGAAATTTCTGACTGCGAGTGGAGAACGTGAAAGAGTTAAAGCAGGCGCGAAGTAATATTAGAACTTACACATCATCGCGGGGAAAGTCCCTCCTCCGTGTTCGGCCACACGCAAGGGTACTCTACGGTATTCTGACACGTGTTACGTTCACTTTCCTGTATAAATATTGTAACGCGCCGAACTCTCCTCCGACCTTTCGTTATTCCCTTCGCATATTTGCTCTCTCTCTCTCTCTCTTGTCTCTCAGACGTTCCGAGTTTCGAAGCTTTGTTCTTAAGTAATATTCTCGATCGTCTGTCGTCTCCCTTTCGGCTGCTCTTTCAAATTAAAAATTTCCAACTTGTTTCGATCTTTTCTTCCCTCTCGATCTCTGCAGTACTCGGATTCTTCTCTTTCTTTTTCGAGTTTAAACTAAAGTTCGGCGGAAGACCAATGAGGGAGAGTAGGCGAAGGAGCGCGCGCCTCGCGACGACTAAAATCAGTACCCGTCGACCGAAGCTGGGGACCCTGCTGATTTCCGATCCCCGGAGTCCGGCGTCGGATCACAACGACGACGACTTCTCCGCGAGGAACAGCAGTGCAGCGGCCTCCAGCCCGGTGTACTGTTCGGACCGGAACCCCACGAACGGGGACATTACCCCTCCTTACAACATGTCGCCATGGAACCCGGTCACCTCCCCTTACGTGAAATCTCCCTGGAACCGAACCGGAGGTTCACCCTTAACGAGATCGCCATGGCTGAAGGGTACTTCCCACGTAATGCCCGTGTCCGAGGACGGGTTCCCGGCGAACGAGCCCATCGGGTCCTTGGTCCGCGAGGAGGGCCACGTGTACTCCCTCGCGGCCGCCGGCGACCTTCTCTACACCGGCTCCGACAGCAAGAACATCCGCGTGTGGAAGAACCAGAAGGAGTTCTCCGGCTTCAAGTCCAACAGCGGCCTGGTCAAGGCGATCGTCATCTACGGCGACAAGATCTTCACGGGCCACCAGGACGGGAAGATCCGCGTCTGGAAGGCGTCCTCCACGAACCCCACCGTCCACAAACGAGCCGGGACGCTGCCCACGTTCAAGGACTTCTTGAAGTGCTCGATCAACCCGAACAACTACGTGGAGGTGAGGCGCAACAGGAACTCGCCGTGGATCAAGCACTACGACGCCGTGTCGTGCCTGAGTCTGAACGCGGAGGAAGGGTTGCTGTACTCTGGTTCGTGGGACAGGACGTTGAAGGTGTGGCGGGTTTCGGACTTCAAGTGCCTGGAGTCGATCAACGCGCACGACGACGCGCTCAACTCGGTGGTGGCGGCCGGGTTCGACGGGCTGGTCTTCACCGGGTCGGCGGACGGGACGGTTAAGGTGTGGAAGAGGGAGGTCCAGGGGAGGCGGGTGAAGCATTTCTACACGCAGACGTTGTTGAAGCAGGAGAGCGCGGTGACGGCGCTGGCGGTGATCGACGACGCCGACGCCCCGGTCCTCTACTGCGGCTCCTCGGACGGCCTCGTCAACTTCTGGGAGAAGGAGAAGCACCTCGCCCACGGCGGGGTCCTCCGGGGGCACAAGCTCGCCGTCCTCTGCCTCGCCACAGCCGGGAACCTCGTCTTCAGCGGCTCCGCCGATAAGACGATATGCGTGTGGCGGAGGGAGCCGTCCGGGGCACACGTCTGCCTGACCGTGCTGGCGGGCCACGCTGGGCCGGTGAAATGCCTCGCCGTCGACGAGGACCGCGGCGACGACTCCGAGCCCGGGGACCGCCGGTGGATACTCTACAGCGGCAGCCTCGACAGGTCGGTGAAGGTGTGGAAAGTGTCTGAAGCCGCCGACGAGGAGACGGGCCTCCGGCAGCCCGCGTCAGTGCCGCGGTCGCCGTTCAATCAAGCAACCCTCGCCAAAGCTTGAGAAGGAAGACTGCTAACACGCGTCTGGCAACGATTCGCCCACGGAGAGAAGTTAGTGGGTCGGTTTGTAAATAGGATTGTCGCGTAATTAACCCCGAAAAAAAAAAAAAAAAAAGTCAGTCTTACAGTTGCTGTGAAAATTTGCAGAGATGAAATTGATGGATTTTAAAGATTTTGATTTGTTCTCTGGCTTCTTTTTACCCAAGTTTATGTGATTATTTACTTTTACCCGGATTTTTTTTTTTTTTTTTTTATCTTTATCATACCCGGATTTGAACTTCTTAATTCCAGCAAGCTATAAACTATTATATCTATTGATGGTAACATGACATTTAAGTACATATCTCCACCAATATTAATACGATCAATGTGGGTTTCTTCATCTTCTTCTTTTTCTTCTTCTTCTTCTTCTTCTTCATCCATACAATACAATGGATGAGTGACATTCGTTTTAAGCCAACCTGATCTGGACGTAACGAACGCCCCAGGAGAGCAGATGCTGTCCCAGTCCGCTGTGAGCCAGGACAAATATGCCGGTTCGGTAGGTCCCATATGTTGGTGATCAGAAATTAGAGAAAGATAAAGAGAGAGAGAAAAGGATAGATATTGAGAGAAAGGAAGCTGGAGACTTTATAAACTTGAATTAATTGCATTCTGACTTTGGAAAATACAAGTCATCAAATTAATTATAGCATGTAAAGTGAGACAGTTGTGCGTTTGTACATGCGAAGCAATATTGGCTCCATTTGGGTAATATCATACTCCTAGTACTGCTAGCTGATGTACCATTTTACTGCTGGAGTACTCTCATTTGCTCTCTCTCTCTCTCCTCCCTGCTTTCTCATGGCTTTTAATTTCCTTATTGTATTAATGTGTTTAATATTGTTGATTCTCTTATGATCTCTTGACTGGAAATTTATGAAGACAAAATCCTTACACGGTTGAGAAATCTATGAAAGTTGGCCTTGAATGTCTACCCACCATCTATATCTCTTTAATTAAGACTGATTCTAAACAAAAAGTAGTCATTCTTCTACCTAAGAAAACTCAGGATTGATTGGCCTGCAGATTTTCTGACTTAATCAATTACCACATTAAAATAAAGCACCCACAAGTTGCTGCTTTTTTTCATCTCTGGTCTGTGGTCCAAACTAATAACTCTAACCGCTGCATTCTTCACTTGCAAGAAAAAGTAACCCGGCCATGAGCACATATATATACTAGTGCTACTGTAGCTTTAAAGGAACACTTCCTTCAATGGGATAACTGAACAATCTTTATCAAGCCAAAAGTTGTTAAAATCTTCTTCCTCCATACTGCCATTGGATCTCATCTAATTAATTGGTTGTCGACGTCTCGCCGTCCTTCTCATCGTTGCCGAACACGTGTATCCGACGATATATCGTAAGTATCATGGTGCTGGGGGACAATGGCTAGAGTCTGGACCATGGTGCAAAGTGCACAAGATTCAGGCTAAGCCACCCAAGTAAACTTTAGGATCCTTTAAAAGTTCTCAATGTTAAGAACCGTGCATACCTGTGCCAAGTGTTTGGAAGTGCCACCATTTTGGTGCGTCACTGTCATTTTCACATAGCAATATTGGAGGAACTGTAGATGACTGAGGTACTGATCACTGAGCTCTATATCCAATATTGCATCCATGGACTTCAACATCGATGCAGAGAGAAGCAGGAACATACCCCTGCAGAAACTGAAGATAATATAAATGAAGCTAGCTGGTGCAGACCTATCACCTATATATATATATATGTGGGTATCCCAACAACAGCCAAAGACCAATGACAAAGTTAAAAAAAAGGCTGCCATGCAGTACGAGTACACCATCTACTGAATGTATATATATATAGAGTATATATGTCCCACTTACAAAGTACAACTTGTATTCTGCAAAGTGGGGCCCGGGCAAATGCAGGGATCGACCAATGGTGGCAGGCATTTACATGTTCTGAATCTGGAAAGTTAAATATTCCTTGATTGTTCTCCACTATATATGTCTCGACATGATTGATCTGCTTCGCAGCTTCTGCTGATATCATAGAGCTTTTGAGGTAATGATGACTGACATGATATACAGAGATTAATGGGTCTGTAAGTTAATAGTACTGCTGCTGTTCTGGAGTACTAAATGAGACAAAGTGAAAAAGGAGCAGGACTATGGTTACGTATACCCTCACCTTGTATCTTGATTTTTGTTCTCCCTTGTGTCTTGTCAAAACCAGTTTTGTTCTTTCCTCTGTTTTTGGTGCTGCATGTATGAGAAGGAATCAAAACCTGATTCCAAACTGTACGTGTATGCTGTCGTTTAACCGATTACTTTGTCATGACGATACCCGCTCCTTCCTTCAAGACTTCTACTTCGTTTTCGGCATCAATGAGAACTTGCATGTGGGAGGATTGATCGATGTGGTTAACATGGACAGAGCTGAGCCACAGAACGGCGCCTCAACAATTATCTGATATACTTCATCTTCTTCAACCAAACGATTTTTAAGCATCTGGGTCGTTATAAGAAATGCCCTGGAAGAGCAAACACTGTCGCCGTCCATCGTGCTCGATCATCTCCATGACAAAACCCAGTAATGAAGCTTGTTAAAACAAGAGAATGAGAAATACGAGGACGTTTATCAGTCTCATGAGATTCAATATTAAAGCTGAAGGTTGACAAGGGTTATGACTCCAAAATAAGATAAATCTGGGATGGCAAGTTGATTCCTTTTAATGGATGGCCTTCTTAAATAATATTGCCAACGCTTCGCTGGTACATTTGTTTCTTTGAATTTTCTGGGTTTCTTTTGATTGAATTCCCTTTTGCCATTAATTATGTACAACACTCTACCAGAATCTTTTATGGGATGTAATATCGTGTCATACTTTTTTGCCTTAGATCTTTGTGCTATCGCAGGACAGCTCGTAACCAGTAAAATCACATCGCAATTGAGGACGACCCCTTCAATCATCTTCACTCTAGTGGCTTTCCTTCCCTTCCAATTCCTTAAAATTAGAGAAAAAGTCTCAAAGCTTAAGCACTGGTCCATTCCGCTTGAAAGTTGTACTGGAAGACCCAAACCCAATTTGTGGCTCTCACAGGAGGACTGAAACGAATCACAAACTCAGATTCCACGATATCATGAAGTGGGGTTCTACTTTGGTATCCATGGATCGATAAACAGGAAGGTTGGAGCAGATCAGCATCTGCCATACACTTGGCAATTGAGATGGAGGCTTGCGTCATGATTGCCATGATCCATCGCCAAAACGTATTCTGGACGATGGAGAGAAGCTTCATTTCATCTTGTGCTGTTGCATCAATGGAGGGCGTGAAGTGAACAGTTTGTTATCTTTCTCGGTGCATGGGTCAAGAATGACTACGTACCCAAGTGCCAAGTGTGAAGAAAGTAGCTCTGATTGTATATATCTCTGTGACTGCTCCAATAATATTGAAGCTTGTTTGCACAAAGATAATATGATTGCACGAGTTAATTCAATCACTTTTCTAATCATAGTAGTAAAACAAACCATGTATATTGAAACTAAATAAGAAGTATATATCTTCTTAGGTAATAAGCAAACTATAATTGTGATCCATTATACTTGAACAATATTCATGGAACACTGAATTGGGTTACGTTTGTTGAAAGTTAGAAGAATGTTTCAGGTGGGCGTATTGGCTTGTCAATGAGAGCTGAGCTTCAGTCGTGAAACCAACCAACCTTCTACAGTGACATATCTGGAGTATACACTTAAATCAATCAAACCAGTTGCCATTTTGGTGCAATTACAGAACCTTATATGTTCTGCTCAAATTAGCAGAGGAGTGGGGAGAACGTCGTCGCACTGTAATGTTATAAAAAGAAAAAGAAGATATGCAAGGGAGAAAGGCTTTGCACTCTCCAGGGAAGGGAGTATCTTCTTTATTGGGTACAGCCAAAAGCCCGAGGACACCAAGTGGGGCTGCTTGGCTTGTTTGGTATCCGGGATTCTGAACATGTGGCGCTGTTAGGAAAGCTGTGCTGGGATAAAGCCCCACACCGGAGACTGTAGACTGCAGAATGGGAACTATCTCTGCCTCCATTATTGAGCTTTGTGATGTTGCTTCTGAGTGGAATAACTTGAGTGCTGCAAATATCCCTATTTTTGGTCGTCTGGTTTGGTCAAGACAGATAATCCAGGATGGATACTGTGTGTGATAGATATATCCACTGCATTCTCGAGCTTTATGATTGGAATGTGATAAGACACCCAAAAATCATCTGTCCAGTCTGATTTTGAATATAACCTGCTCAGTGTATGAAACTTAGTTAAGACTAGGGTTACAATTAAAACACCCAATAACACAGACGACTTCCCTGTTTTTGAGCTACTTTTTGTTGTTTAAATCCTTGTCAAATAATTAGAAGTCTTCTCAGATGTTTGACATGCATTCCTGAATTAAGAAGGCTCGTTGAATTAGAAGAGTAATTTTCAGACATGGTTTTGAATGTATTCTCCAACTCCTTCTCTGTTTCAGGTTTCTGTCTTCATTATTGTGCAGTTGTAAGATGCCTCTCAGTTTTCCAGTTTACTCCCAACCAGGTTCCGCAAAGGAAGCCCTATAATGTTCCATATGTTATCTAAGTTAGCAGCCATAGAGGGTGACTAGGAAGTGATTTTCAGCCTCAGAAGCAGCTATGGACCATTTCCCTTACCAGAGAAAGCACACTTTATTCCTATTATTTCATCTCTTTCTTCAACTGGATCTGTCGTCCCTATGTGATGAAGTCCTATAGTACTTCATTCATGATTGTCCTTCAACAGTTCTTCCTGTGGTAACAAAAAATGACTCAAACATTTCTGGGTTCTCTTGTTTTCATCTCTGCTGTACACGTGCTGGTGTCTCTGATAATTAAGTCTGGTTCCACCACCAGGGCCTGGACCATCCTCTGAAGCATATATAGACAGCCCAACTGCCTCCATGTTTAAGCTTTTCTATGCTGCAGACAGTTCAGCTGTGTCGCTTCCATTCAACACCTGGCTTCCTCCCAATTGTCTGTTTGTCTCTCTCTCTCTCCCTGACACTTCTTCTGGGAGTTACACTTCATCTGCATTGGCTCTGCTATAAGAGAGGAAACAGAAAATATTGGTGATGATGAAGTACTTTTCCCCCAGAGAGTATCTAACTGGGAATGGAAGAGTACCAAAAAGCAAGCGATGCAAATAACTCAACAGGAAGGGCCAAGGGGACGAAAGAGAGTTTTGTCATAACTTGGAGACCATACACCTGTAAGCCCCCTTTGAGTGTCTCATGTTTAAAGAATTGCCTTGGAAACAGAGCAGACTGTGTCTGCGTCTTAATAGAAGGAAAAAAATCTCGTCTGAGAAAGAAAGAAAGGTCAATTAATTAGTCCTTTCATGTGCAGTTAATTCAAGTAGGTTCTCAACGGACCTTGAATGTTTAGTAAGGGTTTCTTTATCATTTGATTGATCTCAATTAGATCTTTTTCCTCTTTAGTTAGAATCTTCCACATGAAAGAAATTATATCCTTGCAGCTGTGTCAATGGACCCTTAAATCGAAATTCATAGCCAACCCATTAAGAAATGGATATACGTTCTACATGAGTGTATATATATATATATATTCCAAATCGTATTTATTTATTGGATAATTGAATGAATAATCTCTTAAAAAATATAATAGAATTAAATTAGACATAAATAAAATAATGAAAACTATCAAGAACTCAAAATCTTTAGAATAATTGATAATACCCTTCTAAGCAATGTATAACCAAAATGTTTATAATACATCTCAAATGTAAAATACTTAAAAATAATGAACTTTATCTCAAAGAATTAGAAAAAACGGCCTTCCTTTTTTATTTAATTTAAATAATAGACAGTAAATCAATGTAAATTTTTTTTAATAAGTTCTGAATTCAAGATCAGTGTCTTCCGCGCGCGTTTTTCTTTTGTTGGTACGTTCGCCTCCCCGAGTGCCCTGAACATCCGAGCGATAACACTTAGTACTCAATGGGTGATGAGTAATGCCACCCCCAAATCCGTATTCACCTCCTTCAAAATTTCAAAGGAGGATTATCCACCTCTCCACACGTCTCGGGACAGTGTCGGTTCCTTTAGACCTTAGGCATCATGTAGTCAAATCCTCCGTTTATAGCCACTAACGACCTTCCGCTATTGCCTCTACCCTTTTCTTTTTTTATGTTCTTTCTTGAAGATTTCAAGATTTTACGCCTTTCCTGCATTGACCATTCAGAGGCAGATGGAGATATTGCGGAAGTAAGTTCGGATTTTCTCTTTGATGGAGGATTCGCTGTGTTTCTCCTAGACGCAGAAAGAAGGTAAGAGTCGGGGAGAGACGAGGTAGGAAGATGTTGCAGAGAGCCGCGAGTAATGCCTACTCCTGGTGGTGGGTCAGCCACATCAGGACGAAGCAATCCAAATGGCTCGAGCAAAGCCTCCTTGGTATGTTCTTCAATGTTAATTTCTGCTTATGTGTTTTGAATTATTCCCTTTGCTTTGATATTCCGACTGGGTATGCCATTTTATGAAATGGGATTGTCCACATATGATTGAATTTAAACAATTGCATGCATGATCCTGAAAAATTTTATTTTTTTAAGATAAAATTGTGGTTATGGTCCATGAGAGTGATGGAGATTTTTATTTTTTTTTTATATAAAATTGATAAATAAATAAATTAATATAAATTATTATTTTTTAAAGATTCTCAGTGGAGGCAGAAAATCCAGTAGCTATGATTGATGTCCAAGGCAATAGAAACTGAGAGTTTTCGGCTTTAGGGAACCTTATTCTCTTGGGTGTTCTTAGTTTATGCTGAACGGGGACGAGGCCTGGATTGAACAGTGATTTTTACTGTCTTAAATAGCAATACCATAGTGTTGGGAACCCTCTGAAAATGTCGACTTAAAATTTTTTTACTGGTTGGTCTGTTCTATCAAAATTAATAAAATGCTTTATAGGGTGTTGAGTTGAAAGAAAGAGAAAATTGATGCACAGACGACAAAATGAAAAATTGTAGTATGACACAAGCAAATGAATTGAACAAAAAGGAAGAAAAAGATTCAATCGTAGTGTCATACTAATTTTGTTGGAGTTGATTTGTGCTTTATGATGTTCTGTTCCTCAGAAAGTTTCCTTTTGGGCTGAAAGGAATAATATGTTGGTTGTTATTAGTAACTGAAAGTGCATCCACAAAAGTGCTTCCATGGTTCTATTTCTCTATGGAGTTTCACTTATATTATTGATTTGTTCATGAACTACACAGTAAGCATGAACAATTTGAAATGGTACACCTCTCTCAAGCGATTGATAGTGCTCATATGCGATAAAATTGTTGGCTGTTCAAGGTGTTCATGATGATGGTAGTAGAAGAGATAACAACTTTACTGCTCACGAGAGATGAATATTTTTATTGCAGATATGGAGGATAAGGTCGCTGCCATCCTCAAGCTTATTGAAGAGGAAGCCGACTCATTTGCTAAGAAAGCTGAAATGTACTACAGAAAGAGACCTGAATTGATAAATTTTGTCCAAGAAAGTTATCGGGCTTACAGATCCTTGGCTGAAAGGTATGATCACATCTCGGGGGAATTGCAAAATGCCAATAACACCATAGCAAACATGTTCCCTGACCAAGTTCAATTCTCTATGGACGAAGAAGACGATGAAGAAGACTTGCAGAAAAAATTGGTCCCTAATGCGGCCCCTGCAAAAACACCAAGGAATGCACCAAACATCCCAAAGCCAAATCTGAAGATTCCAGAGAAAGAGACGAAGCCTCAGTTACCTGCCAAAAAACCACAGATCCAGAGCACCCCTAGTTCTAACATGATTAATGAAAAGGCACGAGAGGAGATAGACAGGCTTCAAAAAGATATCTTGGTGCTCCAGACAGAAAAGGAGTTTGTGAAAAGCTCATATGAGAGTGCAGTGGAAAAGTATTGGAGTATTGAGGAGCACATAACAGAGATGCAAGACAAAGTGTGTACTTTGCAAGATGAGTTCAATGTAGATGCAGTGATCGAGGATGACGAAGCTCGAGCTTTAATGGCAACAACAGCTCTGAAGTCTTGTGAGGAGACCTTGGCAAGATTGCAAGAGCAACAAAAGTTATCTTCAGAAGAGGCAAAAGCTGAATGTCAAAAGGTGAAGACTGTTGAAGTGAAGTTAAAGGCTATCAAAGGGGAGTCCCTTACAAATCAACCAGAGGTTAATAAGACATGTGATGAAGGTCACATTTCCGAGTCTTCTCTTAGAAACTTAGAGGAGGATTTGGATAGTCTCAGTCTAGAGATTGATGGATTAAAATCTGCACAGGAGAAAGTAAAAGAGGACATTGAGATTAATTCTGATTCTTCTCTCCCAGTGTCTGAGCTAGCTGAGAAGATTGATGAGCTTGTAAATAAAGTACTTAGTTTGGAAAATTCAGTTTCTTCACAGACAGCAGTCATGCAGAGGTTGAGATCAGAGAATCATGAGCTTCAGAAGCAGTTGCAAACTTTGGAAGAACACAAGGTTCGGTTGGTTGAGGACTCAAAAGAGAAGCTAAAAGAGATGGAAGACAAGTTACACGCAGTTCAAGATCACAAAAGTGAAATTTGTACCCGCTTGAGCAAAGCTTGTCCTGACCCAAACGATCTTTCTGGGACAATTTCCACTCCAAAACAGAGTGTTGAGGGTGACAAGAAGAGGGTTTTCCAAGAAGAGACAAGCACTGAATTGCCTGAACCATGCAAAGAAAAAGGAACTACGATCACAAGAGCAGATGATTCTACCAGTGACAAGGATGTAACACTAGGAGCAGAAGATGGTACACATGAGATACAGAATCCCAACCCTTTTCTGGTGGCTGATTATGGTCAAGTTAAGAAGACTGACGTTGAAATCCCCCCACTGGAACCTAACCTGGAGAAAGAAATTGAGAAAAAGAGTTCGCTCAATGGGCAAGGAAGTGCTAATACTCTGACCAGAGACCTTCTAGGACGTGAGGTGCAATATGAAACCACCCAACAGAAGGAAGAAATGGAGAAGGAGAATCCGGAAAAGGGGGAGTTTATTGCTACAGATTCTCAGACCATGGTCATCAAAGGACATGAATTACAGTATAAAAATGACCTAGAAAAGCCTAAGCAAGAGGAAGCTGAAAAGAAGGATTCCTCCAAGTGGCAAGAAAATGCTGATGCAGAAGTACAGCATAAAGCTGTCCCAGTAGAACCTAAGCAGAAGGAAGAAATTGAGAAGAAGAGCACAACGGCGGGGGAAGAAAATGCAAATGCTCCTCTGCCAATAAATCCACAAAGAACTGAGGTTCAGCAAGAAACTATCCTCGAAGAATCCATGCAGAGGGAAGAATTGGAGAAGAAGAGTTCAATTGAGGGAGAAGGAAGCACTAATGCTCCTCTTATGGTAGACACTCAAGGTCTAGAGATTCACCATGAAGATCCATTGTGGCAGCAGTTATTCTATAATGGTTTTGAAGAGAGAGAAAAGGTTTTGCTATCAGAGTACACATCAATTCTTAGAAATTATAAGGACATAAAGAAAAAACTTTCTGAAGTCGAAAAGAAAAATCAAGAAACCATCTTTCGGACTATGGCAGAAGTAAGAGAGTTAAAGAGTGCAAATGCCATGAAGGATTTGGAGATTCGATCTTTGAAGGGAAAACTAAACGTTCTGCAGGTCACTGATGAGGCTTCCGCTTCCAGTGTGATTGAGATTAGAAAATCACAACGTGCAAGGTATCGAAGCAAGTTCGACAGGTCAAAGTCTTGGGTTCCTGAAGCTGTAACAGATTTTTCCAACCAGTCAACGCCAAGGAATCTCAAAGGGAGCCCAACACAAAGATTAAGCGAATCAAGTGTAGTACTTCCATCTGAAGAAGATATGGTTGTTGATGATGAGCCAAGTTCCCCTTCAACAATAGAAGAAAAGTTTCGAAGAGATATTGACGAGATATTAGAGGAGAATTTAGAATTTTGGTTGCGGTTTACTACTTCAGTCCATGAGATAGAGAAATTCCAAACATCATTACAGGAACTAAAAACAAAGTGCTCAAAGTTGAAGCAGAGCAAAAAACAGTCAAGTAGTTCTACCAACTCAACATCCTCTTCGGAGAAATCAGAAGGTCCTAAATCTGAAGTAGCTAATGTGGAGAAAAGACTGAGAGAGCTACAAGCTGAATTATCCAGCTGGCTAGAGCAAAATGCGTTACTCAAAGAAGAACTACAGAGCAAATTGTCATCCTTAACAAGGGTCCAAGAAGAAATATCAAAAGTTTCAACGATGGATTTGGAGGATGAACAAATAGAATTCACGTCTTTGCAGGCAGCAAGATTTCAAGGTGAGGTGTTGAGCATAGAGCAAGAGAATAACAAGGTCGCGGATGAGCTCCAGGTAGGTTTTGATCATGTCAAGGGACTTCAATCAGAAGTTGAGAAGACGGTTGCAAAATTAAAGAAGAAATTTGGATCAAGTTCCAAACTCAATCAAAATCCTAATATCCGGCAGTGCCCCACTGTGAGGAACCCTGGTGACATTCCATTGAGATCATTTATATTTGGGGCGAAGCCCAAAAAAGCAAAACCTTCCATCTTCTCCTTTGTCATGAATCCAAATCTTTACAAACAGAATCAGCCTCTAAAAACAGGAGGAAGGCGTCCCATGTAAATTGGCTCATTTGGCCCGTTTCATTCTTTCATTCTTTCATCCTTTTTTGTAGCTTCTAGCCATTTGTTCAGTGTAGTTTTACCTCCATAAGATATAATACACAGAATTCCTCTATTGGATCCCTTTGGCTCAATGCACATACACATTGATGATGGGTTTCACAGGTGTGAACAGAGCAACTTACCTTTGGTCGACTGACTGAAAATCTGAAAAACCTTATTAAGAGATGTGGTGCCTTCTGTAAAATAATCACAGCAAACACAGTCAGAAGAAAAATTTTCTCCTTTTCGAGAACAGAGGTGGAATTCTCACAAGGTAGAACCAGTTTGCAGTAGGCTGAGCTCTATCGGTTAATGGGTATTCCCCAATTGAATCTCTTTAGGCGTCCTTTATTCTCCCCGCAGTGAAATCCCCCCTCCTCTCCCCATCCCAGTTCCCCTCTTTGCTCCTTCCTTTCCCTAATTCCGCCCCTCACGAGACCTCTCTTCTATGTTTTTTGCTATTCTTTTCTAGTTCCGCTCTCCAATTTCATCTATGCATAAGCCTGCTGTGAACAGTTTTCGATTTGATATAAATAAATATCTAAAAAGAATATTCACAATCACAAATTTTTTTTTTTTTAATTTTTTTATTTTTTTTTATTTTTAACCTGACCCTTTTCGGAGTGATAAAATTACTTATAAAAGTTTAATCATAAAAGAATATGAAATATATATGCTGAGACTTAGGGTAATAATATTTTTTTTATATATCTCTATTTTTTGAACTTTTCATTAAAAAGAAAATAAGATATTTAAAACACTGGCAACCCGGAAAGACCCGCACGCGCTGGCCTCCGTGAATCGTGTGGAGAAAGATTCCTTGGGCGCTCGCTTTCGCGCCCGACAGGACCACCGCTTGACGTGCCAACGCCGTCAGACACAGACGGAGCGGAATCCGCGACAAACCCGTCTCTCACTCCTCCTTTTTCTCTTCCTTCGTTTTCTTTTACGTTTTTGTTTCTTCTTTTCTATGTGAATTTCCTGCGTCTCAAAGACCGGAAAAGCTCGTCCTTTCTTTCTTCACCCCCGACTTCTCGTTTCCCCGGCAAGAACAAATTTCCGTTCTTGCTGTGTCTGCTCGTGGAATTGTATCTTGTTGTCACTGGAGGACTGTGTCTCGTGTATTCGGGAATCAAAGTCTGATTCGGGGGTAAGAACTCTATACCCTGCTCTTTCTATGGTTCTGCACTTTTGAATGATTATTTAGGGTTTTCGGTGGGGAGGCGAGAGAATTGAGGGAAATGGGAGCTTGAAGGGGTGGTTACCATAAGGCGTTGGCTTTCTTGGGTGGAGTGATTGGAGCGGTAGCCGGTTGAGGTTTGGATATTTGGGCCGGGATTTCTATGTGAGGAGAGGGAAATGGCGAAGCTTCTGAGGCGAATGCCACCTGCGGAAGCTGCGTTTCCTGCCAGTGAAGATGAGGATGAGTATTCGTTTGCTGTTGAGTATAACGGGCCTCCGATCGCTTATGAGATTCCGCGGGCTGTCCCGATCGATATCGAGAGTATCCCGACGGCCGCAGTGGTGGTTCCGACCGCTTTTGGTGACAGACTGACGTTGCCTGTGATTCAGCCCCTTCCGTCTCCAGATCCCCGTAAAACACTGCTTGATAATGGAGTTCCCGATGTAGAGTCAGTAGTTTCACCAACTTCTGTTATTGCTTTTGAGGAGGGTGTCACAAATGCTCATGATCCGGACTTGTCTGGTGATGGATCAAATGTTTCATCTGCTGAAATTTGTGGTGCCGATGCAATTGCTTCTTTAAACATAGATGACCGGGTCTCTGAGATGGGAAACCAAACGGAAGAGGTGGGAGTGATGGAGTTGCCAAATACCCTTGATCAGTCTGGTAAGTTATCAATTGGAAGCTTGGGCGGACAAGACACCGGAGCTAGTAGGACGCCTGAGCAGTCCGAAGAATTTGGGAGTTTAGGTGGTACGAGTTTTTCAAGCAGGCAGGATGAAAGTCGTCGACTTTCAAGCAGAAGCGGAAGCTCGGACGCGTTGCTGTCTTCGAAAGTTTTCAAGGAAAGTGTAGATTTTTCAAATGATACGAACCCTCCTGATTGGATATCTACTGAATCGGTTCTCAGTTCACGTTCCCTCTCTTCTGAATATTCTTCACATAAAGCATCGGAGAACTGTGACAGTAGACATGCGTCCAATGTCAAAAGAGCTTCTCTTGTGACCTTCTGTGATTCAGAAGGTCGTGACACGGTTGATGCTAGTATTAATGAAGATGAAGCTGAAAGCATTCAAGGTAGGAAAGAGTCTTATTGGAAGGTAAAGAAAGGGGCTTGTTATCGGTGTCTCAAAGGGAATCGTTTTACAGAAAAAGAGGCTTGTTTTGTTTGTAATGCAAAATATTGCAGTAACTGTGTGCTGAGGGCAATGGGATCTATGCCAGAGGGAAGGAAATGCCTTACTTGTATAGGGTATCCAATAGAAGAATCCAAACGCGAAAGTTTGGGCAAATGCTCCCGACTACTTAAAAAGCTGCTTAGTTCATTGGAAACCCAACAAGTGATGAAGGCAGAGAAGTCATGTGAAATGAATCAGCTGCAACCAGATAATATTTTTGTCAACGGGAAGCAGCTTTGTCATGAGGAGATGGCTATATTGCGTAGTTGTCCAAACCCGCCGAGTAAGCTAAAGCCTGGGAGCTATTGGTATGACAAAGTATCAGGTTTTTGGGGAAAGGTGAACATGGATTGCATCTGATATAAATTTTTCTATTTCACCGCAGTCGTAAGGGTAGTACTTAATGTATCCAGATTCAAGTGTTGTTGTGCTCAAGCACTTGTTCTCAGTCATGAGGTTTGACAACCTAGATCCCCAACTGCTAAACAGTCCAGACCCACATTTGCTGAGGTTCTCTGTGAACCCCCATGGTTTAAAATCCTCACCATGAAAGCAACTCTTCTGATGTGATCAATGGTTTTATTCAGCGAATCTGTACCCATGTGAGCCATTCACATTAGGCATTGACAGATATGTAGATTTATGCTGTTGGGCAAGTTCTTTTGCTATTTCATGGTGGGCATGCAAATGATTGGTCTGGGTCTTGTTTATGTTGGTTACATTAAATGCTACTGTTACTCAAGAACAATTTTCACTCTTGTATTTATTTGTGACTGTGATGAGTCTGTAACAGGAGGGAAACAAACCTTGCAAGATTATCAGTCCACATCTAAATGTTGGGGGTGTCCTCATGCCAGATGCTAGCAGTGGGAACACAGGAGTTTTCATTAACAATCGAGAAATTACTAAATCGGAGTACCGAATGCTTCAGGTTGAGTGATTTCCATTATTTCAGATTTTATTGAAGAAACTGTTTAAGTTAAATGGTTTAAGATTAGCCTTTGCTTTGTTAAATATCACAGTGGGCGGGAGTTCAATGTGCTGGAAACCCCCATTTTTGGCTAGATGCAGATGGGTCCTACCAGGAGGAGGGGCAGAAGAACATAAGAGGCAACATATGGGGCAAGGTGTTTTATTTATTTATTTTTTTCTGTTGGTCTTACTTCCATTAGTTGAGTTGTTTTGAAACTCATGCTGTTTTAAATCATTTGTCAGGCTAGGACAAAGCTGATTTGTTCAGTTCTGTCCCTTCCTGTGCCGTCCAAACTGGGGAATGCTTGTGGAGACGAATTGGCTAATCAAACTGGCACTGCTATACCGGAATACCTAGAGCAAAGAATTCTTCAGAAGTTTCTTCTTGTTGGTGCTTGTGGATCTGGAACAAGTACTATTTTTAAACAGGTAAATCTGGAGTACTGCAACTACTAATTTTGTTAGAAAGTAGCAACTCTTCTTTTTGTCTTTCTGTTCATCTCTTGAATATTCTTTTTTAGAAATAATTCATAAAAAAAAGAAGTCATGTGGTATCTTACTTAGCCCAAACTGTGTAATGAAATCTAGCTCTGTTATAAGCCTCAAAAAGCTTGGTAGATTGAGTTACATTTTTTCTTGCTCTAGGCTAGGTTTCTGTACAGAACTGTTCCGTACTCTGATGAAGAGGTTGAAGATATTAAATGCAAGATCCAGAGCAGTGTCTACAAATATCTTGGCATACTACTTGAAGGACGTGAACGTTTTGAAGAAGAATGTCTGATGGAAGCAAGAAAGAACCGTATGAATCAGCTGCCTGCTGACCAAGGCAAGTGCCACTATTTGTTCTCTAATATATACTAACGGGTTATCTCTGCTTATGATATCTTGTTAAGCCATAAGTTGTGACATATGAGCCACTGGTGGTACGGTTCGTTCTCGATAGAGAACCAGGTTTATGGTTGAAGGGAATCTCCCAGTTAATTAGCACTCACAAAAGTCAAATACACATAAAGTGTTTACTGAAAAATGAGTTGAGAAGGCCGAATGCCCTTCATCCTATTTCACGTGTCTTTCAACAGATTATGTTTCATGAATCTTTGCAATATGGAGGAGTGGATTCTTTTACTTGTTTGAATTTTGATTACTTGTGCATCATACTTTCCGTGCCCCATGTCACCCAATGCCTTGTACTGAAAATTTTGAAGTGGCTATTCTTTCTCTCTCTCTCTCTCTCTCTCTCTCTCACTCACTTTTTTGTTCTTTTTTGAAAGTGCCAATTGCCTATTTATTGTCTGTGGAAGTATTTATTTTACATCTATAACTTCAAAAAAGCATATTGTATGCTTTCTTAGTGAAGTGTGTGCATCTGTTTTTCTGGATATTTTATGCTTTTGTTTCCTTTAAGACTCTCTGTGTGCAGAAAGGTTTAAAAGAGAAACTGAATATCTTGTTATGTGCAGGCAATGACAATCGTGAAGAGAACCACACTTTGTATTCCATTAGTCCAAGACTGAAATCATTCTCTGATTGGTATCTCAAAGTTATGGCATCAGGCAATCTGGAAGCTATATTTCCAGCTGCTACTCGTGAATATGCACCTTCAGTTGAGGAGCTGTGGAAAGATACTGCAATTCAGTCTACTTACAGCCGAAGAAGTGAACTACAGGCAATGCCTACTCATGCAAGTTATTTCCTAGAGCAGGTATTGTGAATGATCCCCTTAGAAGTTTCTTTCATGTCGCTTTGAAATTCAAGGTCATTTAGTAGGTATCATGTTCACGAAGTTCTTAACTGTGGCAAATTTTGTCAGGTTGTTGATATAGCTAAGATGGAGTATGAGCCATCCAATGCAGACATTCTTCGTGCTGAAGGAGTCACTCCTGCAAATGGACTTGCATGCACAGACTTCACATTCCCTTGCTCACCATATGATGACATTGATGACAATGATGATCAGCATGACCCATTGTTGAGGTTGGTTGCATTTAGCAGGAGTTAATTGAACTCCTGTCCGGCTCAAGAGTTCTTTCATTCTCTATTAGAAAAGTATCTTGACTTAAATTCCTGTCTAATGACATAATCTAACAAGAGTTCTTTCATTCTCTATTAGAAAAGTATCTTGACTTAAATTCCTGTCTAATATCTTAATCTAACGAAGTGGTTGTATGGTGGTCCTACTTAACTGGAAACATGATCAAGTTGAACGAGTAAAATGTTTTTATCTTCGAACAAGTGTCAAATGAATAGTATCATATGACTTTTGTGGGATATCATGGATGCAGGTACCAACTCATAAGAGTACATGCTAAAGGTCTTGGAGAGAACTGCAAGTGGTTGGAGATGTTTGAGGACATTCGGATTGTCATATTCTGTGTGGCTTTGAGTGACTACGATGAGTTTTCTGATGAAGGAAGCGGCACCTCTCAGAATAAAATGTTATTGAACAAGAAGATGTTTGAGAGTATTGTTACCCACCAGACCTTTGAACAGATGGACTTCCTTCTGGTACTAAACAAGTTTGACCTGCTGGAAGAGAAGGTTGGGCGCGTTCCTCTAAGTGTGTGTGACTGGTTCGATGACTTCAAGCCAGTGATAAGCCGTCACAACAACTCAGGCAGCAAAAGCAATAGCCTCAATGAGACTTCGATGGGCCAGCGAGCTTTTCATTATATTGCAGCTAAGTTCAAACGGCTCTTTTATTCTCTCACCGGGCGGAAGCTCTATGTTTGTCAAACAAATGGCTTGGAAGCTACGTCTGTTGACTTGGCTCTTAAATTTGCGAGGGAGATCATCAAGTGGGAAGAAGAAAAAACATTCTTCGTTGCTGAAAATTCTGTTTTTAGTACAGAAGACAGCTCGTTCTCCCACTGATTCTTGTCAGGTAGGAGGCAATGTACATGTGATGTGTTTTTTCCTGTCCATTGTTTAGATAAAAAGCCTGTGTACATAAATATTATTCCGACAAAAGACGAAGAGCTTGAATATAAAAGGAATTTCGAAATATTACCCTTCTTGGAGCTTTGCTTGCTTTTATATCTGATTCTAACGGCAAACGGGAGGTAAGTGAAGTAGTGAGCGAAACTTCACTACCATATATAGACAGGACTATGAGAAATGCACAAACTTTAATCGAAGAAACCGTGTAAGACATTTTCTAGGCAAGCTATAATTTCTCAGCAAATTAAGAGAAAAGAATGACACTTCCAGTTATATGTGGGGATTGGGTGATAAGAGGCTAGACTGTACCGGAGGCAGGTTCGTGCCTGGAGTATTCTGCTGTTCGCAAGGGCTTACTCAACTCGTTCCTGTGAAATTCTGGGAGCCGAAACAGTGTCTGATGATATCAAGGTCAGTGGGAAAAGCCTGCGGGGAGCATGGGCATTGGTCGGTCTCTCTCTGCATAAATTGGTCGGTCTCTCTCTGCGTAAATTGGCCGGTCTTTCTCTGCATAAATTGATCGATCTCTCTCTGCATAAATTGCTCGTAGTGCTTCATTGGAGAGTCTGGCAGATTGGCTTCTACCCGGTTCTGCAAACACGCGAGGACTGAGACGACTAAGCCGCTCACTTCTGTTGCCCACTGCATCGAAATCAAAAGCCGAGTTGACTGGCCGTTCGCCTTCCAACAACCTTAGCACCTGTCACAGCATCAAAACCGAAACATGTAGAGAATTCCCATAATTGTAGAGTATAGAAGAAAGGGCAATGACAGGAAAGGAACCTTGGACATTCGTGGCCTGGAATGCATGTCTCTTTTGAGGCAGAGAGAGGCCGCATGAGTCATGGAGCGGAGTTGATGGGACACTAAAGGAAGCTGGTCACGACCCAGGCGTTGATCTAGCAAACCATCAACGCTTACAATTCTCCCCTCCTCGTGCGCAGTCAGTATCGGGCGTGCCCACTCTACTAGCAATTGCTGCCCCTTGGGTCGACTCAGGTCAACTGCCTTTAGACCAGTAATGAGCTCGAGAAGCACAACTCCGAACGCGAACACATCAGCTTTTTCGGTTATTCTTCCACTCTCGGTGTACTCTGGTGCTAGATACCTGATCAGAGAAACCAACAACGTTTATTCTTCTGTTTGAGAAAATATATAACCATGTTATCCATCAATGATGGGATCTCGTCTCTCTGAGACTGATCATTACCCGAAAGTCCCGATTACCCGCGTCTCCACGCCAAGATCACCATCGGGTTGCCATCGAGCAAGCCCAAAATCACCAACCTGAGGCAAAATAACTACTGAGAGTTGGTTTTGACAAAAACAAATTTGTTTTTCTTTCTCTAAAGAAAAGCTTCTAGCAGGGTGTTGGCAGGTACTACGAAGGTAGTTGAAGGTTCTATAACGGCAACAGGTTTGAGTAGACTGCCATTCATGCAATTAATTTAGCACAAAAAGACGTATATGGACGTTGTGAACTGTACCAGCGGTTCGAAGTCATGAGTGAGGAGAATGTTGTTAGGCCGCATGTCTCTGTGGACAATACAACCAACCCTGCAATCTTCATGAAGGTACCGCAAGCCTCGTGCTGCTCCAATGGCTATCTTGATCCGGGCATGCCAATCTAGGGGTCTTTGGCTACGCCCTGCAAATGGGTGAAGAGCAGTACTTGTTGGAATTCGGTCCCGCTGAAGAGTTGTGATGGATTAGAAGCGAATTCGAGGTTGAGCACCAACTTACCATATAAATGGTGGCCCAAAGAGCCATTGCAGATGTATTCATAAACTAAGATCCTCCTCTTCTCCTCTATGCAGAAACCAATCAACATCACGACATTTCTGTGCTGCGCACAGCTCAAAACCTCAACCTCTGCACAAAATTCTGCGTCACCTTGTGAACTAGACATTTTCAACTGTTTTACAGCTACAACTTGTCCATCTCTTAGAATTCCTTTGTGAACCAATCCAAAACCACCTTCCGCCAAGAAGTTTTCCTCGGAAAAGCCACTAGTAGCGTCTTCAAGCTCCGCATAACTGAACCATCTTGGGGGCTTTCCGAAGATAGGGGCCTTGTGTCTACAAAAAGAGCACAGAGGAGGAGGAATTGAAGGAGAGTTTCTATACAAAGAAACTGCTTCTCTCACCTCAGAATTATAAATATAGTCTTTCAGATGGTTCCTGGGTGATTGCCAACTACCCATCTCTCGATCAGAGCCGTTGTGACTCTTCATACTGTGGTTCCTTGGAGCTGGATTTAGTTCATCAATATGATTCTGTTGGATCCAGAAAACTTTATTATGGCTTGATGAGGAGGTTGTAGAAGGAGACGAGTTAAACCGTGATTGCTCCAACTTGAACATGGATAAGTCTTTGGAACCTGAGACGTAAAGCAAAGAACGAATTATATTAGAAACCCAGGAACCTTTACACAGTAATGGTTCATTTAAGAGGAACTAAAAAAGCGTTAATTGATGCCATAAGATTGGAAATGAACGACTATGGGGTTCAACTGCCCGCAGAGGCACACTTGCAAGTTGGAAGAAGGATTCACACGAAAAAAAATTGAAAAGTGCGAAAGCCTTTCTGATGCCCGAGCAGACCTTCATATTTTTCTGTTTCCTTTGAAGTGAGCCTCCAGCCATGGTTACAATAGGCAAATTTCAAATATACATGCACGGAATTTTTTAAACTGTTGGGTTGAAACAGAGATTACCTCTGCTCTGTTTGGCACTGGTGGTGTGATGATTTGATGCGATAGGACTTGAACCTTCATAATCCGATCCAAATGCTGTGACTGCATCCTCCGAATCAACTTCTTCATTCACATCATTCGTCTCGACCTTGCGGATTCCTTCATAAAGAGGATTCTTCTCGCAGACAAAGAACGGGGAATTCTCTGTGTCAAAGCTGGATACCGAAGCTCGAGTGGTTCTAGTAAAAGGTGTTTTTGTTTCTTCGGGGCTGCTTAACGGAGTAGAGTGCTTTACTCTGTTTCCTATCAACTCTTCTTCGGGAGGAGAAGAATTAGGAAATTCTGGTTCTTGAGAACCCACCAAATTGAGCCTAAGAACTTTTGCTTGTGAACGGTCCATGACGACTATATTGCATTGGAGCTCTTCTATGCAGCGTTTCCTCTCCTGCTTCAGCTGCCTGTGCACGAAAAATTTTGGCCAGCAATGAGAATCTTGCAATCAACATATAATCTGTTCACTTTGCTGCAATGTAAAATAGTTATCTCTTCGTGCATGTCAATCGATCTATGCTTCCTCACATTGTGTTTTTATCAGTAGATATATTCATTAATTTCCTGGCAACTAAAGCCAACTGGGTAAAATTTCCTTGAAGATCATTTTTGAGTGTTGATCTTCATCATCTGATTCAATTTCTGTTTTCCAGTAAAATCCTCACCGCTGAAAGAAAGATTGTGAGAAATTGGTTATCACATCAAGACTACCTCTACTTGACCCAAACATAAATCGATCTAATACATTCACCTTGCTTCTCTAATAAACTTAGCTCATAAATACTAAACTACAAAGTCATGTTGAGTCGTGGAGTCACTCCGATATAACAACATTTTCCTTCAGGCCGGGTTCCTGTGTCTCTGTAACGTGCACTCCGATCACCAAATTTTTTTTTAGTTTATCTAAGTTCTAAACTATTCATTACGGAAACTTCGACAGTATACTGATTAAATGACTAAACGTCCGTTTAATAAGAATTCAGTTATATTTTAAGGCACAGATGAGTATGTTCTGGTATAAATAATAAAGCTCGACTGAACTACACATGAGAAACTACAGGAAAACATGCAATGCACAATTCCAGCCATATTTTACAAATATCCCCATGTGGAGATGCATGTGAGAGCAGAAATACCAAGAGAAGATCCTAAAAACCAGAGACAGTCAGAAAACAACTGCTAACGATGATGAAAAGATCACATTAATCCACTAAAATAAAACGAAAACATTGGAAGTTGAAGAAGAAGAGGATATATAAAAGGGTAACGGAAACAACGCAGAGATTAACACAAAAATGCTATCATAAATTAAAGTTAGTAAAGGGATTTAATACATTGTTTAATTACTTGTCCAAAACGACCCAATGGGCTCCCGCTCTCTTGCTTTCCGCTGCCACCACGCCGACAGGTGTCGCCGATACCACCTTAATTCTCACATTAATCTGCAATTAAACGGCCATGGATTAATTTGGCGCAGACGTAAACGAGTACTCCCTCTCGGGAAAAAAACTGTATAAATTAGAATCAAGGCTTAATTTATATCTTTCCAGTAAAAAGTAGAGAAAAACCGAGAAACGAAATAAATTCGAATACGGCCAAAGTTTACTCCCGGCTTTCACTGATCTTTTGTCTCTAATCGAGAACAGCTACAGCTTCCAAAATAGGAGCCCTGCAAAGCCCAAACATCAGATTTTCTGTGAGTTGGAGGTAGGCCCCCGTAATCCGTCGGAGGCGACTACCGGCCTCTGCTCGCACTATTCCAGCGGGTCCCATGTCGGAACGGCCTGGATGTGGGCCCACCTGCGTGCTACCCGCCCAAGCGGACGAGGCTGACACCCCGTATCCAGCCTCAGCTCCGCTACTCCCCAGAAGTACCCAATCATTTACACTTTCCCGATTTCAGAAATTCAAAGAGAGTTCCTGACTCGAGTCGAGACTCGGTAAACACGTCACTCGTGAGTCGTGACGAAAATACCCCGGAAGAAGACGAAGAGTCGGAGTGTCAATAGGGTCATTTCGAGGTACCTCATTTTGATACGCGCCGTGGAACTGCAACATCATCTGCGAGCACCGCTCCGAGATCCGGTACATCCGCTCCGGCGAGTCCTCCCGGTCGCCGCCGCTCGCGCAATCGCCGGCGAGCCTCGGAAAACTCCAGAACCTCCGACCTGGAGCGAAGATCAGCGATCAATTAACACCGCTCGCATTCGATCGATAAACAGCAAGCAAGCAAGCAAAAAAAAAAAAAAAAAAAAAAAAAAAAAAAAAGGGATATGAATCCGCAATTGTGGCCGCCGTCTCAATTAATCAACATTTTTCGTTCGGCGGAGTAATTACCTCTGTTGGCATCGGACAAGACGGCGAGGAGAGTGATGGAGTCCCCGGGGCGGACGACGTGAGTGAGAGCCCAGACCAGAGCCGTCCTGGAGATTTCTCGTTCGCCTTTGACGGCCACGACGACGTTCTGCGCGCCGCGGCGCCGGCCGCTTCCTCTCCCGCATTTCCGAAGCGTTCCGCCCTCGTTCCGATGGACTGGATCCATCGCCGGGATAGTGAATTGCGCCTTCTCCCGGGGAAGACAGAGACACAGCAATCCGGTACTCTGTTCTCACTTCTCTGCTTCGTTTTTTTTCTCAATTGCGACTTCTCTTCAAAGCGTAGCGTAAAATGGAGGGAGGGAGAGACGAAACGGGAGTTAGTAGTTGACTAACTAGGGTTAGCTTCAACCCCGGTTAGAGTCGAATTAAGTCCAGCTTTTTTTATTTTTTATTTTTATTTTTTATTTTTATTTTTTTTAATTATAGATAAAGACTTACTCTTCAATGGACGAAAACGACCCCCTCCCATACGCGTAATTACATGCCTGCCGACATACGAAAAATTAAAGGTATAATTGGTCAATTACTATAATTTATAGATAATACTGGTAAAGATATTTTTTGAAAAATGGAATTTCTGAATTGTTTGAAGGGCCCATTTCAGACGAGAGATTTTACAATGATGAAATGTTTTAAATATGCATATATACAAAGAGGCATAAAAATGCTAAATTTGTTATTTTATCTTAAAATTTAAATTTTGAAAGTTAGCTTTTTATGCAAGGATCAGTTTTAATTAGGGTCCTTATTAAGGAAAAATATATCCTCCTGCTGGCCATATATTCTAACCTTTTATGATTTTTTTTATAGATTAGTAACTTATAGTATGATACATTATATAAATTGCACTTTTATATAATTAATACAAGGGATTTTTTTTTTTTTTTTTTTTTTTCCTCTCATAAATTGGTATTTCAATATCAAGTACTGGATTATCGAAACCAAGTCTCCGTATCAATGTTATCGAAACCAAGCTTAATGGGCAGTTCGTTAAAATATTTTTAATTTATTAGTAAATTAATGGTTAATTATTGAGTAGATAGATACATATCATCAAAGTCACATGTGAAGGCTAAAACCACAAGAAATGTAATAATAATATAAACTTCAAGATAGTAACATATTTTGGTTTAATATCAATCTGGATAAATTGAATATAATAAGACCTAAGATTTGATGGCCGACTCGGTTTTATTGCTGTATTATATCCTATTATATATCAACTAGTCTAAAATTTACATAACTGCTAAAATAACAGAAAAATATAAAAGCCACAATATTACATCACATTACATGTAGTGATAATTAAGCATATTTTTTCCATTTCTTATTATTTTATTTTATTTCGTATATTTATTTTTCTATAGAGACAATTACTTAATGCGATGCAATTAGGGCGTAGGGTGGCATTTGTCATCACCTACTTGTATGCTTCTATGTTTCATTGTTTCCTAACCATATATTATATGTAATGAACCTTCTTGCTAATTAAGCTAAATTAAACGTACGTGGGCCGTATTCTCTTTTGCATGTATTTAATTACTACTCATTATGAACGAAAAAAAAAAAAAAAAAAAAATCTCTTTGAAGCATTTATTATTGATTATTGGTTAGGTGATCCCCTCTATAATAAAGTTTCAGTGGAATTATTTGTCTTTCATGTATGTAACCTGACCAAACAAGGTATATAGGTTAGAAAACCAATAATTATGGCTCTCATTCTCTCTCTCTCTCTCTCTCTCTCTCTCTCTCTCTCTCTCTCTCTCTCTCTCTATATATATATATATATATATATATATATATATATATACTTTGTGGGGTTGCTGGAAGGGTATAATTTGTTTTGCTTATCTAAATTAGATAGAGTTTAGTATATAAACGCAAGTTCAGTTTGATTGTTTAGAGCAAACATATGGTTCTCAATCGTTGTTGTAGTTGAATTATCATAAACACTGTATAATATTATTATAAGAAATATGTAATCAAACATGGAATATTTAATCTAGAGAAGAAAGGTTTGGGATCATAAATTAATATGGTTTTTGACATTTTGTTACAAATTGATGGATGGGGAAAAAATCAGATTAAAGCTTATATATACTAGAGAAGTTAATCTCTTCAACTGTCGAACCGAAAAACCGACGAATTTATACTTTTTTTTTTTTTTTTGGTAGCTAGGTTTAATTTATATGTAAGAACTAAGAACTGACCGGACCTCACAATTGTGCAACTTATAATTGCATTCTGAAATTATGACTAGCTTGGAAAACTTGTCAGGTATATTTTTATGAGATTTTAGAATCTAATGTTTTTTAAAACTAGAGTAACAGATGATCATCTAATATTATTTATGTAAAACCTCTATAGAAATTATTTTCTTAAAAATATTGCCAATTTGAGGAAATTCCCTTTTTCTATATTAAATATGGTATATTTTGAGCTAGTCCATATATACTTTGGAGAGGAAAACATCAAAGGGGACACCCAGAAGCAGCAGTGGACCAGCTAAGCTAAATCTTGACCAACTTGTGATGGGAAATGAGCTGCCCCAGCCTCTTAAAATTAACCTCAGACTACTTTATTTCATCTTTCACAACCTAAAATTCAGATTCAGCTCTTACTTTCTCCTTTTTTCTTTCTTTCTCTTCCCTCCTTTTTCTTCCCAAACTCAAACCTTAGCCCAAATGAGGAAAAGAAAAAGACAGTAATTAATCAGATCTCTCCCGCCATTACAATTTGGATTTCAAACTCTCAATCTACCTTGCTTTAGAACTGCTAGCTCCACTAGTCTTTCTAACAAGTTATAAGACGCACCAACATGCATCCAAGAAAGCTAGCTAGTTTTACTAGTATAATAATGTAGTCGGAATATCAAATATCAAGCTAATTAGAAACTGTACCAGCTGTTGGTACCTCATATCAGTTCCAAATTAATCAAAGAGGTTTAATCATATGCTGATTGCCTGCACTAAGATTCTTCTGCTTTCAGTTCAGTTTCATTCATGCAGATTCTATCCAGAAGGGGTCTAAATTACTTTTTTCAACCTCAAATATAAAGAAAGCTTCAAATGGGTGTTAGAGAGAGAGAGAGAGAGAGCATATGAGAGAGAGAGAGCATATGAGAGAGATTAATTTCACGAGGTGAATCCCATGTATATGGGAGAATTGCCAGCTGAGAGGTCTGTCTTGAAGAATGGGACCAGGGTTCAATTTATTATGACGGCTGTATAATGCAAAGAGGCAAAGTGGTTGGCTGATACTTAATGCAATAATGGAGAAAAGAGATGAGAGAGTTACCATAAAATGTTGGGGGGGAGGACCACTCCTCTTATTAATTTATTATTACGTGTATGAAGGAGAAATTTGAGAGAAGACTCCAATTATTGAGATCATGGTTGTGACTTGTGAGACTTGGAGGGGTTGTGGATTTCAGATTTGTCATAAAATATATGATCTACAATTTTCGCAACGTCGTCCATATATATATATATATATGAATCAGTATTTTGCCAACAATTGATATATATATGAGTCATCATTTTCCCTTTCCATGTTCGAACTACTTTATAGCTAGGTTGCCCACCCAATTCTATACATGTTAGGCTACAGATCGCCTAGTGTTGCCAACCAGATTATGATATGTCAGAGAACTAAAATACTGTAATATTTGGATTTAAAATACCTAAGTTGTAGTTTAAATACTATATTCCACTTTAAAATTGATCTAGTCCTACTTTTAATCTGGTTGGCAACATAAAAAAAACTCTAGCATGGCCTCTCTTAATTTTTTAAAACAGTCAGCATAATGCACAATTAATGGGAAATGCCCAATTAGTAGTTGGTTTAGTTGAGGGTTAAAGCAAGAGAGTTAAGTGATACCAATTATATATATCATCTTTTGGGTAAAGTTTTTGAAAATTTATATGTTCACTTAATTCTTTAATGTATGTAAATGGGAGCTAGAGATAATGGCATGAAATAATAATCTTCATGTGGTAGTTACGTACTTTTATTTACATCCCCTTTAATTGCTCTATGGCTTAATATAAAATTAGGTGAATACCATAAATCCAAAGTTGCAATATATAGCTCGTTTTCATGAACTTCTATCAGGGGGTTTAGTCTCCTTTATTTTCCTCCAAACCTAAGGTTGGTTTGAACAAATAGGGGAGGGAGATCACATCATGTGTTGAACTTTAGGGCATTAAAGTATCCCCAAAAACCACATGTACATGGGACATACGGATATACTTTGACATATTTTAACAAATTTTATATACCTAATCGTTAATACCTAATGAAATTAAAGTACACATCACACGAACTAACAACAAGTACATTATGTCTCATACATTCAAGTCTATGTCCACTTGGTGTTATCCAAACTAGGAGCCACACACACAAGCATGTGTTTCTGGGTGGTTAAGGGACTATCTAGAAATGTGACATCTCTCAATCGTAACGTGTCATTAATTCTAATCCTTGCACGTCTCATGTTTCAAATCAACGTAGGAAGATGATCTCCCCTTGATAGGACCCTTTGCCCTAAAAGAGCTTCTTATTTGTCCTTGTATACTATATTGAGATGTTTTGGATTAGGATTGTTTACCTAACCCTGAAAGATAATACGAATTAGATATATAGGCAAAGATACACATATATGATACATGACATATATAAAACAGGTGCTCTATAAATATCTCAAGTAGATGAGACCATGAATTATAACAAGAACACATGTTAGACATCAAGTATAACCTACTTATTCAATCAAAGATACACAAAGAGTTGCATCCAAGTATCAGAAGATCGTACAGTTGGCATTACACTCTGACACACCTTACTTGTTTGACTCTAATCAGTTATGGATTTTGTAATCTTATCCAGCTATAATCATAACGTTCTTTGATTTTATCCTATAAACTTTCATAGTCCAATTAGAAAACAAGCACTCACGAAGTTTATATATGTACTATTGTATAACTAAATGGAAAACGATTGAAATTAAACATTTACATGGTATCAGGCTAGCCCTCCAACTTCATGTAAAAACACTAATTTACGTGAAACCCTAGCACACCTCTTCCAGGTTACTCTTCTGGTTCTCGATCTTCCGCTACAATGGCCAATAAAAGTTCCCCTCAATCGTCCACCACCCTTATAGCCTTCCTCCTTGCTCACTCACAAACTCCAAGTCGGGGTGGTCTATTCAGGTCGGGGTGGTCTATTCGGGAGAGGGTCCTCTCTTCGACCTCGGTCAAATATTAGGCCATCTATGATATATGGCAGATATATAAAAGAGGTGCTTGAATCTTATGAATTGAAGCATATTGTCCCCGTGATGCTGCTGGAAGTAAGAGTAGTAGGAGCAGAGGGGTGGGTATTTTGGCTTTTCAGTCTCCGGTGGTTAAAAAAATTATTGGGAAACAGCGGAGTCTCGATCATGATATGATCATCTTGTCAACGTTTTTCATGTTCCAGAATCCTAGGAATGTGATGGTGCCCACCCCCTAAAATGTAGGACCTTCTATCCTGGAACACCTAAAAACTATTCCAAAGTTTCAAAATTAATTATAATGAGCTCAAATCTGAGGGGAAAACAAAATGGGAATAATAAACTAGGTCCTACCGGGAGTCGAACCCAGGTCGCTGGATTCAAAGTCCAGAGTGCTAACCACTACACCATAGAACCAGATGTTGAATAAAATTAATATTTCAAATTTATAATATTTATAAATTTCAAACACATTTACTGAAATAAATGATTTAATGCAATGTTTTGAAAACCGAACCGGTCATCAGACTGGTGGGAGGTCTGATTTTGGTTTAACCGGTTCAATCGGGTTCAACCGGTGGTTAGACCGGATATGTATTATCACATATGGTTTTGCGTCTCCCGTGAAGCTCCTTTTGTTCCCTTCTTTCTTGTCCGAGATAGGGTTTGTATTGCCGCTTTCGTTTACACTGCTTTCTGCTTCATCATCACTACTCTCAGCTCCGTTCGTCTTCGTACCAGTTGCCCTACTATCTAAATCCTCACGATTTTCACTACAGGACTTTTCCAACGGACCGGGGACCCCCGAATTCAGAGCATCCAAGTTCATATATGCGGAGAACAATTCATCAGCGGATTCACCTTCAGATTTCCGTTCCCCCATTCCTCTTGCATGACTATCACCATCACGCTCCCATTCTGATTCGCGTTTAACAGGATGGATCTGCTTCGCAGGTACCAAACCAGTAGGTCCGGCCCGATCAAAAACACCAGAATGACCATGAATTTGCGGCCCGATCAAACCTATTCGAGGAAATTTGCTGCTTCGGAAGAGAAGACGAGTAGGTTCCGAACGAACTCTGCAATCTCTGCATCACATCGCCGCGGCACTCTTCCGCCACCTCCATCTCCCTCTCGCTCTAGCAAATCCAACAAACCCCTTTCTGGGTATATATATGTGTATGTACAGAAGGAGACATGGAGCGAGGAAGAAGAACTGAGACTGATCGAAGCGCACGCGACGAAGAGGAGGCAACTGTCCCGAAAACCAAACCGGTTGAACTGGTTCGGTCGGTTCAACGGTTTAGTGGTTGAACCAATCAAACCGGCCGGGTCGTCCGGTTTTTCACTCTCTTCCTGTTTTCACTTTAAACCGACCGTTTTAAGTCCCGGTTCCGGTTGAATCGGGTCGAACCGGCCCGGTCGGTTCGGTTTTTAAAACACTGGTTTAAAGATATTAATATACAAGTTGATTTTCACTTTTACCATTTTTTAATTTTATAAAAATAAAGTTAAAAGACTTTATGAATTATAAAAGCTAATTAAGAGGGCAATCTTGGGAATGGAAAGTTTAGGGAAAACAAATAAGGAGCAAATGTACTGTCTTTTAGTTTGAAGGTTAATTCCTAATTAGTCGGCTAATCAACCGCAGAAGACGGCTCTTGGTCATCAAAATTAAGCTGAATGAACAAGTCAAGTAGTCACAAACAAGACGTTGAAATTACTGTCTAATTTTAATTCGGAGTTCGGACCATAAGCCTACAAAGATGGGGATTTGGATCCACACTAATTGAATTTTTCCAGGATTTTAAAAACCGTTTTCCTTCTACTTCTCTGTCTCTCTCTCCTGTCTCTCTCTTTCACTTCAGCTTTCAAAGCAATTAAAAGAAAAGAATGACAATCGTAAGAAATCCCAAGAAAAAAGAAGACGAGCCACAAGACAAAAACTCTTCCCCTCGCCCTCCATGGGAAACGAAGAGCGACCCCAAACAACTTCGAGACCAGGGACTAGCGTGCATGCTCAACACCGAGGTGGGCGCCGTCCTCGCCGTAATCCGCCGGACCCAAGACCTGAGTTCCCATATCCCCTCCGACGACGCCTACGCCTCCTCTCTCATCCATTCTCTCAAATCCCTGCGAGCCCTCATCTTCGGTCCCCAGCAAGAATGGCACAGAATAGACCCCACCGCGTACCTCTCCCCTTTCCTGGAAATCATCCAGAGCGAGGAGATCCCGGCGTTGGCCACCGGCGTAGCCCTCTCCGCCATCCTCAAAATACTTAAGCTCGACATTTTCGACGAGAAGACGTCGGGGGCGAGAGATGGAATCAACTCCGTCGTTCTGGGTCTCACCAACTGCCGTCTCGAGAAGACCAACTCCGTCTCCGAAGATGCCGTGATGATGAGGATACTGCAGGTTCTCATGGCGGTCATGAAGAACCCTGCTTCGGTTCTTCTCACCGATCACGCCGTGGGTACTGTTGTCAACACTTGCTTTAACATAGTCCAGCAATCGGCGGCCAGAGGGGATTTGCTCCAGAGAAATGCAAGGCATACCATGCACGAATTGATACAGGTAAGTAATGTTTCATTTCTGTGTACGTACGTAGCTGCTGTTTAGAAAAGAGAATTTTACGACATTGAAAACATGGTAATTAATGTTGTATGGAACTCTGATTATTATTAGACTTGCATGTAAAGATTCATGAGCAAATGGATTGATATATATGTATTCATATATATATATATTATATATATATATATATAGGTGATCTTTGCACGGTTGCCACAAGTTGAAGCTTCGCAAGAAGATGGATTAGAGTCGGACGCAGAGGATGGGGATATAGCTTCGGGTTATGGGGCCGTGTGCATGGTTAATATATTCCATTTCTTGTGTTCTTTGCTGAATGTGGTGGAAGTGGTGTATGGGGAAGGGATGACCTTGAGCTCTGACGAAAATGTTCAGTTCTTCGCGTTGATACTGATAAACACTGCTATAGAATTGGGAGGACAGTCGATCGAGAAGCATCCGAAACTTTTGAGGATGATCCAGAACGATCTCTTTCATCATTTAATCCATTACGGAATGTGCTCCAGCCCACTTGTCCTCTCCATGATCTGCAGTACTGTTCTTAATCTCTATCTCTTTCTTCGCAGGTAAAAGTTTGATTGACGAGCAATAATTCTCATCTTCCCTTTGCCCTTCTTCCTGTCCGTCCCCCTCTTCTAGGTTTTCGATGATCAAGAAATTGGCCGAGGGTTGTAAAGAATGTACCTTCGTTTGCATTTGCAGGCACCTTCGTCTTCAAATCGAAGCTTTCTTCACCTACGTTCTGTGCAAGGTTGCAACCAATTACAACGCACCCCAACTCCAGGACGTTGCCATCGAGGGGATGATTAACTTTTGCAGACAACCCAATTTTACCGTCGAAGCTTTCGTTAACTACGACTGTGACCCAATCTGCAGAAACATCTTCGAGGACACCATGAAGTTGCTATGCAGAACCGCTTATCCCACGAGCAGCCCTTTGTCTCACATGCAGGTTCAGGCATTCGAAGGCTTGGTCGCTGTTATTTACACCCTCGCAGATCACATGAACACGGAGAAACAGATGGACATGGGAGTCCGCAGAACAGAGCTCACTGAGTATACACCTTTCTGGGTTGGGAAATGCGACAATTTCGAGGATCTGGATACGTGGGTGGAGTTTATGAGACGAAGAAAGCTTCAGAAGAGGAAGATAATGATCGCTGCAAACCATTTCAACAGGGACGAGAAGAAGGCCCTGGATTTCTTGAAAATATCCCATATTCTTCCCAACCCCCCGGATGCCAAAACCCTCGCTCATTTCTACCGTTACACGCCCGGGTTGGATAAGAACAAGATTGGGGATTTTCTGGGCGACCCGGACGAGTTCAACGTGGAGGTCCTGAAAGAGCACTCTAACACCTTCGAATTTTCTGGGATGATTCTGGATACCGCGCTGAGGACTTACCTCGAAACTTTTAGGCTCCCCGGAGAAGCACAGAAGATACAGAGGATCCTCGAAGCCTTCTCGGAGAGATTCTACGAGCAACAGGAGCAGGAGCTCTTCGTCAGCAAGGACGCCGTCTTCATCTTGTGCTATTCTCTCATCATGCTCAACACCGACCAGCACAACCCACAGGTGAAGAAGAAGATGACCGAGGAAGAGTTCATAAAAAACAACAGAGAAATAAATGGGGGAAAGGATCTTCCCAGGGACACCCTCTCTGAATTATTCCAATCAATTTCGAACAACGCCATCACCATCTTCGGTCAGAACGGAGGAACGGTGGAGATGAATCCCAATAGGTGGACGGCGTTGATCAAGAGATCAAACCGCGCCGAGCCTTTCATGTTGTGTAACTTCGAGCCTCGGATTTGCAGGGAGATGTTTGCGGCCATCTCGGGGCCTACGATTGCTTCCCTCAGTGCGATTTTCGAACACGGGGACGAAGACGAAATGCTGCAGGAATGCATGGAAGGTTTACTTGCCGTCGCCCGGATTGCCCGACACGGGTTGGGAGACATCCTCGACGAGTTGATCGCTTGCTTGAGCAAATTCACCACGCTATTGAACCCGTACGCGACAGAGCAGGAGACCCTCTTCGTCTTCGGCAACGATTTGAAGCCAAGAATGGCGACTCTGTCCGTCTTCTCCATTGCCAACCAAGCCGGGGACGTGATCAGAGGGGGGTGGAGAAATATCTTAGATTGTATGCTTAAGCTCAAGAAGTTGAAATTATTGCCACAGCTAGTACCAACGGACCCTGATTCTGCTTCTTCTGGCGCCTGTAATAACGACACGATGCAGCACTCCAGTTCAGAATCGGGCATCATCTTTCCCTCCCTCAATTCTGGCTTCTCTTCCGGCCACCATTTGTCCACCGCCACTGCCCGCTTCTCACAGTTTCTGGCAATGGATAATACGGAAGATGCTCTGTCCGTAGGGAATGACTACGAGCATACTTTAAGGATTATTCAGCAATGCAGGATCGGTAGCATCTTCACCGAGAGTGGCACCTATTCCTGTGAATCTTTACAAGACTTGGGGCGAGCTCTGATCTTTGCAGCGGCGGGTAAAGGCCAGAAGTTCAGTACTCCAATAGAGGAAGAAGAAACGACTGGCTTCTGCTGGGAACTTATCATCGTTATTGCCTGTGCAAACCTTCACCGGTTCCCAATGTTTTGGCCCAGTTTCGACGAACACCTGGTGGTCGTTTCCCAGCTCTCCCTCTTGTCCTCTTGCCCATTCCCTGAAAAGGCCATGAAAGCCCTCTTTAGGATCTGTTACAAATTCCTCTCTTCAAATCAGTCTGATGCTCTCTCAGAGGAGCTCATCCTCAAGTCCATGGACTTAGTGTATAAGATGGACAAGGAATCCATAGAAGCTTGTTGCGAAGCCATTACCAAGATTTTCAAAGAATGCCCCAAAAACTTCCAGAACCCGGTGCTAGGGAAGTTTCTTCTTTACATGTTGGCGATCACCGGGCGTCACGATCTCACCTTTCAATGTCTCATTTCACTATTATCGGACGAGAAGAAACTGGACAAGACGAACTACCTCTTTATTGTGGACGGCGCATGTGCGTTTGCGATGATGTGCTCGGAGAAGAGCTTCAGGATACTGGACTCGGTTGCAGAATCCGTAAATGTGTTGCTCCAGTGGCACCGGACGGGATACTCTGACCCAGGCAGCAATGCCAGCAACATGAGCAGCTCCTCTTCCACGGAAGACTGGTCCAGAGCAAACATGATCCCTTACCCTTACCCTCTCGGCTTGTTCTTTAAGGCAGCACAGATGTTAATTACTGTTTGCAAAGACAGCAGAGAGGATATGGTAAAAAACCACGCTATATGTGCCCTGCAGAAGATGTTTGGCCTGGGTGAGGAGCTGGTTTTTGCTTGTACCTCACCTATCTCCTGTTTCACTTCCGTGCTCTTCCCTCTGGTCGATGAATTGCACGCAAAGATAAGGGAAAATTCACATTTGCCCAAGTCGGAGGCGACGGAATTTATGACCGTCAGTGTTGAGGACACACTGTTGCTGGCGTTAAGGCTCATGGCCGAGGTCTTTGTACAGTTTCTCAGACCTCTTGCAGAGGGACCCGGGTTCGTTAACTTTTGGCAGACTGGGATATTACGAAAAATGGATTACTACATGAAAGCTGATTTGGGGTATGCGACGCGCTTGCAGGAGGTGGTTCCTGAAATGTTGAAGCTGATGATCACTGCGATGATGGAGAAGAATATCTTGGTGAGGAAGGAAGGGGATGAGTTGTGGGACATCACTTACCTGCAAATTCAATGGATTGCCCCCTCTCTAGAAGATGACCTATTTTCTGATCTAAAAGTCTCATAAAAGCACACTACTTCTCGCTCTTGATTCCAGTAGTACCCCATGTATACTGTAGGAGATCACTGTAATATTTTAGACTTAATTAGGTTCCAAATTGCAAAAGTAAAATATGCACGGTATATGCATATATATATAGACCTGGTTAATGCATATATGTAGCTCTTTCAGTAATATAATACTAATTTGCCGAGTTTTCAATCCTGGTTGAACATTATGTGCTTGATTTATATATATGCTGCCAAAGAAAGAGCAATATCATCGAATCTCAATGAAACAAAAGAAGAAAACAAGACATGATAACTATACAAAAGTACAATTATGCAGTGCACAAGCATTGGGAACATCCCTGATTCAACCTGAATTTCTAACTCCCACTTCAATTTCTACAGCAAACAATGAGAAAGCAAAGAAGAAAACAAGATATGGTAACTATACAAAAGTACAATTATGCAGAGCGGATGGAGATGTGCACGAATTCCTGATCCGTCTCTGAGCTTCAAGAAGGGGCGAAACGATCCATGAGCAAGCAGAGAGTGGCCTCCGAGAGACTCACCCGCCGAGTCCCCGCTTCCACGGGATGTGACTCGCGACGCGGCTCCTCCGCAGCTCGGTGGGTCGCCTTCTCCTCCGAGGTCGGATCCCTTCCCCTTCGCTTCTCCTTCTTCATAAACCTCACCAGCTCGCCTCGCCAGGATTCCACCAAACCAGACATTTCCACCCGATTCGATGATTCAGAATACTTTCTGAAATCTAATCTCTCTTTCCCCCCTTTTTTATTTCCCTTCTGGCTTCTCTTCTTCCTCCCACAATTCCCTCTCTGCGAGAGACGTGGATTTATAGAGAACAGAGACGTGGATTTATAGAGAACAGAGACGTGGATTTATAGAGAACAGAGACGTGGGAACTGGAAAAATCAGGACCCGAGAAACCAGAGTCGAGGAACGAATATACGTGGAATCAGAAGAAACCGCATTGGGTTTTTGGACTCGCGTGGCCACCCACCCAATCTCTTTCGCCTCTCGCGGATAAAAGTATATGCTTCCAAGGAAATGCCAATCTTTTCTTCTCCCTCTCTCTCTCCTTTTTTTTTTTTTTTTTTCCTTCCTTTTAAGAGATTAATATTACTGTATCAAATATCTTGACGATTGATAGGAGCCATTCCTGAATTGATTTTTCGGCCAAAATATCTTACAGATCTCGACAAAAGATCAAAACCCCGTCGTGATTTTGGTGCTAAATGTTAGAGTTTTGTTTTTGCCTGAGAGAAATCTGTCTTATCTGTGGAAGATAGGGTGAGTTTATTTATGATTACTGTGCGCAGAATATCAGTGGACTCTGGACATTCAAAAATCAAATTCTACCAAAAGATAAAATCTCGTTACTCGTAGTTTCGAGTTATTGGAATTGAAAAAATACACAGTTGACTGCTAACTCTCGCTGATGCTAACGGAGAAGACGATTAGACCAAACAGAAGAGACCCGGTTTATGTACAGATATCAGGACTCGGACAGAAGCCACAAACAGTCCGATGATCGATCTCCTTCTTTCAAGGAGCAAAACAGTCCACAAGCAGCGAGACAGTAGCATCCGAGAGCTGAAACGTGGGCAGCGAAGTGCCGAGGAAGAGGAAAAGGCCTTCTTTTTGGCCTTGAGTCGTTTTCTTGGGCTCACCTCTCTGCTTCGGTTCCCCTGCAGGAATGCTCCTAGCCTTCTCCCGCAGCCTCTCGAACTCAGCCGTCCAGATATCCACCAGGCTCGACATTTTTCTGAAGGATTGAAAAACTCGCAGTCGCAGATGAGAAGTAGTACTCGGATCGAAGACTTTTCTGGGTATTGGGGATTGTGGTTGAATTGAAGCGTTTGATGGTCGACGAGGTCTATTTTAAGGTCGGGGAAGAGCCCAAAACCATGGTCTTCTTTTCTTTTGTACAGAAAAGCCGCAGCACTGTTGGGCAGTTTTGCAACTGGGGCCTGGCGCAGGGGTTTATTTTCGCCATGAGAGCCTGTTTCTGTGTGCGAGTCTGGAACCTCGTTACCGCTGATCACAGTCGACAGTAAGAGAAACCATGTGTAGTTTGCTACTGCTTTTCGTTTATTATTATAATCGATTAGGTGGATAAGGTAGTCTTCGATCCAAAAAAAAGAAAAAGAAAAAAAGATAGTCGGCTGTCTGTTCTTTAGCATTTGATTTCTCGCCTGTTTGAGTTTTCTAGTCACAGAAGAAAGAAACAGAGACGAAACAGCACCCGGTTTCCTTTGAAAGTTGCGAAGATTGCTGATAAAGTTTCGGACTTTTCCGAGTTTAGTTTCACTCTCCTTCCCTTTCCTTTCAAAGGTTCCAACTGTTCAATATCTGCCTTCCCCCTCTTCATTCCTTCTAAGGTAAATCATCCAAAAAGAAAGCTGCTTTGGTTAAAACCAAAATAATCGTTCCAAATGAGCTAGATTACTTTATATGTAATGAATAGGTTATAATATATTATTTCACCAAAAATCCCGGTCCGCAAAGAGGCGTGATCGAAAGAGTAATTCAATTTGTGATAGAATATTTTTTGAGTACAATCTCCTATTCTTCCCCTGATTCGATTTTTGTGTGAATTGATGAAGTTTCGGCTTCTGCGAGTTGGCGTCGAAATGAGTTCTGGAACAAGTGTGCATGAAAGGTGACAACTTTGGTCGGTTGAACGGAAGTAATTGTGTTCCGTGTGTATCTACTTGTTGATGTTGTTGACGAATGTGTACAGCTGCTTCGGGTTGAATTATTGAATCTCGACAAACTGCGAGTCGCTTAACTTTTTTGGCTCGAGAACTTATGTGCGTAAGATTTGTTCTCGACAAAAAGATTTTTGAACCGAGGTTTTCCAACCCATACGACAAAACTTTTTTGGTTATTTTGTAGTCGATCCTGTACAGTTGTTATAGCTCTTTCCTTGGAATGAGGATCATGATACCCTTTATTCTACTGTTGTTGTTGAGATGGGAAGAAGACCGGGAAATTCCTCTCTTGGATCCCTTGAATGAAGATCACACTTGTCTTTTCTAGGCTTCTTCGGTTGCTAACCAGGCTTGGTCTTTTAACTGTTGAAGGGGCTGACTTGTGACTTCGCTGTTGACTAGTGTTAACGCGACGGTTTATTGCTAGCTGGGGCGGTGACTATATCGGTGACGTAGCAACACGAATGGGTTTGGCGATGGGCTGCGGAAGTGCCTTAAAATTCGACAGAGCCTACCCGTGGCGCTAGATCATTGGATTGATGGGCGTTTGGGTTCGTCGCATTTGGGGCCGTTTCACATTTTGGTGTATACGTATATAAATATTATTTTATTTTTATATAAATAAAATTACCAATTTTTTAAAAATAGGACTGACCATCGAATGTCCGGTCTCCGTATTTATTCAATATTTTTATAAGCAATAAGACAAAAGAAATACTGACTGCCCATTCTAGTTCAACTGGGTTGGACCCAACCAACTTGGCTCATCTATTTTTTAAAATACCGTGGTCTGGCCCAGTTGAACACGAATCGGAGGCAAATCCGGTTCTTATTGACTCAGCCCGGCATTATTTATTATTTTTATAGGTGAAGTGGACAATACCTCCAATTTGGTAACCCGTTATTCTATATAAATCACTTACTACAAGAATAATGTCATCAGAAAATTAGCCATTCAAACACAGAATTAAGAGTGCCTTACTTCAATGTATTAGCTAGGTTTAAAACCAGATCCACCATACAGATTACACAACTCTTATCTCGAATAGATTCATATGAGCCTTATGAAAAACTCATTTGTGTACGCGTAAGTCAGACACTCCAAAGCAATGCCGGGGCTCTGTCCTACGTCGTCTTTTCTCTTCTTCCTTCTTCTTCTTCTTCAAGGAGCAAAACATTCCATAAACAGGGAAATAGTCGTCTCCGAGTACTGAAACGTGGGCAACCCCACGAAAGGACCACCCTTCTGGCCTTCAACCTCTTTCTTGGTCGGCTCCGCTGGCGGCATCCTCCCCAGCTCCCCTGCTGCAATGGCTCGAGCCCTCTCTCGCAGCTTCTCGAACTCGGTCGTCCAGGCATCAACGAGGCTTGGCATTTTCTTCTGAGAAAGATAATATTAAGCGGCCGACGAATCGAAATCTGAATCTGCAGAATGCTTTTCAGGGTACTGGGTTCGTCGTCGAATTGATGTGCATGGCCGCTGTATGGGTACTCGGGGCTTATGTAAGGGAGGAGAAGAGCTCGAAACCGTGGTCTCTCTGTGGGCGGTTTTGCAATTGCGGTTTCTTCCTTCCCGACTGCTCTGTTTCTGTGTGCCTTGATGCTAGAAAAATCAATCTAATTTTGACTCCGGATCTGCCGCGAACAGTCTTTGTGCTTAAGCAGAGGCTGCTTCGAATTGTTGCGCACATGTTGAACTCCTGTATGCAATGGATCTGGGCCTCGAATTGGTACTCTGGGGTAATCAGTTTGGGGTAAGTTTAATAAATAGAAACAATTTTGGCCCATAATGTATTGGGCCTTTTGCCCATTATGACAGAATAACCAAGTCCTTAATAATACTCTTCTTCTGTTCTTCTCCCTCGAAGTGGCGGCGAGTGAAGAGATTCAGTACTAAGACGTTCGAAGCTGATGAGCTAGAAGAGCTGCCTCTCTGAACGACGATGGCAGCTCGAACCTCTTCTTCACCGTCTTCAAGGAGAAAAGCTCGAAAGAAGCATCATGAAACGCCGGACGTTGACTCTCTTAATGGACTGCCGTGGAGCGAGTCTGTGGCTACTGATGACCCTTTTGCTTTTTTAGTTGGAAGCAGCCATGGGGGTCCGTTTCTCTTCTTATTATTTATGTGTTTACGGAACCTTGTTTTACGCTTTTGAGTTCCATACTCAGTTTTTGGATGAACACAGGTTTTCTTTCGCTCGAAGAGATTGATGAATCTGCATATGGGATTGTTCCTCCAATTTCTGACGACGGAGAAAAGTCTTCTATTTTGTCTAAATCGAGGAAAAGGAAGCGAAAGAGTGACAATGAAGGCACTGGAGATGAGTCTACGGTTACTGAGGGTAGTGGTGAAGATGTTGCCGAAAAAGAGAAGAAGTTGAAGAAGAAAAAGAAGAAAAAGAAGAAGAAGAAGAACAAGAAGAAGACAGGGGAGGAATTGAAGGAAGTGATTGAAAGTGTGGACAATAAATTGGAAGGTCAGATATACTTTGATTATCTGCTTACTTCTATAGTCTACCATTCGCAAAAAAATAAAAGTCTATAGCTTTAGTGTCACTTGGCTTAGTCCGTGGCAGAAACTTTGACTTCTTTTACGACAGTTTGATCACTCTGTGATTATGTATCTTAATAAAATTCTATTTAGTTGCTTATGGTGTGTGAAACGATGTCCTCTCCAGTTTGAGGTTCTGAGTTCTCTGTATAATCGAATCTGCTCGAAAAGATGGTCGTTTTCTTCCCTTAACTGAGAATTTTCAGATGTTTGTGTCCAATTTCCTTTTTTCCCTGCCTTATAGGATGCGAATAAAGTTATTGTAATCCTGACTTGAAATCTATGTGTGAAAATAATGAAATACAATGCATTTCATAATGTCAATGGGGATTAATTAGAACTCCATGCCAATCAATTTAAATACCCTATATTTATTATCAAATCTTTTGTGGTTGATTTCTTTTTGTGGGCTTAGTCTTCTTCGTTGGCACTCTTTGAATTGTATAAATCTCATGCATCTGTAATCGGGTTCTTAATTTATGACGTGAAAGAGTTGATGCCATCATTTTGCCTCCTAGTAGATGAACCTGAAGATGAGGCCAAAGAGGATAGTAATGGTGACCCAATTTTCAATGAGGATGAATTTACTGCATGGAATGAGCTGAGGTTACATCCACTGCTTATGAAGGCAATCTATAAACTTGGATTCAGAGAGCCGACACCCATACAGAAGGCCTGCATTCCTGCTGCTGCACATCAAGGAAAGGTTCACATTTTACTTGATTGCAGTCTTGCTGTGGTTAATAACAACCCAAGGGTAACATAGCTCACAGCAGTGTTTCATTACAGGATGTGATTGGTGCGGCCGAGACAGGATCAGGTAAAACACTTGCATTTGGCTTGCCAATTTTACAGAGGCTCCTTGAGGAGAGGAAAAAGACTGCAACAAAGGCTGGGAATGACCAAGAATTAATTGACAAGGTTGACCAGGAAAGCCCTCTCAGAGCCTTGGTTATAACTCCGACTAGAGAGCTTGCTCTCCAGGTATTCTTTATTTTATTTTATTTTATTTTGCATATGTTCTAGGTTTAATGACATGTGGCTGGTGGCTCAATGTCAAACCAAGGAACTGGTATTTTCAAGCTTGAGCTTGTGGCGTGTACCATGCGTTTTGCTTTATATTTGCACATTTCCGGAGTTTTTCTTCGAATTTATAAAGTGCTCTGCTTTTAAAACTTCTCATATTTATTGTTGTGAATTAATGAATTGCTGTTGCTTTTAGAACTCCTCATTCTTGCAGCGTTATCAATGTCAAGCTAGCTACCCTTTTTGTAGGTGTCCGATCATCTTAAAGAAGCAGCCAGATTTTGTAATATCTTTGTTGTACCCATTGTTGGTGGAATGTCTACAGAGAAGCAAGAAAGACTTCTTAAGAAGAGGCCACATATTATAGTTGGAACTCCAGGGAGGTTGTGGGAGCTTATGTCTGGAGGGCATGAACATCTTGTTGAGGTTAGTGACGTGTGAATTTTTTTAGTTATATGATAGTTATATTAACCTGTTTATTACCCAAATAAGGTCAGAGTTTATCTCAGAATGAAATAAAAGAAAAAAAGAAGATAGAGGGTTGGTGAAAAGATTTTGAAGATGCAAGCTTCATAATTGGTAGTATATATTAATGGCAATTGGTTTAGCAGACAAACTAACTCATGAATGGTGGTGCATCAACATGTTACTGTCAGTTCAGGTCTTCCCATCTGAATAGGCTGCTCAGCCCTAGTGAAGCCTACCTGGCCCTCCCTCTCTTTTTGGTTTTTTTTTTTTGCTTAGGTTGATTCCTTGTATTTGGAGAGGGCCTCTCCTTTGCCTTCATATTTTCCCTCTCATTCCTTTTTTTCTTTGAGAGAACTATCTTCTCATTCCTCAAAATGAGAAAAAAAATTGTGGTGTATTTTTTGTAAATATCACCTGTCAACTGGTAATGTTCAACATTTGTTCTGTGAAACTCCTACTCAGACACTGGATAATATATTTCCTCTGATGTAAGTTGTCTATAATTTTGCATCTAACAGTTTTATACTTATCATTTTTTGCAGTTACAATCCCTGTCCTTTTTTGTCCTGGATGAGGCTGATCGGATGATAGAGACTGGTCACTTCCGTGAATTGCAGTCTATTATTGACCTACTTCCTGCAGCAAAAGGCCATAATGAAGGAAACTTGCAAAGTATTGAAAATTGTGAGACAGTTTTGAGTTTTCCAAGGAAGAAAAGACAAACTTTTGTGTTTTCTGCAACGATAGCATTGTCTGCCAATTTTCGTAAAAAGTTAAAACAAGTGTCGACTAAGTTGAAGTCTTCTTTTAATGATGGATTAAGCTCTATTGAAACCCTTTCTGAGAGAGCAGGGATGAGAGCTGATGCGGCAATCATTGATCTAACAAATGCTTCAATTGTTGCTCACAAACTTGAGGAGTCTTTCATTGAGTATGTATCTACCAGACTTAAATTTTTTTTGTTTTAGATTGTTATAATTGGCTCAAATATGACTCTTTTTCTTTCTTTTTCTTTTTTAAGGAAAAAATGGCTGAATGTTAATACAATAATTATAATCATCAGCTTGATACTGAGAATATTGCTACTTCCACAAATAAAGAGGTGTAAAATATGTGAGGCCCCTCTGGTGTGTAGTATTGCTCATATAAACTTATTTACCTCTTTCACTATTTTCATCTTTTCTCATTGACTGCACATCTCTTTCTTCCTTCATCTCTTTCATTTCGGTTTTTTCCTCCTTCAGTCTCTCCTTTTCTTCCCTTTCTCCCTTGCTCTGGAAGTTTCCTGCTCTTTCCCACTGCTAATCTAGCTGATGGGACTCCAGAGCCATGATCCAATTTGCCTCCATGGTTAAATCATTGTGGCACTGAATTGCTTCGATAAAGAACTAGCACAAAGAAGAGCAGACTTGAAGGAGAAGAGAGGCAGAGAGAAGGAGGGGGGGGGGGGGGGTGGGAGGGGGGGGGAGGAGGGGGGGGAATCAAAATCGATCAAGGATCAAAGGAAATCAATCGAATTTTACCCAAAAAATCGAATCAAAAGGACAATCAAAATCAACGATCAAACGATCAAATCAATCAAAATCAAAACGATCAAAATCAATCAAATCAAAGACGATTCAAAACGACGACGCAAATCAAAAAGAAATCGGGGGACGATGGAATCAAAGATCAGGGGGAATAAGGAGGGGGGGGGGAGGAGGGGTGGGGGGGAGGAGAGGAGGGAGGAGAGGAAGGTGCAAAAGACTGTCATGTCTGGAATGAAAATCTCACACCCTCATTACCTTTTATGGTGATGATAATATTGTTATTGTTCTAATACTCTTATTTATTTATTTTTTTAAGTTTGTTTGGAATCTTGAGGCTCATGATATTACTGCAGTAACTACAGTAATAAAATGTCATCTGCATTTCTTAATCATGGACATGGTAATCTAACAGAACAGTTGATTATTCTATTCTGTCAAAGACTTTTGTTGTTTAACTCAAGTTGGTCATTCACCGAATCTAGCTTCTTGTCATTCATGTTTTATTGTGGTTTATCACAGGAAAAGAAGCATCTTAAACTAGTTGTAAATTATGATTGTGATTCTTTGTTAGTTTACTGGCTTCAGAGAAACATTATATTTATACGCTTGAGGCTGCTAAGGAAATATCAGAAAGAAATAAGGCACTTGAAGAGTTTTTTTCTATTTTTTATTCATTTAAATTTGGTTTGTGAAAACTTTTTACTCAGTTCGTTCTGATTGAGCTTATGTGTTGATACATGTTAAAACCGTTGTGTGCATGCAAATTTACTAAATGAAAAGAACTAGCGTGTGATGTCAGAGTCACTACCTAAGGTCATGTCATCAATTGTTTATGTTTCTTTTAGGTGCAAGGAAGAGGACAAAGAAGCCTATTTATATTATCTTCTCAGCATCCATGGTCATGGCCGCACAATTGTTTTCTGCACTTCAATAGCAGCTTTACGCCGAATTTCTTCTTTTTTGCGCATACTTGGTATCACTGTTTGGACTCTTCATGCTCAAATGCAACAAAGAGCTCGCTTGAAGGTAATGAATTTTATACTGTTGGTGTCTCTTGATATTAGAGTATACATTTAAAGATCAAGAAAAAAAGAAACTTTTAGAAGAAAAAAAAAGAGGCATTAATGCATTTTGAAGCTTTTAAAGTATGTCAAGGAATCATGATGCTTATATAGGATGAATTCCAGAAGTATCAATTGTAAGATAGATAGGAATATACCCCTTCTTCCTCTTTATATAGAAAGGGTAGGGGATATAACGATCCTCTCTTCATCCTCTTCGCAGTAATGACAGGGGAGAGATATCTTTCCCTACTTGCTGCTTTTGTAATCTGTTGGGAGTATGGAGCTTCTTCTATGCACTGGAAATTTTGGGGGTGGGGGGAGGGGGCGGGCAGATGTGAAGCTGATCATGGAAGAGACTTCATTAATCTGTTGCCTTAAGATGGTCTATTTATTGGGCCTCTAATTGTCAGATGCACATGCCTCGAATCCTTCAGTTTTGTCACTTTCAGTTTATTGTGTTCTTCCTCAATGAAAAGCTATTATTAGATGTTGCTGGATTTTTTTTTTTTCAAAAGGATATTTCTTCGATATTATGTGTTGGATCTGTTCTTTACTGTTACCTAAGTGTTACTCAAGTATTTTGCACACTTTTCCTGAACACACTGAAATTCTGTGTTTTTCAGGCAGTTGATCGTTTTCGTTTAAGTGAACATGGTACACTTGTTGCAACTGATGTTGCAGCACGAGGTCTTGATATTCCAGGAGTCCGAACTGTGGTGCACTATCAGCTGCCACATTCTGCAGAAGTATGTTATAAAGTTTCTTTCCTTTTGTTTTCTTTCCACTTCATTGATTTTTTCCCTTGTAAAAGTTGTTCAATTGTCCTTTTAGGTGTATATTCACAGGAGTGGAAGGACAGCACGAGCATCTGCTGATGGTTGCTCTATTGCTTTAATTTCTCCATCTGATAGGTCAAAGTTTGCTTCCCTGTGCAAGTCATTTGCAAAGGTATTTTCTTCTAAAGTATTTAGTATGCAAAGTATGTTGCACAATTGATTTTTCTTGTACTACTTAAGATTGTTATAGATCTCTGGACTATTTTTGTAAAACATCTTCTGTTTACTCAGATTTAATGGTGAGGCACATTTCCAATTTGTCATCTTGTGGCATGATTATGATTTCTGTTGAGTTAATGGATTGTTTCTGTTCTCATTGCAGGAAAGTCTCCAGCGATTTCCTATAGATAGCACATACATGCCAGAGATTTTTAAACGGCTGTCTCTTGCTCATCAAATTGATAAGATTTCCAGGACAAGTTCACAAGTGAGCTGTTTGTTTTGGATTGGACGAAGACTTCCTCTGTTCTAGTTCAGTTAATGTTTTGATAGAATTCTTTGGTCATTTTTTAAATGAATCTCTTAGACAAGCAGTGTGATTTTAGTTCTTGCTTGCAATCTGAAAGATTAATATGTTTGAGAATGATGGGGCACAGAAACCTTATAAGTTCTGTGTACAGTGCAGCTTTAGATAGTGACACTATTTCAAATTCCTATTTTCTACTTTTTCTTTTATCTAAATTTAGGCACTATAAAATCATTTCGTTTTAGATTCAGGTTATTTATGAAGCATTCATTGAAGAAAATAATAGCCATGTACGAAAATACTTGTTACAAATATAGTTTCCTAGAGGAGCAAGTAGTCTCTTCTAAGAGAATAATCAAAATACCTCTCTTATTTTTTTTTCCCCCTTTCCAGCAACCCTCTTTTAGATTTGTTTATTTTCCTTTTCTTTCTTTAACAAGTTTAAGGACATGTTGCATCATTTCATACTCCGCATCAGTCTTATGAGCTTATCTAGCATTTACTCTCTCAAAGGGGAAATATTCTGTGCACAACATGATTTCACATTGACAGTTGTGCTAGCTTTTTGCTTTTGTTACTTTCATATCAGTCTGTGCCATCAGTATTATTTTTAATATTCTTTTTCTAATTTGTAGGAGAAGGCAAAGAAGAGCTGGTTCCAACGGAATGCTGAGTCTGTGGAGTTGTTTGTGGACGAAAGTGATAGTGACGAGGAAAAAGTAACCAATTCTAAACAAAGAAAGCAGATCTCGTTGCAGTTGAAGAAGCTTCAACAGGTCTATCTCATCTCTTCCCTTGTTAGAAATAAACTCCTTGCATTTGACTTGTGCCTTTTTTTTTTTTTTTTTTTGAAATGGCAAGAGTTTATTGATTTCTGGATTGATAATACAAATAATGGTAAAACAGTAATAAGCAGTAATTCAGCTAAGCTATCTACTTTAACTTGAGCCTTTGATTGGTTAATCTTCAATCCTTTCCTATTGGCAGGAGCTAAACAATCGCTTGGCACACCCATTACAACCAAAATCATTTTCACGACGCTTCTTAGCTGGGGTAATATTTAGTTTGTGTTTCTCAACTCAAATTAAGGGTGATAGGGTTATTGATCTTGTCTGTGCAATCTCAGTCGCCTGACTGGGAATCGCAAACAGATCCCAATCAGAAATATTTTCTTTTGTACACATTTTGGTCAAGGTCTCTATACTTCATTCTTTGGTATTTTACTCATCATTTATGACATGTTCCAGGCTGGGGTCTCTCCTCTCTTGCAACAACAGTTGGAGCTGTTAGCTCAACAAAAGGTGGACAATGGCAGGGACGCAAAGGATTCGAAAGGAAGAAATCTTGTTGTGATTGGTCAGGATTGCATGGAGCCGCTTCAGGCACTACGAAGTGCTGGACATGAGGTATGATAGAATAATGGATTGTTTTGTCCTGTATAGAACACTCGTGTTTCTGTTTTCATTAGTGTTTACTGATAGAACATTTTAAAGTTTTAAATGTTTTGGGCTAAAAAGGCTGTTGTACTGTTAACTTGGTATGGTTCAGTAACATGTAACTGTTCTATTCATGTTAAGTACATCATCCTTGCACATTGTGAGGATTGATATGACTTCCCATCTTTCATTGGTACAGAGCTTAGGGTTTCAGCAATATTTGGCAAGAGGATCCTTCTTTTCTTCTTCCTCTTTTTTAACAATACTTTCCTTGAAATGTCATCCCTGCCTAATACCAAGTTCTTAGTCTTTCTCAAAAAAATTATAAAGTTTTTAGTCCGAGTAGAACTCATTAATGAAAGTTTTACCTTATTTTTTAATTTTTTAATTTTTAAATTTTTTAATTTTTTTATAGAAAAACCGTCCACATTTAAAAAGCCTCTAGACTAGGTATTATTGCATCATAAAAATGGAAACCTTACTTTTGATAAGCAGAAGTAGAACTTCAGATTCTTTTGTCTTTCCTTGATCCTCATTTTACAATCTTTTTGAGACAAGTCTGGACTATACTATTGGAGGTATTAGGTGACTACTCTGTAATTGCTATTCGTTGTATTGAAAGGTTCGTCAAACCATGCATGATTTTGCCAGGTCACAGTTGACATTAGAGAGAACAAGAACACGTTGAAGAGAATGGAGAATATGCGGAGCAAAAGGAGAGAAGAGAAAAAACGTATTCCTTGTCTTGTTTTTGGTTGCCTGTTGTTTGTTTTTCTCTTTACTTGACAATCATTTGGACAACGTTTCATCTCATTTCTTTCTATGACCAGGTTTACGAGAACAGCGGAAGAAAGAGAGAAGGAAAATGAAAGAAAGAGTTGCATAGCGTATAGAAGTACGTTGAAGATGAGATCAACAGATATTTATAATCATCGATCAGAGCCTAAAATTAAGGAGAGAGCAAACATATTAATTCCTAGCTAGTTACTTGCCCTGTTTAATTAATATCATCCGATTGTTTTTCTCTTAATTAATTTACAATATTCTTTCTAGCTAGCAATATATTCATATCCATGGTTTTGTGTCTTCCTCGCCTGCTTAATTTTTTTCCGGTCCACATGTAATGTAAATGTAAGCGAGATTAAAATATACTGATCGAGAAACAACCGATAATTAATAACTAGGCTTTAATTTATTCTATTAGAAAGCAAATTATTTTTACAGCAGATATTTAAATATTACTAGTTTGTGGCGATCAGGATCGATCAGATTGAGGTGTGACAGTTTCCCATGCATAGTTGTTTGCTAGTGTAAGAAAGTTGGAAATCCAGTATCATGCATGCATGAAACTTCGTCCAGTACTATACATGTTTGCTTGTGGGGCTTTGCGCCAGATCTGCTTCTACTCCCACGGGAATTGCATGACATAAACCGATAAAATTAAGCAACCATTCTCTTTCTCTCCGGCCGGCATCTAACGACGTTGGACGGAATGTGACAATTAATAATGGCGGTGCCGACCACTGCCCCGATCCCTTATCCATCTGTTTATATATAATAGTATAGAATTATTCCTGGCTATATATATATATATATATATATATATATATATATGTAGGACCAGTTTTACATATATAGCAATTTATAAAGGCCCCACCACTTGAAATCTTTTTTTTTTTTTTTTTTTTTTTTTTTTTTTTAATTTTTTCAACTCCTTCCAATTAAATTCCAAGAACGTACGTACGTAGCCTCCAATAAAATGAAATCTATAATCCTTGACCCACCCAATTAATTAAGAAACTTAATTTATTATAGTTTGTTTAATTGCAATAAACGTACAGATCGATCCATCTCTTCGTACAAATTAATACAGAGGCAAATTAAGTGGCACTACTGCATGGGCAATCTCCAACGTACCCATGTTGTAAACTAACTTAATTAACTACACATGCAAAAGAATTACAGCTTTAATTTTAATTACTCGCAAGCTCCGTCTTCCTGGCTTTATTATTAATTTCCTCCGGGCCTGGATCGAAACAGCGCATTCATTCATATTTTCAGGCAGAAGTCGTCGTCCGTCCATCTGTTCGGATCATTTGAAATCCTTCCTTTCTGTACCTACGTCGGTAACTGCACAAGCCTTTCATAATTACTGCAGCGGAGACCCAGGCGAACCAGATCCTTTTGTTTCACTCGTAGAACTGAGCGGAGAGTCGGGGCGTGAAGAGGACGTCGAGGGGCTTCTCTCTCGTGATCGTGATGTGCAGACGCTCCGTCATGTCGAGGGGGGCGTCCTTCTCGGTTCCCACCTCGAATGCCTGCAGGATCCTCGCCAGGGTCAGGTGGAGGACCGGGAGGGCCAGACCCATCCCGGGGCACGACCGCCGCCCGGACCCGAACGGCATGAACTCGAAGTTCTGGGGGGCACCGATGTCGACCCCCGCCTGGGTCGTCACGAACCGCTCCGGTCGGAACTCCGACGCCTCCGACCAGATCCGCGGGTCGCGGTGCAGCTTCCAGAGGTTGACCATCACCCGCGTCCCCGCCGGAACGTACGCCCCGTTCACGTGGCAGTCCTCCGTGGCCTGATGGGGTATGCCCAAGGGGGCCGGTGGGTAGAGGCGGAGCGTCTCCTTGATGACGAGGTGGAGGTTTTGGAGGTTCTTCAGGTCGGACTCTTCCACGCGTCTCCCGCGTCCGACGTGGACGTCCAGCTCGTCCTGGACCTTCTTTAACCAGTCCCGATTGTTGAGGAGGAGCGACAGCGCCCACGTCAGCGCCACCGCCGTCGTGTCCGTCCCCGCTTGTATTAAGATCTGTTGGAGTATTTATTACACAATCAAAATAAAAAAGAGACGCATCACGTAAGTTGGAAATTAATTTTATTTTAATTCACCCAAGAATCAAATCGTACGTAGTGCTCTGTGAGAGTGACTCGAGAGTTTACCAGGCAAGTGGCTTTGATGATGGTGTCGGGGTCGTAGGTGGTGAGCTGGGCGTTCTCGAGGATGGAGAGCATGATGTCCATGAAATCCGGCGACGTCGACGGCGCCTCGCCGGAGGCGCGGCGACCTCTGTGCTCCTGGACCCACCTGTCGACGAGCATGTCGAGCTCGTCGGCCGTCTTCCTCATGGAGCTCTCGAGCCCCTGAAGGTCGAGCCACTTGAGAAAGGGGAGAGAGTCGGACAGGACGAAGGAGCCGCTGAGGAGCGACGACTGCTCCATGAAATGGGTGACGCGATGGGCCTCGGCCTCGTCGCACAAGTCGGTGCCGAAGAAGCGCTTCCCGACGATCATCCCCACGACGACGTTGAAGGTGAGCTCGAAGAGCCTCCGCTTCATCTCCATCTTCACGGGCGCCGAACTCCCCTGCTTCACCCACGTCCCGTACAGCTCCCGCACGCACGCGTCGATCTCCCCCAACCGCACGTGCTTCAACGAGTCGACGCGGCGGTTGCAGAGGAGCTCGAGGGTGGCGATCCGGCGCATCTCGCGCCAGTAGGCGCCGTAGGGCGCGAAGCCGAACATGGCGTAGTCGTAGCTCATGTTGTCGCCGGAGGCGCTCGTGGGCCTCGACGCCAGGGCCTTGTCGTTCGTGGTGAAGCACTCCTTGGCCACCTCCCAGTTGCTTATCACCAGCGTCCGACGGAGTCCCAGACGGAGGAGGAACGCCGGACCGTACGAGTCTGCCATCTTCCCCAGCGTCCGGTAAAGAGGCTCCGGCCCGCCGAGCAGGTGGAGGTGGCCGATGATCGGCCACCCCCCGGCGGGCTCCGGCGGAGGCCTCTTCTTGCTCCTCTTCCCTTCATTCCTCACCCGCCACACTTTTCGGACGAGCAGAAGAGCCACCACTGCAAAAACGGCTCGGACAAAAAAACCCACCTCCATGATTGAGTAGTAGTGTGGACTGGGGCGTGCTCGATCGATCAGTAGATGAGGTGGTGAGCTCCCCATGCATCTATTTATAGCATCGGGGGTCCATAATCAAATCAAATTAATTAGAAAATATCGAAGATCCATATTATAATATTTATATAGTACATATACGACGGCGTACTATATATTTTCTGATATGCGAATCACGTGGATGAGATAGCAGATATGTTAGTGAGACACTAGCTACGCGACAATAGAATGATACCTCACTAGCTTATCTTTTTCACATATCATCTGTTTAAATATATATATATGCCTGTTGGTGACAGGTAAGAAACTGATTAATTTACTCGTAACCCTGACCTTGTCTCACTAAGACTCAGAATTAATTTTATTTGTTTATCTATGTGAAACTATATAAACTTTTGTATTATTATTATTTTATTATTATTATTATTATTTTTTATGTTGGTCCAACTTGGCAAAAATTTCCAATATCCATTTATCAATGAGAACATAGTTTTTTTTAACAGCATGCATGCATGCTTGTCAGTGTAGTCGAATATTATAATTTGATTTGATTATGGACCCCCGACGCTATATATATATATATATATTAATATATATATATATATAGATGCATGGGGAGCTCACCAGCTCATCTAGTGATCGATCGAGCACGCCCCAGTCCACACAACTACTCAATCATGGAGGTGGGTTTTTTTGGTCCAAGCCGTTTTAGTAAGAACTTTTTTTAAAAATAATTAAAAAAAATAAAAATTTACAGTTTTGTCACTGTTCCAAAATTTTTTGCAAAAATGTCACTGTTTGGGTTTGACCGAGACGGTCAACTTTGACCACCTCGGTCAAAGCCCGCGTAGGCGACACGCTGGACGCAGCGTGTCGCCAGCGTGTCGCCAAATTTAGATGCCGCCACGTCCGTATTGACAGGCGGCATTTTGATGCCGCCTCTAACGCCACTTAGCGAAATTTTGCGATTCGCTGTTCGTGTGGGAGGCGGCATCGCGATGCCGCCTAACTTAAGCTCGATGCCGCCTCTACTTATTTTTTAACGTCGCCTGTGTTCTTCTTTCTCTTCTTCCTTCATTTTCCCAAGCCGAACCGCGCGGAAAGAACTCATTTCCTCTCTTCCTTTCGTCCGGATTTCCGCCGAATTGAAGCAGTAAATCAGCGATTGGAGGGAGCGATTGGAGGCTGTCTTCCACTCTTGGAGGGAGCGTTCTTTGGCGAAGACGAGTCACCCGCTGGTGAGCCTTCTCACGTGGTCGAGCCAGCCAGAGAGACAGCTCCACGGCAGCATCGTGCAAGGCGTCGGCCCACAGCTCAGACGACGACTCGTGTTGAGGAATATGACGAGGTTCCAGCCGTACGAGCCCTCACGGTGCTCGATCTTCCACGTGGCGCAGACACCCGACCGCGGGCCCGCCCGCCCCTTGAGCGACCTCTCGGCGACCCACGGGGCTGCCCGGCCGCCACCCTCCCATTAGGAGGATTTATCTGAGAAGCGAGAAAAAGGCAATTGGTGCACGAGCCTGGTTACGCCTTGTGATTGTTTCTCGTATTATATATTTTTTATTTTTCATTGCTCTTTATGGCTTCAAATTTGTATATTTACTTGATGTATTCAAGCAAACCGATGTGATTAGTAGTTTTTTTTTTGGTAATGTGATCAGTAGTTTTTTCTTATGAGTGTGATTCATAGTTTTTATTATGGATGTGATTAGTTTTTTTTTTAATGAATGTACAGGTGCTTACAGGTTAAAAAGCAGATTAAATCAAAAAAAAAAATAAAACATAACAAATTTAAAAGTAAAGGCGGCATCTAAATGCCGCCTTCATAAGAAAGCAGAGGCGACATCCTGATGCCGCCTTCAATCAGACATTATAGGCGGCTTATAAATGCTGCCTCAATTGGCGGCATTTTGAAGCCGCCTCAAGATTCATTTTAAGTGTTTCGCGATTTGATGATAGGCGGCATCGCGATGCCGCCTCTTCGACATCGTTACTTTTGTCTAAGTTTGGGAGAGGCGGTATCGAAATGCCGCCTTGAACTCTCTCGCTCTTTCATGGTAGGCGGCATTCAAATGCCGCCTATCATTTTATCTTTTAAAAAAAATTTGGCGACACGCTGGCGTCCAGCGTGTCGCCTACGCGGGCTTTGACCGAGGTGGTCAAATTTGACCGTCTTGGTCAAACCCTAACAGTCACATTTTTGCAAAAAATTTCGGAATAGTGCCAAAACTGTAAATTTTTATTTTTTTTAATTATTTTTAAAAAAAGTTCTTTTTGTAATGGTGGTTCTTCTGCTCGTCCGGAAACTGTAGCTGGTGAGGAATGAAGGGAAGAGGAGCAAGAAGAGGCCTCCGCCGGAGCCCGCCGGGGGGTGGCCGATCATCGGGCACCTCCACCTGCTCGGCGGGCCGGAGCCTCTTTACCGGACGCTGGGGAAGATGGCAGACTCGTACGGTCCAGCGTTCCTCCTCCGTCTGGGACTCCGTCGGACGCTGGTGATAAGCAACTGGGAGGTGGCCAAGGAGTGCTTCACCACGAACGACAAGGCCCTGGCGTAGAGGCCCACGAGCGCCTCCGGCGACAACATGAGCTACGACTACGCCATGTTCGGCTTCGCGCCCTACGGCGCCTACTGGCGCGAGATGCGCCGGATCGCCACCCTCGAGCTCCTCTGCAACCGCCGCGTCGACTCGTTGAAACACGCGCGGTTGGGGGAGATCGACGCGTGCGTGCGGGAGCTGTACGGGACGTGGGTGAAGCAGGGGAGTTCGGCGGCCAACGCCCAGTTCCCATGTGTTGCTTATTTTAGTGCAGGCTGGGATCAGTGACTGTGTGAAAGAGATCGAAAGAGATAGAAGTAATTAAAACTCTACATTAAATACATGGCACCATTTCTTTGACTGTTGATCAGAGAGAGAGAACAAATGAGAGAGAGAGAGAGAGAGAGAGAGAGAGAGAGAGAGAGAGAGAGAGAGTGATAAGTTGATCAATGTAAAACAATGAAGGGATCAAATCTGTTTGAAGGATTTGTTTAGTCGCGTGGGAGAGAACAAACAAATGACATTAATGTATATATATATATATATATATCCACTTGTTTTTACTTATTCTAGGCTTGTATTGATCGATCGATCATTTGTTAAATATTCGCGCAGCATGTTGCATTAATTCTAAGAAAATATATAGCGAGAGCCTGCATGGTTGAGCCAACCAAGTTTGACCCCTCAGTCCAATTTTCGAGAAAATATTTGTTTCCGTATCTTTAATTCTTAACGAACAACGATCGAGATTCCAAGTGAAGCGATGAGGGCCGATCGAGACGAGACGACTCCAACAAATAATTTGATGATCCTCTGATGTCGGGAGCTTCTTTATAGAGCTCATCTTACTGCGGTTTTTGGCGTTTTCGTTTTCTGCAGCGAATTGACTGTAATTATCTACAGTGGACTTTCAGAAATAGACGGGAATTTTATATTTATGTTTGCAGTCTATATTGATCAGATCAACGCTTTTGACACACAGAGAGACATTTTCTCGAGGATAGATAGATGCTGCTGAACCATGAATTCTATGACCAAAATGCTCATCATACGCATAAGTGTGATATACCATGTTATTAGTTACAAACAAACCTGTTAATCTTTAATGGAAAAATATGTTACAAACATCCAAGTAATATGTTACCCTACCTAAAAATACTATAGCGACAATATTATTTACCACACCACTAACTAATATGTTACTCAGTTTTTGACTAATGGCAGGGGTGGCACGAGCCGAATACATTCGCAAACTGGTCCAGCATATGACTCAAAAATAGTCGAGCTTGAGTCACACTCAAATAACCCTTTCCGAAGAAGAGACTCCTCCATTTAACGAAGTGACTCCTCTATATATATATATATATATATATATATATAAAGTAAGGCACTTCATTCCATTAATAAACTCCTCTATTCAGGCAACTTCTCACGACCTCTTTTCCTCTTCCTCCCTCCAATTTTGGCCTTTAATTTTCTTTGTATACTCGAGGTCGAAAAATTGACTAGAGCTCAAGCTCTAATCTAAGGCTCGAAGTCGAGCTCGAGTCGGGGCTTTCTAAATCCAACCGAACTCGAACTCACCTAATTAGTTGGGGCTCATCTTGCCTCGATTCCACCCCTACTAGAATGTTATGTACCAGGTGGAATCGAGCCGAGCCTGAACATGCCTATGTTGGGGGTTCTACTCAACCCCTGAATCACACACTCGAGCTCGTGCTCAAGCTCAAAAATACTCTAGAACTCGAGCTTGTCCAGAAAAATTGAGGTTGAGTTGGAGCTGATTCGAAAGAGAATAACAAGAAAAGCAAAAACTAAAGGAAAGAAAAAAAAAAAAAAAAAAAAAAAAAGAAAAACAGAAGAAATTAAAAAAGAAGAAAAAAATCAACCTAACCAGGGAAGAAAAAATCAATGAAAACTCAAACAAAGGAAAATTAAAGTTTAATATATAGAAGTAGATTGCAGGGAATAAAGAATTGGAGAGATATTAATAAAGCACAAAATTACTTCACCTTTTCTTCCGTGTGTGACAGCAGTGTGGGGGGGAAAAAGAAGAGAATTTCGTGGTGGATATATGCGATGGCAAAGGTATAATGTAAAGTCAAAAGAGTCTCAGGAACACGAAGTGCTCTCAAACTTTGGATATTCATGAACAGGACTTTGAAGCTTCGAGATCACGAAGGACTAGGAAGCATTGACGACTCACAAACGCAAGACTGGGAACTCTTTCGAATGCGAAGCAGATCACTAGTGTTGGGACGGACTTGGAATTCATCCTAGGAATCCATCTCCAATGATTGGCATTTTCATCCTAGTAATCCACCGATGCATGGTCAGGCAGTTCAGTCAACATCCATCCGTATTTTGGAACCAAATAATCCACAAGTGATAATTTTCCCTAATCTCTAGCACTCATCTCTAACTCATCTCTAACTCATCTCTTAGTCTAAATCATTCCGTATTTATCGTTCCATAACATCATCATTCATCGACGCCTAAGTAGAGAAGGATATTGCGAGTGATCTTTCTTCTTAGCCCCTCCATACCCACGTGCTTCTCGATCTCTCTTACGGGGTCGACTTGGACAGCTCGCTTTTGCAGTAGTGGTGAGGCGGGTTCTGCCACACAGGAGACATTATTCGAAACGATGAGACAGACGAAAAATCATGCCCGATCCCGTGTCGTTTCATGAAAAAGGAAGAAGCGAGGTAGCTCGAGGGAGGAGAGACCCTCTGATCATGTAAAACCGCGTGGGATGGGATGATTCAGTGGATGGTATATATAGATGGACGAGCAAGTTTTTGGAGCACTTAATTTGTAAGCCTCTTTTCCGAATGTCAGAATTGACTAATTATTAGATAAAAGTTGAATCTCCTTTTATATTAAAGTTTATGCGGAGTGTAGTGGCTGATCAGATCCAACTTTAAAAGAATTAATATACGTGTCGAAGTTATTCAGTATTCCATCAATCTTGTTAGTGCATATGTTTAAGGGTATATTTGTTATTATCTGATAAAACATTATATGATGAAAGATATGATTTATAGTGTGATTATTATATATGGAATGACTGGAGTTTTTATCACTACAAGAAAAAAAGTTTTTAACCACGAATTTTTTTGTGGCTAAAAGTCTCCATTTCGTGGCTAAATCTTTTAGCCACAAAATTTCGTGGTTAAAAGTTCGTAACAAATAAAGCATCGCTAAAAGTATTAACCACAAAATTTTTTGTTTCGTGGCTAAATATTTTCACTTTTTGCCACGAAATATTAAATTTCGTGGCTAAAACTTCGTTACATGTAGCAACGAATTATGAAGTTTTGTGGTTAAAAGTTGACATTTTTAGCCACAAAATATATTTCGTGGCTAAAACTAGTATGTATTTAGCAACAAAATTGTTTGTTTCGTGGCTAAAACAGTCTCCATTTAGCCACGAAATTGTCATTTCGTGGTTAAAAGTATTTACTTTTTAACCACGAAAGTTCTAATTTCGTGGTTAAAAGTCTTTTTCTAGTTATTTGTAATTTATATTAGTTATTTGTACTACATAAACCTGCTTAAATTTCATCACTGCTGATAAAATTTTTTTATCACAATTGAGTTCTTTTCATTCACAATTCATTCACAAAGTACATAATTCATTCACAATTCTTTCACAAAGTTCATAATTCATTCACAATTCATTTACAAAGTTCACAATTCATTCACAATTTTATATTCAAATTCATCACAAACAGCTCAAAAGGTGAAAGTGAAGTTGTGTAAAAATAAGCAAGGCTTAACCAAATTGAAAGGTCACGGGTCACGTAACCCCTGCATCATCTGAATCATCTCTCTACGCATTTCCTCTAACTGGCGACTATTTTCCTCCAACTTTTCTATCTCACGCCTATGCTCTTCACGTACTTGATCAATCATATTCTGAATAGACGAAGAAGAAGATGATGATGCACCACGAGGTCTCTTAGGTACAGCTGGTTGCGTCTGACCTTGGCCCTTTATGTAACCGGACCTCGACCCTAAAACATCTTCTACAATTTGTTTTTCATTCAAAGGAGTCTCTTGTTGTGTTGTTTGCTCTTTTGCCTCCAACATAAGATTCTGCCCAACATAAAATAATCCATTGATGATAATGATACCACAATACATTTAAAGAAATTTTATACTTAATTTAAATTTTAGTTACATATTTTTCCCTGCACCCCAAGCTCCTTTCCTTGAAAAATGTGTTTGTTTGAATTGATTGATAGGGCTGTTGTCAGTACCCTACAAGTGATACAAGGAAAGCAAATTAAAAAATGATAAGAAAAAATTTAATTAAAGTAGAATCACAAGATGAAACTTACCGTTTCATCAAATAGACGCTGAAATAATTTTTGCCCTGCTGTGTGTCTAACTTTCAACTTGCTTATGTTAACTTTATTTTGGGCAGATTGATCCTGTAATCATTTAAATATAACATAAAATTTCAAAGATTTAAACACATGTCAAATTTGACTAGAACTCTCGTTTCCAATTTCAATTACCTGAAAACTCTTAGTTGCAAAAATAGTCACAAAGCCATTTCCAATCAGATTCGTCTACATCAGGAAAAAGGAGTCAATCGACCTTCAGGATCTCCTCCATGCTGCTGAAACCATGCACTCAACTCGCCTCTATAATCAAAATATATGTTAGTCTACAGTTCAATAACTAAGAAAAAACATGAACCTAATCGTCTACAAGGACATCAAATCTTATCATTGGTACCAACCACAGATTGTGCCATTTGCATAAAAGATTTCACCCCTTCCTTGTATTCATCACTAAATATTCTAGAACGCCAAAGTTGCATCCAACTCTTATCCATACCTGATATTTAATAAATGAATCAAGCCAGCCAAAAAAAGATAGCAGAAGCCAATCATACGAATGCATATAATCTCCATTAAAAATACTTCATATAATCTTTCAGTTATGTCCTACCTAAATCTCAATATCCAGTTTATAGACTTTCTAACTTCTCTTAAAAAATTAAAATCCTTAAGATTGGCTTCTTTTAGTGTGAGTTTTCTGAAATTAAACATGAAAAAACACAGAATATGAAATCACAACCAACACACTCAAGGCACAATTTGTTTGGAAGATAAGTTTCTAATAATGAAAAACAACTGCCATCAATCATCAACTAAGGAAAAAATGAGCCTAGGGCTGGAATTGAGCCTAGTCGAGCTCGAATCCAAATCTCAAGCTTGATCCTAGCTTGAGATTTGGATTCTTCAAGCGTATTATATGTAGCGGGTTAGCCTTTTTAGTCCAACTCTTTGCTCTTAATTAATCAAGTCTTACCGCAGATTCACACTCAATTAATCCAGAGCACTAGGAAAGCCATATATATGTTGAAATAGTGAAAGTGAGCAATTCAAACAGTTTATTAACTGGATGTTTTCTCTCTTACTATCATGTAATCAGGAGTACTATAATCAGTATCTCTAGGATTTTAAGAATCTCATAATAGCCCACAGAATTAAAACACCCAAAATTCCTAAGACATTAATATAATATGTCATGTGACCTCAGCCATATATATTTTCATTATTTACTTAAGAAAACTCTCCTTACCTTTGTTACTCTCTGTTTGGAACTACAAAAACCAGAAGCTTAGACTATTGCACTCATGGATGTAAAAGGAGGAGGAATATTTGCATTTGGAGATAAAGCTAAGGGTACATACTCTCAATCACAGTGGTCCACATTTGAGATGTTATAATGCATTTGCACAGAATTAAGTCCCCTCAAGTGTACAGTTACTATCTGTTTGGAACTACAAAAATCAGAAGCTTAAACTAATGCACTCATGGATGTAAAAGGAGGAAGAATATTTGCATTTGGAGATAAAGCTAAGGGTACATACTCTCAATCACAGTGGTCCGAATTTGAGATGTTATGATGCATTTGAACAGAATTACGTCCCCTCAAGTGTACTGTGACAGATCACCCCTTTTCTTTTAATGGAAAGCATTTGAGCACGATGTTAATAGGTCATCTCTGCTATTTGGATGGGTAATGAACAATATCAAAGCATATGGAGAAGAAGAAGTAATGAACATCAATGCATGCATATGGAAAGGAAGAACTGGAACTACTTTTCAGCCTCACTAGTGTAATGCTAAAGTATATATGAAGAAATGAGGAGCTAAAAGTCTGGCTTTTTCAACTTTAATAGAGTAGTTAGAATGGCCTCTAAAGTTCAAAGTGCATATGAGTAGGAAAGAGGAAGAAAAGCTCGGCCGGTAAGGACCATTTTGTTGACCTGACCGTTAATTTCGTTTAATTTGACCTGATTATAAAGTTGATTAGTCATGTGGTAGTTAATTAGAGATTAACTTTTAATCTTACCAATGATTCTGGCCGGTTGGCTAAATCAGAACATTTTTTAAGTAATGAGAGAGAGAGAGTTAATGACAATAGAAGATTAGACCCAACATCATTCCTTGTACGTACAAATTCGAAATGAGAGAGGAAATGAGAGAAAGACATGAAATGAGAGAGAGAAAGAGATTAGGTCAAAGGGTATTGGTTTACTCACCTTTTCTTATAAGTAACACTCAAAGAGGATAGGATTAAGGTTCTCCAAGCTGTCCATTCCTCCTTTCTTCTCTCTGTTGTGTCCTAACTCACCTCACATTCTCATTCTCTATCTCTGCGGCTTCTTCTTCCACCTGGCATGTCCTTCTTAGCACGAAAGGTTCATTTGGTCCGTAATCAAACTCGCAAATATTGTTGTAACTTACAATTTACTTGTTTAACTTCCTAATATATTCATAACAAACTAACATTGGGTTGTGACTGAGAAGTCAAAAGGTACAAAAGCCTCTCAGCACAGGCTTATAAACACTCTTGACTGGATTTAGTAAAATTTTCAAGCCTGTTGGCAGCAGATGCTGGCTGCATCACACATTGATCAAAGGCATGTTGGCAGTCCCTTATTGCACTATGGACAAAGTTGCACAAGTGAATTGAGGTTTCAAGAAAAAAAAACAATCTCTAAAATGAAAAAAAAAACACAAAGCACTAATCATTATGGATTAGAACTTTACTAAAAAAAATTGCAGCAGCCAGGGCCAGCACCTCAATCATCTTTTTTCTCATAGATTGATGAATTTTCACAACTAAACATATATTATAAAAGCACAAATTTGACGCTGTTTTTCTCTTCACCTGGACAAATAATTGAAAACATGTTGCTTGACCTTTTCCCACACAAGAACGCTGACTTTGTAAAGGAATTAACTACACTTTTGGGGCACACAAGAATAGACAATATTATTTAAACAAGAATTCAGTAACAGAGAACAAACTTTGGCTAATCTAGACAGCAGAGAACAACACAACCAAATCCAGAAGTTTTGACATTACCATTCGGCCTCTCTTCAATAGCTGAACAAGGAAAGAGCCAAGAGTTCAACAGGTTCGTCCCACACATTAAAGGAAAAAAAAAAAAGAACAACACCCAATAGGTTAAACAAAACAGGTTCGACCTGTTCGACCTTACATCTCTGAAATTTATACAGCGCTGCAAAATGAAGATAAATTACAAATTATACCTTCGGATAGATATAAATCTATGAAATAGCTTCCGCTCCAAGAAGAGAGGACCCTCTGGGTAGTAAAATACGTGACTCTCCCTTCGATTTGTAGTCTGCTCGCCGCTGGAATGTTCGTCGCGGATGCTCCGCTCGCCGATGGAGTCTTGCGTGCTGCCAATCCTCCAGTCTGCTGCCCGCCGAAAAAATGCCCGCTGCTCTCCGCGAAAATGCCTGCTGCTCGCCGCTGGAATGCTCCCCGCGTCGTTGCGTGCTGCCAATCAAGTCGAGAAGCAGAAGGTGAAAGGGCAAAACTCGTCGAAGAAGAAAAGAGGGAAACGGGAAGGAGGGAAACGGGTGCGCGCGCGGGTGATGAGATTTTGAAACGAACTGGCTTAAGACTTAACTTTAGCCACGAAATGTAAGTTTCGTGGCTACATAAAGACATATAGCCACGAATTTCATATTTCGTGGCTACATAGAGACGTATAGCCACGAATTTCATATTTCGTGGCAAAAGCGACGTAAAATTGAAAAAATTGAAAAAATAATTTAAGTTATTAGCCACGAAATTTTACATTTCGTTGCTATTATAACATATAAAATCATCACTTTTTATAATTTGAACTTTAGCCACGAAACAAAAATTTCGTGGTTAATAACCCTTATTTAGTAACAAAATTAATTTCGTGGTTAAAAATATTGTTAGTAAAAAAAAAAATTCTTGTAGTGCATATGATTCCTTGTGTGGTTATTATATATGAAATGACTGGAGTTTTGTTATGATTTATGGCACGATATATTTAGAATGATTGATATTCTTGATTACGACAAATTAAGTATGAATAGAGATCCAAGAGTGTGATTGATAATCAAGCCAGAAGACTGCTTCATATATGGAAGGATAGACGGGCCGTATTGCAATCAGATCCTCACTTATACATGTCAGCACAAATTATACTATATGTGCTCACAACAAAGGACTACTTAAAAAATGGAGGCCAGAGCATAAGATACGAATTCAGAGTGAAAGAGAAAGGTTTAGAAGATCAAGAGTACGTTAATGTTATTTCTGAGCTTATTAGTCTTCATCAATTTGCTTTGCTAAGAAGCTCGTGAGAAGATGAAGGTGTGTTAAGCGATGTTTCTAACATCAGTGTAGTCTGTGTTGAAGATAGACTAATGCCTTCTTGTCGAAGGCATATATTGAAGGGGAGCCTCAGTGTGGATGGTAACAAGATTACTCGCCCTGAGTAAGTTGTTCAAGGAAGGAGCTTGAAAAGGTATTCGCTATTAGTTATGTTAACTAAGATGTTTTTAACACCCCTGTAAAAACCTTGGTGGCGAAAGTTTATAACACAATTTATTATAGTGGATCGTTACTATCCTGGGCTACATAGCCCCGCAGGTTAGGAACTATTCTAGTTTCGAATTGCGATAACATATTGTGTGTCATTTACTTTTGTTATCTGTCTACTAACATTTTTGCACAAAGTTAAAAACATCGCTATTAACGTGGTCCTTAGTACCAAAATGAACTTTCAAATATTCTTAAAAAAAACAAAAAAAATGATCTTACAAGACTTTTCCATCACGAACGAAAGAGCGATCCGTGAACCTTTTCCATGATTGATGAGTAGATCGTGTTATAGTATATACTTGTGTAATTGTATATATTACTTGAGGGTATCTTTGTAAATGTACTTTGTAAACCTAGTGTATAAAAACACTTCTGTTTAATAGAAAGCAGAGTCAATTTTTATGAAAATAACATGGTATCAGAGCGAGGCTACCATATGTTTTGATAAATTAGCGTGACTTGGACAAACTCGGTCCAGAATCGCCCTAACTCGGTTGAATTTAGCCGGACGAACTCGGTTGTGACCCAGGTGCACGAGTTGACTCATCGCAACTCGTTCATCCCTAACCTTGAGTTAGGGTTTCGGGCTGTGTTTCAGGGGACTCAGGCGACGCGATTCTGGCCACGACGACCCTCCATTCCAGCATAAAGTGACTCCAAATGGTTTGTTATCTCACAATCCTTCGAAATTGTTCAAAATCGTGGAGTTTGTTGGAGTTTTTTTGGCTTCTTGTGATCAGACATTTGGGGTTTTTCCTCGCGAGTTGCTGGTCGCAAACGCAGGTCGGCGTTCTTGGTTTCTGGTAGCTCTTACAGTGCGATTCTGGTGGCTTTTCGGTCGTTTTGCGCAACATTTTTGTTGTCTTAACCAGATTTCGGTGAACCTCAGGTTTCGACATTTGTGTTCGGCTTTGCACTTTCTGGTGTTGATCAATCTCCTCAACGACCACAAACGTGGTTGTTTTTAGGTTGATATTTTCGTTTGGCCCTTGAAATTTTGTGGGATTTAGCGTCCATCTCTGAAAAATTTTGTTTCCTCTTCGTTCGAGTTGTTGATTCAGCCTTGATACCTCGTGGTTAGCGTGTTTTGTGGTTTGTTTGTCGACGTCGAACAGTTTCTTGTGATTTGGAACAACACCCTTTGGTTGATTGAATGGCCTCTTCCGTTGAATGTGTTCAAGTTGTACCTGTTAAGTTGGACAATTCCAACTATGTTCATTGGGCATCATTTATGCGCAATTTTCTCAAAGGTCGTAATCTGTGGAAGTATGTTACGGGCGATTGCAAGAAGCCCATTGCAACTTCAGATGCCTCTTCGACTAAAGCCTTAGAGGACTGGGAGATTAATAACTCAAGAGCCATCACTCAGTTGGCCAGAGCGGTGTCCCCGTCTATTAGTCTTCAAGTTGGTAAATTTGAGTTTGCAGCTGATGCCTGGTGCTTCTTAGAGAAACGTTTTGTGGGCACCAACTTTGCACAAAAATATAAGTTGGAAATGGACATTCGATCGTTGCGTCAAGGACCTTGACAATCTATTTCTGACTTTTATGCACAAATGTCTTTGTTATGGGACCAGTTGGCGGTTATGAATCCTAAGTTTGAATGTGATAAGGATACCTTAATCTTTCAGTCTTATATTGATGAGATCAAACTTGTTCAGTTTCTGATGGCTCTTCGTGAAGACTATGAGTCTATGTGCTCCACTATGTTTCATCGGAGTCCTCTACCTTCTGTTGAAACTGCATTATCTAAATTGCTATCGGAGGAAACTCGGCGCCTTACAGGGAGACCTCTTGGTTCATCTATATCTGACACTGATATTGTTTTTGCTGCTGCTCCTCGGAACTCTTTTACTTCCTCTGTGCCCAAGTCTGGACAGTCTCGTGACATGTCTCGTGTGTGTGCAACTACTGCAAGGCCTTTGGTCATATGAAGTTCACCTGTCCAAAACTTAAGAAATCGCCTCTTACCACGTCTACTCGTCATCATACTGCCGCTTCTGCCTCTCCTGCTGCCACTTCATGCGACGAGCCTCAGTTGTCCTCTACATTGACAGCCCTTGACGTCCAGGATATGATTACCAAAGCCCTTTCCGGTCTTGGTCAAGGTACCTCTTCTGCTCGGCTTTATCTGCTCATTCTAGTACGTCCTCGTGGATAATTGATTATGCTGCTTCTAATCATATGTCTTCTGATTTGTCTTTGTTTGTTTCTACGTCTTCTTCTGCTTCTGCTTCTTTCTCTCCCATTTGCACTGCTGATGGTTCTCAATCGTCTATCTCACGTGTTGGCTCTATTTGCACTCCATTTGGCATTCCTCTTTCTGATGTTCTCTATGTTCCACAGTTATCATTGAACTTAATTTATGTGGGTCAGTTATGTGATCTTGGTTTTCATGTTTTGTTCACTTCTTCTGGTTGTCAGGTACAAGATTCGACCTTGGGCAAGGTTCTTGGGACAGGGCGTAAAGTGGGCAGACTATTCGAACTTGAAGCTTTGGACACTTTGTCTCGTTTCCCTTTGCATTATAGTTTCACTGTTAGTTATGATTTTGAGTTTGCTCTCTAGCATAGTAGATTGGGACATGTATATTCACACACTCTTTTGAAATTAATCTCTAATGGTTTATTAGGCTCTGTTGCGTCTGTGCTTCTGAATTGTGTTAGTTGTAAACTTGGACAACACACTGCTTTACCATTTCATTCTAGTGATACTCGTGCTTCTACTCCTTTTGATCTTATTCATTCTAATATTTGGGGACCTGCTCCTATTTCTACTATAGGCGGTTCTCATTATTATGTTGTGTTTATTGATGACTTTTCTAGATTTATTTGGGTATATCTTCTCCACTCTCGTTGTGCATTTTATAACGCTTATGTTGAGTTTTCTACTATGGTGCGCACTCAGTTTTCTAAACGTATTAAATGTTTTCGTTCCGACTCTAGAGGTGAATATATTTTTCATCAATTTCGTGCTCTTTTAAAGAGTCATGGGACACAACATCAGCTTTCATGTCCATACACTCCACAACAGAATGGAGTTGCTGAGCGAAAGCATCGGCATATTCTTGAAACTACAAAGGCACTCTTATTATCCTCTACGGTTCCTCGTGCCTTTTGGGGTGAAGCCATTCTCACTTCTGTGCACATCATTAATTTTTGTCATCACCCGTTTTGCAGAATAGTACGCCATTTGCCTCTTTATATGGTGTTTCCCTTGATTACTCGTCTCTTCGCGTTTTTGGTTCCACGTGCTTTGTGTTGCTCCCTGAGCGTGAACGAGACAAATTATCTGCTCGATCTGCTATGTGTGTTTTCCTTGGTTATGGCATTCAACAAAAAAGTTTTCGTTGTTTTGATCCAGTGGCAAATAAATTACGTATCTCTCGCCACGTTACATTTTGGGGAAAGGTACCATTTTATTCTTTGCCCCAACATAAGTCTCAGTCTGATATCTCATCGATTGGTGTCTTTGATATATCTCCAGATCTTTATGTGCCTCTTTCTTCTTCTGTTGAACAGGATCTTGGATCGTCGCCTACTACTCCTCTGTCCCCTGAGCCCTCTCTGGGTCCGGTGCCTGTACCACCTTTGGACTTGTCTTCGTCTTCTTCGCATGCTCCCCTATTGGCAGTGGATTCCTCCTCCAGGTATCCTACTCGTGTCCCTCAGCCGCCTTCTCACTTTAAAGATTATGAATGCTATTTTTCTGCTTTATGTTCTATTCATGAACCATCTTCCTATAAAGAGGCTTCTTCTGACCCCCTTTGGCAGAAAGTTATCGCAGAAGAATTGCATGCCTTGACTAAGACTCGGACATGGGACATGGTTTCTCTTCCTCCTGGTAAGTCAGTGATTGAGTGTAAGTGGATCTTTAAGGTTAAAACTCCTGTAAATGGTTCTGTTGACCGGTACAAAGCCCGGTTGGTTGCAAAGGGGTATACACAGGAGTATGGTATTGACTATGAGGAGATGTTTGCCCCGGTTGCTCGCTTGACTTCTGTTCGTCTTTTGATTGCTCTAGTTGCAGTCCGTCAATGGGATCTCTTTCAGATGGATGTTAAGAATGCTTTTTTGAATGGCACCATTGCAGAGGAGGTTTATATGAAACCTCCACCGAGATACTCTCACTTACCAAACTAGGTGTGTAAACTCAGGCGTGCCTTGTATGGGTTGAAACAAGCTCCACGAGCTTGGTTCTCAATGTTTTGCTCTAACGTCGTTGAGTTTGGTTACACACGGAGTAGTCATGACTCTGCTCTCTTTACGCGGCACACTTCCCATGGTATTGTGTTACTTTTGCTATATATGGATGATATGGTGATTACAGGTGAATCTCTCAGGCATCTCTGATCTTAAATCTTATCTTAGTTCTTGCTTTGAGATGAAGGATCTTGGTCTGTTGCGCTATTTTCTTTGGTTAGAGGTCCTTCCTCTATCTGGCGGTTATGGTATCTCTCAAGTCAAATATGTTTCTAATCTCATAATTCGTACTGGCCTTTCCGACAACAAGACTTCTGATACACCGCTTGCTATATTTGAGTATTACTCGTCCTGATATCAGTTATGCAGTCCATGTTGTGAGTCAGTTTATGGCAGCTCCCCGGTCGGTTCATTATGTTGTAGTAATTCGTGTCTTGCGTTATGTTAAAGGTACTTTGTTGCAAGGATTGTTCATGTCCTCTGCTTCCTCTCTTACATTTTTAGCTTATTCTGATGCTGATTGGGCTGGGGTTATTACTGATCGGCGGTCCACTACTGGTTAGTCGATGTTTCTGGGATACTCTCTTATTTCGTGGCGTAGTAAGAACCAATCTACGGTCTCTCGCTCCATCACCGAGGCTGAGTATCGTGCTTTAGCTGATACTACGTCGAAACTTGTTTGGCTTCGTTGGTTGTTGCAGGATATGGGTGCTCATTTGGATTCTTCTTCTCCACTTTATTGTGACAATAAGAGTGTTATGCAGATTGCTCACAATGACTTTTTTCATGAAAGAACCAAACATATTGAAGTTGATTGTCATTTCATTCGTCATCACTGTGCTCTCGGGACTGTGCACATGTTATATGTGCCATTTGAAGATTAGGTAGCTGATTTGTTTACCAAGTTGCTCACTCGGTTTCGCTTTGGTTACTTATGTTCCAAACTCCAGATGTGTTCATTTGACCCATCTTGAGTTTGAGGGGGGATGTTATAGTATATACTTGTGTGATTGTATACATTATTTGAGGGTATCTTTGTAAATAAATTTTATAAACCTAGTGTATAAAAACACTTCTGTTTAATAGAAAGCCAAGTCGATTTTTATGAAAGTAACAGATTGGAGCTCAGCAGTAGCAACGTTGCACTATAGCTCCTGAGACCTCCCTTTTCACGCATGCACGATGAATTGAGAATTTGGATTTCCTGTTATTATTATTATTTTTTTCATGGTTAATTAATTTTTAGAAGAAATCTTAGAATAGGGTGACAAAAACGAAGAAAGAAAATCTGTTTTTCTCTTTCTAAAAATTAATTTTTCGTTGCCTTACTTCAAAAAAAAAAAATCTAGTGAGTTGGTTTGCATGTTAAAAAGAAGCTGGTTTGAATGAATAAAATACAAGATTCATTTTGTTGGTTGTTGCAAGTAATTAATTTCCGATTCTGAGGGAATGGGCTAACCCCACCTGATTCGAATAGAGGGCTCACTAAATTTCACTAGTACTAATAGTATGTTTACCAACAGTTTTAAACCGTGGCTCCTGATGTAATAATTCTACCCATGAAAACCCCTTGCAATAGAGTGTTGACAGTAATCCCATTGGTACTGATCATGATATGCAAATATATATTGTCAAAAAGGTTAAATTAAAGAAGTAGCAGTTTACAACTTCACTCGTCTGCCAGAAAGCCAGGTGAAAGGAATATAAATGGCCGGTGTTTCCCTCCCCTCGATTTTGTTTCATTCCTCTCGACAATCCTCGGCATCCTTAGCGCCAGATTACAAACATAATCTTGAGCTTTACGCCCTTCAGCGGAGTGAAGTGATACCTTCTCCACGTTCCACCTCCTCACGAGAAAAACGAGAATGTCAGCGTAGTCACTGGCGGTGTAGACACCAAGCCGCTTGGCCACTGCTGAGAAGTGCTCAAATAGGTTATCATCTTGGCCATCATACATGAGGTGGGCAGGCATCAATATGTTCTTCTTCATCATGTCAGCAAATGCCATCATTGCACCATCTGAATCAACCTCAAACAGCTTCTCCACAATTGCGGTGTAGGCTCTTTCGTGGCGTTTCTCATCAGCAGCAATGATCCCGCAAAGTTTTGCTAGATGTGTGTCCCCATGCTCTTTGGCAAGCCGACCAGTATTCCCATGGGATATGGATGTTGCCCTCTCCTGGAAAGAAGTGTACACAAATCCGAGATACGGGTTGTTCTCCATTTTAGGATTCTAAAATAAACATACACAAAATTAGCAAGTATATATATATGAATAAAATCTCTTACACTTGCGAGTAAAAAAAAAAAATTCTAAACTCACTTTTTAATAAAGAAAAATGATACTGGATTGTCTCTCTCGATTGTCTTACATTTACGTGTGTGTGTGTGTGTATATATATATATATAGAGAGAGAGAGAGAGAGAAACTTAACGTACCATTCCTGATCCAATTAGATACTGGATTGTCTTCTCGATTTGCTTCATATCTACTCTTCCTGACAGGTAGAGATACTTGTTCAGAAGGTCACCGTGCCTGTTTTCTTCAGCAGTCCAAGCCCTCGTCCAGATTGCCCAAGGTGTGAAGCTTCCTCCCGTCTCATCACGGATCCCATCGAATGTGTTCAACATCGTCTGGTAAGTGGGAAGAGCTTCCTCAGTAATCATATCTCCCACCAAGCAAACGAAATACTCATCTGGGATCTCCCTTGACCTGTCTCGCAAATCCCGAACCTGATCCATAAACCCTTCTGAAGCAGGGTCTGGCAACAAATCCTGTGGTTGCCAGCACTGCTCTACAGGTTTAAGAATTGGAAGAATAGTTTCTTCAGCCCAACCTTCCAATGACTTAAATAGTTCAATCTTTTCTGGTGGCATTGAGTGGGTGACCTCAAAGCGCGGATTTTTCAAGGATTTCCTCACATAATTTGTAGCTTCGCTGTGGAAAATACGTACATATATAATTAAAAGCATTATGCAACCACTGTCCAACAAATTAAATCTGCTTCATTCTAATTATAAGTGCACACACGACGTACATATAATAGATCGATTAATTACCCTAGCTAGATAGGAAACATCTAAACGGATGTTCAAATATTCAAGGCTATATATCTCACCTTATTATATATATAATTCCCTTTTCTCTTTGCTATGTGCCCATGGAACTGCATGCATGGATTCTTAACATTTTCTTTAATGAATGATTAAAATTGATAGCATGTATATATGATATATATATTAAAGCCGCCCGCCCCTGAACTAGTTTAAAAAAAAAAAAAAACAAATAATAACAAAAAAGAACTCACCTGGGATCTAGATCTGTTGCATGGGTAGAAATCATATAGACCCTTGAAGATCTCTGCTGATTCATTTTTGACTGAAGAACTAAAGAAGGGAGCTTCTGAGATTGAAAGAAGAAGAGTACTGGAGCTCTGAGGGCCATTAATATATATTTCTCTTCTTTAGTTCAAGGAACTGGCCGGGCCTTCAAGATGTGAATATATAGAAATAATGCAGAAGAGAGGAAAGTAGTAGTGTTAAATAATATTGGTGTACATATATGAAGCTAAAATTGTAAATAATACCCTTAATTATCTAAGGGTAATTTAGTCTTCATTTATATCTTTGTATTCATTCATATGTACTAATGTAAACTCTCTGGGTCTGTGACAAATCAGTGCAAGGTATTTTCGTCATAGAATCCTATTTAATTAGGCAACATTTGTACATGAGTAAGTAAGTATTTTGGCAATAATCTATCCATGAATAATAATTTTCCCGGCCTATCAATTGTAACCAGTACTGTATCTATTCTCTACCTCTCACAATCTCATCGTTCTTTTATTTTATTTTTTATCATTTGCTCAATCGTACTTAATTTAGCATAGATGCCCAAGTGACTAAAAGAATGTGGGTCTCTTTCTCACATGTAGCCAGTACCCATGTGCTTCTTCATCTCTAATTCGGGATCGATTTGGATAAAATCGCTTTTGCACTAGTGTTGGGGAGGATCTTACTTGAAAAGATGAAACAGATGAAGAATTGTGCACGATCCCGTGTCCTGCTATCGTGTAAACCATGTGGGATGATTCAGTAGTACCATATATAGTGTCAGTGTAATGTCAATAATAGCAGTTATAGGGTTGGAATAGTCATTCTCTTTTAATTTTTAGTACACTTATGTACAACTCTGTAATTATCATTTTATTAACATAACAGATCCTAATCGGGAAAGGTATTTGTATGCACCAAAATGTGATTGGCCCAAATGCGACGAGCCCAAATGCCCATCGATCCAGTAATCGATCGTCGTGGGTAGGCTCTGTTGATTTTCAAAGCCATTCGTCGTAGCCCATTCACATCGCTGCGTCATCAATACAGTCGACGCCCCAGTCAGCAATAAGCCGCCGCATCAACAACAGTCATCAGCCAAGTTACAAATCAGCCGCTTCATCAATTAAACAACCAAGCCCGGTCGCCAACCGAAGAAGCCAAGAAAAGATCCAGATCCTCATTCAAGGGATCCAAGAGAGGAATTCCAGTTTCCTCCCATATCAACAACAACAGCAAAAAGGGGATCACGATCCTCCTTCTAAGGAAAGAACTCCAACAGCTAGACAGACTCGGTTACAAATAGTCAGAAAAAGCTCACGTCGAGTAGTCGGAAAAAACCTTGGTTCAAAACCTTTTGTCAAGAACTCTCACACAAAAGCTCTCTCGAGCCAAAGAAGTTAAGCGACTCGCAGTTCGTCAGAATTCAATAGTTCGACCGGAGCAGCTCTACACGTTATGTTCCAAACTCCAGATGTGTTCATTTGACCCATCTTGAGTTTGAGGGGGGATGTTATAGTATATACTTGTGTGATTGTATACATTATTTGAGGGTATCTTTGTAAATAAATTTTATAAACCTAGTGTATAAAAACACTTCTGTTTAATAGAAAGCCAAGTCGATTTTTATGAAAGTAACAGATTGGAGCTCAGCAGTAGCAACGTTGCACTATAGCTCCTGAGACCTCCCTTTTCACGCATGCACGATGAATTGAGAATTTGGATTTCCTGTTATTATTATTATTTTTTTTTCATGGTTAATTAATTTTTAGAAGAAATCTTAGAATAGGGTGACAAAAACGAAGAAAGAAAATCTGTTTTTCTCTTTCTAAAAATTAATTTTTCGTTGCCTTACTTCAAAAAAAAAAAAAAAAAAATCTAGTGAGTTGGTTTGCATGTTAAAAAGAAGCTGGTTTGAATGAATAAAATACAAGATTCATTTTGTTGGTTGTTGCAAGTAATTAATTTCCGATTCTGAGGGAATGGGCTAACCCCACCTGATTCGAATAGAGGGCTCACTAAATTTCACTAGTACTAATAGTATGTTTACCAACAGTTTTAAACCGTGGCTCCTGATGTAATAATTCTACCCATGAAAAACCCTTGCAATAGAGTGTTGACAGTAATCCCATTGGTACTGATCATGATATGCAAATATATATTGTCAAAAAGGTTAAATTAAAGAAGTAGCAGTTTACAATTTCACTCGTCTGCCAGAAAGCCAGGTGAAAGGAATATAAATGGCCGGTGTTTCCCTCCCCCTCGATTTTGTTTCATTCCTCTCGACAATCCTCGGCATCCTTAGCGCCAGATTACAAACATGATCTTGAGCTTTACGCCCTTCAGCGGAGTGAAGTGATACCTTCTCCACGTTCCACCTCCTCACGAGAAACTCGAGAATGTCAGCGTAGTCACTGGCGGTGTAGACACCAAGCCGCTTGGCCACTGCTGAGAAGTGCTCAAATAGGTTATCATCTTGGCCATCATACATGAGGTGGGCAGGCATCAATATGTTCTTCTTCATCATGTCAGCAAATGCCATCATTGCACCATCTGAATCAACCTCAAACAGCTTCTCCACAATTGCGGTGTAGGCTCTTTCGTGGCGTTTCTCATCAGCAGCAATGATCCCGCAAAGTTTTGCTAGATGTGTGTCCCCATGCTCTTTGGCAAGCCGACCAGTATTCCCATGGGATATGGATGTTGCCCTCTCCTGGAAAGAAGTGTACACAAATCCGAGATACGGGTTGTTCTCCATTTTAGGATTCTAAAATAAACATACACAAAATTAGCAAGTATATATATATGAATAAAATCTCTTACACTTGCGAGTAAAAAAAAAAAATTCTAAACTCACTTTTTAATAAAGAAAAATGATACTGGATTGTCTCTCTCGATTGTCTTACATTTACGTGTGTGTGTGTGTATATATATATATAGAGAGAGAGAGAGAGAGAGAGAAACTTAACGTACCATTCCTGATCCAATTAGATACTGGATTGTCTTCTCGATTTGCTTCATATCTACTCTTCCTGACAGGTAGAGATACTTGTTCAGAAGGTCACCGTGCCTGTTTTCTTCAGCAGTCCAAGCCCTCGTCCAGATTGCCCAAGGTGTGAAGCTTCCTCCCGTCTCATCACGGATCCCATCGAATGTGTTCAACATCGTCTGGTAAGTGGGAAGAGCTTCCTCAGTAATCATATCTCCCACCAAGCAAACGAAATACTCATCTGGGATCTCCCTTGACCTGTCTCGCAAATCCCGAACCTGATCCATAAACCCTTCTGAAGCAGGGTCTGGCAACAAATCCTGTGGTTGCCAGCACTGCTCTACAGGTTTAAGAATTGGAAGAATAGTTTCTTCAGCCCAACCTTCCAATGACTTAAATAGTTCAATCTTTTCTGGTGGCATTGAGTGGGTGACCTCAAAGCGCGGATTTTTCAAGGATTTCCTCACATAATTTGTAGCTTCGCTGTGGAAAATACGTACATATATAATTAAAAGCATTATGCAACCACTGTCCAACAAATTAAATCTGCTTCATTCTAATTATAAGTGCACACACGACGTACATATAATAGATCGATTAATTACCCTAGCTAGATAGGAAACATCTAAACGGATGTTCAAATATTCAAGGCTATATATCTCACCTTATTATATATATAATTCCCTTTTCTCTTTGCTATGTGCCCATGGAACTGCATGCATGGATTCTTAACATTTTCTTTAATGAATGATTAAAATTGATAGCATGTATATATGATATATATATTAAAGCCGCCCGCCCCTGAACTAGTTTAAAAAAAAAAAAAAAAAACAAATAATAACAAAAGAACTCACCTGGGATCTAGATCTGTTGCATGGGTAGAAATCATATAGACCCTTGAAGATCTCTGCTGATTCATTTTTGACTGAAGAACTAAAGAAGGGAGCTTCTGAGATTGAAAGAAGAAGAGTACTGGAGCTCTGAGGGCCATTAATATATATTTCTCTTCTTTAGTTCAAGGAACTGGCCGGGCCTTCAAGATGTGAATATATAGAAATAATGCAGAAGAGAGGAAAGTAGTAGTGTTAAATAATATTGGTGTACATATATGAAGCTAAAATTGTAAATAATACCCTTAATTATCTAAGGGTAATTTAGTCTTCATTTATATCTTTGTATTCATTCATATGTACTAATGTAAACTCTCTGGGTCTGTGACAAATCAGTGCAAGGTATTTTCGTCATAGAATCCTATTTAATTAGGCAACATTTGTACATGAGTAAGTAAGTATTTTGGCAATAATCTATCCATGAATAATAATTTTCCCGGCCTATCAATTGTAACCAGTACTGTATCTATTCTCTACCTCTCACAATCTCATCGTTCTTTTATTTTATTTTTTTATCATTTGCTCAATCGTACTTAATTTAGCATAGATGCCCAAGTGACTAAAAGAATGTGGGTCTCTTTCTCACATGTAGCCAGTACCCATGTGCTTCTTCATCTCTAATTCGGGATCGATTTGGATAAAATCGCTTTTGCACTAGTGTTGGGGAGGATCTTACTTGAAAAGATGAAACAGATGAAGAATTGTGCACGATCCCGTGTCCTGCTATCGTGTAAACCATGTGGGATGATTCAGTAGTACCATATATAGTGTCAGTGTAATGTCAATAATAGCAGTTATAGGGTTGGAATAGTCATTCTCTTTTAATTTTTAGTACACTTATGTACAACTCTGTAATTATCATTTTATTAACATAACAGATCCTAATCGGAAAGGTATTTGTATGCACCAAAATGTGATTGGCCCAAATGCGACGAGCCCAAATGCCCATCGATCCAAAGAATGTCGATCGTCGTGGGTAGGCTCTGTTGATTTTCAAAGCCATTCGTCAGTAGCCCATTCACATCGCTGCGTCATCAATACAATCGGCGCCCCATCAGCAATAAGCCGCCCGATCAACAACAGTCATCAGCCAAGTTACAAATCAGCCGCTTCATCAATTAAACAACCAAGCCCGGTCGCCAACCGAAGAAGCCAAGAAAAGATCCAGATCCTCATTCAAGGGATCCAAGAGAGGAATTCCAGTTTCCTCCCATATCAACAACAACAGCAAAAAGGGGATCACGATCCTCCTTCTAAGGAAAGAACTCCAACAGCTAGACAGACTCGGTTACAAATAGTCAGAAAAGCTCTGTCGGAGTAGTCGGAAAACCTTGGTTCGAAAACCTTTTGTCAAGAACTCTCACACAAAAGCTCTCTCGAGCCAAAGAAGTTAAGCGACTCGCAGTTCGTCAGAATTCAATAGTTCGACCGGAGCAGCTCTACACGTTATGTTCCAAACTCCAGATGTGTTCATTTGACCCATCTTGAGTTTGAGGGGGGATGTTATAGTATATACTTGTGTGATTGTATACATTATTTGAGGGTATCTTTGTAAATAAATTTTATAAACCTAGTGTATAAAAACACTTCTGTTTAATAGAAAGCCAAGTCGATTTTTATGAAAGTAACAGATTGGAGCTCAGCAGTAGCAACGTTGCACTATAGCTCCTGAGACCTCCCTTTTCACGCATGCACGATGAATTGAGAATTTGGATTTCCTGTTATTATTATTATTTTTTTCATGGTTAATTAATTTTTAGAAGAAATCTTAGAATAGGGTGACAAAAACGAAGAAAGAAAATCTGTTTTTCTCTTTCTAAAAATTAATTTTTCGTTGCCTTACTTCAAAAAAAAAAAATCTAGTGAGTTGGTTTGCATGTTAAAAAGAAGCTGGTTTGAATGAATAAAATACAAGATTCATTTTGTTGGTTGTTGCAAGTAATTAATTTCCGATTCTGAGGGAATGGGCTAACCCCACCTGATTCGAATAGAGGGCTCACTAAATTTCACTAGTACTAATAGTATGTTTACCAACAGTTTTAAACCGTGGCTCCTGATGTAATAATTCTACCCATGAAAAACCCTTGCAATAGAGTGTTGACAGTAATCCCATTGGTACTGATCATGATATGCAAATATATATTGTCAAAAAGGTTAAATTAAAGAAGTAGCAGTTTACAATTTCACTCGTCTGCCAGAAAGCCAGGTGAAAGGAATATAAATGGCCGGTGTTTCCCTCCCCCTCGATTTTGTTTCATTCCTCTCGACAATCCTCGGCATCCTTAGCGCCAGATTACAAACATGATCTTGAGCTTTACGCCCTTCAGCGGAGTGAAGTGATACCTTCTCCACGTTCCACCTCCTCACGAGAAACTCGAGAATGTCAGCGTAGTCACTGGCGGTGTAGACACCAAGCCGCTTGGCCACTGCTGAGAAGTGCTCAAATAGGTTATCATCTTGGCCATCATACATGAGGTGGGCAGGCATCAATATGTTCTTCTTCATCATGTCAGCAAATGCCATCATTGCACCATCTGAATCAACCTCAAACAGCTTCTCCACAATTGCGGTGTAGGCTCTTTCGTGGCGTTTCTCATCAGCAGCAATGATCCCGCAAAGTTTTGCTAGATGTGTGTCCCCATGCTCTTTGGCAAGCCGACCAGTATTCCCATGGGATATGGATGTTGCCCTCTCCTGGAAAGAAGTGTACACAAATCCGAGATACGGGTTGTTCTCCATTTTAGGATTCTAAAATAAACATACACAAAATTAGCAAGTATATATATATGAATAAAATCTCTTACACTTGCGAGTAAAAAAAAAAAATTCTAAACTCACTTTTTAATAAAGAAAAATGATACTGGATTGTCTCTCTCGATTGTCTTACATTTACGTGTGTGTGTGTGTATATATATATAGAGAGAGAGAGAGAGAGAGAGAAACTTAACGTACCATTCCTGATCCAATTAGATACTGGATTGTCTTCTCGATTTGCTTCATATCTACTCTTCCTGACAGGTAGAGATACTTGTTCAGAAGGTCACCGTGCCTGTTTTCTTCAGCAGTCCAAGCCCTCGTCCAGATTGCCCAAGGTGTGAAGCTTCCTCCCGTCTCATCACGGATCCCATCGAATGTGTTCAACATCGTCTGGTAAGTGGGAAGAGCTTCCTCAGTAATCATATCTCCCACCAAGCAAACGAAATACTCATCTGGGATCTCCCTTGACCTGTCTCGCAAATCCCGAACCTGATCCATAAACCCTTCTGAAGCAGGGTCTGGCAACAAATCCTGTGGTTGCCAGCACTGCTCTACAGGTTTAAGAATTGGAAGAATAGTTTCTTCAGCCCAACCTTCCAATGACTTAAATAGTTCAATCTTTTCTGGTGGCATTGAGTGGGTGACCTCAAAGCGCGGATTTTTCAAGGATTTCCTCACATAATTTGTAGCTTCGCTGTGGAAAATACGTACATATATAATTAAAAGCATTATGCAACCACTGTCCAACAAATTAAATCTGCTTCATTCTAATTATAAGTGCACACACGACGTACATATAATAGATCGATTAATTACCCTAGCTAGATAGGAAACATCTAAACGGATGTTCAAATATTCAAGGCTATATATCTCACCTTATTATATATATAATTCCCTTTTCTCTTTGCTATGTGCCCATGGAACTGCATGCATGGATTCTTAACATTTTCTTTAATGAATGATTAAAATTGATAGCATGTATATATGATATATATATTAAAGCCGCCCGCCCCTGAACTAGTTTAAAAAAAAAAAAAAAAAAAACTAAACAAATAATAACAAAAGAACTCACCTGGGATCTAGATCTGTTGCATGGGTAGAAATCATATAGACCCTTGAAGATCTCTGCTGATTCATTTTTGACTGAAGAACTAAAGAAGGGAGCTTCTGAGATTGAAAGAAGAAGAGTACTGGAGCTCTGAGGGCCATTAATATATATTTCTCTTCTTTAGTTCAAGGAACTGGCCGGGCCTTCAAGATGTGAATATATAGAAATAATGCAGAAGAGAGGAAAGTAGTAGTGTTAAATAATATTGGTGTACATATATGGGAAGCTAAAATTGTAAATAATACCCTTAATTATCTAAGGGTAATTTAGTCTTCATTTATATCTTTGTATTCATTCATATGTACTAATGTAAACTCTCTGGGTCTGTGACAAATCAGTGCAAGGTATTTTCGTCATAGAATCCTATTTAATTAGGCAACATTTGTACATGAGTAAGTAAGTATTTTGGCAATAATCTATCCATGAATAATAATTTTCCCGGCCTATCAATTGTAACCAGTACTGTATCTATTCTCTACCTCTCACAATCTCATCGTTCTTTTATTTTTTTTTTTTTATCATTTGCTCAATCGTACTTAATTTAGCATAGATGCCCAAGTGACTAAAAAGAATGTGGGTCTCTTTCTCACATGTAGCCAGTACCCATGTGCTTCTTCATCTCTAATTCGGGATCGATTTGGATAAAATCGCTTTTGCACTAGTGTTGGGGAGGATCTTACTTGAAAAGATGAAACAGATGAAGAATTGTGCACGATCCCGTGTCCTGCTATCGTGTAAACCATGTGGGATGATTCAGTAGTACCATATATAGTGTCAGTGTAATGTCAATAATAGCAGTTATAGGGTTGGAATAGTCATTCTCTTTTAATTTTTAGTACACTTATGTACAACTCTGTAATTATCATTTTATTAACATAACAGATCCTAATCGGAAAGGTATTTGTATGCACCAAAATGTGATTGGCCCAAATGCGACGAGCCCAAATGCCCATCGATCCATGTCGATCGTCGTGGGTAGGCTCTGTTGATTTTCAAAGCCATTCGTCAGTAGCCCATTCACATCGCTGCGTCATCAATACAGTCGACGGCCTTGATCAGCAATAAGCCGCCGCATCAACAACAGTCATCAGCCAAGTTACAAATCAGCCGCTTCATCAATTAAACAACCAAGCCCGGTTAAGCCAACCGAAGAAGCCAAGAAAAGATCCAGATCCTCATTCAAGGGATCCAAGAGAGGAATTCCAGTTTCCTCCCATATCAACAACAACAAAGCAAAAAAGGGATCACGATCCTCCTTCTAAGGAAAGAACTCCAACAGCTAGACGGACTTCGGTTACAAATAGTCAAAAAGCTCATGGGAGTAGTCGGAAAACCTTGGTTCGAAAACCTTTTGTCAAGAACTCTCACACAAAAGCTCTCTCGAGCCAAAGAAGTTAAGCGACTTGCAGTTCGTCAGAATTCAATAGTTCGACCGGAGCAGCTCTACACGTTATGTTCCAAACTCCAGATGTGTTCATTTGACCCATCTTGAGTTTGAGGGGGGATGTTATAGTATATACTTGTGTGATTGTATACATTATTTGAGGGTATCTTTGTAAATAAATTTTATAAACCTAGTGTATAAAAACACTTCTGTTTAATAGAAAGCCAAGTCGATTTTTATGAAAGTAACAGATTGGAGCTCAGCAGTAGCAACGTTGCACTATAGCTCCTGAGACCTCCCTTTTCACGCATGCACGATGAATTGAGAATTTGGATTTCCTGTTATTATTATTATTTTTTTCATGGTTAATTAATTTTTAGAAGAAATCTTAGAATAGGGTGACAAAAACGAAGAAAGAAAATCTGTTTTTCTCTTTCTAAAAATTAATTTTTCGTTGCCTTACTTCAAAAAAAAAAAATCTAGTGAGTTGGTTTGCATGTTAAAAAGAAGCTGGTTTGAATGAATAAAATACAAGATTCATTTTGTTGGTTGTTGCAAGTAATTAATTTCCGATTCTGAGGGAATGGGCTAACCCCACCTGATTCGAATAGAGGGCTCACTAAATTTCACTAGTACTAATAGTATGTTTACCAACAGTTTTAAACCGTGGCTCCTGATGTAATAATTCTACCCATGAAAAACCCTTGCAATAGAGTGTTGACAGTAATCCCATTGGTACTGATCATGATATGCAAATATATATTGTCAAAAAGGTTAAATTAAAGAAGTAGCAGTTTACAATTTCACTCGTCTGCCAGAAAGCCAGGTGAAAGGAATATAAATGGCCGGTGTTTCCCTCCCCCTCGATTTTGTTTCATTCCTCTCGACAATCCTCGGCATCCTTAGCGCCAGATTACAAACATGATCTTGAGCTTTACGCCCTTCAGCGGAGTGAAGTGATACCTTCTCCACGTTCCACCTCCTCACGAGAAACTCGAGAATGTCAGCGTAGTCACTGGCGGTGTAGACACCAAGCCGCTTGGCCACTGCTGAGAAGTGCTCAAATAGGTTATCATCTTGGCCATCATACATGAGGTGGGCAGGCATCAATATGTTCTTCTTCATCATGTCAGCAAATGCCATCATTGCACCATCTGAATCAACCTCAAACAGCTTCTCCACAATTGCGGTGTAGGCTCTTTCGTGGCGTTTCTCATCAGCAGCAATGATCCCGCAAAGTTTTGCTAGATGTGTGTCCCCATGCTCTTTGGCAAGCCGACCAGTATTCCCATGGGATATGGATGTTGCCCTCTCCTGGAAAGAAGTGTACACAAATCCGAGATACGGGTTGTTCTCCATTTTAGGATTCTAAAATAAACATACACAAAATTAGCAAGTATATATATATGAATAAAATCTCTTACACTTGCGAGTAAAAAAAAAAATTCTAAACTCACTTTTTAATAAAGAAAAATGATACTGGATTGTCTCTCTCGATTGTCTTACATTTACGTGTGTGTGTGTGTATATATATATATAGAGAGAGAGAGAGAGAGAAAACTTAACGTACCATTCCTGATCCAATTAGATACTGGATTGTCTTCTCGATTTGCTTCATATCTACTCTTCCTGACAGGTAGAGATACTTGTTCAGAAGGTCACCGTGCCTGTTTTCTTCAGCAGTCCAAGCCCTCGTCCAGATTGCCCAAGGTGTGAAGCTTCCTCCCGTCTCATCACGGATCCCATCGAATGTGTTCAACATCGTCTGGTAAGTGGGAAGAGCTTCCTCAGTAATCATATCTCCCACCAAGCAAACGAAATACTCATCTGGGACCTCCCTTGACCTGTCTCGCAAATCCCGAACCTGATCCATAAACCCTTCTGAAGCAGGGTCTGGCAACAAATCCTGTGGTTGCCAGCACTGCTCTACAGGTTTAAGAATTGGAAGAATAGTTTCTTCAGCCCAACCTTCCAATGACTTAAATAGTTCAATCTTTTCTGGTGGCATTGAGTGGGTGACCTCAAAGCGCGGATTTTTCAAGGATTTCCTCACATAATTTGTAGCTTCGCTGTGGAAAATACGTACATATATAATTAAAAGCATTATGCAACCACTGTCCAACAAATTAAATCTGCTTCATTCTAATTATAAGTGCACACACGACGTACATATAATAGATCGATTAATTACCCTAGCTAGATAGGAAACATCTAAACGGATGTTCAAATATTCAAGGCTATATATCTCACCTTATTATATATATAATTCCCTTTTCTCTTTGCTATGTGCCCATGGAACTGCATGCATGGATTCTTAACATTTTCTTTAATGAATGATTAAAATTGATAGCATGTATATATGATATATATATTAAAGCCGCCCGCCCCTGAACTAGTTTAAAAAAAAAAAAAAAACAAACAAATAATAAAAAAGAACTCACCTGGGATCTAGATCTGTTGCATGGGTAGAAATCATATAGACCCTTGAAGATCTCTGCTGATTCATTTTTGACTGAAGAACTAAAGAAGGGAGCTTCTGAGATTGAAAGAAGAAGAGTACTGGAGCTCTGAGGGCCATTAATATATATTTCTCTTCTTTAGTTCAAGGAACTGGCCGGGCCTTCAAGATGTGAATATATAGAAATAATGCAGAAGAGAGGAAAGTAGTAGTGTTAAATAATATTGGTGTACATATATGAAGCTAAAATTGTAAATAATACCCTTAATTATCTAAGGGTAATTTAGTCTTCATTTATATCTTTGTATTCATTCATATGTACTAATGTAAACTCTCTGGGTCTGTGACACATCAGTGCAAGGTATTTTCGTCATAGAATCCTATTTAATTAGGCAACATTTGTACATGAGTAAGTAAGTATTTTGGCAATAATCTATCCATGAATAATAATTTTCCCGCCTATCAATTGTAACCAGTACTGTATCTATTCTCTACCTCTCACAATCTCATCGTTCTTTTATTTTATTTTTTATCATTTGCTCAATCGTACTTAATTTAGCATAGATGCCCAAGTGACTAAAAGAATGTGGGTCTCTTTCTCACATGTAGCCAGTACCCATGTGCTTCTTCATCTCTAATTCGGGATCGATTTGGATAAAATCGCTTTTGCACTAGTGTTGGGGAGGATCTTACTTGAAAAGATGAAACAGATGAAGAATTGTGCACGATCCCGTGTCCTGCTATCGTGTAAACCATGTGGGATGATTCAGTAGTACCATATATAGTGTCAGTGTAATGTCAATAATAGCAGTTATAGGGTTGGAATAGTCATTCTCTTTTAATTTTTAGTACACTTATGTACAACTCTGTAATTATCATTTTATTAACATAACAGATCCTAATCGGAAAGGTATTTGTATGCACCAAAATGTGATTGGCCCAAATGCGACGAGCCCAAATGCCCATCGATCCAATGTCGATCGTCGTGGGTAGGCTCGTTGATTTTCAAAGCCATTCGTCAGTAGCCCATTCACATCGCTGCGTCATCAATACGATCGGCCTTGATCAGCAATAAGCCGCCGCATCAACAACAGTCATCAGCCAAGTTACAAATCAGCCGCTTCATCAATTAAACAACCAAGCCCGGTCGCCAACCGAAGAAGCCAAGAAAAGATCCAGATCCTCATTCAAGGGATCCAAGAGAGGAATTCCAGTTTCCTCCCATATCAACAACAACAGCAAAAAGGGGATCACGATCCTCCTTCTAAGGAAAGAACTCCAACAGCTAGACAGACTCGGTTACAAATAGTCAGAAAAGCTCTGTCGGAGTAGTCGGAAAACCTTGGTTCGAAAACCTTTTGTCAAGAACTCTCACACAAAAGCTCTCTCGAGCCAAAGAAGTTAAGCGACTTGCAGTTCGTCAGAATTCAATAGTTCGACCGGAGCAGCTCTACACGTTATGTTCCAAACTCCAGATGTGTTCATTTGACCCATCTTGAGTTTGAGGGGGGATGTTATAGTATATACTTGTGTGATTGTATACATTATTTGAGGGTATCTTTGTAAATAAATTTTATAAACCTAGTGTATAAAAACACTTCTGTTTAATAGAAAGCCAAGTCGATTTTTATGAAAGTAACAGATTGGAGCTCAGCAGTAGCAACGTTGCACTATAGCTCCTGAGACCTCCCTTTTCACGCATGCACGATGAATTGAGAATTTGGATTTCCTGTTATTATTATTATTTTTTTCATGGTTAATTAATTTTTAGAAGAAATCTTAGAATAGGGTGACAAAAACGAAGAAAGAAAATCTGTTTTTCTCTTTCTAAAAATTAATTTTTCGTTGCCTTACTTCAAAAAAAAAAAATCTAGTGAGTTGGTTTGCATGTTAAAAAGAAGCTGGTTTGAATGAATAAAATACAAGATTCATTTTGTTGGTTGTTGCAAGTAATTAATTTCCGATTCTGAGGGAATGGGCTAACCCCACCTGATTCGAATAGAGGGCTCACTAAATTTCACTAGTACTAATAGTATGTTTACCAACAGTTTTAAACCGTGGCTCCTGATGTAATAATTCTACCCATGAAAAACCCTTGCAATAGAGTGTTGACAGTAATCCCATTGGTACTGATCATGATATGCAAATATATATTGTCAAAAAGGTTAAATTAAAGAAGTAGCAGTTTACAACTTCACTCGTCTGCCAGAAAGCCAGGTGAAAGGAATATAAATGGCCGGTGTTTCCCTCCCCCTCGATTTTGTTTCATTCCTCTCGACAATCCTCGGCATCCTTAGCGCCAGATTACAAACATAATCTTGAGCTTTACGCCCTTCAGCGGAGTGAAGTGATACCTTCTCCACGTTCCACCTCCTCACGAGAAACTCGAGAATGTCAGCGTAGTCACTGGCGGTGTAGACACCAAGCCGCTTGGCCACTGCTGAGAAGTGCTCAAATAGGTTATCATCTTGGCCATCATACATGAGGTGGGCAGGCATCAATATGTTCTTCTTCATCATGTCAGCAAATGCCATCATTGCACCATCTGAATCAACCTCAAACAGCTTCTCCACAATTGCGGTGTAGGCTCTTTCGTGGCGTTTCTCATCAGCAGCAATGATCCCGCAAAGTTTTGCTAGATGTGTGTCCCCATGCTCTTTGGCAAGCCGACCAGTATTCCCATGGGATATGGATGTTGCCCTCTCCTGGAAAGAAGTGTACACAAATCCGAGATACGGGTTGTTCTCCATTTTAGGATTCTAAAATAAACATACACAAAATTAGCAAGTATATATATATGAATAAAATCTCTTACACTTGCGAGTAAAAAAAAAAATTCTAAACTCACTTTTTTTAATAAAGAAAAATGATACTGGATTGTCTCTCTCGATTGTCTTACATTTACGTGTGTGTGTGTATATATATATATATAGAGAGAGAGAGAGAGAGAAAACTTAACGTACCATTCCTGATCCAATTAGATACTGGATTGTCTTCTCGATTTGCTTCATATCTACTCTTCCTGACAGGTAGAGATATACTTGTTCAGAAGGTCACCGTGCCTGTTTTCTTCAGCAGTCCAAGCCCTCGTCCAGATTGCCCAAGGTGTGAAGCTTCCTCCCGTCTCATCACGGATCCCATCGAATGTGTTCAACATCGTCTGGTAAGTGGGAAGAGCTTCCTCAGTAATCATATCTCCCACCAAGCAAACGAAATACTCATCTGGGATCTCCCTTGACCTGTCTCGCAAATCCCGAACCTGATCCATAAACCCTTCTGAAGCAGGGTCTGGCAACAAATCCTGTGGTTGCCAGCACTGCTCTACAGGTTTAAGAATTGGAAGAATAGTTTCTTCAGCCCAACCTTCCAATGACTTAAATAGTTCAATCTTTTCTGGTGGCATTGAGTGGGTGACCTCAAAGCGCGGATTTTTCAAGGATTTCCTCACATAATTTGTAGCTTCGCTGTGGAAAATACGTACATATATAATTAAAAGCATTATGCAACCACTGTCCAACAAATTAAATCTGCTTCATTCTAATTATAAGTGCACACACGACGTACATATAATAGATCGATTAATTACCCTAGCTAGATAGGAAACATCTAAACGGATGTTCAAATATTCAAGGCTATATATCTCACCTTATTATATATATAATTCCCTTTTCTCTTTGCTATGTGCCCATGGAACTGCATGCATGGATTCTTAACATTTTCTTTAATGAATGATTAAAATTGATAGCATGTATATATGATATATATATTAAAGCCGCCCGCCCCTGAACTAGTTTAAAAAAAAAAAAACTAAACAAATAATAACAAAAGAACTCACCTGGGATCTAGATCTGTTGCATGGGTAGAAATCATATAGACCCTTGAAGATCTCTGCTGATTCATTTTTGACTGAAGAACTAAAGAAGGGAGCTTCTGAGATTGAAAGAAGAAGAGTACTGGAGCTCTGAGGGCCATTAATATATATTTCTCTTCTTTAGTTCAAGGAACTGGCCGGGCCTTCAAGATGTGAATATATAGAAATAATGCAGAAGAGAGGAAAGTAGTAGTGTTAAATAATATTGGTGTACATATATGAAGCTAAAATTGTAAATAATACCCTTAATTATCTAAGGGTAATTTAGTCTTCATTTATATCTTTGTATTCATTCATATGTACTAATGTAAACTCTCTGGGTCTGTGACACATCAGTGCAAGGTATTTTCGTCATAGAATCCTATTTAATTAGGCAACATTTGTACATGAGTAAGTAAGTATTTTGGCAATAATCTATCCATGAATAATAATTTTCCCGGCCTATCAATTGTAACCAGTACTGTATCTATTCTCTACCTCTCACAATCTCATCGTTCTTTTATTTTATTTTTTATCATTTGCTCAATCGTACTTAATTTAGCATAGATGCCCAAGTGACTAAAAGAATGTGGGTCTCTTTCTCACATGTAGCCAGTACCCATGTGCTTCTTCATCTCTAATTCGGGATCGATTTGGATAAAATCGCTTTTGCACTAGTGTTGGGGAGGATCTTACTTGAAAAGATGAAACAGATGAAGAATTGTGCACGATCCCGTGTCCTGCTATCGTGTAAACCATGTGGGATGATTCAGTAGTACCATATATAGTGTCAGTGTAATGTCAATAATAGCAGTTATAGGGTTGGAATAGTCATTCACTTTTAATTTTTAGTACACTTATGTACAACTCTGTAATTATCATTTTATTAACATAACAGATCCTAATCGGGAAAGGTATTTGTATGCACCAAAATGTGATTGGCGACGAGCCCAAATGCCCATCGATCCAATGTCGATCGATCGTCGGGGTAGGCTCTCATGTCGATTTTCAAAGCCATTCGTCAGTAGCCCATTCGCATCGCCGCTGGTCATCAATACAAATCGGCCCCGGCCAGCAATAAGCTGCCGCATCAGCAACAGTCATCAGCCAAGTTACAAATCAGCCGCTTCATCAATTAAACAACCAAGCCCGGTCGCCAACCGAAGAAGCCAAGAAAAGATCCAGATCCTCATTCAAGGGATCCAAGAGAGGAATTCCAGTCTTCCTCTCATCTCAACAACAACAGCAAAAAGGGGATCACAACAAAAAGGGGATCACAATCCTCCTTCTAAGGAAAGAACTCCAACAGCTAGACAGTCTCGGTTACAAATAGTCAGAAAAGCTCTGTCGCAGTAGTCGGAAAACCTTGGTTCGAAAACCTTTTGTCAAGAACTCTCACACAAAAGCTCTCTCGAGCCAAAGAAGTTAAGCGACTTGCAGTTCGTCAGAATTCAACAGTTCGACCGGAGCAGCTCTACACGTTCGCCGGCAATGTCAACAAGTCGATACACGCGGAACACAAATACTTCCGTCCGACCGACCAAAGCCATCACCGTTCATGCTCACTCGTTCCATAACTCATTTCGACGTCAAGAATAGGAGATTGTACTCGTATTCCTTGATATTCAAATACAAATTGTAACACAAATATTCTGTCCTAAATCGAATTACTCTCTCGGTCATGCTTCTTTGCGGACCGACGGATTTTCAGTAAAACAGTATTCTATTTATTTTTTTAAGATTTAATGTTTTATTTTAAAAAGATAACAGATCAACATATAGTATTCGTTTTTGGTTTGAGAATTGAGATATACAAAATGGGATACTTGACACGGGTTGGAATGTATTAAAACAAGAAAAATATGAAGATTCAATACAAAATAGTGGTCTGGTTGGTCTTTTGTTATGCCGTAGATCAATTTAAGACTCAATTATATTTTAAATAAGATAAAACAAAATGGGAACCTCATGCGTAGTTTATAACAGTGGAAATTATTGAAGTTGGAAAAGGCATGAGAATTTCATAAGCCCTGAAAGTTACACTACTCTTTTACTACAACACAATATGACTAGAGAATACGGGGTTCACGGGGTTCACACTCGCTCAAAAGAGAAGATAACAAACCTAAACATATTGGACCTTTAGCAAAACAGGAGTAGACCCAACCTCCTCGATTTAATTGGTTGCTTTCTATTTATCAAACATCATACTGAAGTATCAGTGGCTATTATATATGAAGATAGCTCCGATGGATCACGGACTGCAATTGTCAAAAGATTAAAGAGCCGTTTACAACTTCACCCGCCTGCCAAAAACCCAGCTGAACGGAATGGCCGGTGTCTCCCTACCCCTTGATTTTGCTTCATTCCTCTCGATAATCTTTCGCATCCTTAGCGACAGATTACAAACATAATCTTGTGCTTTACGCCCTTCCGCGGAGAGAACTGATACCTTCTCCACGTTCCACCTTCTGACGAGAAACTCGAGAATGTCAGCGTAGTCACTGGCGGTGTAAACACCAAGCCGCTGGGCCACTGCTGAGAAGTGCTCAAATAGGTTATCATCTTGGCCATCATACATGAGGTGGGCAGGCATCGATATATTCTTCTTCATCATGTCAGCAAATGCCATCATTGCACCATCTGAATCAACCTCAAACAGCTTCTCCACAATTGCGGTGTAGGCTCTTTCGTGGCGTTTCTCATCAGCAGCAATGATCCCGCAAACTTTCGCCAGCTGTATGTCCCCATGCTCTTTGGCATGGCGACCAGTATTCCCATGGGAGATGAATGTTGCCCTCTCCTGGAAAGAAGTGTACACAAATCCAAGATACGGGTTGTTCTCTGTTTTAGGATCCTAAAAACACAAAAGCAAATATTTCCAATTAGAATACACAAATATGTAAAGCTGATTCTGAATTTCACATGTTTAATGAACAAACAATACATTTAAAATACAAAAGTTGAGTATGCCAGGTTGCTAAACCAATCTATTCCGAAGAAGAAAAAAAGTTTGGGAGGCCTCACGGACATCCTTCCCAAACCCCTTCATGAAATATATTTTAACTCAGCCACTCCCGATGAAATCTATTGTGGTAAAAAACTTATATGCTTTTGAGCTGAGATACATCCCTAATATCTAAATATCAAAATTTCAATGATGTGGAAAAAAAAGAAATGGCACAATGACAATGGAAACAGATCAACCGACAAAAGGTCCAGGTCATACCATTCCTGATCCAATAAGGTACTGGATTGTCTTCTCAATTTGCTTCATATCTACTCTTCCTGACAGGTAGAGATACTTGTTCAGAAGGTCACCGTGCCTGTTTTCTTCAGCAGTCCAAGCCCTCGTCCAGATTGCCCAAGGTGTGAGGCTTGCTCCAGTCTCATCACGGATCCCATCAAGTGTGTTCAACATTGTCTGGTACGTGGGAAGAGCTTCTTCAGTTATCATATCTCCCACCAAGCAAACGAAATACTCATCTGGGATCTCCCTTGACCTCTCTCGCAAATCCCGAACCTGATCCATAAAACCTTCTGAAGCAGGGTCTGGCAAGAAATCCTGTGGTTGCCAGCACTGCTCTACAGGTTTAAGAATTGGAAGAATAGTTTCTTCAGCCCAACCTTCCAACGACTTAAATAGTTCAATCTTTTCTGGTGGCATTGAATGGGTAATCTGTTGGTGGACCTCGAAGCGCAGATTCAAGGATGTCTTCACATTTGTAGCTTCCCTGTGGAAAATACATAAAAAGCATATCCACAGCTAAAATTTCAACAATTCACAGACTGCAAAGTTTTAGCTATAAAAGCAGCAATTCGTACAAAAATCAACACGAACACATTTAATGAAAAAAATTAGGAATCTCACCTTCCATTACAAAAGATCCAATCTATTTATGTTGTATGAATTCAATGAACATGAAGTAATCCACCATTAATGATTTCCACACAATGTATTGCCAGTTTACAGCAAGAGGATCCTTGTCGATATTAGCTCCATTGAAGATTCGGAAATGCCGAACTAATAATTATCTCCCAAAATTTTCAAAAAACTACACTGTCCAGTTACTACAACAAATTTCTTAAGCAACCAAGCATTTAGAACTTTCTTAATCTTTATTGGGAAAAATATTTATACAACAGTCATGAAACCAACACTTACAAATGTAGGATGCAACCACTGTCCAAAAATATCTGCTTCCAAAGGTGCTTGTGCACAGGCATAGTACATTACACGAGGAAACAAAAAACTGAATGTTCAATTCAAGACTATCACTTTCCTTTTTCTGTTTGTGTGTTGAAATGGATGGCATAAAAGAAAAAGCTGGATTCTTAACATTTTACTTAATGAATGATTAAAATTGATAGCATCAGTTCATATCAACTAGGTAAAATTAAATAAATAAATAACAAAATAACTCACTTGGATTCAGTCGCATGTGTAGAAATCATATAGACCCTCGGAGATCTCTGATTTGTTTTTGAATGAGGAACAAAAGAAGGCAGCCTCTGAGATTGAAAGGAGAGTGGAGCCTTGAGAGCCATTATTTTTTCTTCTTCAGTGCAAGGAACCAGGTCTCAAGGTGTGAATAGAAGTTCAGAAGAGTGAAAAGTGCTAAATAAAAGGTAACAAGTGTCAGGAAAATGCACTAAGAATGACAACAGCCCTGGCCAAGCATCACAAGGTACTGTCAGAAACCAGGAAGAAATGCATATCTTGTATAACAATCCCACAATTGAAATGAGAAGACATTTCTATATACACAAAAACAAGAGCATAGGCATTGCAGAATGTTTAAGCAACATAATTCAGAAAGAAGAGAAACCACCACAGCCCCAAAATAATATACTTAAAACCTAAACATCAAGGAAGAACAAGTAGATAAGTCAAAACTAAACAAGAAAATCCTCGTACAACACATCACACAAACTCATGGTGCAAGATATCGTTTATAATTCGGTTTCCAATAGATGAACTCAAAAAGGAAAAAAAATAAATTAAAAAAAAAGGTGTTCAATCTTTCCCTACTAGTCTACCCTCCTCTAAAACGTAAAGCAAACCCCACATGAAACTTAACATAATAAATCAATATGAAGAAAGTGATAATAGAAAACAAACACTCAAATCTGGTGACAAACAAAATGCCAATAATTACACCTAAGATGAGAACCATATAACAACAGAATGTGTACAACCAAATGAGAAAATAATTGAATTGTTCTCTTCTCTCAAGCACAAAAACAAACAGAAAATGCCAAGAAAAACATAAGAAACTTTTCAAGAACTAGATGAGAGAAGCCATGAACCAGACAGATAAGAGGATTCCAACAGAAATGCTAAGACTGCAAGAATACCGGTAAAATGAAGCTCCAGAAAGTTATGAGTCAAATCTTAGAATCGCAATAATGGTTCATGACGCTGGTGTTTTAATGAATTTATTTTCTCATATCTCTAAAGAAGAGAGGGGGACAAACAAAGAATGTAGATCCCTTATTTTTTTCATGTACTTGACCATCCATTATGACTCTCTGGGGAGGCAGGGCTAGCTTCCTTAATATCCTTATCTCTAATACTTTTTTGAAATGTTTTTAAAACACAGCCATTTTAAGAAAGAAAAATGGATGTCTTTGTGCTCTGTTATACTACGATCAGAGCAGGCAGGAAGTAACATTGCTTATTTGTCATAGATAGATGAAAATTTTTCGTGTGGTCGAAAGAATGGTAGTCTGTATCAGTAGTAAAAAAATGTTTCTTTCTGGCAGCACGGAGGAGGCGATTTCAAATTAGACACTAAACAGTAAAGAACAGTAGAAGTTTGGACAGCAGGAAATAGTCTATGAGTAAATTTAAACTTAGAAAGCACAACAAATATAATTTTCTGATACTGAAAGATACTACGAACTTCACCTAGAAAGAAAATTAAAGAAAGGGACAATTTATGGGTTTTGGTTCAAGTGCTGAGTGGCTACCCAGAAACAACACTTAAAAATCAGCAGCACCACTTGTTTCCTCTTTCTCTTTCTAAACAATTAATTGATCAACAAAAATAAATTCAGATCTTCAATAATAAATAGGCTGAAAAATCCAGTGACAAACTTCGAAGTACATAATCAGACTGAACATGCAAATAACCAGTATAGACACTGAAAATGAGAGAAAGAAAAGAAAAAAACAGCTCATCGACCCACACCAAACGGAGCTCAAATACAAGAGCAACTAATTTATCAAGAGACTAACGTATAAATTGAACATGCAATGATAAGTCCGCTGTTTTCGCCATTTCAGCAAAGATTTCCTATAGACCAACTTAAAACAGATAATAAACCGAGTCCATCGGATCCAAAACATGTTTCATCGATTTAGAGAAAAGATAGGGACATGTAAAAGTATCAACATAGAGAAATCAAGAAAGATCATTAGGAAGAGGAGGCCAATATCATCTCAAATGGATACTTAATTCATGAGTATCAAAAAAAAAAAAAAAAAAAAACAGAAATCATACCTTCCTTCGAGAAACCTTGCAAGAGTGAGTTACTGAGTCAGTTACCTGTGTAAGAAACAACAAAAACAAAAATGCGAAGAGCAGAGTCACTAGGAAGATGAAAAGGAAGGTCGGAACGATGAAAGCGAATGGAGAACGGCGCAAGCTTACCCGCCTGGGCGCAGCTCAACTGGATCGGAAGGATCGAGGTGGGAAAGACTGGAAAAACGGTTTCTTTATTTGCGGCCTTGCGCTGAGTGTAATTTATGTAATAAGAGAACGAGTGTCGCATTTAATTAGATTGGTGAGTGGTAACAACCGCCCAAGGCAGGTGAGACAATTTCGCTCCTCACGACTCATAACGTCGCATATAGGTGGCACTCATTTGGACTCAAATGTGGCACTCGCTGGGCTCAAATGTGGCACTCGCTGGGCTCAAATGTGGCACTCGCTTGGTCTCAATGTGGCACTCGCTTGGTCTCAATGTGGCACTCGTTTGATCTCAATGTAACGCTCGTTTTGGCCTCAACATTCGTGGCGTGAAACAACTCTTTAACTACGTTATTCGATCTTGAGCCAAAACCGAAATATTATATTGCTAATTATTTAAAAAAAAAAAAGTATTAGGAGGTTTCTAAATTTCATTAACATTCTGTCTGTCATATTTTATAAGTTGCAATATTAGGGATTTCTAAAAATTATATTATTTCTATGCATACTGCATAGTTATTAATTACCTGATAAAAAATTGGTTACATGCATGTATCTAACTAATGTGGTGATCAATGTAATAACTCAACGTGTAGCTATATAAATTAGGTGCTTACAAAATAAAGTGCATGGTACAAGATTAATTAGGTGATCGTGCTTAATTAATTATAAACTGTAATACCTAATGCAATCTAATTAGATGTCTATATATATATAGAAATTGCATGGATAATTATTAATTACCACGTCTTTTCATTTTACAAAATCCATCTTGATTAAATTAAACAAGTTTGAAGGATTAATTTCATATATATCAGCTCCTTAATTATAAGTAGGTGTACCCATAACATTATCAATACATGATTACTAGAGATATATATATATGTATATATTTAAATCTCTTTGATTAATCATAGAGGTTAACGGCCAATCGTGGGGATACAATTACAAGGAGTGGATCCTCCTTAGGCATGGCTGCCCCCGTGCCGCCTCTCATGCTCACTCCTTCACCATTCGGAGTCTCGACACGGAAGCCGTGGAGGAGGCGAGCGAGGGCCAAGTGCAGGATCTGAAGAGCGGAGGTGATCCCGGGACACACCGCCTCCCGCTCCCGAACGGAATGAACTCGAAATGTGTACCTCTCACGTCCGTGTCTCCGTGACGACGACCGGCGAGGAATCTCTCCGGCCGGAACACTTCCGGGTCCGCCCAAACGCGGGGATCCCTGTGGAGTCAGTAGAGATTGGCGAGTACGCGCGTGCCGGCCGGGACGTGGAACCCGCCGATGCTGCAGTCTTCCGTGGTTTCGTGGGGACCTCCGAGAGGGGCAGGGGGGTAGAGACGGAGGGATTCCTTTACTACGGCTCGAAGGTAAGGCAGGTTTTCCACATCGGACTCGTTCACGGTTATCAACTTGCCGACGATGGTGTCGAGCTCCTCCTGTACTTTTTTCAGTTTATTTCGATGGTTGAGAAGTAGAGAGAGAGCCCATGTTAAGGTGATAAATATATGATGTGTCTGTCCCTCCTATAATTAGTGCCTGCGCAGTAAGAAATTAAACCCGCTAATATTGATATATGCAAGATTAATAATCTTAATTAATCCTTGATCTATAAGACAAATTCGTACCAGGGCGATGGCCTTGATGTAACTCTCGGACTCGTCGTTGTTGGCAGAAACTGTGTACTGATCTGTTCTTCCCTCAACAAAGGACAACATGACGTCTAAGAAGTCCATGTTAACCGGGTGATGATCATGATGAGAATCATCGTGGGGATCATCATCTTCGATCCAGAGAGAAGCGATGGAATCCAACTCCTTGAAGACCCTCTTCATGGCGGCGATATGGCCCTTCAAATCAAGCCATTCCAGGAAGGGAAACACATCGATGTACGTCACGAACTCGCTTATCGCTCGCCTCCTCCACGTCTCCGGTGACGACGTCTGACCCGAAGTAACGCTTCCCGGCAATCATCATCACCACCGCGTTGAAGGTCAAGTCGTGAAACCATTCCTTCATCTCCACTTTCACGGGGGACGACTTCCCGTTCCGCTCCCCCCTCCCACAGCCCGTATAAATGGTTTAAGGACGTACGGCCACCTCGATGGACCTCTAATGCTTCAAGGACTCCAGCCGGTGCGATGAAAGGAGCTCCTCCGTGGCTACCATCTTGGAGTCTCTCCAAGCGGGTCCGTGAGGGGCTAGCCCGATCATGGCGTAGTTGTATCCCATGTACTTCCCGGCTGCACCTCTGGGCCTTGTTGCGAGAATTTTGTCATTGGACGAGCCAAAACACTCCTTTACCAACTCCGGGCTGCTCACCACCAGAGTGCCACGAACGCCCATCCAGACCGTGAACGCGGCCGTATTTATCCGCCATGGCTGAGAGAATCAGAGCAAGGGGCTTCTCCTTCTCTTGTAAAAGATGAAGATGACCCATTAATGGCCAACGTCCAGCAGCCTCAGGGGGACTTCCAATTCCCGTCCTAAGCTTCGTTCTTCTACCTAACAACAGATTGTAGGAGAAGAGTACGATGAAGGCTAACAGATTGTAGGAGAAGAGTACGATGATGGCTAAGAACCCTGCTAGCAGTAGAAATGCTTCCATCGCGTCGTTTGTTGATCTCAAGGAAGCTGGCAATCCCGTGCCCCTCTCCATATTTATATAATTAAGCTTCGATAATGAAGCCGTTTCTTTGAAAAACGGTTTCACCTTCTAAAATTAAGGAAGTTCTTCGGTATGGGTAGGCAGTCTATCCCGTTCCGCAGTGTGGTGGCCAACCAGTATCCATGGATATATAGAAAGAAGGAGGATAACTTAATTAAAGAAAATTTATTGCTTTGTTAATTACATTGAGAAATTACAAAAACTGAATATATACTTTGAGGTGATGGGTCTCTAATTTCAGCTTGTTTTCATCTAATCTTTTATAAATAGTACTCAAGATATATGAAGTGTTCATTTTTTTTCATTAATTATCCTCTTTAAGGTTTGTATAATAAAGCTTGGATAAAGCCATTTCTTTGAAATTATCTTTTCCTTTCTAAAAAGGAAATTCTTCGGTGTGGGTAGTAGGCACTAGTACTGGCCAACCCATATCCATGTAGTGAGCGAGGGAGGCTAACTTTATGAAATAATTTTATTGTTTTGTAAATAAGAGAAAAATTAAACCGAACACATGGAGGTGATGGATCACTAATTTCAGATGGATTTCATCTAATATTGCTATAAATGCTTAAGATACATGTGCTTCTTTTTTGCATTATATCCTCTTTTAGCTTTACTCAATAAGTTGCACATCAGTACATGGAAATATTCCCAAAAGCAAACAGAATCCTCATTCGTATAATCGATCCCTATCTCCCTAATTAGCTTAGATATCAGCTGAGTTTCGGTAAATTAATGTTTTTGTGCATTGTTGTCCATGTACCATTACCCTCTGAATATTGCTGCAGGGAATGGGATCAGCTGGCCAATTGGGCAGGGCTGCACAGTGAGGGTTACGCAACACGCGTGCCTCCACTCCTGGGTTCAAATTTGCCATGCCTAAGTGTCACACGGCAAGATTCGACTAGGCCGGAAACACAGTGCAAAGTCAATCTTTTGCAGCGCGCGGCCTAATTCCAAGCTTCTCCAAGGAGTTAGTCAGCCTAACAATGAAGGAAATGCTCAAGAACTCTACGTTCTAAGCTTCTAAGCCCTCTAGAATAGAGGCTTAAAGTGGGAACTCGAAGTTGGGAGGAAAAAAACTCTTCTATTGAATTGTAAAAGAATAGAATGTATGGAATGCATACAAGATTTGTACATGGTCCTTTTATAGGACAAAAGAGAGCAAAACTACCTCCTAAGTCATTAGCTAAAAATAGGGTATTACTCCCTAAATAGAGGGGGTGGTTATTTCACCCAACCAACCCCTTGAAATGGCCTTTGCCACCTCATACATGCCACATATGTATGGCAAAATCTGAGGCATCAGTCAATACCTGGAAAGGCTTGCTGAAATCAGCAAGCTGCAGTACAGGTTCCTCCGTCGTCGCCCGCTTCAAATCATCAAATGCCTTCTGGCACTTGGGGGACCAGCACCACTTCTCCTTCTTCTTCAGCAAGTCGGTGAGTGGTACAGCTTTGGCTGAAAAGCTTTTGATGAAACGCCGGTAGTAATTGACGAGTCCCAAAAAGCTTCTCAAGTCGCCCACCTTAGTCGGCTCGATCCAGTCTGCAATGGCTTGGATCTTTTCATTGTCCATCCAAAGCTTGCCGCCTCCGATCCAGTGTCCAAGGAAGGACACTTCCGTCAAGCCAAACGAGCAGTTCTCTTTCTTCACATAAAGAGAGTTCTCGCACAACACCTCAAATACTTGCTGCAAGTGTTGCACATGCTCCTGCATGTCTCAGCTATATACAATGATGTCATCTAAATAGACAACAACGAATTTGTCCAAAAAGGGAGAGAACACCTTTTGCATGAGGGTATAAAAAGTTGTAGGGGCATTGGTTAAACCAAATGGCATCACCAAAAACTCGTACGAACCGTACCTTGTAACACATGGTCTTGGCTTCGTCTCCAGCTGCAATTCGGACTTGATAGTATCCACACCGCAAGTCCAACTTTGAGAATACTCGAGCATCCTTTAACTGATCAAAGTGATCAGCAATGAGAGGGATTGGAGACTTGTTCTTGATGGTCACCTTGTTCAGTGCACGGTAGTGTATGCATAGCCTCATAGACCCATCCTTCTTCCGTTGGAACAGCACGGCGCACCAAAGGGAGCCTTGGACGGCTGAATGAACCCCGCATCCAGCAACCCCGAAAGTTGTTTGCGTAGATCTTCTAACTCCTTCGGGGCCATCCGGTAAGGCGCTTGCTCCCGGTTCTAACTCGATCTGGTGGTCAACTTCTATTTGAGGCGGCAAGTGAGGGGGCAATTGGTGTGACATTACGTCTTTATACGGGTCCAGCAACGGAATCATTTTCTTTGGCACTAGCGCGGATCCTTCCGGTTCTGCTACTAAGGCTGTAAGATAAGTAATTTCTCCATGCTTAAGGCCACGCTTAAGCTGGAGGGCAGTTATCACTTGGGTTTTTCCCATTATATTTTGGCGTTCAGCCTCAATTAAGGTACATGGACCATTCTCGTCCAAAATCCCGACCATCCTGAGGTATGGCAATACAAAGACTTTACAATGAGAAAGGAAATCAATCTCCAAGATGACGTTAAAGTCGTCCATCGGTACATGGTGAAATTTAGGGCACCTTCCCACTTACCGACTTTTACTTTGACATCTTTTGCCACTCCACAAACCGCATTGGCTGCGGAGTTAAAGCCTTCATGGTGCTCCCGTCTTTTGTCCAGCGTAGTCGCAAGCGCTTGGCGTCTTCTTCCGCCATGAAGTTGTGCGTCGCGCCAGTGTCAACCATGGCCTTCGCACTACCACCTTGCTCGTGTATATCGACTAAAAGAAGTTCTCGACGGGATCTTACCAAGGACGTTGTGGTTTACTTGGCTTGAGAGTGGACGGCATTGAGCATCATCACGGAGCCCATACGAGTCTCTTCACCATGTTGTACTTCTTTGTTTCTCTCATTCACCAATGCATTTAAATAAAACAGCTTATCGGCCTAAAGGACTTACCTTTGGACTTACCTTATTTTTCTCGTCAAATCTGCTGCTTTGGTTCGAGTCCCACTTCTCGAATTTCTTCTCAAATTTCTTCTTCTCTTAAGCGTCCTTCTCGCCGTTGGAGCTCTTGGAATTCCCCTCGGTCTTCCTCTCAAACTCCGTCAAGCGTTCGACCGTGGACATGGATGAGGCCAAAGTCTTTACTTCGCGCCTCCGTAGTTCATTCTCCACCCACGAACGCATCCCAGCAAGGAAAGAGAATAACTTGTCCTGGTCGAACATGTCAGGTATTTGCAGCATCAAACAATTGAATTTACTTACATACTCTTTGATCGTCCCGGTTTGCTTCAAAGCTCTCAACTTCCTGGTCGAACATGTCAGGTATTTGCGAGCTTGGTAATCCACATCCTCCGGATAAAACTGGGCCTTGAGTTCCTTCTTGAACTGCTCCCAAGTCTCTACGGATGTTGTGCCGGATTCCATATCCGCTTCTCTTCTCCTCCACCAAAGTGTGGTGTCATCGACTTCAAACAAAGATACAGTGTTTACCTTTTGTTCCTTGTCGGTGACTCTAGAAGTCTTGAAGTACTTCTCCACTTGCCATAGAAAGTTATCTATGCGCTTGGGGTCTCGAGATCCATCAAACGGCTTTGGCTCGGGTACTTTGATCTTGGTCCCTTGTCCAAATGTGTTTGCACCTCCATTGTGGAAAGCACGTATCATCCCAAAACGTACTTCAATCTCCTCCATGTCCCCTTTCAAGGCTTCAAGGTCTCCTTTGTACTCCTCCAAGTCTTCCCACAGGTTCCTCATTCATTCGACCTGTTCATCCATGTTTGCCCGTAGCACTGCGAATGTGCTATGGACATCCTCCCTCAATTCGTTCACAACGTCCGGATTGAAGTTGCTTACCTTCGAAGCGATACGAGAACTCTCTCGCCGCGCCGACTCCAACTTCTCCAGCCGCTCCTCAAGGGACAACAAACGCTGCTCAGCTCTTGTGAGTTTCTCTTTGCCCTTCGGCTGCCTAGTTTGGAGATTGGTTTTAGCTTCAAATGATGTCATGAATGCTTGCTCTGATACCAGTTGTCACGCGGCTACATTCGACTAGGCCGGAAACACAACGCAAAGTCAATCTTTTGCAGCGCGCGGCCTAACTCCAAGCTTCTCCAAGGAGTTAGTCAGCCTAACAACGAAGGAAATACTCAAGAACTCTCCGTTCTAAACTTCTAAGCCCTCTAGAATAGAGACTTAAAGTGGGAACTCGAAGTTGGGAGGAAAAAGGCTCTTCTATTGAATTGTAAAATAATGGAATGCATTGAATGAATACAAGATTTGTACATGGTCCTTTTATAGGACAAAAGAGAGCAAAACTACCTCCTAAGTCATTAGCTAAAAATAGGGTATTACTCCCTATATGGAGGGGGTGGTTATTTGACCCAACCAACCCCTTGAAATGGTCTTTGCAACCTCATACATGCCACTTATGTGCCATGAGCTCCTAGCTGCCCCACGACTGCATGGTTGGGTTTGCCTTGCGCCACCCCTTTGTCAAGTGAGCTTCATATGTGTTAACTTATCAAATAATCGGCTTACCTTTCTATTAAACATAAGTGTTTATATACACTAGGTTTACAAAGTGAAATTACAAAAATACCCTTAAATTATTTACATAATTACATACTCTAACATCCCCCCTCAAACTCAAGATGAGTCAAAGGAACACATCTGGAGTTTGTAACATAAGGAGCCAAGGTGCGATCGAGTGAGCGACTTGGTAAACAAATCTGCGACTTGATCTTCAGAAGGCACATATAACAAGCTCCAATGTAGTATCAGCTAGAGCACGATACTCAGCCTCTGTGTTAGAGTGAGAGACAGTAGACTGCTTCTTACTATGCCACGAAATAGGAGAGTATCCTAGAAACACTTGCAACAAAGTACTGCATAACTGATATCAGGAAGAGTAATGCTTAAATATAGCAAACCACCTACCAACTGTCTTTAAACCAACCAAAGTAACACAAATTGCTGCTCCAAACACTGTTTGGCGTCAACCAAAAGCACAACACACGTCCAACCTCGAAGTCCCAAAATTTTGGCGTCGACCAAACAGTGCCAACCAAAGAGCGTCGACCAAAGAGCGTCGACCAAAGAGCGTCAACCAAAGAGCGTCGACCAAACAGCGCCAACCAAGCAGTGTCGACCAAACAGCGTCGACCAAACCAAACGACGTCGACCAAACCAAACGACGTCGACCAAACCAAAAGCAACCTTAGCACAATCCCAAAAACCAAACGCCGACAACCCAAATCAAATCGTTGCGACCAAAAGACGACCAAGATTGCACGATATAGTAGAAATTTCTACCTGAACCAGGTGCGAACAACCCACAAGGTCTCAATGCAAATCAACAAAACCCACAAACTGTCAAGCCTAAATGAAAACAGCAACCTAAAAACGACTTAACCATAGACCAAGTGCTGCACCCCAAACCGAAGGACAAGACAATCCCAACTAGATGCACAATGGCAACAATCCAATCAACAACAACCCAACAGCCAACAATAATTAATCAGCAACAATTAACCAACAGAATTTGCACGCATAAGAGAATCAGTAACAACCAAAAGCCATAATGGAATCCAAAGGAAGTCAATTCGTGTTTTGAGGGCCGAACGATTCAATAATCGAAACAAAACTCACCAAATCAGCGCAAGTGTCTTCTCTACGTATCCAAACACCAAATCTTGCGATCATCAACCAATACCCAAACTTTCTCAACAAAATGGACCAAGCCTAGCTTCATGGAAACCCCACCAACGCCCTCTTCTTTCGATCTCCCCCACGTTTATAACCCACAATACCAAATCACGAATCCGAAACCCAGAAAAGGAGGCGGACAAACGAACTCCCAAAATCCATATCACCATATCAGAGAAGCCGACGACCCCAAATCCCTCGCTGACCAATCAAAAGACAACCACACAGAAATTCAGATTCAAATCCGAAGCGGTCCAGAACAGTTCACTGCTCCCCCAAATTCAAAATTCCAATGCCAAAATAGCAACCAAGCAAATCCCCAGCAAACCCAAATGTGTGCAACCTCACAGCCAATCGATGGGGAACAATCCCTTATCAACCAAAAATCTCAGCACCAAACAGAAGATCTGCGCCAAATGCTAGCGCAATTCAACAAAAAATTAGCAACAACCCAAGACAAATCACCAAACAGAATCACGTGCAAAGAACCCACCAACAACCCACAACGAGCCCCCAACCTCGGCTAGCAAGAACCCCCTAAAAAAAAACGACGTTTTTGAGAGGTTAATGGTAGCACGTATGATTCCAGAGCAGAGGGTTTCGTTTGGGAAATCAAGCCCTTGGACAGGTCGCGAGTCTGCAAGATCTAGAGTAGCAGACGGTGAGCGACGAACTCCTCGCAGAAACAGATCGAACAGCGAGACAATGGGTCGCTACCGAGCAACACAACACGAATCGATTCAAGGCACCAACACGATTCAAATCACCAACACAAATCGACTGATGAAACCAAACACAAACGCGAACGGGCTTGAATCGACGAAACCCCCTTCGCCGAATCGATTCAAAGCGAGGAAAGCGCAAAAAAAATCTCAATAAGCCCTAAATCGTGAAGGATTGAGAGAGGAACAACCTTAGGGAAGCACGAATCAGCAGCACGGAGCGTCGCCACGGCTGTATCACCGTCGCCGGAGCGCCTAAAAACCAGAACGAAAACCCAATTCCAAGATCAGGGACGACCGAGTTGCGACGAGTCGACTCGGTCGAGTCATAGGGTTTCTGCCGAGTCAGAACGAGTTTTGGGCCGATTTCAACTGTATTCCACCAAGGGGCGAGTCATTCTGAGTTATCAAACCGTGGGTTAACTTATCAAATAATCGGCTTACCTTTCTATTAAACATAAGTGTTTATATACACTAGGTTTACAAACTGAAATTACAAAAATACCTTTAACTTATTTACATAATTACATACTCTAACACCTTTAACTTATTTACATAATTACATACTCTAACAATATGCACGCGCGTCGGCTGCAATGTCTTGCACGCCCACCTCGGTTGGCTCATCGCGCACATGTTGTATACGTGTGTTGGCTGCAATGTCTTATGCGCCCGCCTCCGTTGGCTCATCGCGCACATGTTGTATACGTGTGTTGGCTGCAATGTCTTGTGCGCCCGCCTCCGTTGGCTCGTCGTACGCATGCTGCATCGTGCTATTGTGCCGCATATCACTAAGGCTCAACACTAGGCGAATCCTACGCTGCCTCCCACCCCCAAAGTCCCCCTTCATCCCCCCTGCCCTTTGCCAAGGAGAGGTGGGGAAGACGTCGGCAAGGGAAGGGGGGCTGACCGCAAAGAAAGGGACGCAGGCACGGAGCCAAAGGAGGAAGGTGGCAGGGCTGAATTTCTCAATTTACGTTCAGATCATGTTCCCATTTTGTGACTAATATTAAAAATATTAAACTTTAGAAAAGTTTTCTGTTTCGGATATGCCATCTTGGAATGTATGTATAAGAACGAGGACAAAGCATATGCGCAATAAAGTTGATATGTATTCTGGAAAATGCTGTACTAGAATACATGTGTTCCCATATTCTAGTTGTAGACACTGGAATTCAGCCTCGGGGCTAAGATGACTTCAAGGGGGTTGGCTCTTGAGAGGGTTATCCCGACACCTTCAGTCATATCTATGGGCAGAGCAGAAGGGCTGTTCAAATCAAAGGCTTGAACCAGAGAAGCGAGGACGAGATGCGTCACTCGAAGAGCAAAGGAGATACCGGGGCACACCCTCCTCCCTGAACCAAAGGGGGTGTACTCGAAATCCTGCCCTCTAACATCCAACCCCTTATGGGTAGTGAGGAACCTCTCCGGCCTGAACTCCTCCGGTTCATCCCAAATCTCCGGGTCCCGATGTAGCTTCCACAGGTTCACCATCACCTGGGTCCCGGCGGGGACCCGGAATCCGGCCACTTCACAGGCCTCGTTTGCCTCCCGGGGAACAGAGAGAGGAGCCGCTGGGTAGAGCCGCATTGCCTCTTTGACGGTAGCGTGAAGGTAGGGGAGGTAAGAGATGTCTGCGTAGTTCACCTTCCTGTTCTTGCCCACCTGCGTGTCTACCTCTTCCTGGAGCTTCCTCAGCACTCTGGGGTTGTTGAGGAGAAGAGCCAGAGCCCATGTTGAGGTGGTGCTTATGGTGTCTGTGCCTCCAAGAACCAGACCCTGTGTATACATATATATTATATATAACAAAGAAGAAGAGGGGGATTAATTAATTCAAGTTATACAAATATATAATCTTGTCAGCGAGTGGGAGGAAGATGATAGCGTTATTGGTTGGGCCTAGCAAAACAAAACGGAACGGCCGAACGGGTTCTGTTTTGGGTTTGTTTCGTAATATTGTAACGTACCAGAGAAGTGGCCTTCATGATAGTCTCACTGACGTACGTGCTGATCTTTTCATCCTCCACAATCGAGAGGAGCACATGGATGAAATCCTCCACAACCGGGCGGCCGCCGGAGGACCTCGCCAGTCGGTGTTCCTCCACCCACCCGGATACGACAGCGTCCATATCCGCCGCGGCTTTCTTCATGGCCCTTAAGTGGCCCTGCAAATCAAACCACTTCAGAAACGGGACGGCGTCGGAAGGCACGAACTCCCCCGTGAGACGAGAAAACTCCATAATGCACCTTCTGAACTCCCTCGCCTTCTTCTCGTCCCCGACATCGTCGACGCCAAAGTACCGTTTCCCGGCGATCATCATCACCACGTTGTTGAACGTCAGGTTCCCGAACCACTCTCGCATCTCCACCTTAATGGGTCGTTGACCGTTTTTTACCCAGCGCCCGTACAGGGATTTCAAGCAGGCCTCCACCTCCGCCGCTGGAACGTGCTTCAGGAGCTCGAGCCGGCGATTGGAGAGAAGCTCGAGGGTGGCGATTTTACGAATCTCGCGCCAGTAGGGTCCGTAGGGAGCGAAGCCGAACATGGCGTAGTCGTAACCCATGTGCTCGGCGGCGGCGAAGCGGGGACGGTCGGAAAGAGCCTTATCGTTGACGGTGAAACACTCCTTTACGGCGTCTCTGCCGCTCACGACGATCGTACGGCGCATACCCATCCAGAAAGTGAAGACCGGGCCGTGTTTGTCCGCCATGGCCGCGAAGGTTCGAAAAGGAGGCTCCTTCGTTCCGAGAAGATGGAGGTGGCCGATAATCGGCAGTCTCCACCCCGGATGTGGAGCACGACGGCGTCCAATTCCTTCTCCTTTCCTCCATTTATAAGTACTACTGTATAGGAGAAGTAGGGCTATGATCGAAACTATTCCCTTCAATAGCAGAAGCACGCCGTATTCCATGGTGGTCTTACCAACGAACGTACGTTCTTCTGAAACGTAGCTACGCTGTAATATAGGTTGTGAGATTCCTTTATTCCGAAAACTCTGGGCAAGTGTTAGGATTTCAGTGATACAGTTATAAAAAATGTCAGGTCGACTTGACAATTTGATCCTATTTACCATCCAGTACTCTCTCATTTAAATGAATTAGCTCTGGCATAGTATGACCTATCATTTGGCCTTTAATTTCTAATGACACAATTTATCATTAACTTAGTTGAGCTCGAATTACTTGTTCTGGACGAATGTCTGCCATACTATATAGTATATACCTTGATTATTAATTAATTACTGAATTAAGTAATGCATTTTTTAGATAATTGTTGAGTAATTAGAATTATCATGGTATATGTTTATAAGTTCTTTTCTTAATTTCGAAATGCCAAGAAAAATATGTACATATGCAAATATTATGAAACATATTAGGAAAATGGAACAATACTTATATATTAATATGAAGTAATTAATTACCCGTATCCACGCTACGTATGCATTTCTTTAATTAATGTCCAATGGTTATCTCCAACACTGTAAAACTTAGTCCTATATATATTGAACTAATTAAGTATTACATGACAACAAAACAGTAATTAATTACCATCGGTCTATCACATAATGTACCATTATATATTAAGCTACCATTATGGAGATTTATGTCGTATAGCTACATGTATACTAAAGACAGTACGACAATCCAAGTCTTCTTAAAGAATTAAGCTATTAGCTAACATTTATTGAATACTCCACACATCACAATTTATTGAGTAGCTTAATTAGTTGTAGAGAGTGAAGGGCAGTCTTGGGGTTAACATGACCACAAGAGGGTTGGCTTTAGGGATGGTCAACCCCACCCCTTCAGCCATATCGACGGGCAAACCAGAAGGGCTCTCCAAATCAAAGGCATGAAGCAGACGCGCAAGGACGAGGTGCATGACTTGAAGAGCAAAGGAGATGCCGGGGCACATCCTCCTCCCTGAACCGAAGGGGATGTATTCGAAATCATGCCCTCTAAAATCCAACTCCTTACGATCAGTAGTGATCAGGAACCTCTCCGGCCTGAACTCCTCCGGTTCATCCCAAATCTCCGGGTCCCGTTGTAGCTTCCACAGGTTCACCATCACCCGGGTCCCGGCGGGGACCCGGAATCCGGCAACTTCACAGGCCTCGATTGACTCCCGGGGAACAGAGAGAGGGGCCGCCGGGTAGAGCCGCATCACTTCTTTGACGGTGGCGTGCAGGTAAGGGAGGTCTGAGATGTCTGCGTAGTTCACGTTCCTGGTCTTTCCCACTTGGGTGTCTACCTCTTCCTGGAGCTTCTTAAGCACTCTGGGCTTGTTGAGGAGAAGTGCCAGAGCCCACGTTAAAGTTACGGTTATAGTGTCTGTGCCTCCGAGAACGAGAGCCTGCGTATGCGATCGACATATATACACCAATTAAAGAAGAAGAAGAAGAAGAAGAAGAAGAGGGGGAGGAAGGTGACGGCGTTGGGCGTCAGATAGATAGCTAAACAAAAACGGAACGGCCGAACGGGTTTTGTTTGTTTCGTAACGTAACGTAACGTACCAGAGAAGTGGCTTTCATGATAGTCTCACTGTCGTACGTGCTGATCTTTGCATCCTCCACAATCGAGAGGAGCACATGTGCCAAACCCACCACCCGGCGGCCGCCGGAGGAGGACCTCTCCAGCCTGTGTTCCTCCACCCACTCGGATACGACAGCGTCCATCTCCGCCGCCACTCTCTTCATGGCCCTCAAGTGGCCCTGCAAATCAAACCACTTCAGAAACGGGACGGCGTCGGAAGGCACGAACACCCCCATCAGATGAAAAAACTCCATCATGCACCGTCTGAACTCCCTCGCCTTCTTCTCGTCGGCGAAATAGTCGCCGCCGCCGCCGCCGCCGAAGTACCGTTTCCCGGCGATCATCATCATCACGTTGTTGAACGTCAGGTCCCCGAACCACTCCCGCATCTCCACCTTAATGGGTTGTTGACCGTTTTTTACCCACCCCACGTACAGGGTTTTTAAGCTCGAGCCCACCTCCGCCGCGGGGACGTGCTTCAGGAGGTCGAGCCGCCGATTGGAGAGAAGCTCCATTGCGGCGATTTTGCGAAGCTCGCGCCAGTAGGGTCCGTAGGGGGCGAAGCCGAACATAGCGTAGTTGTAACTCAGGTGGTCGGCGGCCGCGAAGCGGGGACGGTCGGAGAGAGCCTTATCGTTGACGGTGAAACACTCCTTTACGGCGTCTCTGCCGCTCACGACGATCGTACGGCGCATACCCAGCCAGAAAGTGAAAACCGGGCCGTGTTTATCCGCCATGGCAGCGAAGGTTCGAAAAGGAGGCTCCTTCGTTCCGAGAAGTTGGAGGTGGCCGATAATCGGCAGTCTCCGCCCCGGATGTGGAGCATCCCGGCGTCCAATATTATTTCCTTCTCCTCTCGTCCATTTGTAAGCACTGTAAAGGAGAACTAGGGCTATGATCGAAATTATTCCCTTCAATAGCTCAAGCAGGCCGAATTCCATGGTGCACTTACCAAATACCAACTTTGTTCTGAATGGTGCGCATTAACAGTGATGGAGTATAAAACCAAGTAGGTTGTAATTAGTTGTGAGATTCCCTTATCAAGCATTAAAACTCTGGGCAAGTGTTAGGATTGCAGTGATTCAGTTATAAAAGGTGGCAGGTCCAACAGGTTAACTTGACTTTAATTAATTCTTTACAATAATTAAGTCTAATATTAGTCTCGCGGTATATATGTTAATGCAATATTACTTGTAACAACCCATCAACTTAAAGAAATTGGGAATAAAGAATGATACACAAAAGAGAGAATTACTGAATTTATCAATGTATTTTTTAGATAGCCGCGCGAGTTAGAATATATTATTGGTGGTATATGCATACTTCTTTTTTTTATGCCTTAAGGTATATATATTACTTCATATTAATATATAAGTATTTTTCCATTTTTCTAATATGCTTCATAATATTTACATATATATTTACATTTTTCCTTAGCATATTTATGCATATCCATGCATGCTACATATTCATTTCTTTAATTTCCGATATTTATCTCCGATTAGAGAAATTAACCTGGTCCTATATATATATATATATATATATATATTGAACTAAGTATTACATGACAGTAAAACAATAATATATATCCTAATAGCCAGTAATTTAGAAAGTCCATTGATCAGCTGTCTGTTCTTCAATAGAATCATATATATACTAATATGGGAGGCTCAAAATTAAGTACGGCTGTTCTTTCATTTTGAATCGGATTTGGGAGAATCTTAAAAATTCAAACGTGTTTTATTTGGACATGAACTCTTGGAAAGGAGTTTAAGTATAGTTGCCCCACCAAATTAATTAACTTGTAATATATTAATAGAAAGATCAAATATACAGGCAGGAATCTCCACTGCTACTGGTGTGGCGAATCAAATAGGGGCACGTTATCTTGCATGCATGTTTACTAACTTAAACTCATTTGTGGTATTTTGATCTTAACTGTGTATTTTTAACCCAACTACTCAGTAACATGTCCTTATTAATTGATTGATTGGGTGCACCAGCTTGCATGCCGGTGGGCGCACTCTTCGATGCTTCCTTGATCCACCTTTGGTCTATATCATTCAATTAATTAAATCCTATGTATACATTAAAATAACAAAAGTATATATTAATAACTATTTTTAACTTTATTGAACACTCCAAAGTCCAAACACATCACAATTTATTTACAGTACTAGTCATCTTCTTGTAGATCATCTGCATGCTCCTAATTACAACAACACTTGTAATTAATATTGCCCACCTCAATTGAGTAACTTAATTAGTTGTAGAGAGTGGAGGGCAGTCTTGGGGTTAACATGACCTCAAGAGGGTTGGCTCGAGGGATGGTTATACCCAACCCCTCGGTCATGTCCACAGGCAGGCCCGTGGGGCTCTCTATATCAAAGCCATGAAGCAGACGAGCGAGAGCAAGGTGCATGATCTGGAAGGCAAAGGAGATTCCAGGGCAGGACCTCCTTCCCGACCCAAACGGAATATACTTGAATTGCTGCCCTCTCACGTCCAAGTCCTTGTGGGTGGTCAGGAACCTCTCCGGCCTGAACTCCTCCGGTTCGTCCCACACTTCCGGGTCCCTTTGAATCTTCCAAAGGTTCACCATCACCCGAGTTCCCGCCGGGACCCGAAACCCGGCGACTTCGCAGTCCTCGGCGGCCTGGTGAGGAACCGAGAGAGGGGCTGCTGGGTACAAACGCATCACCTCTTTGATCGTGGCTTGAAGGTAAGGAAGATTGGAGATGTCACCGTAGTCAACGTTTCTCTTCTTGCCCACTTGCGTATCAATCTCTTCCTGGATATTCTTTACGACTCTGGGGTTATTGAGCAGGAGTGCAAGAGTCCACGTAGTGGTGACGGCCGTCGTGTCTGTACCTCCCAGAATAAGAGCCTGTAGAACACACACACACACACACATATATATATATATATATATATAAATTATAAAACCGAGTAAGACTACTATCGAAGAAGACAAGAGGTGGAGTCACGATTCAAGGTACTGGAACAGAATTTCAAAACGATAATTAGATTGAGATGAGCTCCATGAATATTTGTCTGTTTGGGAAAATACCAGAGATGTAGCTTTGACTATGGTATCGGAGTCGTATGTCGTGATCTTAGCATCCTCCAACGTTGACAACATCACGTCGATGAAGTCGGTCTGCGGCAAGTTCCCATCGGACGATCTCCTCCTCCGTTGTCGGTGCTCCGCCACCCACCTCGACACCACGACGTCCATCTCCGCCGCGACCCTCTTCATGGCCCTCTCGTGCCCCTGCAGGTCCAACCACTTCACGATAGGGACGGCGTCCGAAGGTACGAACACCCCCGTCAGGTAAAACATCTCCAGCATGCACCGCCGGAAATCCCGTGCCTCCTTCTCGTCCCCGACGTCGTCGCCACCGCCGAAGTACCGTTTCCCGGCGATCATCATCACCACGTTGTTAAAAGTCAGGTCCCCGAACCACTCCCGCATCTCCACCTTAATGGGTCGTTGACCACCGTTTTCGACCCACCGCGCGTACAGGGTTTTTAAGCTCGAACCCACCTCCGTCGCCGGGACGTGTTTCAGCAGCTCGAGCCGATGATTGGAGAGAAGCTCCAGGGTGGCGATTTTACGAATCTCGCGCCAGTAGGGCCCGTAGGGTGCGAAGCCGAACATGGCGTAGTTGTAACCCATGTGCTCGGCGGCGGCGAAACGGGGGCGGCTGGCGAGAGCCTTGTCGCTGACGGTGAAACACTCTCTTGCGGCGTCTCTACCGCTGACGACGATGACACGGCGAATCCCCAGCCAGACAGTGAAGACGGGGCCGTGTTTGTCCGCCATGGCAGCGAACGTCCGTGTCAGTGGCACCTTCGCTCCCAAGAGGTGGAGGTGACCGATAATCGGCAACCTCCCCGCCGGTTCCGGCGCCTCCTTAAACCCGTTATTACTACTACCTATCGTCTTCGTTCGCCATAGATTGAAGAAGACCACCACAGCTATGAGTGAAACTGCCACTTGGAGCGAGAGAAACAGATCCATGGTGATCACACCAGCGAGAGTACTGAATGAAAAACAATGGAGGCCGGAATGCAGTATTTAACAGTATCGTTCGCTAGTGCGTTTTGCCGTCGAGTATCTCAAAGATGTCGTGCAGCACTTGAGTTTGAATAATTGAGGTATATAAAATTCTAATTGCTATATGTGGTTTACTATATATGCCGCTTCTTGTTTTACACTTCCTCTTTTAACCTGTTACGTACACCGATTTCCACTAAAAAAATATTTATTTACTTTCATATAACTTTAATGTCGATTTAGTAATGGTAATGGTGACAATAATTTGCATATCGCCCACTAGATTAGTATGACTGTATGAGGAAATTAAAGAATCAAATAACACGTTTGTTTGAGTTCGTAATTAGAGGAATATTAATAACGAGTACTTAATATGACATGTTCTTAATTTTAAAAAAATAATATAATTAGATCAATAATTCAAACTCTAAAATAAACGTAAAAAAGAGTCGGCAGTTTAATTAGGTTGCCTGGATTTTACGTGATGTTGGCTTGAATAATTTAGTATATATGTATCTCAAATCCAAATCATTGAATCAGCAATTTTGTAATAGATGGAAATAAGTGAATATTATAACAAATTTTAATAAGTGAATATTATAACAAATTTTAATAAGTGAATATTATAACAAAATTTAATAAGTGAATATTATAACAAATTTTAATAAATAGATATTATAATTGTTTCACCGAAAATCTGTCGGTCCGCGAAGAGGCCCGACCAAGAGAATATTTTAATTACTTTAGTACAATGTCCCCTGCTTCCTCTGATTCGACTCTTTATGAACTTGGTGAAGTTTAAGCTTCTGGTGAGTCGTTGTCGAGACTCGAGTTACAGGACACGATTTGGTGTGACTTTGGTCGGTCGAACGGAGGTATTTACGCTCCGCGTGTATCGACTTGTGATATTGTCGACGATCGTGTAGAGCTGCTCCCGGTCGAATATTGTTGAACGACGAACGGCAGGTGGCTTGACTCCTCTGGTTCGAAAGTTTCTGCGAGTGGAGAGAGTTTCTGATGGTTCTTTCTCGATGAAGGATTTTTCATACCTTCGTATCGAGAGAGAGAGCTTTTGTGAGTGAATGAGCACTTCGACTTTTGTTTTTCGAATGTGATTTCTCCAATCCCTGCGACAGGAAACTCTCTGGCTTTTTGTCGCCGATCCTCTGTAGTGGTTGAGTAGTTTTTGCCTGTGGTGGTTGAGTAGTTTTTGCCTGAGAAAGGAGATCACGATCCCATTTCTGCTAAGGGAGTTGTGGGAGTTGATAGAGGAGGGAGACGGCATGAATGGGCTGCGAATTTGGGCTGGCCACATTTTGGTTCATACAATAACAAATTTTAATAAGTGAATATTATAACAAATTATTACCGATCGTATGCAGTTTTGTCTTCATTTTATAATTGGTTAATAGAGGATACTTTTTTCCGTACCTAACAAGTAGTGTGAAAACGAAAACACTATACATCTCGACATAAAGACAAAATAGTATATATAAACGATTCCAAAAAATCCATCTTTTACGGATATATATATATATATATATATATATTGATAAGAGATAGGACAAATACGTGAAATTAATAAAGATGAACAGAGGGTCATCTTCTTCCTCGATCTGCTCCGGTTCACACAGACTTATATATATTTCATACACATGCAAGTTTCACTCAAGTACTTCGTCCTAGAGCTAGCTAGTTGTAGAGAGTACTGGAAGGCAATCTTGGGGTTAACATGACTTCCAGAGGATTGGCTCTTGTGATGGTTAACCCGGCCTCTTCAGTCATATCGACGGTCAGACCAGAAGGACTCTGCAAATCAAAGGCATGAAGCAGACGCGCAAGGACCAGGTGCATGACTTGTAGAGCGAAGGAGATGCCGGGGCACACCCTCCTCCCCGACCCGAAGGGGATGTACTCGAAATTTTGCCCTCTAACATCCAACTCCTTTTGGGTACTGAGGAACCTCTCCGGCCTGAACTCCTCCGGTTCATCCCAAATCTCCGGGTCCCGCTGTAGCTTCCACAGGTTCAATATCACCCGGGTCCCGGCGGGGACCCGGAACCCGGCAACTTCACATGCCACGGTAGCCTCCCGGGGAACAGAGAGAGGGGCAGCCGGGTAGAGCCGCATCACCTCTTTGACGGTGGCGTGCAGGTAGGGGAGATTAGAGATGTCTACGTAGTTCACCATCCTGTTCTTGCCCACCAGCGTGTCTACCTCTTCCTGAAGCTTCGTCAGCACTCTGGGGTTGTTGAGGAGAAGAGCCAGAGCCCATGTTAATGTCACGGCTGTAGTGTCTGTGCCACCGAGAATTACAGCCTACAAGAAACAAGAAGATATTTGTCGGTAAGCGGAAGATACATATGTGGCCACATAAATAAAACGAACGTACCAGACACGTAGCCTTGATGATGGTGTCGGGGCTATACGTGGTGATCTGTGCGTCCTCCAAAATCGAGAGGAGCACATGGGTGAAATCCTCCTCCTCCCTGCGGTCGCCTGAGGATCTCTCCCGGCGGTGTTCCTCTACCCATCTGGCCACTACCGCGTCCATCTCCGCCGCGGCTTTCTTCATCGCCCTCACGTGGCCTCCCAAATCGAACCACTTCATAAACGGGACGGCGTCGGAGGCTACGAAGACTCCCGTTAAACGGAAAAACTCCAGCATGCACCGTCGGAACTCCTGGGCCTCCTGCTCCTCCCCGACATCTTTGTCGTCGCCGGCGAAGTACCGTTTACCGGCGATCATCATCATCACGTTGTTGAACGTCAGGTTCCCGAACCACTCCTTCATCTCCACCTTAATGGGTCGTTGCCTACCGTTTTTGACCCACCGCCCGTACAGGGATTTCAAGCTGGAATGGACCTCCGCCGCGGGAACGTGCTTCAGGAGCTCGAGCCGGCGATTGGAGAGAAGCTCGAGGGTGGCGATTTTACGAATCTCGCGCCAGTAGGGTCCGTAGGGGGCGAAGCCGAACATTGCGTAGTCGTAACCCAGGTGCTCGGCTGCGGCGTAGCGAGGACGGTTGGCGAGAGCCTTATCGTTGACGGTGAAACACTCTTTCGCGGCGTCTCTGCCGCTCACGACGATCGTTCGACGCATCCCCAGCCAGAAAGTGAAGACGGGTCCGTGTTTATCCGCCATGTCAGCGAAGGTTCGGAATAGAGGCTGATCCTTTGCTCCGAGAAGGTAGAAGTGGCCGATGATCGGGAGCCTCCGACCCGGTTGCGGAGCTTCGCGCCGTCCGCATCCTTTTCCTTTTCGCCAAATACTAGTGTAGAGGAGAACTACAGCTATGATCGAAAGTAATCCCTTCAGTAGCAGAGACAGGTCCATGGCGCAGCACTGCTCTTGATACCCAACGTTCCGAGTTCTGAAACACAATGCTACGTATTTAACCTGCAATAGTCATACGGTCGTCCACTAAATGAAAACTGGGGAGTCTTTCTTTCCCTTGCACGTCTCATTGTCTGTTTGTTCGTGACAGGAGTTGCCCATCGAATACTGTCTTATTATATTATAATCGACCGAGGGTTGTTTAATTATATATCTGAATATGGACCGTTGTAGAGGGAGCATCTCTATATGTAATGCTTATACTTTGAGTATACCCCATTTCAATCTGCGTACGTATGTATCATCATTCATTCGATTATTTGCATTGGAGGGTTTTTTTATAAAAAAAAAAAAAAAAAAAAAAAATTTATATATATATATATATTAGAATGAGGAAATATATTCACTGGTTAACTCCAAACCACAGAATTTGATGATAAGGGTAGGCGACAGGCGCTGCAAGGAGCACCACAGAAATTTGGACCCCGGCCACTCCCCTTCCGCTTAATGAGAAAATCCCCAATTCCGGTTCAATTGTACATATTGGCATATTGATAGAAGAAAAAGTGGAGGCAGGATCTTTCAATGGCATATGCAATATTCCTCCAACCAACCTGCTAAGTCCACTCAATTTGTATAAAGTTATAAAAATATATATATATTTTTTTTTATAACCTTCTTCTGTAAAGTACTCTTAAGTCATGATGGTTCTAAATTAATGTTGGTTTAATTAATCTGGTTTAATTGGATTTAATCAACCCACTTCCTAAACGAGCTGATGATTCGTTCTGTTTTTAAAATATATATTAAATATAACTGATAATTTCCAAATTATCTCCAGACAATCTTAAAGTAATAAATGCACAACTATTTTTTCATTCACAAAATAAATGAGATCTGTGTTGTATATAAAAAATAAATTAATTAGAGTTGGTGGGAACAACAACACAAGTGCTCTAAGCTGGAGGGCAAAGTAAACAAAAAGCATTCTTCTCATGTGATCTTGTACTACTACTCCACCTCACCTCCTGTTCGCCCTGGATTTCCCGATGAATTATCATAAAAATCGAGTTTAAGTCACCGCCCAATCCACCGAAGGAGGGAAATATTAATTATTAATCATTTGGCCGCCCCAGGTATCTTCAATCGTAAACAAAGTTATTTTAATCGGGGGAGGCCGACAGCTCATTCATCAATCCAACTCATCCATAGTGCCACGTGGCACTAGACTATAAAATGTTACGAAAAGCTTTTTTCAAATAATAATACTATATATTTTTCAAAACAACCTCCTCCTGATATTTTAAATTAATCATCGAGCTACTGATTGTTTATTCACGATAATTAATCCCCCTGCAGTGGAGCCTAATTTAATACCACTTCCACCGTGATCCATCCATATATATATATATATATATATATTCAAAGATAGAGATTCGAAGGCAGTCGCGGGGAGACAAGGACCTCGACGGGGGTCGCTTTCGGCAGCGAAATACCCAAATCCTCGGTCAGATCCACCGGCGCTCCGGCCGGCGTCTCTATGTCGAAGCCGTGCAAGAGACGCGCGAGGGTGAGGTTAATGACCTCGAGCGCGAACGACGCACCGGGGCACATCCGACGCCCGGACCCGAACGGGATGAGCTCGAAGTGCTTGCCCTTCATGTCCACCTCCGCGTGGGTGGTCAGGAACCTCTCCGGTCGAAACGCGTCCGGCTCAGCCCAGTGACGCGGGTCCCTTTGGATTTTCCACAGATTGGTCAGGATACGCGTCCCCGCTGGGACGTGGTACCCGCCGATGGTGCAGTCTTCCGTCGCTTGATGTGGGACCGACAGTGGAGCCGCCGGGTAGAGCCGTAACGTCTCTTTGGTTATGGCTTGGAGGTACGGCAGGTTCTTCATGTCCGAGCCGTCCACGTTTCGGTCTTTCCCCACCACCCCGTCCAACTCCTCTTGAGCCTTCTTCAACACATGGCGGTTGTTCATTAAGAGGGATAGCGCCCATGTTAGCGTTATGAACGTCGTGTCACTCCCGGCGAGGATAAGGGCCTGCATGCATGGATGCATTCATGATCGATGTTCATTTTTAACGTTAATTTTGCTATTTGCATTAAATTGAAAAATGCACCACTGTGATTAAATATCTGATTATATATACGTACCCAGGAAGTTGTTTTCATGACGATCTCTGAATCGTAATCGGGGAACTGGGTGGTCTCGACGACGGACAACAGCACGTCGATGAAGTCGGGATCGGTGGGTTTTTCCCCGGCGAGTCTCCGCTGGCGGTGCTCCTCCAACCAGACGGAAATAATGGAGTCCAGTTCCTTAATGTTGTTCTTCATAGAAGCGACGTGGCCGCCAATATCGAGCCACTCGAGGGAGGGAACGGCATCGGAAAGAACGAAGATCCCGCCGAGGTAAAACAGCCCGGCGATCGCCCTATGAAACTTCTGCACGTCCTTCGCGTCTTCGACGACGCCCGAACCGAAATACCGCTTCCCGCAGATCGCCCTGGCCACGTTGTTTAAAGCCAGGTCCCTGAAGTACTGTTTCATCTCGACCGCGACGGGGGCCTTCCCGTTCTTGGCCCACAGCTTGTGCAACTCCTTGATGCAGAAGTCGATCTCGGTGGAACGGACGCGCTTGAGGAGGTCCACCTGCTGGGACGAGAGAAGGTTGGAGACCACCACCTTTCGGACCTCCCGCCAGTAGGGTCCGTAGGAGGAGAAGGCGAAGAGGGCGTAGTCGGAGCCGAGGTGCTTCCCGGCGGTGGACCTGGGCCGGGACGCCAGGACCTTGTCGTGGGTGGTGAAGCACTCGCGCGCGAGCTCCGCGCTGCTGATGACCAGGGTGCGGTGGACCCCGACCCACAACACGAACGCCGACCCGTACTTGTCCGCCAGCGCGCCGAGGGTTCGCATGATGGGTTGCTTTCCTCCGAGCAAGAGGAGGTGGCCGATGATCGGCCACCGCCCGGTCGCCTCCGGCGGCTCCACCTCCCCATGCGCCTTCCCGCGGTTTCTCCGTTTCGAAACCAGCAACATATTGAATAAAACTAGGGCGACGAGGCCGAAGCCGACCTGTAAGAGAATCGAAGCCATTTTTCTCCTAGAGTACTTCCAAGTGCGTACCCTTCCTTCCTTGGCTTACTCTGATAGAAACTGGGTGTTCGAATTTATATTTCTCCTCCTGAATTCGGTTCTTTATCACTAGGTGAGACTATATATGAGACTGTACAGTATAGAGTCCAAATAGTACTACTGTACAAGCACGAGTACTTGAAAGTTGAATGAAAAGCAAGTTAGTCTGCGTGGGTTGGTCATCTTAATTTGTCGTCACATCGAGCAACTCTCTCTCTCTCTCGTCAATCATCATCGATATTTAATTCCCGAGAAGCTTTAGCGATTAAACAAGTTCGTGGATTAAATAACATTCTTTCGAAGAATAACGACCCAGAAAATCAATCTTAAACAATAATACATCTATCGCAGTTTCAAAAAAACGACCCAGAAAATCAGTGGCGTCACTGCAGGGACGACGAAGAAGACTGACGAAATTCCACTCCCTAGTCCATAACTCTCTCTATTTAATAGCCTTTTCTTGTTCCGCCGTCGTTCATTCATGGCAGACCAGGAGGACTTTTAAGTTTAACTTCGCCGGTCAAATCGAGCCCATCGAGGATATATATATACATATATATATATATATGCGACAAAAGGCGCCCTGGAGGAATTCATGGCGTCTAGATATCTCTTGGCTCATCTAAATTGACTGTTATTCAATTCGGACTGATCGATTAGTCCCGTCCTTTGGCAGAAAATGTTATGGGACTTGTTGACGATAATGGATGTATTACACATAAAATAATGCATCGTTTTGGACTCGCGTGTCGACTTATTTTCTCATTTATATCCAATAAATATAACAATCGTCAGAGATCGGCAGCGGCGGCGGACTCCGGCTGCTTACAAGTTAGAATATACAGGCTGCTGCTGTTTTCCCCTGGTTAAAATATGCACCTATTTCCACAAGAGGAGGCTTCCATGAACTTGCTTCATAGAAATATATTGAAGAGTCCTTGAATAGGGAAAGAGGAGGCGGCCGGGAAAGGGGATCTGCTGATTGCACACTCGACTGGGGTTTAGAAATTGGGGGGAAACTGACAGTAAGGTTTTAATTTTGTCCGTTTAATATATATTTTCTAGTTAAACACAGTCCTTAACGTCTAAGCACGCCATGATTATCTGACTATTACCGTGATTAATTTTCTTCAACCATTCACATAGTTCCAACGAAATTGAGTAAGATTGTGTTTTGTTGTTATTATCTGTGACCATTAGAGTCTATCTAACATGATTGAATATCAAATTAATATAAAGGACCGGTCTTGATAAAATTCAGATGAACCTGATCATATTCTCTTATATATTGTTTGATAATGCTTCTAAATTTGAGTTGCAGTAGGAAATCCAAGTTCCATAGTTAAGGAGGCTAGCTAGGTATTCTGCCTCAAAACAAATTAAACTTTTTTCCTTTTCCTTTTTGGGGCGGGGGAGGAGGGGAGAGGTGCATATATGGGTGCATGCATGCTTCTTAATTAGTTTTTAATAAAAAGGTTTGGATATATAATATGTAGTTCTAAATCCAAAATCAATGGTTTTGATAAATAATTTTAAGCTTGTTAGCTATCTCTTTAATTTTTTCTCTTAATTCAGCTAAATCAGTACTTTTTGATCAATGTATATTATCTTACAAGCCGAAGAATTAAGACCAAACCAGCTGGTTTCGCCTCAAAATCGCGTGACCCAAGCGCAATTGGTCCGGTCTAACCCAAAATCAGTTCGACTAACTAGGTTGGTTTACTAGATATAGAGTAGTGCACTTGAAGAGGGACTTAAGAGAAAAAAAAAAAAAAAAACACCAAGATATTGGTGGGATTCAAACTATAAACCTCTTAATTTTGTAAAGAACGATCTAATTAACCAGCTGAATGTTAAGATGAATTTTAAGAAATACGTACACAATGTGCTAATTAAGGTACATATTTTTTAAGTTCAACTATTGGTCCAATCGACTATATTTTATGGCCGCAGCCCGGTTTAAAATTTTAATTAAAAATGATTTTTGAGATAAATTTTCTGAGTAATACATGAATTAAAATTTATTTATTTACATACTATAGTCATGTATATTATTGACATTTTAATGCTTGTTTAGAATTATTAGTCCTATGCTACATCTATATGGGTCCGGAGCTCTGGGCGACGCCCGGGCCCCAAGTGTCCACACATAGTGAGGCGGACCCACACTGGGGAGAAATGGAGGGGAATTTCTCATTCCGGGTTGGGGTTGTGTAGTAAGCAAATCCGGACCCATCTATATAGTCCAAGTCCAACTTAGGGGGAAATTAATAAACTTATTATCACGACATTTATGATTCGCCGTAGAAGAATTTAAGATACAGGCTCGGAAACTGAAGCCTCGTGCCTTAGAAAATCAAAGACGGCGTCCCCGGACAGGAGATGGATGTTGGCCGCCGCTCATCAATCTCATCACGGAGGCTGCTTCCCGACGTGCATGTAATTAGAAAACCCGGCCCATGGCCAGGTGCTAGTATTATTGAGTCACTTTTCCACGTTGGCGGCCTATGTGAAGCACATGTGTATATATATATATATATAAACATGGCCATCCTACTTCAGTGTCCTCACTCCAAGAAGAAAGGAATTAAGCAGCCATTAGCATCCAAGAGAGAGCAGAGAGCAGAGAGCAAATAATGGAATCGCAAGCAATGCTTCAGGCAGGCTTCGGCTTAGTCGCCATTGCAGTCCTTAGCCTCATGGTGGTATGGAAAAGGAAGCGGGCTGCGCTTATGGCGCCGCAGGCGGCGGGGCGGTGGCCCCTCATCGGCCACATGCCGTTGCTGGCCTGGAAGCGACAACCCATCATGCGGACCCTCGGAGCCCTCGCGGACAAGTACGGCTCAGCCTTCACCATCTGGATCGGGGTCCACCGAACGATGGTCATCAGCACCTCTGACCTCGCCATGGAGTGCTTCACCACTCACGACAAGATCCTCGCCACCCGGCCCAAGACCACCGCCGGGAAATACCAGGGCTCCGACTACGCCCTCTTCGCCTTCTCCGCCTACGGCAACTACTGGCGCGACGTCCGAAAGACCGTCGTCTCCAACCTCCTGTCCTCCCAGCAGCTCGAGGCCATCAAGAACGTCCGCGTCGGGGAGATCGACTTCTGCGTCAAGGACCTCCACCGCCGCTGGACGGAGAACGGCGCGGCGGCGCCGGTGAAGGTCGACATGAAGGACTTCTTCAACGACCTGGTCCTCAACAACATCGCTAAGGTGCTCTGCGGGAAGAGGTACTTCGGGACCGCGAACGTGGACGACGCCAAGGAGGCCGAGAAGTTCCACACCGTGATCAGGCGCCTGTTCTACCTCGGCGGCCTCATTCTCCTCTCCGATGCGGTGCCTCACCTCGAGTGGATCGATCTGGGCGGACACATTGCCGCCATGAAGAAGAACGTCGAAGAGCTGGACGAGATTCTCTCCTCGTGGGTTGAAGAGCACAAGCAGAGGAGACTCGCCGGTGATAAAACACGCACACCGGACTTCATCGACGCCATGCTCACCGCAAGGGAGACGATCCAGTTCCCCGATTATGATCAAGACACCGTCCTCAAAGCCAATTTCAGGGTATGTATAGTACAACATAATTACCCTAATTATTTCAATATATATCAAGATCACCCACTTGCATTTTTCAAGTAGTATAATCGAGTAGAAGCTTAATTAATTAAACGATGCTTAATTATATATTAACGATTAATTCTTTTGACGATGCACTCTGCAGGGCATACTCTTGGCCGGAAGTGACACAACATTCATAACCCTGACGTGGGCGCTCTCTCTGTTACTCAACGCCCCGGAGAAGTTACAGAGAGCGAGAGCCGAGATCGACGGCCAAGTCGGGAAAGACCGGAACGTGGATCTATCGGACGTGAAGAACTTGCCGTACCTCCAAGCCATAGTCAAAGAGACCCTCCGCCTGTATCCTGCCGCTCCCTTGTCGGTGCTCCATCAAGCCACGGAGGACTGCTACATCGGCGGCTACTACGTCCCCGTCGGCACGCGCATACTCACGAACCTCTGGAAAATCCAAAGGGACCCGCGCAACTGGGACGAACCCGACGCGTTCCGGCCGGAGAGGTTCCTCGCCGAGGACCGCGCGAACGTGGACCTGAAGGGCAAGCATTTCGAGCTCATCCCCTTCGGTTCCGGGCGGCGAATGTGCCCGGGGGCCTCGTTCGCGCTCGAGGTCGTTCACCTCACCCTCGCTCGTGTCTTGCACGGGTTCGACTTGGCTAAGTGTTGCAAGGGTCCGGTGGATTTGACGGAGGGACTGGGAGTCACCCTCCTGAAAGAAACTCCGGTCGAAGTCTTCCTTAACCCGCGCCTGCCCTCCGAGCTCTACAAGTAGATGAAACAGATCGAGATGGAATTAATAATTAAGCCCTTCTTCTGTTTATGGTCTCATACTCATACTCATCCATCAATAATCCTGATTATATATCCCAGAGAGAAGTTTAATTATCTCAATCTATGTCCTATGAACAGAAGAGTCGGAGATTAATATGGTAATTTGGAGTACTATACATGTAATACTTTATATATGCATGTAATTGTTTTGATTTAATAATTGATACTCCTACGTTTATTGCAAATGAATTGATCCCTATGCCTGTAACGATAGAATTGTGGCTTAGAGGAGGGCAGGAGGGATATATCCTAGCTAGTTTCTCTGGTAGGAGTCAAGGTATGTGTTCTATCTATTGATAGACCTTGACCTTACTATACAATAATGGACCTTGACCTTACTATTGATAAGTAGATTTTAGATTGGGGATCTTCATGTTTTCAATGTAATTGATAGTTCGGTTAAATATTTTATTTAAGTATAATATGTTGAACTTCCACTTTTTAATATGTGTTACAGAGTCATTGTTCGTTATCTTCAATGATATTAATTATCATTAGAAACTATTAGAAACTAGATGAAATTAATGTGTTTGAATCTATAGATTGGACTCCCCGATCGATAAGAGAGATAGCATCGTCTCTCGAAAGGGACAACCAGCTGACGAATTCAAAGTGAGTATTAATTGTACGCTAGGGAAGAAAAGTATTCATCTCGCAGTCTACCTTTGACGAGGCCAAAATTTAGTGAAGGTGATGCTCGAGATCAGAGATATGTACGTTAAGCTAGTTAAGATTGGTTAAAAATTAAATTGTTAATTTACAAAGGATTATAAAGGATTATGGTTTTTAATACGTACGGGTGACTACTTGAGGGAAACATGGTACCTAATTCGCATTTTTTTTTTTACTTAAATTAGGTTGTTAAATAGGTAACATATATAATTTACATTGAATCAACCGGTTTAATTGTCAATATTGCGAAGATAATTAATTAAATACGTACCCACATTATTATAATCAAATTACATAAATAACATTATTTAGTCACACTATAATAAAGTACTGCATGCTTAAATATTCCTACGTTCACTTACACGTAGAGATTTGAAGGCAACCGTGGGGTGACAAGAACACGAAGGGGTGTAGCCTTAGGGAAAGAAATCCCGAGCCCCTCTGTCATATCCACGGCCTGCCCCGACGTTGTCTCCATATCAAACCCATGCAGGATCCGAGCGAGGGTCAAGTGTATGACCTCCAAAGCGAACAACATCCCGGGGCAAATTCGCCGGCCGGACCCGAAAGGCATGAGCTCAAAGTGCCTCCCCTTCACCTCCACATGTGCATGTGTGGTGAGGAACCTCTCCGGCCGGAACTCCTCAGGCTCCGGCCAGTACCGCGGGTCTCTCTGTATCTTCCATATATTGGTGAGTAAGCGAGTGCCTGCCGGGACGTAGTAGCCGCCGATGTAACAGTCCTCCGATGATTCATGAGGGAGTGAGAGGGGGGAGGCCGGGTAAAGCCTCATGGTCTCTTTTTCAATGGCCTGCAGGTAGGGCAGGTTCTTCACGTCCGAGCCCTCCACGTTCCTCTCCTTCCCCACCACAGTGTCTAATTCCTCTTGTGCATTCTTTAATTTGTCGCGGTGGTTCATCAACAATGAAAGTGCCCATGTTAGGGTCACGAATGTTGTGTCACTCCCCGCTAGCATGAAGGCCTAAACCAGTTATATATATACATATATCAATCCAATTTGAATCAAGGAATCAAAACATTAATTAATTAAAAAATATGAATCAAAGAATAGTAAGGAGATTAAGTTGTTTAGCAATATTTAAAGTACAGAAGTAGTCAAGTGCCCAATAAATACGTGCCATGCATATTAATTACTGACTCTTATATATATATATATATATATATATATATATATATATATATTTATATAGTGAGTACGTGACAGTCATGTGCTCATTAATATGGCGCGTGTCTATTAATTGGGTGCACAACGCGAGTTGGTGACTTCTACTAACATAACATGCACATAATTAAATATTGTATGTAATTAAAGAAATAGTAGTGGGTACGTAGATGCATGTAACTCACAAAGAAAGTTGTTTTCATCACTGTGTCGCGATCCTGATCAAGCATTTGAGTCTCTAGGGCAGAGAGCATCATATCGGTGTAATTATCAGGAGTAGCACTACTCATAGATGATTTCTCGCCCGAGAGTCTCTTCCTCCGATGTTCCTCTATCCACCCCATAACGATGGAGTCCAACTCCTTCAAGCTCCTCTTCATATCTGCAATATGACCTCCGACGTCGAGCCATTCTAAGGAAGGGACGGCGTCGGAGAGAATAAAGGTCCCGGCGAGGTAAACGATATGGCTTATCGTTTCCTGCAGCTTCTTTACGTCCTTTATGTCTTCCACCGCGTCTTCGCCGAAATATCTCTTCCCGGAGATGGCTCTGGCGACGTTGTTGAACGCGAGATCTTCGAAGTAGCTCCCCATGTCCACCTCGACGGGGTCGGCTCCCCCGTTCTTGATCCAGAGCTTGTTCAGCTCCTTGATGCAGAAGTCGATCTCGGTGGAGCGGACGTGCTTGATCTGGTCGAGCTGGTGGGCGGAGAGGAGGTGGGAGACCGCCACCTTGCGCAGGTCCCGCCAGTAGGGACCGTAGGAAGCGAAGGCGATCATGGCGTAGTCGGAGCCGAGGTGCTTCGCGACCGTGGACTTGGGCCGGTTGGCGAGGGCCTTGTCGTGGGTGGTGAAGCATTCCTTGGCGAGCTCCGGGGTGCTGATGACGAACGTGCGGTGGACCCCCATCCAGATCGTGAACGCCGGACCGTACTCGTCCGCCATCGCGGCCAGGGTTCGGACGATTGGTTGAGCCCCGCCGAGGAGGGGAAGGTGGCCGATGATGGGCCACCGTCCGGCCGGTTCCGGCGCGTAATTACGCGGCGCCCCGGTCTCCTTCTTCTTAGTTCGTAAAGCGCGAATTGCAACGAGTAGGGCGATGAACCCGAAGATGATCTGCATGAATAAAAACAAACCCATGTTTACGTTTTTCTCACTCAACTCGATCAATCGATCGATCTTACTGAAATATTAATGTCTTGTGATAATCGTTACACTACAGGTCGAGTAACATATATATAGTTGCAGCTAGTCATCAGGGTACTTAATTATGAGATTGGCCCGTGGAAACTGCTCGATCCTTCGTTGAAACTGCTGTCTCGATCGATCCGTTTGTTAGACGCCTGAAGAAATTTCTTACATTAATATATATCTGAACGATGACTCCTTCCTGTTCCTCCAGCGCGCCCACAATATATTCAAGGGATATTAATAATCTCAGCTCCATCATTGTATGAGTTTGAAATTAACAGAAATGCTTTGGTTTTCTCAAGATATTGCATGACTCTGATTCGTGAGAGTCATCCCAAGAAACTACACCTGGTCAGTCTTTAATCTGTGGTCGTGATCTCTTCTTCATATTGGATTGAAAAACTAGTTTGTTTCCTTGTCAAAGAAGAACAAAACGTGGAATTCAAGTTGATGACCAGTCTTAATTTGTTCTAAGATCTCTCATAGACTACCAGAGCCTGTTTCAGTTACATACTAATGATTCATACATCAACTAATTAAGCATCCAATTAAGTTGCTCTCATTGCTAGCTAGGGGCTTTGCCAAATTTAAGTAGCAGTAAAAATTAGTCGTTAAGCAAGTTTAATTAAGGAAGCTAGGTCTAATTAATTAACCTTTTTTTTTTTCTTTTTTTTTTTATAAAAAATTTAAAAGTAAATCCTGTCTTTGATCACTTCGGCTCTAATTAAACACAACTTTTTACTTCTTATTCTTGATTAATTGACGTTGAGAATGATAGAGTATAAGTTTTGCTTTATCTCAAAAGAAAAAGAAAAGAAAGAAATGACTACCATTAATTCATTTGTTTTCTCATTTATATAACTAATTATGTCAAATATAAGACTTGAGTATTATACTATTCATTTATATATATATATTGACTTATTGACTCAGTCAATACTTGAATCAGTAAGAAATCAATCGACCCTAGCCCAATTATCCCCGATACAGAACTTCATGAGCCTTGTTACGTACCTTTGGTTTAGTTATCTTTAAATATTTCATTAATTAAGTATATATCCGCACAGTTAATTAAGATCATCACTTAATCCATGTATATTCTATAAAAAATAAAACTATTTTAGTTGAAATGTCAAAATTAAGTACAAACGATTTGAAGATATATCTTAAAAAGTTAATTCCTGGCTTCGTCTCATGCATGTGTAGTCAAAAGAGACTGCAAATGCGGCGTTTACTTGACCATTATTGGTTACAATAGAAAGCTTAATTAGACAGGTCTTTCCCTGTGTTTCATTGTCCAGAAAACGCATTGGCCAGTATACGTTAAGTTTCCAAATATTGTTTTAATTACCTTAATTAAGATTAATTAATCCGTCATGCATGTTTAAAATATATAAACAGAACAAGTTCCACCTGATTCAAACGATTTCACCATATAATATTGGCTTTGGTTGAGTTGATCATAACCCAGTAATATATATAATTAACCCGCATTAATTGATCAAATCAAAATTAAATTAAAAAAAACATAAATTTTTCTAGTAATATTTCCTTGGGAAAAATTACCCAATTTCCTGTCAGCTGACTTATAATTAATTATATATGTTGTAAACTCAATTGAATCATAGAAAACGTGGGAAGAATTGAATAGTCTTAAATATATATATACATGTATGTAAGTGTATGTAGATACACAACGAAAAAATCGCATATCCAAATAGATAACTCATTTAGAATTACTTCCAGGCGGACCTCTTCTTTTAACAGACTTTTCTCCAATAATTAAACATAACCAGCAATTCCAATTAGATCGATCAATTAAGTACTTCCTTAATTAATAGAGTCTACTTCGACTTAGGCAGTGCATTATGGATCACTAATTAATAGAAGTTATTTCAACTCTTTTGACTTGTGGGTTTTGGTGACTTTTGATGATCTATTGGAAGCTCACAGGAACTTGTTATATGCAGTTGTAATTCAGTACGTATAGAGGAAATATATAATTTTTTAATAATTATAAGCTAGACAATTAATTGAGAAGTATTTCAGTATTTATTTACAGCTCAAATGATATTCTCAACTTTGACCCACCAAAGTACAAGAGCTAATATATTATCTAAAGAGACACTGATAAGGTATTTTATTATCTGTATGGTCTTTAGAAAAGAAAAATATTTACTTAAATAAGGGTACCTCGGTGTAACAATATCTTATTTGTTTGTCTAGTAGTATTATAAGTTATGTCCTATTCTTACAATAATATAATTACTTATTTATTTATTTAATGACTTAGAAGAGTATGTTAAAGTGTAATATATTTCAATTTCTTTTTTAACAAAGTTTATTGGTTTATGCCCTGGGGATATTGCATCGGCAAAAAAACCCCCGGTCCGTGAAGCGGTGCGACCGATTGATTAATTTGACAAGAGTATAGAGAAAATTATAATTTGGTGTTGCGAATTAGGAAATAGTGGGGATGCGATATCCTAGTTTTCCTCTGATTCAATATTTGCGTGTAATTTAGTGAAGTTACTGCTTCTTGCGAGTTGATGACAAACTTCGAGTTTCCAAAATGAGTGTGCACAAACGATGATGGCTTTGGTCGGCCGAATTGAAGAATTTGTATTCCATGTATTTTGGCGTATGGACGTTGCCTGTGAATGTGTAGAGTTGTCCCAGTTGAATTGTATGAACTTCGACGAATGTCAAGTTGCTGGAACTTCTGGCTCGAGAGAGCTTATGTACGCAAGAATACTTCTGGACAAAAATCTTCTTTGGTGATTCTAATTTCTGGCTATTTATAGCCAGAGCCTTCTGTCGATCCTCAGAAAGGGGATCAACCTCCTTTTTTTTCTCCTGCTCCCCAAGAGGGCAAGGTTGTGCTCAGAAAGGAGATCGATGGAATAACTTTCCCTTAATGGGCTATCGGATGCTGGCTTTAGAAATTGATGGACAAACTCACAACGAACCTATGACAAACGATCGATAGCTTAGTGAGTGACTGGACTCACCGTAGATAGGTCAATCACATTTTGGCGTCTCCAAATATAATCTAAGATTATCTTATTTCGTAATACTAATTCCATAGACGGTATAAGCCCGACCCAACCCTTAGACACAGAAAAGAGGTTGGTTTGGGTCAAACTGGTTCATTAATCGGCCGGGTTAGCACTGGTTGTATCTTGTTGATGTAATAATGTATAAAACCGATCATGATGGAGCAAGTATAGGAAGGCAGTACTGAGGCTGTTTATTTATCTCATACTATAATACATCCACTATGAGTAAGATAAAAGGTCCGATAAATTTTTGGGCCCTTATTTAAAGGGCCTTCTTATGTAAGAGTTCGGCTGCTATTCCAGCAGGAAGCACCAGATGAGTTCGGACCCGGGTCATTTTGATCTGTTATAGGCGCGCTGCTCCGCAGGATCCGAGCCCGCACCAGATCTTGCTGTCACTGCTGTACATTACCATATTTAAAACATAAACCCAGGTGAGAAATTCAAAGGAAGCTACTGCAGAAGGTGAAGTAACCAATGTAGCTTTCTAAACAATGACAATATCATGGAATGTTGTTCCCGCCATTGATTGGGCTTCCTGATGCAAGACTTTCACCACTTCATGGAACCTGCGCCAGAAGGTTGGCAACCTTGACACCGAAATGCAAAATCCCTGTAACCTGAATTAAGAACACGAACATGAGTTGGAGCAGAAAACTGGCATGCTTATACATGTAAAAATTTCTTGGTAAACCCAATGTTGAGAACGTGATAAACAAATGAATGAATGGTGTCTACCAAAAACCTTTTTTTTTTTTTTTTTAAATAAAAAATGGGCGCTTTTTTTATTATCAAATGAGGTTATTAGCCTATAAGATACTTTCAAGCAAATAGATCTTAAAATGCTTGACATTCACGTTCTCTCAACTTTCAGAGAATGGGGAGGCTAACCCTCACCACCCTAGAAGAACACTCCAATCCACTCAAGAGTGGAATAAAAGTTTTTGTCTAGAGAGGAAACAGGGAAAACAGAGGCCCCCACGCACCTCAATTACATTTCAATGTAACTAATGACATTAGAGAGTTGCTGCCCCTTCTACTGGATTAAAAGGAGAAGTGTTGCCTGAATCCTTGTTAAATTTTACCATGGGGCAAGTACAAGATTTTGATTTGGGCAACAAAGTTCCTGATTCAGTAATATTTTGCATCTATTATTTTTTGTCAGACTTGTTTACACTTGCAAAATAAGAAAATGATACGTGCACAAATGTATGAATGGGCAACTCAATACGAGGCTTCATACTGCTATGGACACCCCTAGTATTTGAATTATGTGTGCATAGAAATATGGCATCTAGATGGATAAAGTTGGAGAAGCTCTACGAGGGTTAGATTTGCAGTATCAACTACTAATAAAGTATAAGTGGCAATAAAATACCTTCGGCTGGTGGCATGCAAATGGGCTCTTCTAATCTCATCTGCAGAAGGAACCCCATCATTATTCCATGTCCTAACTCTTTCTCCATCACCGCAGTAAAGGGTTAATTTATACAAATATGCCTCTTCCTCTGGATTTAACTTTGCAGCTTCAAGTTGTTCTTTCATAAGATACATGGGTTCGAACAACCACTCAAACACCCTCTCCTCAGGCCTGTTACTCCTAGTCAACTCAGTACCATCACCTGAAAGATACATGAGACTATAAACATGTATTTAACTAAACTATGTATAGACAAGTAACATTGCTAAAGATTATAAAGTTTGTCATACGCATCAGGAAACCATCAGAACCATTCTCGATGGAACGCAGAAAACACTGAAGAAATACATAAGCAGGAAGCCCTATCAAAACTATCTTGTTCTTTGACCGCTGCCATCCCTCCAAATCTGATATTCTAATGGCGCCAAGTCTAACAAGCTCTATGCCAATCTCTTCACAGGCTTTGAAAAAATTGCTCCATATCTGAAGAAATGCCCAATTATCGCCATTGAGCTACTTTAGAAAAAAAATAATGGATTGTAGGATGCTCTGGAATACTCTTACCATAAAACCTTTAAGTTCCTGCATTTTCAAAGAAGATGTCCTTAAAGGTGATTGTTTGGTTTGAACAATGTCTGTTTGTCCTGATGAAGACAGCGGAGGAAATTCAAGTGCAGAAGAGTCTTGGCATTCACGGTACTTGGGTCTGGAAGAGCACATGAACAAATGCAATCAGTTGGTGCATCAAGTAGCCATGCTTTCGAAAATAGGCAAAATCTTCTATGTACTTATTTCTCCCCAAAGGTATGCTGCAAAATCGAAATACATTACACGAATTATATACCTAGGAAAGCAAGATCCTTCTCGCAAGTAGAGAAAATCATTGGTGTACTCATCAAACAGAGATATAGCGGCAATAACAAATAGCAATCCCCTTTTGGTAGAATTTTCCTAACAGCCGGCAATGATGACAAACAAGCAAATAAATCAGCATATAACAGGGTTAAGCTTACATAATCCAGACAAAAAAACACCCAATAAGAGAACTATGGCCTACAATGTGAAGAAATTATGTTTACCTGATATGCCACTGCAGCAGCATAGCACCCCAGAAAGAAGCTGGAAACAGTACCAGCAAAGGCAACCACTGAGACTGCTACAGGCCACAACAAAATGAAGAGCCCAGCAAAGGGTACACAAAAAGTTTTTGAAAAAGGAGCTTCCTTGCCCATAAGATCATATGCTTGTCTAACCCAACCTTTATATAGCATGATTGGAGCTTTGTAAAGAACTATAATAGTCACAAGTGGGACATCAACTAATACCCCAAGAATCCCCGCTAGTGCACATCCAGGTATCTGGAACAGCCTACAGAAGAAACAGTAAAAAAACCATAATTTTCAGGCAAATGGAGAATGAAGTCAGAAGGATACTAGTACCTAGCCATAAAATCATGCACTAGAAGAAAATTGCCTACACTAATCCACTAAAATTTAGAACTCCACAGTTTTCTATCTAAATTTCTAAAAATAATTTCTAAAACTCGAGTAAAACGGAAAAGAAAAATTAAAGAAACTCAAATATAAGGGAAATAGAATGAAAGAAAATTATTGGTAGTCTGCAGCAACGGACACCATTTTAAGTTTATACAATTTGGAAGATATGAGGTTTATCTTTCTCCCTACTTTTGTTTACATTGCACTTTTGTAGTACATCTAACTGTTTTTGTACCTGGTGTCAACATTTTTAGAGAAGCTTCTCAATTTCGTAATAGCACAAAGTTCAAATGCTAGAGCAACTTATTAGATAATTCAAAATCAAACAATTTGAGCAAAAAAAAATAAAGAATTTCAAAAGTGCATCCAGGAAGACAAAATCATACAGAGTCATGGGCATGTGATGAAACATTACTTGATTTCTGTAGGTTCCTCAGTTTCTGACTCGAGCAATCCATCCATTACCGAAAAGTAGGAATAGTAACAAACATCAGCAAAGTCACGGACAATTATTCGTCCCCGTACAACAGAGTTCCACGTACCATCCTGCAGTAATAGTTAACTTCTAAGGTAAACCAAAAAATTGTAAGGAACTCTCATGATGACTACCACAATGATGTTGGCGGTGCTAATAACAAAAACATCAATAACAATAGCAGAACAGTAAAGAGAAAACGAAAACATCTAAATCTCAATGACATCATTTGTTAATAACCAAAATAGGAAACAACAGCAGCAGCAGACTAATAACAGAATACAAACTTATAAATATATAATATGATACAGAAGGGCGTGGAGGCATAGTACACCAATTACGTATCAGAGGTAGCAATCCATTAGTAGTTTCATCTCTGAAGTAGTTCTTCACAAATAAAGCTCAAAGAGAGAGAAAGCAAAAGCATGGAAGAAGAAGAACCGTAGATAGGTGCCTTGCCATCAATACGCTTTGTTGTTTACTTAAAAAAAATGGATGTTTTCTTGGTAAGGAAGAAAAACTAAGAGGCCAGGAAGACCTCTGAATAGGACTGACACTGAAGAGGAAGCAAGTCCTTGAAAGCTATGGAATTTTTAACAAAAACAATACACATGCCATCGTCCAGTCCACCCAAGCATTATATGATCTGAAAGCAAGTCAACAGAAAAACAAAACCTGAAAGTTTCAAGCATATCCAAGTGCATACCACAAAGCATCTAATCAATTTATTCTCAACGCCCTCAATTATAGCTTCAAATGTTGCTATAACAGGAGAAGACAATCCATAGCCAAATCCTGCCAATATGCTTCCTATGATCGCCACAGCCAGCCAAGCTAGCAATGAAATAGGCAAGTTTGTGAGGAGAAGGGCCTTGAGTAATGTGCCAAATTTCTTTGTTCTGAGCACAATGAAAAGCAACAGTCATCTCCTATTCCAACAATGAACTCCTAATTATATGTTAGAGAAGGAATAATTTGAATTTGATTTTTTGTACCTTAACAGACAATAACAAGTCCAAACAAAATGATATGGCCATAGACCGATAACAACGACAGAATTACCAACGCTGATCACCAAAGTCACAATGGGGCATACAACAGCTGCTGCAAATGAATGATCCGATGCTCAATACATATCTAATGAAGGCAAGTAGAACATAAAAAATAGAATTTTGAAACACTAAGAGGATTACCTTTAGCAAGTCCAAGAACTAATAGAAAGACAAAAACAGTTGCACCAGTCACAAAGTTGCACAAATGAAGCAAGTGTCTTCCATAGGATCCCATATCTCACAATTTCACTTAAGCATTATCTGGAAAAATAAAGAATGCCTGAGAGCTGTTTATAGTACTGGGTATAAAACACTTAAAACACTACAGCCACAAAAATTCCAATTTCCGCTACGTATACTAATACATCCTCTGCTGAAATCCTGAGCGTCATTATTGAAATACCTGCTACAATGCCTCCAGCGCAAAATTGAATAGAATGTATCAACAGTCTCTAAAGAGGCCCTGAAATCTTGGAGGAGCAAATCCCAAAGTTTCAAGACACTGAAATCCAAAGACAACACAAGAACCATCAACAATCAAATTTCAGAGCAAACGGCAAAAGAAATAGCAGAAAAAGCTACCAAGCTTGACCCTTGAGGAAAAATAACTCCGAGGGACTGTCATCTCTCAGCCTAGAAGAACACAAGTAAACAAATACAAAAGCCTAGAATAAGAAAAAGGAACAAACTAGAATGGCTTTAGAGAATGCTCACAATAAACAAATATGTATAAAGAAAAGACTGGCAAATCCCAAATCTAAAAAGACAAACCAAATCAGCTGGAGACAGGGTTCAGTCCAAGCTTTTCCCAGATGCGCCCAAAGCAAGTCGAGTATCAAATCACATTGGCGCGTTGAAGTCGCCATTGAAACAGGCTCAAGCGAGCACGACACGGTGGTGAAGCGAGGATGCCTTTCGTTACATGCCACCACCATTTTCACCACGGGAAATCAGATTCCGAAATATTTCACTCTCCGCAATGGAAGATAAAAGCTCAAAATATTCTTCTACCAGGTTAATTTGAGCTTCCGACGAGGAAAAGAAAGACTGCTCGAAAAGCAACCCTTTTAAACTGTTTTGGCGGTAAGGAGCATCGCAGTGACTAATGCGACGCAGCGACTGTGACTCGGTGGGTGGAAAACTGTCGGGGTTCTTCATCAACCGAGTCTGCACTCGGCACTCGGCACTCGGCACACGGCACTCGGCACTCGGCACTCGGCACTCGGGACCGGTATTTTGAGCGAGTATAAACAAAAACTCGACCCCGCAAAACTCGGATCGGGTCACATATAGTCACAGTCAAGAAGGCTTAAAATATTATAAGGTGATATAACATTGACATGATAAGACTAAGGTATCCATAATATGAAACAGATATTGTGATTAGACCCATGGGTAAAACAAGCCCGGATCTGCCGGCCAAATTGTAGTGTGGCCAAAGCGAATCACGGGGCGCCACCTAAGCCTAAAACGGGCGGATCCATGTCTGGGCGCCCCATGATTCACTTTGGCTACGCTGCAATTTGGCCAGCGGATCGATGTCTGGGCGCCCCATGATTCACTTTGGCTACGCTGCAATTTGGCCAGCGGATCCAGGCTCCAGTAAAACATACAATTTTTTGAGGGTATCCTCAATTAATCGAGTAGTTTTGAATATTTTCCAATTTCTACTCTGGAATTTGGAAATCTTAAAATCCTAGACTAATCTACATCTTATACTCTCACAGTCTCACTCAATTATAAGGGCAAATTGTTAGTAATAGATACGATTTATTCCTTCTTTAAAAAGTGCATGTAGGAAAATATTTCCTAGACATACTTGTAGACTATCCCCCGTCTATATATATATATATGTCCAACAACGTAATATCATGTGGATTTTTTAAGGAAAACTTAGTTATGTCCCGCTTTATATTGAGGAACTAGAAATTAATTTGAGTTTATCCAATTCACGGTCATCTTAGTTAAAACTTCATGAACAATTAATTGAAGTATTATACACGATCCTTTTTGGAATGACCACCAAATCTTAACAGAAGAGTACTATTGGTTCACTGAGAAAAAAAACCCAGTAATTAAATTATTAAACACTTTATCAAAATAAACAATAGTTTTCCCTTGATAATTTTTTCAGTGAAGATAAAAGAAAAGATCGATATTACCATTTCAAATTTCTTATGTTATATTTTCAGATAATTAATTAAAAATATTGTAAGACCAAGAGTAACATAAATAAAACTAATTAAAAACGAAAGGTGCCATGAAAGTCAGCTAATTAAAAAGGTCATTAATTTGTTCTACTTTGACCCAATGGGGATTACTCTCAACGAACACGAAGCATTTGATAAAAATAAAATGCATTTAACTTTCATCTATGAGTTCTAATGGCATCTGAGGTAGTCTTGAAATAGGTTAATCCATTATAAATTAATTAAGGAAAACTATTAATAGACCTTTCAGCGAGTTTGGCAACCAGAATATAGTCATACATGACAGATTTGAATCCTCTTAATTAGCTGTTGCTTGTGTACAAAGAAGGCCTCCAAGCCATGCATTGACAAAAGAAAAAGAAAAAAGTATCCAATTCTCTTTGCCGTAATGCCCAGTTAACTTTACCTTAAAAAATGTAATAGGAATATATGCTTGTTAGTAAGGAAAGCAAGAAAAGCTTCTAAAAGAATGTACCAGTTATATATATATATATATATATATATATATATACATATATATGTTTGCACTGAACTCGTACGTAGTAAAAGCAACAACTCAGTTGCAAGACGGATCACTTCATACATATATATCCAAATTAATACCCACAAATAGTGCTGAACATCGAGAAGAACCGACAGGCTAGTAACCTCCGATGGATATCAATATGCACTCCTCTTTAATTTTAACCAATAACTATGTATTAATTGAAGGTTACACAGCTAGAATGTGAGACCAGACCACAACAGATTGAGGAAACCCACAAAACCAGGCACCACATGAGGAACAACTTTCTTCGATCAGTAAGGAGAAGGTAATATAGTACTAAATTCAACACTTGAGTAAGGTTAGTTCTTTTGAAGACTCAGCATAGTCCATTTGCCAACTTTGTCTCCCCAGAGTGAACTCTAAGTTAGGAAGTTTAGGGAGCATTTTGGATCCCAAATGAGAGGATGGGAAGGGGGTTTGTAGATACAGGTTATCAGCTTCTGATGATCTCAGTGATGCATGTAGTGATTCTAAGCATTCATCCACCTGCAAGTTTTTTGCAGACAATATTATTTAAGTAACCAGATGATTATGGACCACTAAGGCTTCAGTTTTCTGATATCTTCTGAAAGTGAGAATAGTGTAAAGTAGCTAGTTTGGCATCAATTAATGTAAATATTTAAAAAAGTACCTTAGTTTCTTCATTGATCGAATCACTGTATGATCCCCACAAAGGTTGATTGGCGACACCATCTGGCATTGACGGGCTCCAGGCATTCCCCCTAAGAGCATAAACAATTAGTTTTCATACAGTACTTTTGTTAGAATATTGAACAGATACTAAGCTTGCACCATATAAAGCCAAATGGGCTATTTTATATATCCATTTCTTCTTTTAATACTGAATGGAAACTGGAAGCAAATAGCCAAAGCCAGGGGAAACATCCATTAATGGAGATATCCATCACTACACCCAAGGAATAACAGATTAAAAAGAAATGCAGAGATGAACCAATTAAAGCATCTAATTTCCAAAACAATTATTCTAATATGAACTTAAAGCAATCTTAGGGAGGGGTTCACAAAATTTCATGTTATGCAGTGCAAGTTCTGGATGATCAGAAGCAATATAGCATTTCATCGAGTACTTCAGACCAAGCGGGAAATGAGTTTCATTTAGTGAACACGAAAAGGTGGGAAGACTGTCATGTGAAAGAGAAGCCAGTAGAGACAAATGTGCCAAGAACTTGGTCCATTTGAGTATGTGACTCCTGAACACGGGCCAGGCAACGATGTGACTCTTTCTTCTTTCAAGCTTGAGAATGGTACGTTGCTGATAAGGTCCAGGCCAGAAAATCCAAACAAAGAGTTTGGAATCCAATACAAATTTCAGCAGATGCATCTGCCTCCATTTATTCATGTCACTATTCATATCTAAATTATCAAACATCTGATAGGCAATACCTTTGCAAAAGAAAAAATCCTAGTCAATCTCTGAAGGACCCAGTTTCCCAGACATGGCTAGCTACAGGAGAATATATATATGTGTGTGAGCATCCAATAACAGAAAGCAGCAGGGAGACGACCTTTCGTAACTAGGGTTCCTATTAAATGGTTTCGTTTCCCAGCGCAGAATGAAAGCTCCTTTCTGTATAGCAGAGATCAAACAGAAAAATAATATGACATCACTTGTGATTACATTCTACCCAGAAAGAAGGAACCATTTCTTCCATCTTTGACCGTTCAGTATATACCCATTCTCAAACGAGCTGTAACCCTCGTCGGGATTTGGACAAAACTCATTTATTAGCACTGGGCCAGAGGAAAATTAAACAGGGAGACGTTGCATGTACCAGGGCTCGAATGGCTGGACGGCCTTGGTTCCACCAACACTAGTCAATGAACCTAGCTAGGAATATTAAAAGGAAACTACATCCATGCATCTTGTTCTTTTACTGATGGCATCACAACCGGACTGAATAAGAACAAATAATTCCAACCATGAACAATATAATATTGCCCCCAGTAACCTCATACCCAGACTTTCTTCAGCAGCATCGATATGTTAATTAATAAAGTACTTGCATGAAGCTCCATTGTCTATACACAGTGAAGCGTTGAGACAACCATGCACGTGTGCACGTGTAAACACAGCGAGAGAGAAATATAGAGAGAGAAGAGAGAGGGATCCTTCACATGTGTGTCAACAGACTCCTTTGTCAAGAAAGAGCATAAGAGTTGAAGACAATGAAGATGATGGAAATGTACCCACCTTGGAGATCTGAGTGGTGAAGAAGAAGGGTTAGGAGGATAACAAGGGTTGATGGGAGTTCTGTCAGAAGATGATCCAGAGTCCATATCAGCGATTCTTGTCCGTTGATTCGGAGCAACATCTGTCTGCCCTTGACCTGCAAGGTTCATCATTCATGGAGCCATTTGCTAGTGCTTTATCAGACAGAGAAGAAATAATTCATGTAGAAAAGATTAGGGGGAGGAGACGAAGATATATCTCCCACTCCCTTGATTACAAAAGGACCAAATTCCTGAAATGAGAGAGGGATAGAGAGAGAGAGAGAGAGAGAGAGAATCCAAGTACCTGCTCCTTTGTCAGTGCTCTTCACTGTTCTATACATCTGCAATACCACCAACAGAGGCAAAGAGCAAAAACTAAATGAGAACACAAACACAAAGTCCACCATGCTAAGATTACTCTCCAGATGCCTTTTTGTCTTTACGCCCTTGTACAGCCCATAACAGGTTCAAAACAAAAATATGGCAACAAAAGATAATAATAGCAGCCAATGCTTCTTCCAGTTCAGAACTTCAAACCCTAGATGCATTTTTTTTCCTTTCTTTCTTCTTTTTTTTTTGTTCTTTTGGGGGTCATCAGTACTAGACTCTGCTCACCTGCAAATGGCTCTTCACATGAGCAAGCGTGAGATCCTTCACATTCATCAGTTCCAAAACCGACTTGGGTGTCGCTCCTATGATCAGGACAATTTCAACTGAAATCTCAGAGATCACCCTTTAAGAAGAAAAGCAAAAGAAGAAAAAAAAATGGGTATGACGACTAATATTTGATCACGCAGCTCGATGACATACTTTCATGGCCCCCGAGCAGCTCCACTGCATGAACAAAATGGGCATGAAGCGTGGTGGTCCATCTCATCCTAGGAGCCCTAATGCTCCTCTTCCCTCCGGTCACCAGCCTAGAGCTTCTCTTGAATTCACGACCGTAGCTCTGCGGGTGGTGCAATTGCTGGAACTGGCGGTGGAGTTGCGTCGACGGCGGCGGCGGCGGCCGCAGATCAAAAGTACTACTATTCCCACCTTCAAAACCCAGACTCAATTTCGGCTCTCCTCCTCCGTTATTGAGATGATCGTAACCCTTCTCCAGGTGCAACAACCCTTGATCATGGCTGCAGATGTCGCTTCCACTACTCCCCGAATCGGTACTAGCCGAGTGAAACTCATGACCCAGAACCGGCTTCATCATCGCCATTAGTACCCCATCGAACCCCGATTCTCTATCGGACACGGATGGCGGGCTGATCTGTAGAGAGAGATCGGGCAGCTGAGCCGTGGGAGTCCTCATTGAGATTTACTACCAGCTCGAGGAGACGAACCACAGACACCCAGATGATCAACTCATGCACTACTTATAAAACGGTGAAAAAAAAAATAAAAAAAAAAAAAAAAAAAAAAAAAAAAAAAAAAATACTGAGTTGGAATGAAGGAATGAAGGAATGAATGGAGTGAAAGGAGATGAGCGACGAGAGACGACGATGCTTCAAAAGGCAGTGATTATGTCTTGAGTGGCTTATGATTTGCATGGATATACAGAGATAATTCTCAGTAGTCTCCCACTAGCTGTCTACAGACTCTACACACCTCACCCTCCAGGCTTTTAATAGAAAAACAAGTCCCGGGTCAATAACCTTCAAGGGCAACCTCCCAGACCTATGAGAGTCTCACTCAGAGAGAAAAGAATTGCAGAGGGTGAATATAGAAATGGAAGCAGCTGTGAAAAGGAAACGCGAAGAGGTATATTTTAAGAAAGTTGAAATATCAGAAGAAGAGAGAGAAGAACAACCGAACCACAGAAGAAAGAAAGAGGAGGCCAAGATAGAGCTAGCGATGGAGAGAGAGAGAGAGAAACAGTGAGTATGAAAAGGCCGAGGTGGTACAGGGATTAAATGGTGGTGGCAGTGGAACGACTTGGAAATCGAGATAACCAGAAAAGAATCGTTTTTCCAAAGAATTTTGGCATCTCTTTGACGTCAACAGACGAAGACGGAGACCCTCTTCTCCACATTCTCTTCCGACTTTCGCGTCTTCGATCTCTCGTCCATCTTGATCTCCCGTCCATCTTGATCTCCCCACTTCTCTCTTTCAATTATTTATTTATTTTTCCTTTCATTTTCGAAGTATGAAGAATATTCTGCCATGCATACGTGTGACCCGCGTGGCACTCGCAACACGTCTCTCGTAATAGGACTTATCGAGAAAACGGCGAGAAAATCGATTCTCGCGAGAAGAGAAACTGGTGGGCGAAGTGGGGACTGGGTGGGCGGTTGTGCCCGGCGGCGACAACGGAGCAGCGAGGCACATGCACCGGGACTGCCGCGACCCCACCCGGGTCCCGCTTTTAAAACTGTTCAACGGCTAGTATTTGTCCTCGCGCGTCGACAGTGGGGACCACCGTCCCCCTCTCTCCTTCCCTTCCCTGCTCTCGAGCCCCTCGGCGCTCGATGCGGCCACGTGGCGGGAACCCGGCCGGGGGGAGGATCTCCACGTGACAAGGAAGGAGGGAGGGAGGGAGGCCTAGTTTCGGAATAACATAATAAAAAATAAAAAATAAAAAATAGAAAGGCAAGTAATCATTTGTTAATCCTTTCGGAAGTCGCTTGGTCAGCGCTTAATGCGGTCGATTCTTAGCGTTGTGTTTTCGTCGTTTTCCTCATCGGGGCCCACTTCTTCCTGTTAATCTCGACCGTCGAGGTGCCAGTTTAGAAAAAAGAAGAATAAAAAAATAAAAAAATAAAAACCGGAAGACGGTTGCGAGCGACTTAGCAATATTCGCGGCCGTGGGAAGTCGAGTCGCGGTAGCGAAATCATTGGCGGGGACAATGCCGACGACGGGTCCCACCTTCCTCGGGACTTGGCCCCATGTTGGATTTGTACCCGGAACTCGTACGTCGACCGTCGATGCGCCCGACAGACGATCCGGACCGTCTGTTAGAGAATCACAAGATTAATACTTAATGAATTAGGAATAATAGTCGGGATCAAATCCCGGGTCTCCCCAAAACTCCGAAAGAATAATAGTCTCCTTTTCGGAGACACCGCCGAGGACAGCTTCTACTACGGACCTTTACGTTGTTCGAGGGGGCAAGCGTGCGCCGTGGTGGCTATCGTGCGCGAGTGCCCGGTGGGAAGGGGAGGGTCCCCTTCTGTGGATCAGAGGCCCTAGGCAAGGCAAGGGAGGGGTGTTGTGTTGCCGTGTTTGGCTGGCCGAGCCACACGCATCAAGATTCAATAATTGAGGTGGTGAAAAGCTGAGACCCTTTTCCCCAAAGAAGCATCTCCGGCTGTCCCCTTAACCTGCTCCCCAAAAATACCCTAAAGGCACCCCTCCCCCTTCGTGGATGAGATCACTGATCACACCTTTTCTGTACCTATCCTACGCACACCCCTATTTAGATCCCCCTCGTGTGTCCCACCGGCGGCTTTGGGGCACAGTCCCGGTGTCACACCCTCTTTGGTAGCACGCATACACGGTTAGGAATGGTGTATATATATATATAGGGTAGGGGGGACCGACGGACCGGACGTCCGGGAGACCGACCAAAGATTTTTCTGGCATGGGCATCATTGAAGCAGAGATTGATGCAACCATACTGATCAGCACTTTGCTCCCATTCTTCGCAACTCGTTCCATTTCACCCTCTTCTTGAAAGGCACACGTCCTAAAGCCCTGCCCTACATCTCGTTACGCAGTCCACCTCTCCATGATGAAAACAGGGTGGGCCCGGCCACGCTCTGCCGGATCCACCTCCGGCCACTCGTTATTGGTAGTCATCATGTGACAGGGAAAGACATTCCTTCAGGGGAAGGGCCCCCCCACCCTTGTTGAGTGGGTTAGCAGGGGGAAAAGGGTTGTACACAGTAGGATTGGATGGTGACACTGCTCTACAGACCGTCGGATCATAAATTTTCAACTACGGCATTGACGATCGGAGGGTGGGGCCTTATGGGCGTGGAGGGACACATCAAGACATGGTCTAATTTCTGCATACTTGGGCGGGTTTCAGTCTGACAAATAAATTGACACCCATGATATATATATATATATATACATGTACCCACTCCACTTTTGGTTGATGGATTATATACACACAAAGCATGGTGTATGCTCTCTTATACAATGTTTGTAACATTTTTGAAGAGGGGGAATGAGGCTGGCTGGACTCATGCAGCTCCTTCTAAGCTTCTTACTTACACCCATCTTTTCCTTCTTAAAAAATGATAAAAAATCTCTAAAATTGATAAAAAAAAAAAAAATTAGTATATTCAATAAAACAATTAAGAATATAAGAATAATAAACATCATTAATGTTTAAATCATTCATCTCAAACTTTATGATAAAAAGATAAATGGGTGCAACTAATTTGGCAGACCTTAGTTATTAACTTATTACTTTGATAATGTATTTTGTGACCTTCCTCTTTAAACCATCTATGTCAAAGGCTTTGACAGGTTTTATAAAAATATTCAAACCCTTGTCACTTGTCTGATTGAATAAAGATGACATACATCAACCCAAATAGGTTAAATCTCTGGAGAGTGTAAAAAAAAAAAAAAAAAAAAAAAAAAAAAAAAAACCCACATCTTCTTGCTCCTGTCCTTTGGAGCATTTCATAAATATTCCTGAGACACTGTCACAGTCCCATTTCCCAGGCTGTCACATGGACAGAGGAATATATTTGGATCCTAATTAAACTCAGGTCTTACTCCTTAAACTAATGCAATTTCCCTTTCAATTTTCCTTCTCTGAGCCCCAGAAAAGCCCCCACCCATTTGGCTGTCACACAAATACCCTCTACAGAAAAATAAACTAAGGTGCGTGCCTCCTTCCTTACAATGTCAACATCCCTCCCCCCATTAAAAACAAATGTCATTCCTTTCCATAGTCCCTTTCTTAAGGAAGAAATTGGATTTTTCCCATGAGCATGTGTGGAAGTTTGAGCACCAGACAGTGAAGGCGTCAGACTATTAATTACATGGAAGTGTATGTTTATGGGTATCTTATGTTTACACTGTTGGGAAGGAATAATTTCTAGAAGAAGGAATGGGGAGGTCTCAGGTTTGAATATCCAGTCAAATGGGAGAAGAGAGGGGTCCCCTCACAACTCCAAGATATCTGATTTAAGATGCTAATTAAAGAGGAACGTGTCACATTAGTTCTAACTTGTAAAGCAATGGGGTAATGTTTAATAATGGCTTGCTTAGGGGCAACATGAAGGAGAAAGATGGGTTTATTTTTTAATAAAACTGAAGGATGTTTAATTTAACAACAAGGTGACAAGCTGTGTTACTATTGAAGGGGCTTATAGGATGTAAGCAGGTTCCCCTTCAATATATCTTGTATAAGAAGTATTATCCACATGGAATTTTTGTATTATTATCAGAAATGACACTGATAAACCTTCATTATAGGTTTCTTTGTCACGCACGCTTCTCGTTTTTCGCCTCATTCATTTGTTTGATACGGCCATTAGTGCATTGGCCTGTAAACTCTTGAGATTAATAGGATTAAATTGCTAATTCTATCCTCTAATGAAATGCTATCAACTAGTTTTAGCCTGACTTGTACAGAGACACAAAATCTACGTAACAATGATACTATATCTCTTGTACTAGTACTCAGCTGTCTACAAGTTACATGGACGGACTATGGCTGATGCAGGGGGCATCTATTGCTATCAGTAATTTGTACTCAATACTTGCAAGGACATATATTGAAGAGTTACAAATATCATTGTTACAGGGAATTGATGACATTTCCTGTATCAAACAAGTTAATAGAGAAAAAATGATTACAAGCAGCTAGTAATGTCAGTTTCAGTAACTGCGGCTCTGGATTGTTTCACTGGGTTAGACTGATGTAATGGTGAAGCTGCCAGAAAGAACCAGTTTCAGAACAGACACCTACTTCTATATGCAAAGGGACCCATGTAGAAGAGAAAAGGAAGGAAACATAAAATTTTCCCTTCTGCAATTCATCCAGAAACCAAATACAGCTGCAAGGATTAGTGTGGCAGGGCGGCAATGGGAGACTCTTCCCCAGACAAAAAGTTAAGCAGAAAGGCAAGCAGAGTCACAGAGAAGAGGATAAACGATTAGGATAATGAGGAAGAATACAAGAGATTGGAGGCCGAGGGGAAGGGACAAGGCTGGAATCTTATGGGGAGCATTTTCAGGTCCAGTGTTGAACGTTGGCTTTGGCTGCTACTGAGACAGGAGTGTCTGCTTGCTTGGGTACCAGATGGAAGGCAGTGGCATGAACTCAAGAAGATCACTTCCTTTGAGAAATTATTTTATGGGTCACGGTTCATGCTTGATTGGACCCATGAGTTGATGGTTTTGGATGGTTCCAAAATGGGTCCCAGTTTTCCTGCTTTGTCTTTGACGACTAATGACAGACATTACTGCAGTTTTGTTGTTTTTTGTAGGACTGCCCACTCAGTGAGGGCAGGAACAAAGGATATATTATGGATGGAAAGAGGATTGAGCAGTAGATTGACTGATCAAGATTCTTGGTGATTTATAGGACAAGAGAAAGTAGTAAGAAAAATGGGACAGAGAGAAAAAAATTGGGTTTTTCTTCCCTGTTTGGTAGAAATGAAACAAAATATTTAGGCCAGGAACTGTTAAAGGAGTTTCAACTTGAAATCAGGGAAGATCAATACGACAAAAACATAAAAATAAAACTTGAAATCAATTCAAATGCTGCAAGAAGCAGCCAACTTATAGGTGGCCATGAAGATAAATAATACAATAAAACACGTTAAATATCCTACTGTAGAACAACTTGATGGTATAATAATAAAAATAATTTTATTGCTGAAGAAGGATCGACAACATTTTAAGGCAACAAAGGACAAATTTCCAGTGTCTTACACTTTCTTCTCAGCTGCAAGTCCCAACAAGGTCTTAAAAGAGAAATGAAATAACTATCACAACAACACGAGCTCCTGTTTCCTCCAGCCTCTCAACTCAAAGCACCACCACGTACAAGAAGCTATAGACTATTTCAGCTCTCGACATCATGACTAAAATTCTGCAGTCCTGCCCCACTTCGTATGGCTGCCACACTACTATCAATGACGAAAGAAAAATTGCTGGGTAACTTAAAACACAAATTCTCCAGCACAATAAGTCAGTCATGTGATGGTCCAGGCTAGGATTGAAAATTACAGTCTCAGATGAATACTAGTTAATGGAACTTGGAAGACAAGCTGTTAAGACTTGGTGGGTACTGGACTGTAAAACGAAAATTTCTTAAACAGTAATGAAACCGTTACTCATACTTGGGACCCGGTAAGAATCAGAGATTATGAAAAGTGCACAAAGATCTGGCATGTATACACACTACCAAGTCTGCATTTATTAGTCCCAGAAACACATTACTTTTGAACAAGTTTCCAAAAAAGTTGATGCCACCTCTAATTAGGAAAATTAATTTTTAAAACTGTTTCAAACAAAGAAACATGGAAAGTGTTTAGATTCATGAGACAGCCTGCAAACCACTATGTAAGAGGATTGTATTAATTGTGATAAAATGCATTTTTCATCTAAAAGTTTCTGTCAAATACAAAAAAGCTAGTCAAGTAGAAGGTAATTTCTGTAAATAAATTTATTTGTCAAAAGATGGAGGTAAATATATGCTCAAAGACAAATTGCTGTACAGCAACAACATACAGAAATACTGCAGTGGATGTCTGCCAGCAATCTGTGATCAAATGGGCTCGCTGCAATAGCTGATCAAATTGCACAACAGGACAAGAAACTTGCACATAGATACCTCCATAGGCAAGCTTAGCCATCTACTTGCCCTCTTCTCATTTGTTAATGAGAAAAAGTTGGCCTATTCTCCTACTAGAGCACAACAACCCCCTCGGCTTTCACCATTAGATCAGCATTTCATAATTTATCCTGTAAGCAACACAAAGGTTAATCATCTTGAAGCATGATTTGTCCCTCTTTCTGTATGATCAGATGCAACGACAGCCTGGCAACTGGATAAAACATCATGGTGAAGCTAATTTTGACGATCTCTTAGCACCTTCCTGGTTTAATTCTGATTGCCATCAACACCCCATACACCCTAGAGAAATCATCCGATTGCAGCAGGCACCATTTCTTCCAATACACCCTGTTTGAGAGCTGTTCAGAGATTTAAACCAGATTAAGTAACAAAGCATGTAGGGTAGCTGAGTGTACTCATAATGTCAATTTCCTGAAATTAGAAAATACTAGAAAATTTACTAAACAAATAACAATAAACTATATGGTTGACATTGTAAACTTAAGATACAGATAGTGTAGTTTGAAGCCTCCTATAATAAATTTTTATAGACCAACTTGTCATCACAAATTATTGGCTCTTCGTTATGACAAACATTAAAAGTTTAAACCGGTAGAAAAACTGGAACATGAAATACTTCTCATGAGAGATGCAAAAAAGAGATTTGCTTGATTGCTGCTTCACAGTTGATTAGATTCACCGGATAACTCTTTTGAGGCTTAGAGGCCAACAAACTATGAAAAACACATCCACGATTCTTCTCACTCCTTACGAGTATAGTTCAGATTTGAGATTCATGCACCAGAAGTCTTATCTTTTCAATTGTATAAAGAAAAAAGATAAAACCATGCCAAGAGACATGTGATAAAATGCTTCACATGCAGAAGTTCCCAAGAGTGCATATATTCTGTGAAAAATGCAAAATGTGAAATCAACTGATAGCTAGATATTGGTTCCAGGATAGCATCCATGTCCTTTTTTTTTTGTGTTATTCATAAAGCATTCATGTGATAACAAATAAGTGTTTCTTTCCAACTCAAACTGAAAATTTTCAAAAAGGCTCCAAGCAAAGAAGTCTCTATGCAAATATATCAAGATAACTGTCACCGGCGAAGTATAGTATTGATCAACAACAAACATAGCAATTCAATATGTCATAGGCAGCAGTCATAGACATACTCTTCAATAAGAGGCTCAAAGGTAGATACCACTAGGACTCAAACAAGTGGACGAAGGCTAAAATAAAACAGAGAATAATATGCAAAAAATATCAAAATATTGTTTTAAATTATTTTAAAAGCACTTCATGCCATCAAAATCCAAAGATGACTACGTATTACCTCTTCTTCAAGTCCAAATCTTTAGCAAAGCATTGGACCAATAGCCAGCAATCCAGGATAAGCTATCACAATAGCTAACTTCCAGTAACAGCTATAAATGCACAAATCGTATTGCTTCTAAGTATCATTTCTTGGGAGTAAACCCACCATCATGGCAGCAAGATCTGCAAAAGCTGGTTTTTCATGAAGTAGAATCTTTCCTTGCTCACATACTCTTTCCATCAAAGCAGCACCTAAGTGGATCTTCGTCCACTTTGGCTATAGTTTAGAAGAGGGAAAATATTACCAATGCTGAAACATTCACTCAGATAACAAGGCTGCACCTTTATTTGCGCCACTATGTTCACCCTCACCCACCAAATGTTGTTCCACAACCTCGTCACAAAGTTCAAGTGTCACTTCCAGGTTGTTCTCGTCGTAATTTATATCAATAAATATGTCATAAATATCTCGGTCAACAGCTGAACCTTCTTTCCTTGTCTCATCAAACAATTGTCTTGCTTCGGAAAAACTTTTTTTTTTTATAAGCCCCTTGATAAGGGCATTATAGGAACTGACGTTCAAACGAAACCCTTTACCTACCATCTCTTTGTGCATGTAAGACGCTTCTAATACATTTCGAGATTTAGAATGCCCACTTACCAATATATTGTAGGTATTGCTGTTAGGTTCAACTCCTTGAGAACACATCCCTCTATAGATCTCTGTTGCAGCTTTCATATTCTTCCTAATGCAGTATTGCTTGATCAGAGAATTGTAAGTAGTTGCATTTGGCATAATGCCCTTCTTTTGCATCCAATTTAACAACCTCTCACCATCTTCCACCATTCCCGACGTACAAAATCCATTCATTAGTACATTAAATGTCACAATAGTTGGTTGAAGGCCCTTATCCAACATCTCACGGAGAACATCATGTGCCAAATTCATTTCCCCTGCCTTACAGTATGCATCCATAATTGTTGTGTAGGTGAAAACATCAGGATTTGGACCTGCCATCTCCATTTCTCTCAAAATCTTAGTTGCATCATTAATGTTACCCACCTTGCAAAGACCATTGATCAAAGAATTATATGTACAAACACTCAATTTTAAACCCTTTCTACATATCTCATGGAGAAGCTCATTTGCAGTTTCGACCTCTCCTCGCTTACATAAGCCATCAGTTAGTACAGTATAAGTAAAAATGTTAGGGGTCAAGCCAATCTGAATCATTTGATTATGAAGAGCAAAAGCTTCTTTGATCTGATCATTTTTACAGTAACCATCTATTAGCACAGTATATGTAACATTATCTGGGGATAGCCCCTTATCAACCATCTCCTGAAAAAGCTTGTGAGCTTCAACCATATTCCTGTTTCGGCAGAGGCCATCAATCAGGGTAGTGTAAGTTACTGCATCACAAGCAAGTCCTCTGCACTTCATTTCATCAACCAATTTGTTTGCAGTCAGAAATTGGCCCACCTTACAGTACCCATTGATTAGAGTTGTATACAATACCTTGTCAGGAACTATCCCACACTTCAACATCTGCCTAAACACCTTCTCTGCCTCTTTGAGCTTTCCATCTTGACATAAAAGAACGATTACACTGTTATATGTAAATGTGTTTGGCTTCAAACCCTTTACTTTCATTTCTTCAAATAGCTCGAATGACTTTATAAGCACTCTCATTCGACAGTACCCATCAATAACTGTACTGTAACTAATAACATCAGGTACAAAACCTTTCCCTTCCATTTCAAGCAGAAGGTTGTAAGCTTCTTCCACTCTCCCTGCCATGCAGAGAGAATGCATAAGAATGTTACACGAAAAAGTGTTCCAACACAGCCCCATTTCTTGCAATTCAATAAAACAATTCAAACTCTCATCCGCATTGCGAAAACAGGCAAGGAGAAAATTACACGAATCAACAGAGATAATAACACCATAACTCAACATTTTGCTAAAAAGAGATTTCGCCTCATCCAGTAATCTGGCCTCAACAATGGCTTGGAAAAGAATATCGAATATCACGGGGTTAGAACCCCATTCTTGGTAAGTGTATATCAAACGGTCGACGTAATATGGCAAATGTCTACTGTCACTTACATTCGGTTTCCTCAACAACTCACGGATAATAGTCAGAGCTGTTTGTGCATGCTTGGAAGCGACAGACATGTGGGCCATGATGAAGAGGGCCTCCAAGGAAGCACATTTCCGGGAGCGCGCCCAGTAGAAGAGCTCAGAAGCCAATTTATAATCGTCACGGATTTTAGCAAGGACCCAGATGAGATGAGCCCGCTTGAAGCTGTTTTCAAAGGGCTGTAGTATGCTGCGTAGGGGTTCGGTGCGTCGGAGCTTGAGAGTCGTGGAGATTTGGTGAACAAGCTCAGAGTCTTGAACAGTCGGCTTTCTGGGAGAGTACGATGGGAATGGTCTGGTGGGCGTTGAACACGAAAGTGGAGTCCGGTTTGTGAGTACCGAGTAATTGCGCGAAGCTAAACCTCTGTAAAAACGACGGCGAAGGAAGACTGTGAGGTTACCCTTCATATCATCTCCATGGATGGAGAAGATAGAAGACGAAACGCCTGTTTGTGAAAATGCCTGTGAAGAAATCAACAAGTTCTCCGAAACAGCTCGCGCGTTGCGGTCGCGCGCCCTAAAGCCCACTGAAGCAAAAACCGTAACAAGGGAACTCGCGGGCCCACCATCCTACGGTTCCCACCCATTATAGGCGAAGAGCGAGGTATGAAAACTCGCGCGTCGTTATTACTTATAACTTAAGAGGACACTGAGAGTGAGGCCCTCGATCCCCGCTTTTGCAGTCAGTCTTCCTTCTCGCGCTCTCGCTGAAAGCCTGAGGCTGCCTTCCCGCGCCAGCGGAGAGAAGAAGAGAGTGCAGCATGACGATCTTCCACTTCTTCAACTGTGCCATTCTCACCTTTGGTCCTCATGCTGTATACTATTCTGCTACTCCTCTGTTAGTATTTCTTCCGTCTCAGTCTTCTCCAACTATTTTACTCTTGCTAATGTTCACAGTCTTGACTTAGATCTGTAGCGTCTCTTGCTACCTGAGTTCTTTTCTGGTGTAATTTTTTTTCCCTTATTTCTGCGGCGTGATAAAGTTGGATTGAGGTGGCCGATGTCGAATGGTGACCGGATGCTGTGATTCGGATTGGAAAAAACGATTTTGGTTATGAATTTCTTCGAGAATGACAGAATTGGAAGTGTTTCGTTGGTTAATTCATCCGAAGCATAAAATTTGATGGATTGCTCGTGTAATTTGTTAAGGTGTTATTAGGTACAGTCATTTAGCATACATATTGAAGAAGGAAACTTGGTTGTGCCTGTACTTCATGAATAAGTGTCCAAATTTCTTTTTATTTTTTATGTTTCTCTTGTATGATCATACTTCTTGCCACATATAAGCATGCGTTTTATGAATTTGCTACGTTTTCTCTGGTACTCGAATTCAAAATTGATTATATTCATCACCCAAAACCAAATGACGAATGGAATTCGTTTGGTTCTTAAAAACATTAGTTTCATTTTTGGAAGACTAAATTTTGAGCACATTTGCTGTTCTTTTGACCATGGCATGTTTTGCTTAAAATCAATGGATTTTGGGCACTGCGAAAGCTTGGAAATTTCTTTATTCGCAAAAAGAATGTTCACAGCTTGTGTGTCACTATTTGGCGAGGACAGAGCTTTAGGTAGCTCAGACCAATGGTCGTCTTTTAATAATTATAGTTTTTTTTCCATTTTTAAAAAATAATTATAGTTTTTGTTGGCTGAAGATCTCTTTCTGGCTTCCCGTGCTTTGAATGTTTGGATTCTTTGTCTTTTCTTTTATAAACTTCACTTTAACAGAGGAATAAATGTTTGATGCAGGTCTGAGTATGATACACTTGGAACTTCTGTCAAAGCTGCAGTTGTTTATCTTGGAACAGCTTTAATAAAGGTAACTTGGATAGTTGCAAATACCATCTCCAAAATTCTTTCAATGAATATACCGAATGTTAGTATGCTCAGTCTTATAATTTACATAAGCAATTAATTATCATTTCTTTGTATAGTTAGGATGTCATCCTGCTTCTCTTATAGAGAATCCCTTATTTTTAGTTTAATAGCAGAAGGTTGACGGAAATATCTGAATGCTTATCAATATTGTATGCTTCTAAAATTGTTTGACTAGGGACTATCTTATGTTTAGTGAATGTTTGATGTATTATTTGTTGATGTACAATGTTTTTTTTCTCAAAAGGTTGTCTATTGAGTTTTCAAGCAACATGTACCATTTAAGTATATTACCATCCAAATGCTGTTGCCAAGAACCAATAACACAAGTACCAAACCTTCTTTAGGAGGGGCCAAAACCATAACACAGGCTGAGCATGCCGTGCATGTCTTACTGAGGAGCAGAATATGGTTAGAGCAATTTTTACCATAAAAGAGCTGAATATGGAATGCAATGTCTGTGTATATCTAAAAGTAGTACGCCGATGGTAATTCAGCCGTAAGCATAATTTGGCAGCTTAAACAGTGCCTAATTTCAGTGTAGTCTAAGTGATCTTGATGGTGCAGCTCTTTTGTTGTTTGTGAATTGTGTTGCTTTTCATCTTAGACATTTTTAGGAGCAACTTGCTGAGAATGACGGTCATAAGCTATGTTTTAACTGCAACTATGTCTTGTTTCCAAATGATAGAGATATCAAAAGCTCAACTAGTATTTTCCTTCATAATACCTATACAGTCTATCGATATCAATTCCATGCCTTTTTTTATGAAATATATATTAAGTAGCAGAATGTAAGTGGGCACCCAAAGTTATTTATATATCTTAAAAACCTTAAATTTTGTAAAACATTGGAAAACCATGTGACCCCAAGAGGTGTCCTGTCTGTCTCAGGGCCTTCTTGGTTCTTCCGCTAGTAGGAGGCTGAATAAATGAGGGAAGGAGGTGCCAGTAGTTGTCTATTAACTTTCACCATCATCATCAGCTGCAGTGATGTGCAATCCCTGCAAAAAATGAACTTTCTTTGATTAGTTTTCAGTTTAACCTGATATTGCCTCTGATTCTTGCAGCACTGACCATACTGAATTTCATGTTATCTCTTCATTTGACAGCTTGTTTGTATTGCAACCTTTCTCAAAGTGCCGGAAAACGACAATTTTGATCCATATCAGGTATTTTTTAGGTTTCACGGTTCCCATTTTAGGTGTTCTCTTTCTCGCCTTTATCCGGACCCACCAAAGAAAAATAATGAAAGAAACTGTAGTTATAAGGTTTGGATAGGTGTAGTGCTTGGTGGAAATGATTTCTTCTATGCAAACATTTGATACTTCTTGGATTTAACGTGTGGCTTGAAAATAGAACATTGCTTTTGTAATTTTTCAGGAACTACTAAAAGCTTTGATTGGGTTCATAGATGTTGCTGGGCTTTACTTTGCCTTGACACAGTTGACTCATCGGAATATTTCCCAAAATCATAAGTTTCAAGCTGTTGGACTTGGTGAGTTTTTATATTGATGTTCAAAAACTAGTTTATGATCTCATGGCTTTAAGCTTTCAAATTTCTATGCTTTCTTTTGTTTCCAGTCCTTCTCATTGTATATTTTGAAGAAACAATCATTTCTGATGACAATGATGGAGGTAATAATGATGATAAAATACCAAATATAGAATATAAAAAATAAAAGTTATGTGCAATTTATCTCAAGTCCAACTTGCTATTCTTGGAACTTACGGGCATTTCAATCAGGAGTACAGTTTTCCTAAAAAAAAAAAATCAGGAGGACAGTTCCCTTGGTACATTATTTTGTATATCAATAAAACCTTTAGAATCCATATTGGCAGGTTGGGCTTTTGCTGATTCAGTTCTACATAGACTTGCACCCCTTTGGGTAGGAGCAAGAGGATTAGAGTTTACATGGGAATATATCCTTCAAGGCCTTGAAGCAAATGCAAATCTGGTTAGAGTTCTCACCGAGTGCATGGCCTACTTTATTGATGTTAAATTCCCGCCAATTTTTAAGCTGCACTATTGCTATTTATATGATCCCAAAACAGCATCGAAGATCAAGTATCGGTGATTACATATTTTTTTCATTTCTACTTCCTCAATCATGCTATTGCCAGTGATTCTGATGTTTTTCTGTGAACTAACTTCATTTGATCATTTCAGGTGTTGACTGTATCTCTCGCTGCATTGGGATCTTTAATGTGGCTTAGGAAGAATAAACCTAGGACCCTAATTCCTATAATCTATTTATGTGCTGGTATCCTCGCTACCATGCCATCCATTACAAGGTCAGCTTCAAACCATACTCGTGGTTCCCTTGTTATATGAACTTCTGTCGTCCATTGACATCTGAAATGAAAACTTTGTGTTCTGCCGATTCTGCAGTTACCTGCGCCGAAGTTTGGGATGGCAGCCTCCCAAGGTTGTAGGCTTTGAACTGTTTTCATCACTGGTAATGGCTTTCATTAGTTGGCAACTGTTCTCTGCCTGTCAAAGACCATCAACCTGAGAAGCAGATTACCAGAAATCCAATTTGCTATTATTGTAGGAAGATTTACTAACGCTCAGATGTTCTTCCGGATAAACCCCCAGCCGCTGTTGCCATACGGACGTTATTATGTTTGTACTCAAAATGATAGAGATCCATTTTTCAGTTCCTAAGTTTGTTTAAATGTGATAAAATTTTGTAGTGCTCATTGTCTATCAATCTTCTTTCTCATGAAGTTAGTAAATGAATTGTAGGTTCCAAGATTTCTGTTCGCATCCCAAGATTATTGGGCTGTTAGTCGTATGTTCAAACCCTTACCTTAGATCTTAAATATTTTGGCTGGTGATTTGAAAAAAAAAAAAAAAAGCAGGAGTTCTTAAAAAAATGAATTAACCAGTTGTAAATTATTTTCTCAAGTTTAAGTAACTAAAGTCATATGGTTTAAAGTCTAAACAACATACCATCAATACAATTTCAATCTATAAATCCTTGAAGTGCATAAGTTTAAGAATTTGGTGTCTGCAACAGCTTTAGACAATTTCCCGGATTGATAATCGCCCAGAGATTATCTCATTTATACTACTAAACAATATATATGTTCTACATGAATTTGAAAATCCCCATAAAAAAAAAAAAAAAAAAAAAAAAAAAAATCAAGTTACGGAGAAGAGAAGACGCTCCGCTTGTTTCTCCATCCTATTCCTCTTCCAACGACGCTTCGATTCGCAGCAGAACGAAACCGACAGCTACTCCAACAAGCACAAGGGCGTTCATGATCCCAGCAATCTTGAATATTTCAGCCACCGCGTTGCAGGTAGAAGAGAGGGCTCCGCCGCCTCTGCCTCCGGAAGATTTGAGAGAATTCATCACCTGGGCAAAGGACTGTTCGGCGGACACAGGGAGCCCCAGGGAGAGAACGCTGTTCTGGGCTTTCAGGCCGCCGAAGGAATTCATCCCTCCAATGTAAACCACATTCCCCTTTCTCCGCGAGGAGTTCCCACTCCGACCCGCGACGGCAGTCGGAGTGAAAGTCGCCGGAGAAAGAGTCGCGGATGTTGTCGCCATTTCTGCAACACCCACTATCTGTAAAATATCCGAAATTGCTCTTAACTAATACATACAGAAAACGGGAACGAGCTAGCTCACGGAAACAAAAAACAAAAGAGTCCTAGCTCAACACAGGTGCCTTCAACATGGTGAATTTACGAAAAATAAGAACAGATATATATACAGAGACCGAATGATAAGCAAATAAGAAATTTTTAAATGCAACCCAATGAAACCGAAGAGACATTGTACATCGGGCGAATCTCCCTGTCGGTGGAAGAGGAGAAGAGATACCTTGTTTTCTTCGGGAGAAGTTCTGAGGATGTCGCCTGCTGGGTCTTGGAAGGGCTGCAAAGAGGACGAGACGCAACGATGGAGACTTTGTATGAAGAAGAGAGGAGGAAATTTGGATAAGGTAAGGAGGAGATGGTTGGCTAGGAGACAGATGAGATCCCTCATAAGTCTCTTCATCTTTAATTGATGGCCAGAAAAATTGAATAAAGAAGAGATGATCAGATTTACTATCAATGCCCCGAGTAGCCATGACCCAAAAAGCGATAAAATCTTATAAAGCTCTGTAACAACTCTTCTCATAATTCACCACTGTGTAAATATGTTGAATCTTAATTTTTTGTGGGTCTCGTGACTATTTTATAATTATTGTAGTGAAATAATAGACAAGGTGTAAGTAGTACAGATAAGATTCCTGTACTTGCAGTCGAGGATTTCATACATGTAGTCGTAAGTCCTAAATTTGCCCTTAATTACATCCTGAGTAAACGACCCAAATATAACTTTATATATTAACCATGTCCATAAAGCTCCGATTTCAAAATAAAAGCAGAATGAGAACGTAAAATTAAATACCGGGCATGATGCTTATGGACTGTCAGTATATTTACGAACTCAAGCAGTAAGTAGAGTGTGCAGTGTCAGCAGTGTCTAGATGCTTGTGAAGTCTGTTAAGATTTTAGAGCAGTTCCGTCTCAAGCACAACTGCTGCAAGGGCAACTCATCTCTCCCTGGCGAAAAATATGAACCATGAACTCAGTTTTGCATCCATGATCTCCGGCGTTCATTAGTTCAAAAGCACACCTATCTTCAACTCGCAGATTGTTTTCAGCCACAAAGACTTTCCACTTGGCTCCCAAATGGCACCGATAATCATTCCAACGATGCAAATCTACCTCCCATGATCTTCCCTTTGGATCATGCAAGTACACTAAAGAGAGTTCTTTGTGTAACAGGCCAGTTTCTCTCCAAAATGTAACAGGAAACACCTGCACATTGAGTTTAAGCTTGAGAGACGAGCCAAGTGTAGAGGAAGAAAATTATAACCGTCATAACTGAGATAGTCGATTGGTGAGTCACAAGTGAAACATAACATGGTTAAAAAGATGAATACCAACTATAAAATTGTCAAACCCAGAAATATATTTATTCAGGAGTCAGTTTGGAGCAACTTACGAGGGAACAATAACATGGAAATAGTATCTATTAAACCAGTTATGGGCAATGATGATATCGATCAACTAGCATCGTTTTAAAAGAGAAAAAATTTCTAAAAGTTACTCTCAGTGTATAATGCATATGAAGGAAAAGGATGGAATCAGTGGGAGTAAAAAATGAAAGCAAGAAAGGAGAAGACAGAAGATCACGTCCAAAATTATCCATTATCAAACAACACCAAGCAAAAGAATCCATTCAACAATTCTTACTCACATTATCCAGAGAAGTTATTGTTCTATGACTATCAGACTTTTAAGAAATGGCTCTTCCTTTCACAGTATCCATTTGGAATTTGGAAATAAATAGCACAAGAGTGGAGAGAGGGAGGGGGAGAGGAAGAGGGAGAGGGTTAGGGAGAAAATACCAGTTAACACTCACCACATAACCCTGCTTATACTTTGCAAAGAAATGAGGCTTTTTTATCTTGAAAGCACAACTGGTTCCATCAAATTCTAACCCTATGGATGATTTGCCTGCACCTATTCCACAAGGAATGTGCACATTAGAGACCTAAAAAGTGTTCAACGAAGAAAAATTACAAGAAATTTGAACGAATAAAAGAAAGAAATCTCACCTGCAATCTTAACAGAAAATTTTGCTCTGTACCTACAATTACAAACATTACAGTGTCCAACAGATACCCTGTCTCGTTTGTGGTGAGACTCTGGCTCAGGAGGTTCAGTCTTTACTTTGGTCGGTAATTCTTTCTCGCAAGCAGTTTTGTCAAATATCAGGACATCCAAAACCGAATTACTACTGAATTTGAAAACTAAGAAATCGCCAAGTTCTAAAAGATTGTCAGTGATGAAGGCCTTCCACCCATTTTCAAAGAAGAATGCTCCATCGCGTTGTTTCACTTCCACTTGCCAGAATCTCCTGTTATAAACTCTAATAACTAATTCGCGAGGCAGTTGTCCATTGAAATACTGGACAAAGTCATGTGGTATTTTCTACAAAATAGAGCAGCTCACGTCAATCTTCAATAAAGCAAACAAAAAAACCCAAAAAGAAGAACCAAAACAAATAGATATAACTACTGCAACAAACAAAACCATGCTCATCACTTATTTAAAGAACTAAAAGTCAAAATGCCCAAAAAGGTCTCCAGATCTTCTGTCACTGGAAACCAATCCAACTCTCAGCATTAATGCAACTAACAGGAAAAAAAAAAAAATGAAAAATACTAGGTGACTTAACGGGACCGTGGTTGTGCATTAGAAGGAAATAATTTTAAGACCTTAGATAGTACAAGTGTATTAAAGGCTCGACAAGATTGGATATTGACTGGAATTTAGCTCAATACTCATAGTCAAGCAGATTCCACAACACTAAAATATATTGAAAAGAAACTTCAGAAGCAGGTGAAAAAGACGCTTTTTTTAAGAACAGAAATCGAAATCAGAAGGACAAAACAAAAAAAAAAAGAGAGACTACCGATAATGCATTAAAGCCATGGCTTTTGCGCCTCCAGCAACCCAGCCGAGGCCGTTTCTGATACTTTCCAACAGCAAAAACTCAAAAACCCCACAAGCAAATCATTTTACAGAATCCCTCATCAAGATTCACGTTCATCAACCGGCAATGGCTTCTCCATTCTCAACAAACCTAGTCTTTCCCAACAAATACGATATTAAATAAATAAGAAAAAGAAAAAATCCAGAACAGCACTAATCTCTTTCTTCAACTAAACACCCAAACATGCAAAAAGCAGAAACAGATCAAAATCAAGGAAACAGAAGAACCAAATACAATTTAACATACCACTTTCTCCTCGTACTGATGGCCAACGAGGACCTTGAAGAAAGAGGGCGACTGCTCCGCCTTCCGCTTTCGCGACATTGTCCGAAACGTAGCAAGGAGAGAACCTTCGACTGTCCTACCCTGTTAAGCTACTGCTGGAGGACGGCGGAGTCGTACCACTTCTGATCGGAATTAAAGTCTAAAGAGAACTGAAGAACCCGCGGAGTGAATTCTAACTTGGAATTACGTGTTTCATACTTTCATGTAGGTTTAATTAAAGGCTTCCAAGAACGACGTCCCGTTGTCATTGGCACAAATCCTCAAATCCTATGTTATCCAATGTATCGGGCAAAAGATGTATCGGGCAAAAGATGTATCGGGCAAAAGATGTATCGCTCACCAATCAGGATGTTGGTATCTGTATTTTCTTTTTTTAAGTAGAAAATTTTATTTTTATTTTATGTAAAGAGACTGATGATGCAATGAAGAGAAGAAAAATAAAAAACAAGAAAAATAAAAATTTACAAAATTTTGAATTTATATTTATTAAATAGAAACAGGGTTTGAAATCCTAGGCTCCAAGTGGACCATCTTTGTACTCTGGACAACTTAAACCAAACTTGACCCGAACCTTTTTTTCCAAACCCAAACCCGACCCGACCTGCGGCGGGTTTTGTAAAACCTGAACTGACCTAATTGAACCCAGTTTTTTACACTATTTTTTTAATAACTAAAAGTATATATATAAAAATAAAAAACAAAAGCTTGTGGGTTGGGTTTGTGTAAACCCCAACCCAACTTGACCCGACTTTGGGTTTATTTTTAGGTCGGGTTGGGTTCCCCAAAAAACCTGACCCAATGCCTACCTCTACTTGAGATAAATTGGGGAGATGGAAAATGAACTAAATTTCAATTCTATCCATTATAACATGCGAAAAAAATTAAACAGTTTTACAATAAATCTATAAATATTTTAAAAATATTTTAATGCTTTGGTTTAATAACGAATTTTGCTCACCTGTAAATCCTTTTTATGTTTTATATTATATATATCACAAAATAAAATATAAATCAATTTTTATTATAAAATCTAATAATTATGAACTTTAAATTAATTATTTTAATAGAAAAAAAAGTTCTTCTACTCACAAAATGTAAATAACTTTTCCATTTTAGAGATATCATTTTATCACTAATAATGGTAGAGGTATATGAAATTTTAAAATGTTAGATTTTACATTTTTATTTTTTATATTATTAATAATTTTATTCAATATATATAGCATTTCAAATATTACAATTAATAAAGCAGATTGTACACTCAGTCCATTTTACCTTGTAACCAGCACAGCTAAAGCAGTTTCTTTTATCTTCCTACTACTACCCATAGAAATACAAAAGATATATATAAAATACAAGGTATAATATTTAATGATTGAGCATTGGTCCAACCTCGGTCTTATCGGGTCTGATAAAAAATCGGACATACAACCAGTTGGATGGTTTTTAAAACATTGTGTCAAACTGTTAAATTGGTGATTTTTGATAACTAATTTCTAATAAGCATTTAGAAGCATATAGACCACGGGCAGGTATTGTCACTGTTGAACTTCATACTATACTACATAAAATAGATTAGAGCAAAAGGTGGTAAGTACTAAATAAACGATTATCCACGAACGGTTCTCAATGGACAGATTCACGGAAGCTGCCAAGAAAGTAAAAATAATTCATAATACATAATTTTTTTCCATTTCATCCCTGTCCCCTTCCTCGATGAATATGCAGAGACACTTCCTTACCTTTACCATTGTCGATGACCTCGAAAATGCAGACATCCCCTAGCACCAATGCGTTGCTCTTCACCACGTCGCGCCATCCGCGCACGAATGAACCACGGTTGGAGCGTTTGTCATGAAGAATCAAGCTCACGGGCCAAGACCTCCCACTTGGATCACTTATGCACATTCTCTTGCGGGAAGATGGCCACAGGCCTGTTTCTATCCCGAATAACTTGGGAATTCTCTGCAGCGAAAGAGCGAAAGATGTTCCAATATCATGTAAATCGAAAATTGGGAAGTGAAAAATAAGGAAATGGGGACAAATTCTTTGTTTTCTGTGAAAAGGGAACTCACAATCCGATACTTCGTCTCTAGTTTCAGTACTGCAGCGAAATGGGGATTACGGACCTTAAATGGACAGCTCCCTGCGTCAAAAATTGATCTTCCCGCTGCTTTGTGAAAAGATGAAACTTTGATAATAAAAACAAAAAAGATAACTGAAAAGAATAGATTCGTAGAAAATATGTATCATCTAACCATTTCGCGTCACAGGGATGTAACTGCAAAGGCACGGGGATGGGATCGATGGTTCTGCTTCCTCTTCTTTCTTCACTTCGGGTTTTAATTCTTCACATTCTGTGAATTCCTTTTCACATGCATCTTGTCCAAGTATAATTACGTCGAAATTTAATTTATCATCGCATCGAAAAACTACAAAGTCTCCGACTTGCAAAGCGTTGTCTTTCACAAACTCAGACCAACCAGTTCGAAAGAAAAAATGGCCCAGAGATTTCTTCACCTCCACTTCCCAAGACTTATGGTCTGATCTTCTGAGGATCGATTTGCTGGGAAGCTTCCTTCCATTCATGTGTTTGATGAACTCAGTAGGGATTTTCTGAAATGCACATACGAAACTTTTCTTTTATCGACGGAAGTGAAATATTTACGGGTTAGGAGGAAAAAAGGAAACCAAATTACGAGACCAAGAAAGGTGATCGGAGGAGAAGGGCGGCAGAGCCCAAGGCAGCTGCTACAGGGAGAAAGACTTTCCCTTTTAGAATTTATCAACAGTTCGTCGCTTAGCAAGATTTAGTCGATACTACCTTGTCGATCGATCTCTTTCCTGTTCTGGCAAAGCATTGAACACTTTTTCTTTTTTCTGATCCAAACATAGAATACGTGGAGACAGTCGGATAGATCGTTCACGAAAAGGAGAGAGACCAAACTCAAGAAATGGAGAGAGAAGATTAAGAGAAAAAAAAAAAAAAAAAACACAGAAAATAAATAAGAGACGCAAATGTTTACTCACCACTCTCTTGTTGAAGTCTCCAACCATGACTTTGAAGAAGGAAGGCAGCCGGTGATTTCTGGGCGCCATTGCTCTTGCTAAAGCTGAAGAGAGACCAAGGATGGAGATATGGCTTGTGAGATGAAGAGCTAAGCAGAACTTCGAATCCAGTGCATAGCAAATGGAATCTGACAGAAGCAGAAAGTAGCCCTTTTTCCTAGCTGTCCACTGTGCATTTCTCGTAATCCCCTTACCTTGGTAAGAAAAAGGGACCCAAATGCTGCTAACTGTGTTGCCCGAGGACGGTAAGCTTCCATGTCATCATAAAAGATCCTGCAGATGTTACCCCAGTCATTATTTTAAAATAAAGTATTACAGATGATGAGGTGCTTAGAGCCCTGGTTTTCATTCACGAGGACTGCTTATAAAGCAATTGCTTTGCTAGACCACGAAAAGAAAGCGGGTCGAGTGGCTACTGTTTCCCCCTGTACAGAACGTTAAACATTTCTCATTGTTATGCAACATGTATAACAGAAAATTCTCAACTCTTGCAGTGAAAGATAACATTACAGGAAGAAAAAAGGAGTTTCCCGCATTAATGAACCATTTGGAAGACTGAATATTGTATAAAATGAAGAGTAGGCATTTCTGAGTTTCTCAACCATTGGCATTTTTTTAACTTTTCAAGAAAAGAAAACCCTGTTCTAGCAGACTTTGAGAAGAACCGTTATGTCGTTACCCTTAAATACAACTGAGGCTAACTTGAGGGCTTTTGGTGTATTACATTCAAAAAAAGATGAAATCTCATTGTTGAACCGTACACTTCCCGGAGCTACCAGCAGTCAAACTACTAGGGAAGATCTGCCGCGTTTGCTGAATGGCTTCCTACATTTTCCCCCTTTCTAAATATATGAACCTGCAATGTATTACGTCTACACTGATTTTTGCTGTCAATGAGCTCAAAAGCACATATATCCCCTGGAAGTAGGTTGTTCTCAATTACACACTCGCGCCATTTGTTCCCAAAATTCCAACGACCCTCACCTCCTTGGGTCATGTACATTGCCCAAGGCTTCCCCCTCGGATCAATTAAAACCACTTTGGGAGTTGTGCCTTCTTCAGCAATCCCACTTTCAGCAATGAATGCCTTTGGAAGTCTCTGAGTTGCAATCAGAAAGCATAGGATTATGAGTTCCCGAATGACATCAAAACTCATTTACATAATGAAGGACAGTTAAAAAACGCATAATACAAGAAACAAAAGAGAAACAAGCTAATTTTAATTGGATTTTGTCATCATATTTACCCTCTTTTGCCCCTTTTTTCTTCAAGATGCTGAACTTATTAACTTGCTTACCACTTGCAAATGTTAACATCACCAAAAAGAAGAAAACTGGTAGTTGTAAGTGTTAGCCAAACACAAAAAAATCTAGCATACAAAACGTTTTTGCCTTCATAAACTTTTGGATCAGAAAATGTTAGAATGACTTAGGAGAGTAAATCAACATTAGCAAGTGTTGAAGAAAATTTAAAACAGTCGAGAGAAAAGAAGCATGGAAGAGGGGATTTCCGGAGTTCCAAGCACGCCTGTGCTTCTGTATTTGAAATGTAAATCTTACATCTATTTCTAGATTAACTCTATACAGAAAATTAAGAAGAGCATGCACTACTCTCCTAGTTCAATTAGAATAATGCTGTCTTAAAATTATTGACTCCGAGATTGTCCACGGCTCCACAATTTTGCCTGCAAATGGTAGTTCTTAACACCTCTTTTGGCAAGAGTCCATACCTTATGACAACTTCACAGACTCGTTTCAAGCAGGAACGGTGTTAATAGAATTCCAACAGCCTCCCTCAAAAGAAGCTCTGTACACTAAAAATTACTTTAAACTCAATCTGCTAATTAGAATAAAACAAAAACTCTTAATTAGATCAAGAATTGTTCGAATTGAATAAGTTAATCATATCGAGACACAAAACTCCTGGGACTCCTAGCCCAACCTTCCCGACTACTCGCCCAGCTTTCTCAATTCCTCGCCCGACCGAATTTTTAGTTTTGGTGGTGCAGAAAGCAAGAATTTAGCAATGTTTCCTAGTTTTCAACTCTGCCGTTGTCCCTTAAACTGAGCATGACACTCAATGGGAGCCCCTTCCATATTGCATTTGGCAAAATCTCCATGTTGTTGGGAAGCTTCAATCTTTTGACAGCAACAATGGAACATATTGGGGCCCTTCCGAGTCAGTTCTTGGGAGTTGTAATGGCTAGTGCTTGCACTAGGAGCATTGGATGTGGAACAAGCAGTTTCCTTGATGCTGCAGTGCTCATCTTCTTGCAGCTCTGCTTTATTAACCCCTAAACTTTAGGACCTCGAACATGAGCTAGTGCTCATGCTGTAGCACCTGTAGGACGTCCATGTACAACAGATCTACCACAAGTCACGCAACATGTATCACCATGAAACTGTGGGTCCTTGCACATCATACAACCAGCAGTGCGTCCCCTTAGCAGGTTATCAGGCTCCCGAGCACCTCCTGGCATGCCTCTCTGATCAACTTCCAAACCATTGAAGTTGTTGAAACCTCAATCAAATCCTCTAATGATGAAATCAAGAGAGCACAGTCAGCTTCCACTCTATCAATGTCACATTTGGCTGGAATCTCCAAAACATTCTCTAGCACATAAAAAGTCAACATCAATTGGTTTTTATCATCTTTTCACCACTTGTAACTTCCAAATCATGCGCGAATCCTCTCCTTCACGCAAGACATACTATGGTAACAACCATCACATGCTCATGGACACCATTGCCTGTGGCTCATCAAGGAGACCCTATTCTCTGGCCATTGCAGGCCACCATCTCTTCAGTACTATTGTCACCAGAATTGCAATAGACAGAACCATCTGGGCAGCAACTTTAGAGCATTGTTATATATGAGGGAGCTACACAGGGAGTTAATAGAAAGATTATGATTTGGTATATTATATTTATGAGGCTTTCTGCAGAAATGAGGCATTTCTGTGGCCGCATTAGGACTAGGATACCCAAGGAGACAGACTAAATTGGAAACAACACTGTTTGAAAAATTTATGACCAAACATAAATTCTCTACTTAGGGAATCATTCCTTCTTTGACTAATCATAAGAGAAGCAATATACTTACGAATTATAATTATACTTAGAGAATCATTCCTTCATTGACTAATCATAAGAGAATCAATATTCATATGAATTATAATTATAGACACCAGAGTGAAGAGTGAAGAAAAATGCCACAGAAACCAGTAGACTAGTGATGGACAATTTGACCATTCTGAACCCAATACTCTATTCTGCCCCGTTATTATTTTCTAGGCTTGATGATGGTTTTATATGCTTTATTTCCATAAAATTAGCACAGTTCACGGCATTCAGCCTGCATACATATTAATGGCAGTCAATTATCCTTTCTAAAAATGCCATGCGAATGCCATTAATATGTATGGACAAAAGCATGGGTAATGGATTGGCAATCCCCGATTAAACTTTCTGCCATTGGGAGGTCTAACTACAAACTATTTGAAATCTTTAGTCAAAATACAAGATTCATCGTGGGTAATGGACAAAAGCAGATTTCTGGAGCAATACTTGGCTATTAAAAAGGCCTCTAAAAGATTCTTCCTTGATTTATTCCAGCAAGCACTAAGACCAGACATGACAGTTAAAAGCTTCCTGGGTGACTCCTCTAGCCATGAGGTCAATTGGAGTAACAAATTTGTAAGAGAACTAAATGACTCCGAGGCTGAAAAGTTTAGCACGTTGGACACACTAATACAACAGCATTACTTCTCCCCTTGTACTGATTACAAACTCATTTGGAAGGTAGATAGCAAGGGCTTCTTGACTGCATCAACTGCCTGAAAACCCCTCCTTCCTCCTGCACTTGAAGGACACTCAGTACAACTATCATGGCCCTTCTTTGGCCCTCCCAAAGCTAAGTTTTTCTTTTGGAGTGCTTTACACAAGAAATAATGACGAGAGACAATTTGCATAAAAGAGGAATGCTGCAGCAAACTAGATGTTGTGTGCTGTGTAGAAATGAAGAGTCGGTTGATCATGTGCAGCTACACTTCCCCTACTCATGGAGCATCTGGAATCAATTTTGGAAACATTTTGGCTTCTTTACATGCATTCCAGGATCTCTTAATATTCAGATTGCTAAGATGAAGCATTATCGACATCGTAGCCGAGGGCGTATGATGATAGAGGCATGTCTTGTTTTTTTCCTCTGGTGTTATAGGAAGATAGAAACACCAGGGTGTTTCAGGCCAAGGAAATCTCATTCATAACCATTGTGAGCGACACAAAGGAAAGGATCATGAAATGGCAACACTTCACCACCGGAGGGCAAAATAAAGCTGAATTTCGATGGGGCTTCGATAGGAAACCCAGGAGAATCAAGGCTTTCAGGAATCACTTGAGCAACACTCCTCTCTCCTACTCAGGACCCCTTGGAGTAACTGATTCGAACCATGCTGAGGTCATGGTGGTGCTACACAGACTTAGGGTTTTCAGAAGCCACTTCAAGGGAGACCTAGAAATTGAGGATGACAGAGTGTTATGATTCATTGGGGCATGGACAAGGTTGGATCACCATGGAGATTCATATTGGCTGTCCGACCTATAAATTGAGAATGACCCGAGTATTGTGATTCATTGGGGCATGGGCAAGGTTGGATCTCCATGGAGATTCATATTGGCTGTCCGAAAAATTCATGGCATAGTGAGGGAATTAAATTGCATCTGGTGTTGTATTCTTTGGGAAGCTCTCAAGTTGGTTGACTCTCTTGCTAAAGAAGGGATCCCCCTTCAATCTCTTATTGTTAGAGGCCCATACTTTGTGTTGTATTCTATATTTGAATTTGAATTAATAAATCTCGCTTTATAAAATTAAATTGTGTTATCAGTTTTCCTGATAGTCTTTTTTTTTTTTTTTTTTTTTTTTTTTTTTTTTTTTTTTTTTTGAAACACTGCTTGCATTAATCCTCTTTTATGAAACTCTTTTCTTGAAACTGAGACCTCCCAATCCCTCCATGTGAATGAATGATGAGCTAACACTCAAATTCACTGGCTATCAGGAAGGTTTTCCGAAACTCTCACATACAACATGCATGACCTGGCTGGATCAACTTAGTCTCTCACATTTGTAGAACATAGTTGTCATATTTGGAGCTTGATTGTTCAGGGAAGAACCAATTCATCATTATTGCACTTCATATAATTTTTATTATGTTTATTTTCTGCTACTCGTGTTAATAAGCTGCCATTATTCCCAAAAAGGATGTTCTTAGTACATGCTAACTCCGTCATATCTATGAAACAAATACAGTTTTTTTAGATATGATCCTTCTGAAAGAATTTTCTATCTGAAACTCTCCCTATGACTCTTTTGTGAGACTAGAGAGATTCTAGTCCAACCATATGCACTGTCACTTGTTCGAAGAAAAGCTCTTGACTTATTACTGATTTTATTTCACTTGTTTAAACATTTTACTTTTTTTGGAGGACTACCATTTTATCTACTTGTGATTTGAGTTGATTTCACTTGCTTAAAAACTTTGCTTTTTTGGAGAACTGTCACTTTAAAAATACGTAGTACCTCTTACATAAGAAAATGCAAACTCTACAATTGGAAACTAATTATAAATATGAAAAATTCAGAGAAAATCCAATACAAGCAATTACAGACATAATAATCAAATTTGAAATTAACTGCAGGCAAAAAAACTAGATTGCTTTATTCACAGTTTCTTATCTGAATCTGAACCACAAATTCCACATGTGTGCCTACATCTGAAAATGCAACAAATCTTATTTTCATACAAAATTGATTTTCTATGGACAAAGATGTTATAATTTGTACGAATTATTCTAAATAAAATTGGATTGAAGGACTTATTTCAGCTCCTGTTTCTTACATAAGCTATCAGACAGGTAAAGAATCTACATTATGTAAACAAACTAAAACTCTATAAGAAGAAGAAACATGAGTGAAAACAAGTCTTACAATATCGTTGGTCCTGAATGATTTGTAGGTAGCAGCACTATGTGGATTCTTGAGATTGAAAGGACAAGATTTATGCACTTCAAATACACATCTTGTTTTCTCATTGCTGTCTTCTGTCCTCTTAATACTTTTATCTACTCCATTTGAAAGAAAGAGGAAGCTGTTAAGAGAAAATTGAAGGGAATGACCACAGTCAACTACAATTTAAATCGAAAAATAAAGAGTTTGCCTCACATTTTTTATATTTACAAAGACAAGGGCGAGAGCTCTTAGCCTTATCTTCCTTTCCCTTCCGCTGAACTTCAGCTGAGATGCATAACTCTTCATTAGTCTGCGCAGGAACTTTCTTCTCTACTCCATCTTTCCCATATATTGTGACGTCAAAAGTAAACTGACCATCATAAGTAAAAGAGAGGAAATCCACAAGTTGCAATAAGTTGTCCCTTGCAAACTCTGGCCAGCCATTCTCGAAGCACAGGCTGGCGCCAACTCTTTTAACCTCGACCGTCCAGCATCTTCCATTGGCATTTCTGAGCACGGCTCTGTCCTGTAATTTTCCCTCTATATGTTCATGAAAAACCATTGGTATCCTCTACGAAGATGAAAGAATTAGAGTTACATTTCAGAAGAAATGGAATCTGCATGAGCCAGAATGAGAACAAGAATTTCTCACCATTCTCTTCCCATAGTTTCCAAGCATGATTCTGACGAAGGAATGCCTGCGATCATTCGCTGCCGCTTCACGGAAAGCCATTGCTGAAAGAAACTCGCTCCCGCAGTCTTGCTTAGTAATCTGACTGTCAACAACTCGTTCGATATGATCTAAGCATAACAGACAGGTGCCGCTAGCTCTTGATCCGAACCAACCAAAATTGAGCATTCAAAAAAAAAAAAAAAAAAAAAAAAAAAGAGATAAACAGAAACACAGAGCACAGTGAGCAGGTGGCAATCACCACAAGTGCTTTCCACGTCACCCGTAACGGAGAAAAATGGCAACAAAGAGTCCAAAGCAGAGAAACTCGCTTCCTTCGCTGTATATTATCAGATTTTCCGAGCTTCGCGGCAACAAAGTTTCAAAAAAATTAAAAAATAAAGAGTCCAAAGCAGAGACGAAAGAGTCCCACTCCTCGCCCGCCTCTCTCTTTTCCTCCCCGCTTAAACAGGTTGGCAATGAAAAATCATTACCATAAACGTACAGGTATTTCCGTTGAGAGACGGCCAGGAGAGCACTGCCACGTCACGTCAAGCGTGATCCGATCCTGCTCGGCGCCACCGTCCGCCCGCGGCGTCTCGTCTCCCTCCCTCGACGACGGAAAATCAGGAAAAAGCTTCACACTCCACAGTGGATTCGGGTGAGCTACAGAAATATTTGTCTCGGAGGTCGTTCTTCAAATCGAGTCGACTGAACTAAGTCAAGCAGTCAACCAGGGCAGCTTCACAGTCCTGACATGAACACGACGAAGCATTATAAGCAGCCAAGGGCAGCTTCACACTCCTGCCACGATGAAGCACAGTCGCGAGTCACGAGATTTGATTTGATTCCGGAGGTAACAGAGCCGGTCCAACAAGGATGATGATTGGAGGTAGAGCGGTCGGTACACAGCTTTTTCGGCTGCAGGGCGTACAGACTGTCGGGCATGAGAATTGGAAGGCCATGGCGTCCGCGAGCTTCGGCAGCTTCTTCAATGGCGTCGCACCGTGTTCGCGTACTTCCTCTATCTATATCCATCTTTTGCCTTCTTCATCATAATTTAGATATTAGGAAACCAAAAAAGATATATTAATCATCTTGAATGATATTATGTATGTGAACTGTCAACTGTGAAGTGACAATTGGCTAATAACGTGCAATTATATTTGTTGTCAGATAATTAATTAGTCAAGCTGTGTACAACGAAACGAAACTGGTGTTTGGATAGTCGAAGAAAGATTTCTTCTTCTCTCTTCAACCATGGTGATTTTATTGATGCTGATGTTCATGATCTCAGAGATGATGGTTGCAATGTTATTAACTGGTTCCAGTAGTGACAGGTGCATCACCTCTTAATTTAGTTTCTCAAAGCTGAGTTACCTAAATTTTTTTCTGTCGCTGCGGAAATCTGATGTTGCATCTCAATAGTTCTCATACTCTGCAGTAAAGCTATTACTGTTTTCAAACAACAAAATTTTGTTACAAAAAGCAGTGTGTAGTCTGAATCATTTCACCATGCTGATCCTTTTCCCCTTCTCCCTACCCTCTTTCCTGTCCTGATGTCAAAATAATTACAGGGTGAAACCAAGCAAAAGGCTCTTCACTAACTTACGTTTACTTCTATTTCAAATGACATTGAACTCTATACCACCCTGGCTGCATGCGAAGGTATCCTATGATACAAGATTTTTGGTAAATAATTGCACACAAGAAAACAAAGAAGAAAAAATAAGCAGAAGACAAGTTAAACTTGGGATAAAGATAAGGCACACCCAAAATGCTAACTGACTGCTTATAGGTAATGTACATATAACTCAAGTCATCATAAGCTATGAGTTTCAAGAGCACATTAATAATTTTTTTTTTGTAAAAAAAAAAAAGATTTACAGTTCACATTTACTGCCTGCCGGAGACAATATGTACTTGAAACACATTATGCAACCGTGAACTTCTTCCCCTGCTTTTAATCTGCTCAAATACACAAGTATCGCCAAACACTATATCGTTCCCAGTGGCAAAATTGCTCCACCCAAGGCCAAAGCATACATGACCATCACCTTTCTTAGCCGTGTTCACTAGCCAGGATCTTCCTGTAGGATCCAGTAAAACTGTCTGCAATGATACTTTATGTCCAATTAAACCGGAATGTCTCCCAAACCGACCAGCAATTGGCTGCATTGGATTAACGGAACAAATGACATGCTGTTTTCAGTTGGTAATAATGCAAAATTTTGTACAGAAAAGCATATAAGACCCCATGAAGTTTTGCCCAAACAAAGAATACAAGTAATTCATCAACTAGGAATGGACAATCAAGGGATGTCGACATCAACAGTAACAAAAATCATGACTTTCAAACAAAAGGAATCAAGATGGGGAACACATTTCTTCAGAGAGAACATGAAAGTTTGTCATTGAGTGTGATAGGTCTCAGATTTTAGTCTATCTAATTGTCCAAGATACCGGGAACTTCCTAGTGGGACATATTCATCTGTTACAAGCCTTCAAAGGAAAATGATAGTGCTACATTAGGATATGAGGAAAGACCCCGCGTTTCATCAAAAAAGAACATTCAATGCTGACTACCTATGTTTCATTAAAAGATTAAGCATGCAGGTACATATGAAAGCATAAGTGTCAGGCGTTGGTTCATAATAGAATAACAGGGAGGGAGAGATAGACCGATAGATAGATAGATAGATAGATAGATAGATAGATAGATAGAGAGAGAGAGAGAGAAACAGAAAGAAAAGATAAGAAAGCCTTACCAACTGTCTTGTATGACTCGGCACGTACTTTGCAGCAAAATGTGGATTCCAAAGTTGCAAAGGACAGCGAGAATCCGCTTCAAAAACCCATTTATCTTCATTACCCGTCATTGTGTGGCTTGCTGAAAGTGTATTTCAAACAAAAAAGAAAAGGAAGTTGCTAATGAATAACAAGAACTATCGTGTACGAGCATCTAGTAGAGGAAAAAATTACACAAACTTACAATGTCGTCTCAACTTATAGCAACACCGACAGAAAGAAGCAGATCTAGAATGACCACTTTCTTCTTCCTCCGATTCTCCCAGTGTTGTGGAGGTTTCAACCATCTTGGGCTTATTTTTGTGCCGGTTCACTCCAATTTTTTTTTCACCATCATTTTTACCGTACATGGTGACATCAAAATTTGTAATTCCATCATAATGGAAGATTACAAATTCTGCAGTTTGTAGTCCATACTTGTCCACCACATCAGACCAACCCTTCCGAAAGAACCAGCTATCACCAATTTTTTCCACTCTCACATGCCAAGCTCTTCCATCAGCGCACCTCAGTGTTGATCTGTCCAGCACCTTTCCCTCAAAGTGTTCATAAAAGTTTGTTGGTATTCTCTGAAAAACAAAATATTTCAGCTTATGTCATCTGGCACATTTAAAATTACAGATGCAAGAAAGCAGGTTAACATGCAAGCGATAGTTGACCATCCAACATAGAATGGCAGAGGCTTAGTTCATGCTCTCTACCAAAATTATAAGAGAATACTTTGGACCAACTATAACATCCTGTCTCACGTCTACATTTCTACTAACATCAAATAATAACAGATCACATTTAAGGAAATTAATAAAATTCTATCTGAATCCAGGTAAACAAGCAGAAAAGAGAAAGATGACTGACTGCCACGGTTTTCATTATAAATACGAAATGGCTGATACAGGGGGACACGTATCCATTTCTATAGTTAAGGAAATTAAAAAACACCACCGGCGTTTCCGTTTATGGGAAAGGAACAATATCCATATTTATCACCATTTTTCCTAATTTATCAAGGAAACGAAGGTCAATACGATATGTTACGTACCGAAAAAGATTCGAATCAATTAGAATCTTAGAACAAGAAAGCAATTATGACACAAAAAATAAATCAAATTCTCAGAGAAACCTAAAAAACAGAAATAAAAAAATAAAAATTGGGGAACCCATAAAACTGCCTTCTCGTGTTAGTAATATAATAGAACTGACCTTCCGATTACAACTCATTTATGCATTTGCATTGGAAGTATCGGAGCCAAGATTTTAGGTTACTAATTTTTAAGAAAAAATGACTTAAAAAAAGATAGTTGTTGCCGTCTCCAACTAGTAAGTATGAAATTTTTTATTGGTGGTAATAGATTTCAGGACTTTATACTAATGAACACCCTTAGCCTTGGCATAATGGGGGCTACCATTTGGTCTTTTATTGCTGTCTTAAACACAATTTATCATAAGTTATATTGAGTTAGAATTATTTGTTCTGAAGCAATGTTTGAAAACTATATTGATCCATAGATTTCTAAAAGTACTTAATGCATAATTTTTGTGTTAATAATTAAGTTAGAATTATGGTGGTATATTTGGAGTGTTTTATTTTCCATTGAAGGTAATTGTTGCATAATAATGAATACTAATTTTTCCCTTTTTTTTTCTATGTTTCTGTAATTTGCACTTATTACACTTATTTCTTAGTGAGCCTATGCATATCCACGTATCCGTTTCTTAAGCTACAATACTTTGCGTATCTCCAAGCAAACCTTGCTGACTGCAGAAAACCAGAAAGAAGGAACTAGGTATAAAAAACGGAAAAAGCATTTTCAGTTCACACAAGCAGAGTCACAACATCCAAATGTGTGTGTATATATATAGAGAGATATATAAAATATATGAATGCGCATATATACACACAAAATTTCACAGATGAGTGTGTCAACAAAGTGTGGAAAAGCAGAAAATAAATTGACAATCCAAGTTCTAGCCCAAGAGAAAGCTCAAGTGCATTTCTCGGACAGTATTTCCAGCAATGGAGATTTTTCACCATAACTACAAATATTTTCTACAGAGAAGGAAGAAATCGATAAAACAGAATGCCCAAAAGAGATGTCTTTCAACATGATTCACTGGTCTATTAACAAAATCACAAAAAAGAATGTGAGGCATCCGCAGCCTGGAATGTGCAGCAAACAGTAAACACAACTCAAGCGGAATAATGAGGACACAAATAAAAAAACAATATCCGTTACCAGCTTTTTTCTGAACTCGCCAATCAAGACCTTGAAAAAGGACGGCTTCGTGCCCAAAACCCCATGTTCGGAATCAGCCATCGATGAACCGCCGAAGAAGACGAACTATCCAAAGAACTAGCAGAACCCACTAGATGAAGCTCAGGTCTAACACTGAATCCGCGACGAAAGTGGGCTAAGCACAACCCCGAAAGAGATAACACCGTTGTTTACCCACCCTAGAGCATCGAGAAGCCGATCAGCATGAAGGCGATAGGTTGCAAATCCAACAGACACACGGAGTTATCAATTTCAACAGAAAAAACTAGCTTGTATGCAAGTAAAGATGTCAGCGAAATTAGACCTTTTCCGTCCCCGGCTACCTTGTCACTTTGTCAGAGCGATGAAGGAGAAACGCCGGAAGATCCAGCAGCGGCGGCGAAGAAAAGCGGTGGCCGGTGATACGGAGGAGGCGTGAGTCACGAGAGAAACCAGGGTTTCCTTAAAAATGCGAACTAGTTCGAAAGCTGGGAGTGTATCATTCCTCACATAGTCACCTTTTGCATCTTCCCATAGAGAGAGAGAGAGAGAGAGAGTCACGGAGATTGCCGTGTCAGAAGACGACGTGGCTTTCTGAAAACAGGAAGGAGAGCTTCCAGGTTAATGCTACCTCTAGTATATAATTTATATAAATACTCAACTAAATATTTTAGTATCTCTCTTAAGTACAATGAAATTAGAATATTAATAATAGACTACTTAAAGGGTACATAACATGTTACAAGCTAAGACTTTATTTTTTCCATTAAGTGCATATTTTGTATATTATTTAAAATTTTGATTTTTGAATAAGAAATTCAGTGAATTTTTTTATCTTTAATACGTTGAATAATATTAATTATAAAGAAAATGAAATAAATTATTAATTATTGAATTCATTCACAAAAATAATGTAAAATAATGATCTCATTCTCATCCTTCTCAGTTTTAATTTAAACTATAATAAGTACATCTTTTGACTTAATAAAAGCTTAAATAATGTTTAGGTTGATCACTTTTATTTATTTGATTTTTACATATTAATTCATACTTATTTTCATGATTCTATATAACCCTTCATAGGATAAATATTCAACTGTGATTGTTAGGCAATACAATATTCACAAATCACGGTGAATTAACAAAATGTTGCCGTGACATGAAAACAAAAACTAAATCCCAAGAACATAATTACGTTCCACCGCATGATTATCCCAAAAGCTTCTGCTCATCAGCTAGCTACTCTGGTTCACTTTTGGGGATGATCAAGCCAGTCTTCAGATGAAACCTGAAAGAATGATCAGATTAATGGATGTAGGTCACATAAAACTTGAAAGTTGCATAAGAAAGAATTATAGATTACTTTTCTGTTCCTCTGGTTCTTCTATGACCTGTAGTTCTCTTAGCTTCATTTATCCTTGGACGCTACTCTGCATTCTGCTGATACTTCCGGGTTTTGGTCAACGGGACAACATCTTCAACAACCCTGAATATCTGAACACTGAAAGTGGTTCTTTCTTCTCCGGGACAGAGCTCGAAAACCAGCACATCACCTTGTTCCAGGTTATTCTTCAGAACGAAATCCGACCACCCTTTTATAAACCCACCTCCTCCATAACTTTTCTTTCTTTGATTGTACCCAACTAAATGAGCCCTACCACCCGGAACACGCAGGAAGACTTCTTGATCCTCGTTGAGCAAAGTATCTGGAATGCTCTTCAGAAAATATGATGGAACATTCTGCAGAGAGAAAAAACGAAATTGAACTATCTGTTTTTTAAGTATGAACAGTATTTATACAGTTTTGATTCTGATTTTGAGACGTACCAAATAAAATGTTGCACTAACATGGGTTTTTTTCATGGTCAATAGGAAATACGGATTGGCAGGCAGAACAGAGCTTGCGTGCTCCAAAGCTCTTTCTTCTTCTTCCGCTGTCACAGGTCTCCTGTTAGACTTGAAGAAGAAATTATATGGACTGTAATCACCCGCATAAATGTCCTGTCCCTCCTCTGCATCTCTTTCAGACTCTGAAACACGAATAAACATTGAGAAGATGATTCATTCGAGATGAAGAACTTTCAATCGATCTATATACTCACCTCTTGTTTTCTCTGTTACAGAAGAACGCTCAGATTGAGTCTTCCTTTTCTTGATCCCCCCCCCGGCTAGATTTCCTAATCATCGGAGGAAGAATTCTGCTGTGATGTGAGGAGGGCGACTTCTGCCAGCGACCGGGTCCTCTGCTTTTCATTTCAGCCATATCGTCGCGTCTTATTGAATCGTTTTTCCCCACCCGGATCAGAGGGACGGTTTGTTTCACGACTCGGAAGATCTGCACATCAAAATGTCTTCTTTCAAGGTTTAATTCAAATACCAGGGCGTCGCCTTCTTCCAGATTATTGTCCCAGACAAACTTCGTCCACCCTGATCCGCTCAGTCCGCTTACTCTTCCTTTCGAATAACCAACAATCCATTCCTTTCCGCTTCGATCAGAGAGAGTGAACGTTCTTCCAGTCCTGCCAAGAAGTTCGCTTTTCACAAATACTCCAGGAATTACCTGGAAGACATGAGAGAGTGGGAGAGATCAGTTTCGAGTTCTGGGTTGCAGAAACAGAGGAAAACAATCGAGAAGAGAAGAAATTTTAGGACTCACCATAAAAAATTTGTAAGTCACGCTGGTTGGAACCATGACCGCCACAAACGAAGGATTTTTCACCCTGGCAGAAAGAGCAAGCTCGCGTGCACAGGCCCTTTCCTCCTCTGTTATAGCTTTCCTGTTCGACTGGAAGAAGAAGTTGTAACATTTCAGTAGATATTGTGCCGTCTTATCATTCTGTTTTTTCAATTTTGGAGGTGACGGTTTCGACTTTCGACCTTTTTCAAGAGATATGGGAGGAGTCGATTTTTGTGATTTTCCGCCATGGCTGCAACTCCCTGCATGTTTCATCTTCTTTTCAAATCTTTCTCGACGCCGTTCATGTTTCGATTTCCGTCCAACAGGTTGTTTTTCGGAATTCTGATCTCTCGTTTGTCTCATTTCACGCACTTCCTCTGCCTGGCGGCGACTGCAACTGCCATTACACGGCGATGACTCTTCATGGTTGATCGTCACAGAGTGGGAGCACCTCCGTTGCTTGGGGAACAGTGAAGCCAACTTCTCGCATCCGCTGCTCTTTTCGAACACCATTACATCAAAACCGGACGTGCCTCTGTAACTGAAAACCAAATCGTCACCCTGTTCGAGACAGTTCTGTGTAACAAACTTCTCCCAGCCATGATCGAAGAATACTTCGCCTGAAGCCCTCGCGAGACGGATAGGGCAGGCGATTCGGCCGGGACCCGTAAGTAGAACGTTATCAGGGAGCTTCTTCCCGAGTCCATGAGCAAATTTTCTGGGTATCTTCTGCAGAAAACGAGTTTTCAAAACAATTTTGGGCGGAACGGAATTGAGGATGGAGGATTTAGTCAGCAGTACTCACCAATCGCTGAGAGAAGTCGGTGGCGAGAACAACATGGAAAGACCAAGCTTCAAGAATTTTTTTGACGAAGCGGAGTAGGCACCTGCTGAATGTGAATTTTTTCGACGGTCGAAACATTAATTGTTTCGATGTCAAATCTCATGACGGTTGTTGAACAGAAATTACTCGAATTAAAGTTTGATCGTTTATCAGAAAAGTGAAGTACTTGAAGTTCGCGTCTCACTCCGAATTTCGGAATCCGGAGATCACGATGCCGACAGCCTCCTCGGCTGCCGGAGCTCTATTTCCGTCGGTGGGGACTGCTGTCCGGAATCCGAAAAGTTTAATCTTTTGGTCTGAAAAGTTATTCATTTCATTTCAGTACCTAAGGCGAGATTCACGATACCAAACTAGACGAAAAATAATAGAAAAATGAACCGTACGTAATCTTGTCTTCTTCCTCTTCTTCTCGGTTCTGCAGCTGCTTTCCATGTCACGCTGCCTTACGTTCTCTGTTTTTTTTTTCTTCACATCTAAGCCATAAAATTCTCAAACAAAAGTCAACATGAAATCTAGATATATATATATATATACCAATCTGTATAGTAGTATTCGGCAATAACTTCGATGCTAATGAACTACAAGTGCTGATAAGATTAATATGTTATCAAGCTTCTAAATCCCAAAAAATAATCAGAGTCTTGTTATAGATTCATCTCCAAACGTTCACAAGCTACTTTCGTCTTCACATTTGGGCACGATCACCTCAGGTATTGGACCAGACCTGCAAGAACAATCAAATGCTGATGAATTAAGATAAAAAAAAAAAACACTCTCGGATACAAGTACTGAAGCATGAAGGTAACCGAAAACAGAGAAACACATTACGTTGATCCATTGGTTTTTCTCCCTGGCATTTCCGCTTGTGTAACATTAATCTTTGGACGCTTGTTCGTGATCTGATTTTTGCAGGTTTTCTTTGATGGAACGGCGTCTTCAACGACCCTGTCTTCAACGACCCTGAAGAGCCGAACATCAAAAGTTGTCTTCGCTTCTGTATTGCAGTGCTCGAATACCAGCATATCGCCTTGCTCCAGATTGTTCTTGAGAACAAAATCAGACCACCCTTTGTCAAACACACGTTGGTAATTGCCCCTCCTCCTGGCGGAAAAAACTAAATGAGTCCTCCCACTTGAAGTGCGAAGGAAGACTGGTTGAGATGTTTCCATGAAAATTGCAGGGTTTGCCTTTACGAAAGGCGATGGAATCGTCTGCACAAGGAAAAAAGAAAACGAAAACAGAATTATATCCTTTTTACTTTTGATGTTTGAACATTGGTGGGGTGTAAACGTGTAATTCGAAGTTTGGAACTTACCAAATAATATCTTTTTGAAACGTGTGATTTTCGCATGATTAACAGGAAATAAGGATTTGCAGGTTGCACGGATCTTGCGGCCATGATCGCTCTTTCTTCTTCTTCCTCGGTTACAGGTCTTCTGCCTGACTTGATGATGAAGGGATATGGTGAACAACGATCGTTTGCTGGAGCTTCATTATCCTCCACGGTGTTGTCCTCTTCTTCCGCCTCCTCTTCCTCTTCTTCCACCTCCTCTTCCTCATCTTCCACCTCCTCTTCCTCTGCTTCTGTCTCCTCTTCCTCCTCTTCCTCTGCTTCTGTCTCCTCTTCCTCCTCTCCCTCCTCTTCGTCTTCTTCAAACTCTGCAGAATATAACGTTGAGAGAAAATAACAGGTTCATCAGAGAGGTTTCACATGAAAAGTTTGTCACTTATTACTCACCTTCTGGGTTCACTGGAATAGAAGAACTCCCTGCCCGAGTCTTTCTTTTCTTATCCGCGATGCTGCTGAAACGGCTGCCATGGAGACCAAACTTGGGTTCTTTGCCAACCCAGATTAGAGGGACTGTTTGTTCCACTACCCGGAAAATCTGCACCACAAAGTTTCTTCTCTGAAGATCTAATTCGAAAAGCAACGCATCATTTTCTTCAAGATTGTTATCCCAGACGAACTTCATCCATCCTGTTCCGCCCAGTGCACAGGCTATTCCTTTTACATAACTCACGATCCATTCCTTTGGGCTTCCGTGAATGGAGAGAGTAAATGTTGATGGAGGCAATCTCCGAAGATGGCTCCTCACGAATGCTGTCGGAATGGTCTACACGAGGAGACGAATTTCAAACTTTTGGTTTGCAGAACACGAGCAGGTAGGTAGTGATTCTTTCTACTGTTAATTCCGTTATTATTAAAGATCAATAATAATCTAATTACCATGATAAATTTGTAAGTGACATGGGTCGGAACCATGGCTACCACAAAAGACGGATTCGGCGGTGTAGCAGCATGAGCTAGCTGAACTGGACGAGCTTTTTCATCTTCTGTCACAACTCTCCTGCTCGACCAGTAAAAGAGGTGGTAACGTTTGAGGAGATACTCATCTGTCATCCTCTGAGATGTTTTTGCCGGTACAAAAGCTGAAAATATTCAAATTCCGATTCTGAGCAACACCAATTTTATAAACACAAGATGATGATATGAATAAAAACGAGAGAGAATTGAGAGGAGAAGAATCACACACCCGTTCTTTGTTCAGTATCCCCGGTGCTGCAGTTTGGCTGCACAGATACTGCTTCATGTGGGGAATTATGATTTCTTGCACAGCCACAATTACCGGCGAACAGAGAAGCCAACTTCTCACAGCCAGTACTCTTATCAAACACCATGACATCAAAATTAGAGACCCCTTTGCAGTTGAAAAGCAGAGTGTCTCCCTCTGCTAGACAATTTCTTTCGGCGAACTTATCCCAGCCATTGCCGAAGAATACTTCGCCGTATTTTGCTGTAACACTGACTGGAAAGGCCATTAGAGCAGGACCCGTGAGAAGAACACTATGGGGCAGCCTCTTCCCCACATGTTTAGCGAACTCTTTGGGCAACTTCTGCAATTAAGCCCGGAAACGAAGGGATCGATGAACTTAAAAATCAAAACTGCAACTACCCGACGAAACAAATTTAAAGACTGGGAGAAAGGATGCCATATTTACCAGTCTTTGAGAGAAGTCATTGGGCAGAGCAACAAGGAAACGCCAAGATTCCATACGATTCCAGTAAAACCGCTCTCTCCACTCACATTCTTCACACTTTCCCCCCATTTGGAACTCTAAACCTACAGTCGTTTCCCACATATTATCAGAAGTACTCGTCGACATGAATAAACATTCGTTAACACGGAATTAATTAATAAACTAAACTCTCTCATTTCTAAACATAATCATCCGCTCGTACATACCAAGATTTACTGATCATATCCTAAACAAAACAGAGATAGAACAGGCGTAAATACTGGATCGGAAAACAGAAAAAGAACTGTACTCATCTTATTTCTAAACAAAATCTTCATCCACACGTACCTACCTACAAGAAGAGATCGATTCACTGGTCATATCCTAAAGAAAATAAACAGAGTTTACTTACAGATTATGTGTGGAGCAGCCGAAAGGAAGGATTTTTTTGTCGCCGGTGAACTAAGAAACTAGAGGATCGAGAAGGTTTCTCTCTGCAAGGAAGAAAAAGAAACACCTGGACGGCTGGACCGAGTATCTTCTCATATGTGATAAAAAGGTTTCGAAGAAGAAAACGATCGGCGTGCAGAAGGGTATCCCCATATTCCGATTTCGGTACTATATGCTCAGCTTTTCAGATTTTCTGGAAGGATATTATAATGTTTCAGTGTTTCTGAATCGTCTCTGCTAAATGAAGAAAGCACGTTCTTCTGATGTCTGTGTTTCTTTTTCTTCTTGCATGGAAATGGAAAATTGAAGAGTGAAGATGGGAAACTGAAGAGGACAGCTCGTCTTATGAAGCTTTAAATGACTTTCTTTTGGATGACGGCACGGAAGGTATGTGGGAATGGGACAGCTCGTTCTTCTCAGATTTTAGAAGATAAAAAGAAGTTAAAATTTCACTTGCTTCTTCACATAACTGGGATAAAAGTTGTCATGGGGCAAAACCATCCTAAGGGAGTAATGGACCACCAATACATGGTACTTACACTGCAGATAAGTGTGAGATTAAACTCTCATCTTCTCCTTGATGAAAGTGAAAGATCAAGAACAGTACAGACGAAAATATAAACAGCTATTATATATATATGTCTAGCTATATATCTTATAAAGTTCTGAATTATAATGCAGCATAAAGATGAAAGAAACAGCTACACTTATATCGTTTTATAACATAGGAATACGCGAAAGGAAGCATCACAATATATCCGTGGTTCTGATTTCATTTGCGACAGTACTGCTTTGAAACATGAACCTCCATTAAATCACAGGCGACGAGCTCGAAGGTGCAAGTGTCGCCTATTTTCAGTTTGTTCGCCTTCGCGAAATCCAGCCAACCTTTGCCGATCACATCACGACTCCTCCCGTGACAGATATTAACCGGCCACGACCTCCCTTTCGGGTCCTTGATCTTCATGGAGGATTTTCTCCCGATTCCGGCCTCACGCTTGAACTGCGCCGGGATAGCCTGCAAAAAATTCCAGAGAGCTGAGGATTAGAAAATCTTAGAAGAATAAAATCCGATAATTAATGCCCATGTACCTAGAATGGGTGATACTAAATAAATAACACATGAGAAAGACTACTGTGATTAATCACCACTAAATTCCGAGTGAGATTGTAGGCGAAAATGGTGGCTGTGAAAGTGGGTCTGCTGGGGACGACTCCATCGTGGGTTTCGGAACGATTGTCTGCGAATCGAAAGATGGGGGAGAAAAATGGTGAACAAATTAAACAGCGAGAAGACGATGATCAAACAGTAGCAAGCGAGAACAAAAAAAAACAGCTACTCTTGTTCTTCTTCTTCTGTTCAGAGATGATGTTCGCAGTGGAACCCTGGTCCTTCCTCGGTCCCGCACAACTGGGAGAATAAGATTTGGAGCAGGCGGTGTTGTCCAGGACGATTACATTGAAAACCATGCCTCCTCTGTGCTCAAACACCATAAAATCTCCAATGAAGACTTCATGGTCGGTCACAAACTCGGCCCAACCTTCTCCTCCAAACCAGAGACCCGTATTCAGATCCCCATGCACTTTCACCTCCCATTGACCTATTGGGCTCACCAGAACAGCTTTGTCCAGTCTTTCTTCTGTGAGGTTTTTGAGAAACGCTTGCGGGAAGGACTGCAAAGAATTAACGACGAAAGAGAAAGAAGACAAGAACAAAACTACATTAAACATAATTTAATGCGCATAATTAATAGAAGAGGGATAAGCCACCAAGCAAACAGCAAAGCAAAATAAATCACCAATCTCCCAGAGAAGTTTGGCAGCATTGCCCGGACAAAACTTGCCCGTGTCTTCTCCATGGAAAAGGGTGATCTTCCTTCTCTACCGTCTTCTTTCTGCTGGTTTTCTCTAGTTAAGGTATCAATCGAACATGGCGATCTCTTACCCATGATCTAAGAGTAACTGGGTAGACCTTAATCCTTTCTTTTCTGCTTCTAGCTAGGCTATCACCAATCCCCGCGTTCCCAGCAAGATAAAGGTTCTCCCTTGTTTCATAGAAACGGAAGCATTGATGTAGTCTGCTTTATTTTGTCGGTGGGATGCTCCATTTTTAGAAGGTTCTTAAAGAACGTACGTAAGAATTGTACAAAGGCGGCAGAGAGGTGGGAGGTGGGACCAGTAAAAAAATTCATTTTTTGTTCCTATGGCGGGGGAGCCCAGGATCCGGGGACCTGAGTCCACCCCATTCTCGGACAAGGCTCCTACTCATTCTCAGGCGGGGAATGGGGAAAGGACGTCCTTTTCTGCGTACTCCTTTTCTTACCAGAATCCCACTTCCCCATCCTTATCATCAGTGATACTTGTGAAAAGTTGTTTGACGATTATATATACTGATTCTTCCATCCGATTATTTATGGATGCAATGTCTTGTGCTTATCTTGATCTACAATATCTTTTTTTTTATTTGGAAATTTGGAGTTATCGCTGCCTGCTTCTGAAAATGGCAGACTGTCCACCTGCGCGCCTTGTGTTGTACCGCAGTCGCTTCTGAAACGAAACAGAGGGAACTTTTCCTCGTTTTGTTTCGTCGGTTTCTGCTCTCCGGATCACACGGGGCTGGCCGCATAAAGAAAAGCTTTTGGGGTGGATGAGCCGGGCATGCATCTGAAAGATGCTCATTAGTTCACTGGTTGAGATCAAAGGAAAGGATGATTCGAAGCCTCACTCTATTTGGAGCTTGCAGAAACCATGGATTTGGAGCCCAGTTTGCTCTGAAAATTTCATATAAGCTTTTGGATGTTTATATATATATATACACATTTGTTAGAAGTATTACGTAGAGAATTATGCAGGATTTTCACTACTGGGAATATTCTAGAGAAAGGGAGTGCAGTAAATTAATAACAAAAGAAATTAAATGCTTTGACATTACATAACAAGTTTGATTACGTAATATTTCTACTGCCCAAAAACATCTAAGACTAGTGCATGCAATAAAATCACACCAAAATACAAGCCAGCCCTAAGAGCGCTATCATGCAGATGCAGTACTATATTGATTCTAACCCCTGAATATATGCACCTGCATTTTGCTGTGTTCAATGACCTCAAAGACACATACATCATCCACCTGAAGATCATTACAAATTGCAAATGCTTTCCAACCAGCACTCAAGAGCCCACTTGTATAACCATGAACGACGGAACAGATATAATTTATTTGCCACGCCCTCCCGCTTGGATCATTCAGAGTCATGGTTTGTGTCACCTTTGGAAGAGATGACTCGCAGAAAGCAGCCGGAAGCCGCTGCATGTACAAGGAGATTAATGGGGTTACACGGCAGAGAAATATTGATAATAGAATCATGAAATTAAGATGAAACTCATCCGGAGATTTTTTTTTTTTTTTTTTTTTTTTATAGAATATGTAAATATACCAGCGAAAATCCTTTCTTAATTTGACTCATCTTCATAACAACTGTAGCACTTGGCCTCTCCGTTCTGAAGGTCATAGCCTCTCTCAGTGCTCTCCCCTTATTATCTCTTGTAATAGGAGTAGCACACCTGGGAATTTCTACAAGCAAAGGAAAGATAACTAGTATTGTAATCACTGCTGCAAAGAGGCAGAAAACAAGGGCCCGTAGGACGTTATATATATATATATATATATATATATTCAAAAGTTACCCCTTTCAGGTTTTTGCTTTGCACGGCGACTGTCACCTATGGTTCCCTTTCCACCACGAGAGGGCTTCACGTAGATTGCATCTTCTTTCGAACATGTGCTTTTATCCAATATCTGCACGGTGAAGAGCATGTTACCATCGTATCTGAATACGAGACAATCGCCAATCGATAGAGAATGATCAGTTACAAATCTCTCCCACCCGTCTTGCAAGAAGAGACCCTGATCCTTCTCAACCAAATTCACAGGCCAGATATTTGTGCTGGGAGCCTTCAAGGAGACGATCCCAGAGGTCTTGCCTTCCATGTGTCTTTCAAAGGTCTTGGGGATTTGCTACAAAATGAAAGCTACTCGTGATCAGGAAAAAGATAACGAAGCAGATCAGTACTCTCAGAAAATTTTATCTAAACAAAAACAAGAAAAAGCGAAGATGAGGGGAATGCATGCAGAGGGGTTACGAGTTCTTTGGTCATCCGTTGGGCGACAATGAACTGAAAGAACCGGGGATTCAATATTTCTTCATCCGGATGGTTCTCCATTTTTACGGATCGTCAAGAACAGAGCTTCCCCGAACTTCCTCCCACGCTACGGTTCTGGAGAACTTCGGCTGATCCCGTACTTATAATTAAGCTGCGCCTGGTCTTGTTCCATCAACAACAATAAAAAGAGTCTTCTTTCTTCAGTCGGACAAGGTGACAACATACTTTTGTTGGCGTGCTTTCTTCAAATTTCTAAATACAGTATTGAAATTTAAATGGCCGGTTACTTACGCGGCTAAATTTTTTGAAGAATAAATGAAGGCATAGATCAAAGCAGAGCGAGAGGGAGATTGAAAGACAGCAGGAAAGGAAGAGAATTTCGAAATGTCCATAGAGAGTGAGTGCAAAAGAGAGAGAGCGTGAGTGAAAAGGAAAGAGACAGTTAAAGAAACGGAAAGACAGAGTTAAACAACCAGAACGAGAACGAGGGAAAATAATGTAAATAAGAGCGACGGAAAGATCAAGAAAGAAAAACCAATTAAAACCAGAGGAAGGAAAAAAAAAAAAAAAGAGACACGATTAGAGAAATAGTAGAAAACACAGAAGAAGACACGCCAGAAGAGAGAGAAGAGGAAGAAGGATGAAGATCAACGTACCTTCAACCGGCCACCCACAGTCCCACACACATCTGTTGAAGCTTCCGCGACAGACGGCCGACGGAATAAGTCAAGGATTAAACTGAGATCATTTACTTTTGAAATACAAAAATAAGGCATTTATGGGGAATATATGAGAGCAAAACTCACCACAGTATATCCTCGTCTAACATTTTCGCCACTGATCATTTGCACTTTTATATAGGGGTTCTTTGAGGTAAAGAATTTTGCTTCATCCAGATTTTTTGGATTCTCTTCTTTAAACACAGTGCTTCTTGAAGAAATTTTTGCATTAACAACAACATTTTCTTGAATCACATCTCTTTCTGACATAGAAGTTACCTTATCCACACCTGGTTCACCCAAACAAAGCAAGTAAATAACTCTGGTGATCAGGAAAAGAATCACATCAGCGGCAACATTTTTTTGTCCTCAAAATCAGAAGGCTTAAAATTTTACTCCTTGGATACAGCACTATTAAAGAATAACGCCCGCCCCAGTGAATTAAAGGCAATACAATCAAGTTAATCTTACCATGAGCTAAAGAAGAGTCTTGTACATCATCAAAGCCTGACTTCTGTTGAGATATGTGACCTGAATCCAAAAAGCCACTCCTCTCTAATTATAATCTCACACGTTTCTTTCTTCCTTCACAAGGTTTGGAATTTGGTCTACTCCTTTTATTAATGAGTGCAGCCTCTTTTTCACATGCAGTCTTATAAAAAATCTGTACATAGAAATGCTCCTCACCATTGTATCTGAAGACAAGCAAGTCATATTCTTGTAAGGAGTGGTCTTTCACAAAATCCTGCCAACCGTCCTTCAAGTAAGTATAATTCTTGCCCCTCATATCTAATTTGACGCGTCAATTCTTTCCATTGGGCCCAACTAGGGTAACATCTTTAGATGCCTTTGCAGAAACAAATTTTGTAAAAGCTGGTGGGATGCGCTACAGTTTCAAACAACTGAGATCAGATTTATGAAAGAAAATTATACGAAAAGAAAAGGAAAAAAAAAGAATAAGATGAGGGGAATGCATAGGGGTTACGAGTTCTTTAGTCATGCGTTGGGCGACAATGAACTAAAAGAACCGGGGATTCAATATTTCTTGAAGTTTTTTTTTAAATAATATTAAAAAAATAAATTTTTACATTAATGTCACTGTTTAAAACTTATTTCTAAAAATATCATATTTAATATTTGACCAAGGTTGACCACCTTTGTGAAAGGCCACGTAGGCAACACGCTGGCGCATAGAGGCCAGCGTGTCGCCAAATTTTTTTTTTAAAAACAATACGTAGGCGGCATTGAAATGACACCTAGGTAAAAAAAATAAGTTGATGAGGCGGCTTCGAAAAGCCACTTTAAAAGATAGAAGTTGAGGAGACTTCGAAATGCCACCACACGCAGAAAAAAAGAGGCGACTTTTCGATGTCGCCTCACCTAACACTTACAAAAGTTTGGGGTAAACTTCAGAACGAGAAAAAAGACGAAGAGGCGGCATCGCGATACCGCCTACACTTAAGTTAGGTAGCATCGCGATGCCGCCTACACTTAAGTTAGGTAGCATCGCGATGCCGCCTACACTTTAGTTAGGTAGCATTGCGATGCCGCCATTGCGGCTATTTTAACGTCCCCACCCCCTTTTATTTCTCTTCTTCTTTCTTTCGTCCAAATAGCAACGTAGAAAGAGATTTCCTTCCCTCCCTCTTCCTTTCTTCCTTATTTTTGTCGAATCGAAGCAGCAAGTCATCGATTGGAGGTTGTGCGATCGCAAATCGTGTGTTTCTTCCATGAATCTTCGTCGTTTCGCTTGAAAAGTAAGTGATTTTATCATTTTGTATGGGTTAGAGTTTGTTAGGTCATCGATTTGATGATTACACATGATTTGATGCATGTTTGTGGTTGAAATCGCTGCTATTGTAGTCTATTACACATGATTAGGCTACGAATTTCATGTTTGTTGGTTGATTTAGGGTTGAATTTTATTTATTGCATGGATTTGGGGTTTTTTATGTTAATTTAGGGTTTTTTATGCTAATTTAGGGTTTTTAATTTTAATTTTGATTTTATGCTAAGTTAGGGTTTTTATGCTAATATTGGGTTTTTTATGTTAATTTAGGGTTTTTATGCTAATTTAGGGTTTTTTATGCTAATTTAGGATTTTTAATGTTAATTTTGATTTTATGCTAAGTTAGGATTTTTATGATAATTTAGAGTTTTTTATGCTAATTTAGGGTGTTTATGCTAATTTAGGGTTTTTTATGCTAATTTAGGGTTTTTTATGCTAATTTATGGTAATGTTGATTTTATGCTAAGTTATGGTTTTATATGCTAATTTAGGGTTTTTAATGCTAATTCATTCATTTTTTATGCTAATTTAGGGTTTTATATGCTAATTTTAATTTTATGCTAATTTAGTATATGAGCATGCATAAAATCTGATAAGGTTGATTTTGACCCAAAAATTGAAAGTTAAAACACAGTTTTTTAGAGGCATTGTAGTTTTATATGAATTTGTCGTCTTACCCTTGTAGAAAATATTAGGATTTGGGTCGGAACTGGTTTTTACATGAAATCATATGAATGAGTATAGGAAAATACATATATTGTTGTCTATAAGAGAATGTTGTAGGACATAAGGGATTTGTGAATCTTGGAATAAGTACCTTACGCGATGAAGTGGTTTTGCATGAAGAATTTTGATTCCAAGTTGTGTGCTTTATGAGATGAGTTGTGATTACCAAGTGTTGAGATGATTGAAAATCTTAAATGTCTGTTGCTTAATTTCAGTTGAAGATGGCAGTCGTGCCTACATGTTATTATTTTGGTGGTGAATTTGTTTTTAAGCACGGTAATGTGGTCGGCTATAGCGAGGGGACAACCAGACTTATACTTCTAGAGCCGACGTGTTCGTTTAACGCGTTGTGCACTATGATGTATAATGTTCTTGGATGGAACCCACACATGGATGACATTTCAATATGGATGAGTTTTACGTGCAATGGTCAGTTAATGTACACTCCCGTACTCGATGATATGTCACTGGAGAGTGGATTAGGCATGGTGAAGCATGATTTCCAATCAATGCTGGTTTTGTTTGTGAAGCGGGATACCTACCCCTATGAGATGGATAGCAGAAGGAGTTTGGAGAATGTGGGTGGAACCGGCGAGGAAGCTGTTATGGTATACGGGGGGCGAGCTCCGGTAGAAGGGGATGAGAGAGTTGAATGACCTATTGTGGAATTCATCCCTGAAGAAAGGTGAGAATCATCACTTTAGCCTAGTTTGTAAGTTTTATTTAATTTCATATATCGCAGTAGTTGTTGATGAAGTTACAATTGAATTCAGGGAATCAAGTGAGGACGCAAATGATATTTCAAGTGGTGAGGATGCTTGGCCGGATCCAGTTATAGAGGAAGTTGAGGAAGAAGAAGAGGTTGAATTCCCCCTACCTACCATGAGAGTCCCACCTTTAGAGGAAAATGATGAGCCTTACCCCGATCCGTGGATCGGAGCGATGGACATGGATGTGATATATACGAACACAATGGTCCCAAGCGTAGATGAAGACAATGTACTTCCACCCGTTGGTGTTGGAGTCGGTCAGAGGTTTATGAGTAAGGACGCATTACAAATGTACTTGAAGGACTACTGCATTAGAAGACATGTCCAGTTCTAGGTACATAAATGAGGACCGACAGTTTATTATGTTCGTTGCACGGGTGATTAGTGTCCATAGCACGTATACGCGTTATTCAGTACAAAGTTGAACATGTTGAAAATTAGATGATGCAATGATGAACACACGTGTTTGAACGCCGAGCTGCGCATGGACAACTGATTGTGCACCTCTAGAGTGATATGTAACCTCATTATGCCTAATGTGAGGACAAATTTTACTCTATCTTCGTATGAGATCATTCAGTTGGTTAAGGACAGATATCATATTCAGGTGAATTATGGTAGGGCATGGAGGGCAAGGAACAAAGCACTAGTTGCTGTATTTGGTGGCTGGGAGGAGTTGTACAACTTATTACCTTAGTTTTTGAAAGCAATAAATCACAACCTCAAAGATTCGTTGAAACCCTAGCCCAGTGTTGAAGATGACCGAGTCATAGCGAGTTGACTCAGTGGAGTTGCGAAAAGGGAACGAGTTGGGACCGAGTTGAGCCGACTTGGCTCGATTTCAACTATTTTGTGACCGAGTCTGACTGAGTCACGGACCCTCTCAACAAAACACACAATTTTTTGGCTCTGATATAATGTAAACTTATCAAAAAATGGGTTAACTAACTTTAACATGTACAAGTCTTTATATACAAGGGTTACACATATACAAAATGACTAAATCACTCCTATGTATACTACATATGTATATTATACTAACACTTTCTCTGGAGAACTTCGGGTGGTCCCGTATAAATAAACTACGCCTGATCTTGTTCCTTCAACAACAATAAAAATTGCAGAAGGAGAACCAATGATGCAGCTTCGCGTAACGGCAGGCAATGCTGGTTTTTCATTAATGGTTATCAAATCACAGCTTTGAACTCCATTATCAGCAGCGAAAGTCTTCATTCTTCAATCGGACAAGGTAACAACAGACTTTCGTAAGCGTGCTTTCTTCAAATTTCTAAATACAACATCGAAATTTAAATGGCTGGATACTTACGCGCCATGGAAAAAAATTTTATTCCTATAAAATATTATATCTCGAGAACATAAAATTTTTTTATAGCATATTTTTGGTGTATAGCGACCTTATATGAAATATAAGATACTTACAGAAATAAATACACTTACGCCGTATATTTGAAATCCCAATATAAAGGGAAAAATCTAATCTATTTATGATTTATGTGTTTATTTTTTATGAAATAAGGTATAGCGAATAACAACAGTACTTGTTTTGCACTCCTTAAAATGCAAAATTAGTGTCCATATATCGTTTTTACAAGAATAACCAAACATCATGAGCACTGTCAAATTTGCCAATCTGAAAACTGATGGAAAAAGAAACAGAACTAACCAATAAATTAAGTGCCTTGGTATTGTTAATTTTTCATTCATCGACTGCTTTCAAATTAGAATTATCACCAGCAAGAATCGGCTGTGGACAGGCACCCGTGACATATTTACACAAATTTCGGCCTTTCAAGAAAGTACGCACAATGGAGGCCCAATGAACATAATTGGTGCCATCAAGCTTCACTGGCACAATCTGAGCAATATCCATGCTCGTTGCCATCAGTGTTCCAAAAAACAGACATAAAGACAAACATTCAAAACAACAAAGTCCAATAATGCTAAGCGAAAAAAAAACCAGCAATGCTCACGACCAAGCAACACCCCGAATCGCACCCAAATCAACAATGGTGCAATCAAATCACAAGAAATCGCATATGCACTTCAAATCGCGCAACGCAAGCCAACCAATAGCAAACATAGAACCATCGTTGCAATAGAATCGCAGACACGCCACGAATCGAAGCGTGTAGGGCTCAAATCCACCCAAAACAGCTAAGGGGTTTGAAAGACCTTACCAAATCGATGCGTGTGGCCAGATAAGGGGCTTCGATGGCATAAGATTACTCCTAAAATGCCAAAAAAGCGACCTGCGTAGAGCTGATGACGCGACCCAAAAGCCTTTTCAAATCTTCTCAAAAACGCAAAATTTTTCAAAATTTGTTGTGGGATCCGAAAGAGTAAGCCAAAACGACCCTGTCCGTGGTCGCCAAAGGAGTTTTCGTTGCCTGAAAGCCTCCAAATCACAACCTCAAAGATTCGTCGAAACCCTAGCCCAGGGTTGAAGATGACCGAGTCACAACGAGTTGACTCGGTGGAGTCGCAAAAACGGAACGAGTTGGGACCGAGTTGAGCCAACTTAGCTCGATTTCAACTGTTTTGTAACCGAGTCTGACTGAGTCACGCACCCTCTCAACAAAACACACAATTTTCTAGCTCTGATACCATGCAAACTTTTCAAAAAATAGGTTAACTTTCAATAAACTATACAAGTCTTTAAATACAAGTGTTATACATATACAGAATGATTAAATTACCTCTATGTATATTACATATGTTTATTACTCTAACACTTTCTCTGGAGAACTTCGGGTGCTCCCGTATAAATAAGTTGCGCCTAATCTTGTTCCATCAACAACAATAAAAATTGCAAGAGGAGAACCAATGATGCAGCTTCGCGTAACAGCAGGCAAGGCTGATTTTTCATTAATGGCTATCAAATCACAACTTTGAAAATACAACACGCCACCGCTAAATTTTTTATTCCTATAAAATGTTATATCTCGAGAACATGAAAATAATTAAAATGTCAAAAATAATTTGAAAAAAATTAATATTTTTTTATCATATTTTTTGTGTATAGCGGCCTTATATGAAATATAAAATACTTACATAAATAAATACACTTAATTTACATCACGCAATATATTTGAAATCCCAATCTAAAGGAAAAAATTCAATATATTCATTATTTATGTGTTTATTTTTTATAAAATAAAGTATAGCGAATAACAACAGTACTTGTATTGCACTCCATAAACAATTATGCTATTTTTTATTTATCAGTGTTCAACACTTCAACGTGAACTTTTTCAATATGGATTCATCTATTAAGCAACGAAATTAGGCTCAGTATGGGCAACCAAATAAATAATTAAGCAACTAAATAATCATTTAAATTTAAACCACTTCATTTTGTTTAGATAAATGTAATTATTCAAAATAGAAGAATTAAAAATTATTGAAGATACACTCATTTTAATAAATGCTAATGTTTGGATTAATGAAGATTATATGAGCACATCAACCTGATTACTGTCTCATGTAGTTTGCTTCGGTCAGTAGTTTTAGAATTGAAAAATGCTGTTCAGGACTTGAAAAGACTTAACTCTGAGTCCAGCTTGTAACTTCATACAGAGGGAACAAGAACTCTATTGAACATTCAAATCTAACGAAACATAAGTAAGCATCTGGAAAAGGGAACAGGAACTCTATTATGTACAGGTCAAACGGTGGGAGACCAAAATGATGCTGGAAGAGAATCTCCTCCATTACTCCTACTTGCCGATGAGAATTAAGTCAGGGAACATGGTGGAAAATATGAACTTCCATCTCTAATGGAGCAGTTAGCTCAAATATGCATAGCATTCCTTCTTTGAGCTTGTTATCCCGGACAAAGGCAGTCCACCCACCAGATAAAGTGTCCCTAGATTTTCCAGAAATGTACCTGACTACCCAACACCTCTTCTGTGGACCTCGGAGCCGCATGTCGCCGCTGAGTCTAGGAAGATATTTCCTGGAGAATGCAGCGGGGATATGCTGTACAAGAATCACCATTATTATTACAAGATCAGTAACTGATTGAAAGTAGGAGCTAGAAAAGGGAGTCATTTCAGGTCACTAATAGCATAATTTTGTTAAGAGAAACTTATTTGGATAAAATCGTGCAATTAACGAAGAGCTTCTGATTTTCCAAATAAGCCAGAAAACATAGAGATGGAAAAGAAATAGGACTTGTGGAGGACGCAAAATGCTCCTTTGAATCAACAGATTACATCGATTCCGTTTGTTAAAAAGTTTTGAAATATAAAATAATCATAAAAAATGTCAGGTCAAATAAGGTTCAGCCACTGGTCCAACCCCGGTCTAACCAGATTCAACCAAACTGAACCTTCTTACCAGTCTGATGACCAGATCAATTTTTAAAACAGTGATCTAATGCATCATAAAAAATTTGCTAGAATGATACCACAAGTAATTTAACAAAAGGACTAAGAGTGAACATACAAAATAAGTTAAAATGGTATAAAATTCGAATATTTCACAGCAATCATATAAGAAGCAAGGTTATCATGAATTAGTAAACATATTAATACATGAAAAAATATTAAACATTTCAGTGCATGAATAAGTCAAGGATGAAAATGAGATCATTTACTTTTGGAATACAAAAATAAGGCATTTATGGGGAATATATGAGAGCAAAACTCACCACAGTATATCCTCGTCTAACATTTACGCCACTCATTTGTACTTTTATATAGGGATTCTTTGAGGTAAAGAATTTTGCTTCATCCAGATTTTTTGGATTCTCTTCTTTAAACACAGTGCTTCTTGAAGAAATTTTTGCATTAACAACAACATTTTCTTGAATCACATCTCTTTCTGACATAGAAGTTACCTTATCCACACCTGGTTCACCCAAACAAAGCAAGTAAATAACTCTGGTGATCAGGAAAAGAATCACATCAGCGGCAACATTTTTTTGTCCTCAAAATCAGAAGGCTTAAAATTTTACTCCTTGGATACAGCACTATATTAAAGAATAACGCCCGAGTGAATTAAAGTCAATACAATCAAGTTAATCTTACCATGAGCTAAAGAAGAGTCTTGTACATCATCAAAGCCTGACTTCTGTTGAGATATGTGACCTGAATCCAAAAAGCCACTCCTCTCTAATCTCACACGTTTCTTTCTTCCTTCACAAGGTTTGGAATTTGGTCTACTCCTTTTATTAATAAGTGCATCCTCTTTTTCACATGCAGTCTTATCAAAAATCTGTACATTGAAATGCTCCTCACCATTGTATCTGAAGACAAGCAAGTCATATTCTTGTAAGGAGTGGTCTTTCACAAAATCCTGCCAACCGTCCTTCAAGTAAGTATAATTCTTGCCCCTCATATCTAATTTGACACGCCGATTCTTTCCACTGGGCCCAACTAGGGTAACATCTTTAGATGCTTTTGCAGAAACAAATTTTGTAAAAGCTGGTGGGATGCGCTACAGTTTGAAACAACTGAGATCAGATTTATGAAAGAAAATTATATGAAAAGAAAAGAAAAGAATAAGACTCATAGCAAAACAAAAACCAACGTGAAAGGACCCAGTTCTTCACTGATAATTAAGGTATGCCCTATCATGCAACTTGAACCAAAAAAAATTATGAAGGCAATTGTAAATGTAAAGTGCATATAACTCAGAAAGTAAAATATTGACAACAAACAAATTATGATAAAACAGCTTCCTAGGAAGCCAAACAATTGCATGACTAACAAACTGATTTTTGAGAATGGAGAATCAGAAAATAATACATCGTGTAGTTTTCATACAGATTTAAATCAAACAGTGCGCAAGAGGATATTGTTTTTAAAAAATATTGAAAGGATATAATCCAGGACCTCTGCAAGTATTTTTAAAACACCACAAAATAAGCACTCTGACAATCAACAGATCAAGAGCACCAATTACAAACACCACACAGTTATATTCATGTAGAATTTCACATTCATTCCAGAATAAAGGTCTCCAAGGAAGCATCTGAAATTGAAGGCAGGCTCTATTTGACTTCTAATTAAGATGCCGAGTCAAGAATATGACAATTTCCGTCCTTTATTAACTTAGTCAACACCGTTCAAGAAGCCTTTAGTAGTAGACACTCTTGATATCTAAAACTTTCCGCAAAACTATGCAGACTATTTTACGGGCAAATTTAGAAGCTAGCAAGGATAGTCGAGTTGTTGAAACGGACCAGAATCAACACTGCCAAAACGATTTCTAAGAACAAAAAAGAATACCCACTTGGGAAATTAAAAAGTGCGTATACACTAACCAGATGTTTTGCGAAATTCCCCATCATAATTCTGAAGAAGTGGGGTCGGTCAATCTGATCATCCACCCGTTCCGCCTCCATTCTGTAATTAAAGTGACTACCAATCTCCACCCACAACCTTCAAAAACTGAAACTCGAAGCCTCCACCTCGAACGATTATACGAACAACCAGTCGAAAAAACCCTACTCTGATAACTGTTCAGTGATTGGGATTGTGTGAAGTTCAAAGGATATTAGCGTAGCCCTAGGCGTTTGGTTGGAAACCCCATAAAGGCTACGAAGGATTGGCTATGCATAGACCTAGTTAAAATTGAAGAAAGAAGAACAAGGTGCGTGTATTAGCAGAACTCTTCCTCTCTACCGACTGCGAGGAGTTCGTCGAAAGACGCGGGGAATTTGAAAGCAATTGGGAGTCGGGTCAATGAAACTTTTAGGAGCCGGTGCTCAAAAGGGCAAGTCGGATATATTCGGAAAGCCATTATAATAATATAATATGAAGCAAGAATATTGCTTGTAACCAAAAATACTCGAATAGAGTCTATATAGTATATAGACAACCTTATCACTAAATTATACTAATTACTGAGTGGAAACTGGTACTAAAAAAGACTAAATAATACAACAGAATATGTTAATTAACTGTACTTATTATATTTTGTTCCTCATGATCCTTTCCCATCACAGATAACATATACACCATATTCCTTTGTTTCCATAAAAATGGGTGATATTTTACGGAATAAAAATCATTTATGTTATTACTAATCTAAAAATTTAACCTAAGTGCCAATATAATACTATAGCATAATCAATAAATTCTGCTAAATTAACTTTATGGCATTACAAAAGACATAATTATATAAGAATGATATAAGGAAACTTTGATAGCGGAAGACTGGCTTAAATCACATCATACAGTTATTAGCATCCGGACATATGGATCTGACAAAAAGTGCCCACAAAAGGACACACACACACACACAAAAACCAAAAAAAAAAAAAAAAAAAAAAAAAAAAAAAAAAGTCCTAGAATCGAACGTTTATAGTTCATCATGCATATTTACCAGTGGGTCTGCCTGTGGGACCAAAATGTCTTGATGAAGATCATCTTCAGCTAATAATGTTGCAACCCCTCCCACAATATCTTGAACTCCCACAGATCCCGACTTGATAGCAGCTGCGAGTTTTCTCTGTAGCTTAAGCAGTCCAACACGCTTAGAGACGACATAGAGGACTGCCGATATAAAGCAGATAAACCCAATGACGAGTATCACCCTGTTGCACGAAACTCACTAGTGAGCCACTTCAGTAGCCAATCAACTGAGATGATCAAATTATCTTATGTCACCTGTCAAGGACATCTTGACGCTGCATAGTATTGAGTAACTGACGAGTGCGCATCAGCAAGGAACGGTGCCCCTTGTATTCACCTTCTGCCTTCCTCAGCACACTCGTGGATTCCTCTGCGCAGCCAAATTTTTAAAAAAGGTATGAGTTTTAAGCAGATGTGGTTCAGACTGCATCAGTTGAATACAAGGTCAAATGCTCGTGAATGTGTTCTTAAACTATTTACTAATGGTCAAATGGTGAGGATCGCATTGAATTCCTTAGACAGCAAACTACAAGAAATATATACTTGGAAAGGTTGGGTATGCTAGATTTTCAGAAGAAAAGACATACCTGAAGCCACTAGCGTGTTTGTACTCCTCTCCACCTCCTGATAAAATAGAAATAGACACGAAGACAAACAATCAAGAAGAAAATTAGAGGTAACAAGGACAAAAGAAAAAGAAATAAACCCATAAATGAACAGTTACAATTCACTTTAAACGCCCAACCTGCACCATCAGCTGGCGAGTCCGACGAAGGCTCTCAGTGATACTCTCAGCAGCAGATGTCATACCCGCATTTGTTCTAAAAGGTAAAAAATCTGACTCTTTTAGCCATAATTCAAAATTTTACAGAAAAGAAAATGAAAGCTAACTTTGTGATTTTGATGACAAAATGTTGGCAGTACACAACAGAAAAAAAAAAAAAAAAAAAAAAGGATTTAAAAAAGCATGACCTAAAACAGAAGAAAAGAAAGTAGTATCTAGTCCACCCCATAAATGGAGAGCAGGAATAGATTGCAGAGAGCCATTACATAAGTTACAACAAGTTGATAATGATAAGAAAAAGGGATTCCACCAACTGATAAAAGACATTACGAGAAGCAGGCAACAATAAAAACTAAGAGCTTAAAACGGAAGACAGAAGCTGACACAAGTTGCTGCCTGGTGAATTCTTCAATGGAAACTCTACATAGAAGTATCATATTGAAAAAGATCCTTAAATGAAAAGGCTGTTATTCATAAGGATATGGCTAAAGAAAACCCAACATCTTCTAAAATGAACATAAATGTTAGTAAATGTCAGTGTTTCCATTTGGACATATCTGTCAGGGATTCAACTCCAATTAAAACCTCTCCCAAGTTGAAATTCAAAGTAAAGATTCATACTGTAAGTTACGTCTTCGAATGGTGGATTCTTCACCTCCTCCTAGCAGAAGTTCCCTCTGCAACCAAGATATTACCATTCAAGCACGGTATGCTGAAGATTTCACAGAAAATAGTACTGTGGTGCTCTATTACAAGCTTTAGTGGCATGCAGAAAGGAAACCTTAGGACTTTATGGTGTCCAAGTCATACAAATTACATTCTATATAATTCAAAAAAAAAAAAAAAAAAACTGTTTATATATGTCTGAATATGAGCTATCCCTTTTCAAATATCATAGAATATTAACTTTCTAACCAATGGCCCAGCAGAATCCTAAGGAAAGGGAATATGATACAACTGAATGGCATCGAATTTTCAGATAGCCACTCAGAAAGCCTTGCATTAGATGAGACAAAAGCAAAAACCATGAATATAGATATCACCAGATTTTCCTTGGAGCAGGCGACCCACTTATTAAACCAATGGCGAAATTTTGCTACAGAAATAAACACTCAGGACTAGTTCATAATGAGGATATGATTTATACAACTAAAAGTATATACTTCCTCGTCTGAGTTTTTTTTTTTTTTTTTGGATGCTTGTCAGATATGAGTATATTTTACATCTTAACACAAAATAGTCAAGTGACTTGATTTTGGAATCACAATTTTCCCAGTAGTACTAGCACAGTTGGACAAATTTTCCAGGGAACGGGTTGATACGACATCTAAATGTCCAAGATTAATCCCATTTGGATGGGACAAAGGCCCTTGTTTTTTTAGCCAAATTGCTATTTAATTCCAGGACAAAATTCTTATGTTTGAGGCCTGACTAAATCTAGATGCAGATCCAGGCACAGTTAACTAAGTTGATCTCCCATTGGAATACAATTTAAACAATAATCAAATGCTTAATAAGGCAGTACCTCCTCCTGAGCAGCTTTCTTCATGTTGGCCTTCGCTTTCAAATTAGCACTTCTCAAGTTCATATGCAGACTGAAAATGGCGAAAGGAGAAATTATTTGGTCGCACACATATTTAAATAAAATAATCAATTAAAAAAAGTAAATAAAACAAAGACAGTACGAATTTGATTCTAAACAAAATTACACGACAAACAGATAATAAGTTCAATATCTGGCATTAGACTTAACAGAAAGAGAGATTACCTCTCATATTGTTCTTTCCAGACTTTCAATTTTTCCTGAGCAGACTCCACTTCTTCTTCTGAGGAAAGCTGTTGTCCTAATAGATCTAACCGAAATTGCAAAGATCTCAAAATTGCCAATCCATCCTGTGCTGCCGCATTCAGTCTAGGAAGTGAATTTGCTTCCAGTGTCCCCTTCCCAGATGTTCCACATCTTTCAATTTCTTTTATATGTTCCTGGGTTTTTTCAACCGTTGCATTCCACTCTGTAATCACTTTCTCAACTGCTTCTGCAACCTCCTCCATCTTAACAACCTACATCAGATAAATGCATCATAAATTTAAAGTGGTACAGGGTACTTGGGTAGAATATAAAGAGGACGTGAGGGTGGAGACTCCCAACAACAACAGCTCATAGTTGTAATAGCATGGAAAGTACCTATTAGCCAATGAGTGTGTGCGGGTGTGCGGAGAAAGAAAGTCCTCCCTCTCTCTCTCTCTTTCAGCATGAACCCTTGCTCTTTCTCAACAAAAAAAAAAGTAGCCTCCCTGTGTATTTCTAGCCATAAATTATTTGCTACTCTTTCGGTCTACGTCAATGCAACTAACCAGATAAGACTCTTCGTTGGATTTTACAATATAACAATACAAATGTTTGATTAGTTATAATATAGATTATAAATCAAATATAAAGTCACCGGAGTTTCACATGTCACACCCTAAATAGAAATTGTAGCTCATAGATCAACATAATGTTACTACACGATATACAAAATAGTGATCACATGTCTGCAGTATAATTAAGGAATCAAAATGCTCTTTCCCCCAAAATCAGCAAGCTGCTAGAATAATCAGATTTCCAGAGTAGCAAATGTGTGGGACGACAATGATATTCTCATTTACTGATTTTTCTAGCAATGCATTTTGAAGGCTATTTGTCAGGTGGTCTAACCAGGTGAATGGAGCCAACTGGGAAAGGCAACGCGGGACGTCTTCTGATTTGGGTGACGATTCTCGTGGGAGATTTGCGAGAGGACGAGGGGAAGACGATTGAAGCATTTTCTTTTTTTTTTTAACAAGGAAAAGATTTGAGACAATTAATCAATTGAAGGTGAAAAATTATTAACAAGAAGAGAACTCACAAAGCAAAGGGGGAAAACATCTTAATCCTTACCCGAAAGATCGTTCTCTTCTTCTGAATCAAGGAGGCTTCTTTAAGCCCCCTTATGATCTTGCTCCGGCGGAAACGCTCAAGGTTGGGGATGTAGGCGTCCCTGCAACAAACGCACCGCACGGACAAATTGCTTCTCCAGGAGAAGAAGCGAATCGAAAGTGAGATAGAGGAGGAGGATCACTCTATCGCCGGACACGTCTTCAGATTCGCTAGTGGCAATTTTCCGTTACGTAAGGTTATCAGATAAAAATCAAAAGTCAATTTTCCCCACGCTTCCCTCTCCCTCGTCCCAATTCTGCATCGCCGTAAACTCCTTATCGCCGGTCGAGACGTATCGATTGGTTTCACGAGTCTGCCGTTCTCCCTAGATCCATAGAGCTTGATTTGTTAGGTTAGGAAGTTCGAGAGAGATGGTGGAAGAAGATGCGATTCCCGGTTGTTTCTCCGCTCGGAGCTGCAGGGAGATCGACTTCCGCCGGATGGCTTAAGGATCTCCGAGACCGATGCCTAAATGAACTCGGGACACGGGAACTCGGGAACTCGGGAACTCGGGAGGGATGATTGTCACTGATGAGCAGAGTTCTGGAGTTCGGTTCAGAACGAGTTGGTTCACTTCAAAATGGGTATTTTGGTCATCTCATTTGTGCTGCCTGAAGCCTCCCGGACGCAGCTAAAACCCGTCCAAAACCCGTCGACCTCGGCGGCGACGGTTGCAGAGCGGCCCTCTCCCTCTCTCTCTCTCTCTCTAGGCCGGGAAAGAAATGATTTTTCTTTCTCTCCTCGCAAGACGGCAGTCATGGCGCGTCCACAGCGCGGGTTCTCTCCTACTCCGTTTCGGTCACTCGAAATCCTCTCGATCCCCGAGACGCCCCAAAGCTCCGCCTCCCCCGCCTCCTCCGCCGACGCCGCCGAAGCCCCCGGAAAAACCCGTCCCGTTCTCGATACACGGCGAGACCTGGCACGACCCGTACAGTTGGATGTCGGACCTGGCCGACAAGGCGGCTATGCGGCACATGGACGTCTGCATGGAGCAGGAGGAGAAGTACACGGAAGCTGTCATGGCCGACACCGACCGTCTCCAACGTAAGCTCCTGTCCGAGATGGCCCCTCGCATGGCCTCCCCTCTTTCGACTCCCCCCGTTCGTTGGGGACCCTGGTGGGTATCCTCGGCTCCTCCCCTCTACTAAAATCCTTCGGTCGATGCCAAAGTCCCCTCAATTTTTTCTTTTTCTTCGATTTTTTCTTCTTGAATTGCGCTCGTTTTCTGTTGTTTTCAGGTTGTATTATAGGAGGGTGGAAGAAGGGAAGCAATTCCCGGTGTTGTGTAGGAGGTCTGCAACTTTGAACGAGGAGTTTATTTCGTATAATGAACCTTCGGCTGGTTTTGATTTTACTTCTGGGAGAAGGATTGAGGTGAAGCTGTTGGATTATAATGAGGAAGCTGAAAGATTCGGAGGTAGATTGCAGACTTAACTGCATTTATTCCTGTGCTCATGCAAATGGTCTTTTTTTTTTTTTCATTTTCTTGTCCTTAAATTACAGGATATGCTTATGAAGAACTGTCGGAAGTGTCTCCGGATCACCGTTTTCTTGCGTACACAATGTACGATAAGGATAATGATTGTTTTACCATGTCTGTGAGGGATTTGGCGTTGGGCAATCTTTGTGACAAGCCTCGTGCTGACCGAGTTGCTAACTTAGCTTGGGCAGCCGATGGGAAGACATTGCTTTACTCTGTTACTAATGCCAATAAGAGACCATATAGGTTTAAGAATCTTTTTCTGTCTATGAAACCGATTTGTGTCCAGTTTTAATTTCCTTATAATCACTGACGTCTTTAAAAGTTATTGAAAATTGGTTTTCCCCAGGATTTTCTGCAGCATGATAGATTCAGATAAGGAAGACGTGTTGCTTCTGGAGGAGTTTGATGAAAATGTTTATGTTAACATCAGAAACACAAAAGACTTTCGCTTTGTGACTGTGCATACTTTCTCAAATACTTTCTCGAGGGTACCCAGCTAGTTCAGGATCCTTACTGTAGTCTATATGCATTTATGCTTTGTGTTTGAGCCAGTGTTGGTTCTTATAGGTGTACCTGATAAATGGTGCTGATCCCATGTCTGGAATGACTTTAGTATGGGAATGTGAACCTCAAGCCCATTGCATAATTGAACATCACCGAGGATATCTTTATTTGTTTACCGATGCTGCAAGAACAGCCTTGGACACACCTATGGACTCCCATTATCTGCTCAGATGTTCTGTTGAAGCAGCTGGTTCGAAAATATGGGAGGTTCGCTAGTTTGTCATGTTCTTTTGACCATCAATGACCAAATTTTTGTAAGGGGGCCTTTTTTGCAAGACTTTCCTGTTTTGCATTCATTTCATTATCTGAAAATAGTGTTATATTTAACTTGAAAAAAATGTCTCAAGTCTATGCATGTTCACATTTTTTCAAAAACAATGAAAATCATGTGTAGGATCTGCTTAGGGCATGAGAGTTTTCAAATGAGGTGAATTGTTAATTCTTATGATTTTGAACAATTTCTTTTCTTTCTAGCAGAATGTATTTCTCGAGGATCCTAACAGACGCATTGAGGATGTCGATTTTTGTGACACACACTTGGCACTTATTTTGAGGGAAGGGAGAAAATACTGTATTTGCTCGATTGCTCTACCACTGCCTATGGATGGCAAGGTAAACAAGAATGTCTTTGTCTTTAGAAACTGGGATTGTCATGTGTCTCCATGCATACAAATACATCAGCGTTTCTTTTTCTCTCTACTGCCTTGTTCTTGGGGGGTATGACAATGGTTCAAACTTCTGAGTTAGACAGACTCATGGTAAGATCAATACATCTGTTGAAAAGAAGAATGATAACTTCTCTCATGTTACCATGTTTGCTGCTCATATAGCCATGGGTTGCCTCTCATATTGCCATTGGCTGCCTCTCATATTGCCATTGGTTGCCTCTCATATTGCCATTGGTTGCCTCTCATATTGCCATTGGTTGCCTCTCATATTGCCATTGGTTGCCTCTCATATTGCCATTGGTTGCCTCTCATATTGCCATTGGTTGCCTCTCATATTGCCATTGGTTGCCAAGCAGGCATTGATTTTGCCACTGATATTGCCATCAGTTGCCACTCATATAGCCATTGATTTTGCCACTCATATTGCCATTAGTTTGTCATTCATATTGCATTTGGTTGCCAGTCAGTATTTTATGAATGGTTTTTCATTTTTAAACATTTATTTGTAAGATGAAGGTCACTTTTTTTGTTTTGTTTTTTTTTTTTTTTTTTGGCAGGGTCCCCTTGATTTGAATGCTGTTAGTTTGCGCTTCTTACCTCTTCCTAAACATGTTTGTCAAATCTCAGCTGGAACCAACTACGACTACTACTCCTCAACCATGAGGTTTATAATATCCTCACCTGTGGTATGTTTGTCAATCACTTATCCTAGTAAAACTTTTGCAAGACTTGCTTTTGCTAAGTTAATAAAGATATCACAATTTAAAAAAAAAAAAAAAAAAAAAAAAAAAAAAAAAAAAAAAAAAAAAATATTATTCTGATATGCTAGAAAGGATTAGTTGAGAAAGCGAGAAATTATATTAGGTGAAGTTAACATTTCGTTTGCAGATGCCTGATGCTGTGGTTGACTATGACTTATCAAACGGAAAATGGGTCATTGTGCAACAACAAAACATTCTTCATGACAGGACACGGACTCTTTATGGGACTTCAGCTTCTACTACTAACCCTACAAAGAAATCAAAATCAGCTAGTTTCTACTCTTTAAATGAAGCTGAGTTGGAGAACTCTTGGAATGATCTTTCCGAGTTCTATGCATGTGAATATTTTGAGGTTCCCTCAGATGGAGTGATGGTTCCTTTGACCGTAGTATACTCACAGAAACGCAATCAAGAGAGTTCAAATCCAGGTTTGCTTCATGGGCATGGGGCCTATGGTGAATTGTTAGACAAGAGATGGCGCAGTGAGTTCAAAAGCCTCCTTGATCGTGGTTGGGTAATTGCATATGCAGATGTCAGGTTTGTTCTTGGTGTCATCCCATTGAGTAGTTTTATCAATCCACTTAATGTGTTTAGTTTAGAGAGAATTTTTATACAAAACTTTATAAATACAGAACTTTTTATACAGACTTATACACTTTTACTTTGCTTAGTTGGTCATGCATATTATGGATGCATTTAACTTCATGTGAACCTGTTGAAAAGCTATGAAGATTCAATTTGTTGCTTTGAACATATATCTGTGTGCAAGAGTTTTTACTTGCTCTTCAGTGAGGTTTTTGAAAGCTTTGCTGGTTTTCAAACACATGAACATGTTTATTTTTCCCATTTGAAAAAATAAACATGGTTATTTTCCTTTCGTCCTGGTGAAGAATGTTCGAAAGGTTCACTCCTGAACACATGTTTGTGTCTTGGGGTCTATGACAATCAGTGGACATAGCCAAAGCTGTTGGCAATTGCAGCTTTTATTATTGCACCTTTACTAATTTTAAATACAATTAGATAAATCAGCTACATCGTTGATAGTATCTTTTATATTTTCACTTGGATACTTCATAATGCTGCTCATTTTCTAATTTTGTTTTTCCGTGGTTCTTAGAGGCAGTGGGGGCAGGGGTAAAATATGGCATCTTGAAGGAAGGCAAACAAAGAAAAGTAATTCAATCCTTGACTATATCTCATGTGCGAAATTTCTCATTGAAAAAGGATTTGTGCAAGAGAACAAACTTGCTGGATGGGGTTTTAGTGCTGGCGGACTCCTAGTTGCTGCCGCCATTAATGCTAGTACAGAATTATTTCGGGCTGCTGTGTTGAAGGTACTTTTGGCACTTCTGTAACTCATAGCTAACTCTGCTAATACAGAACATTTACCTCTATTAGGTGAGAAAAAAAACAGAAGTTGCGTTAGGGAAGAAAAGTAAGGAGAAATGAAACAATTTTTTTTTGAGAAGTGATGCTTTTATTGATAATCAGTATAAATTAAATACAACAGTAATGTTACAAGTGAGTGATTTAAATGCTAGGGATTAATGCTCCCATTACAAGTGCTGTTCTTGTCACTCCTTCCATGGCTAGCTTATCAGCCAAGGAGTTGGCTGTTCTGGGAATCTTACTCCACTGAATTTGCCAACCCGTCGTTAGTTCTGTTATCTCATCAAAGATGCTCCTCAGTTTTCATGGTGGTGAACCCTTTGTGCTCCAGCCAATAACTAGTGCTGAGTCCCCTTCAATTCTCAGAGGTCCACTGAAGTTATGATAATAGATTTTAATACCAGCTAGGAGTGCTCGAGCCTCTGCCATGTTTGAGGTGCTCTGGCCTATAGGCCCTGAATAGGCCAGTAGTGTATTTCCCATGTGATCTCTAAAAGTCCCTCCAATACCGGCTTGGCCTGGGTTTCCTATAGATGATCCATCAAAGTTGAGGCAAATCCAGCCTTCAGGAGGGGGTTTCCACTCTTCCATCTTTTTTATCTTGTGGGTGCGAAATTGTATGATCGAGTCCCAATGCTTGAGGATTAATATGTTTGGAAAGGGAGGAAGCTTTTGTGCTGCTCGGGTCCATAGCAGTATACTCTGTATGGATTTGACTATGACACTTTCTTTGGTAGAACTTATGTTCTCAAAAATTCTTTTATTCCTCTCTAACCACAGATTCCACGGGACGGCCGCCAGTGTGGCGGTCCAGAGTGCTTTGCCACAGAATGGCAGGGGGCAGTTTACCCATTGTTGGATGAATTGACTGAAGTTGTTTGGAAAACAGAGATGTATGCTGAATTTTTGGATTAGTGCTTCCCATATACTTCTACTGAATTTGCAATGCAGCAAGATATGATTGCTTGTCTCCTCTTGGTCGCCACATAGCTTGCACAAGTTATCTATAATCACTTGCCCTCTCTTCATTAATTCATCACAGGTCAATATTCTTCGATGCATTGCTGTCCATATGAAATGTAGTACCTTCTTTGGAGCTACCAGCTCCCATGCGCAGTTGGCTGAGTTTGTCAATCCTTGGTGCTGCTGTCCTGAGCAAAGTATTTTGTAATATGATGCTGTTGAGAAGCATCCTAAAGGACAAGGCTTCCATACTATATCATCATTCCCATTATCAGCAATGTAAGTAGTGTCTAGCAAGTGAGTCAGGGCTGCTGCTTCAAGAGCCTCAGTGTCAGTCAAATTTCTTCTGAAGTTAAGGTTCCAGGTGTGTCTCTGAGGCATTTTAGCACTTCTAACAGTAATCGTTTGGTCTCTGGCAAGTCGAAATAGGCTTGGGAATGATTGGCTAAGAGGTGTGTCTCCTAGCCAACAGTCAGACCAGAATTTAATTTGTGCCCCATCTCTTGCATGGTAACGAATATGGACTTCAACAACTGCTCTTTCTTTAAGGATTGCTTTCCATATGGGAGTGGCTGCGTATATGTTAGCTTTTGGTAGCCATTGGTGATCACCATGACCATATTTGGCCACGATTGTCTTCCTCCATAGATTTTCCTTTTCTAATGAATATCTCCATAACCATTTTGCTAACAGGGCTTTATTCATCATCTTGATTTGTTTGATTCCCAATCCTCCATCCTTTTGGGGTTTGCATACGAAATGAAACAATGCCAATGATGTGCTTTCACATTAGTTCAGTAACATTAGGACAAATTTATCTTTTTCCAGAAAAAAAAAATTTCTAGGCAATGTTTTTGGTTGATAATAGCTGTTGCACAATATATTATGATTTTGTGAATGCGATGCAGAGGAACCACACCATTGCAGGGAGATGAGTTGATGACTCGTATGTTTGATTAGACTATTTTCTTTCTATTTTTCTGTTTGGAAAACATGTAGAAAAGTAATCTCATTGTGTTTGCAGGTCCCCTTTCTGGATCCGACTCATACCCTTCTTTATCCTGTTCTACCTCTACAGCCTACTGACTATGATGAATTTGGATTCCCTGGAGATGCTGAAGATTTTCAGGCCATTCGAAAATACTCACCTTATGATAATATTCAGAAGGATGCTCTTTATCCAGCAGTCTTGGTGACATCATCTTTTAATACAAGGTAGAAAGAAACACTTTCATTAGCTACACATACTTCTGTTTAAGATGTTAGTAACTCTTCAACGTGATCTTGAATCAATCACACTCATGTGGCTCTCGAATACCATTTGGAATTTTACCTGAAACCCCAACTGCCTCAGCATTTCAGTGTGGCAATGAAACATCATTAAAAGATTGTCAAGGAATTTGGTATATTCATCTGTAAAAAAAATTTTTTTTTTTTTTAAAGAAGGACAGAACCTAACATCTCTTTGATGATGACGATGATAAAATATTTGGAATCAATAGAAATTTCCGTCTCTCCTTGGAAGTGGTTGATGCAAGTAGTCAACAATGGAGCTCATTCAATAATAACCTTGTGATAATTTCTTTTCCAGATTTGGAGTATGGGAGGCAGCCAAATGGGTGGCAAGAGTTCGGCAACAGGCAGTTTATGACCCACAACGCCCTATACTTCTAAATTTGACAACAGACATCGTGGAGGAGAATAAGTATTTGCAGTGCAAGGAGTCAGCATTAGAGCTTGCTTTTCTTATCAAGATGATGGACTTCTAGATCCCACAGTCTATCATAATGTCTGGTTCTCCACCTGTTCCTGTTCCACTAGTTACCCCAACATTGGGATATGACTCTGACCAACTACCCCGTCAATTTGTTGGTCTGACACGGCCGAAGATTCACTGAGGCCTATTCAAAGGTATGAAGTTTTCGTTGTTCCTTGGAAATAATTTATCAGTTCCCATTCATGACCGGAATTTTGCGAGTCATATGTACTATGGTACACATGTAGATCCAGCATTTTTTCGATTCAGGATCACCATCAAAGATAGTAAACGACCCGGAAAAGCTTCAGTGAACTCCTAAGATTGGCACCCATGGCTGTGGCTCTCTCCTCTCAATCATTTTACTGTACTAAAAATCTTTTCAGAAATTCTTAGTACCTCGCAATATATACGCACCCGGTTGATGGTTGATGATGACAGTCACTTGAAAGTCAGCTTTCAGAGGGCTGCTGTGAGATATTGGAACCCAACATCGAAGTGTATATATTAGACGTCTATTTCTTATCTGTCAACAGTGTTCCTACATCTCATTGTTTATTGTAACATTATTCATAGATGAATAGTCAGGATTTCGTGGGACCTCAAGGGGCCTCTTTTCTTGTTCTTTGCAATGATGCCTTTGCTTTGCCCAATTTGAAATATGAATTCTGTTCTTGTGCTCTATGCGTTGGGACGCACATTCTCAGCCTTCGCCAGTTTCGCCACAGGACGATCTTCATGGAAGCACAAGTCCTCCAAACAGTTTGAAGCCTCTATTATTGAAGGTGTCCTTTGAGCTTAATGGCCACCATAATTGCAGCGAAACAGAAGTGGCTGCCCACGCCCCCTCGTAATGCTCATGGCGAGCAGATTTGATGGGAGTGTCCCACTGATGGGGGAAAAAAGAATTAAAAGGAGGAAATCATTGTTTACAGCGTAAAGATAATTGCCACATTTGATTCGGGTATTTTATTTGCTAATCCATCTTTTGGTTTTCTTTACAAATCTGGACAAAGATTAACCAAACATCGAGTCCAAATCTCAAGTGCAAAACTGGCACGTCTCAGCTATCCGGGTTTGTGTTAAATGCTGAAGTAAACCTCTCTGATTCGCAGATCCCAAATCTGGTACAACTCAACATAGCAAAGAGCGATTTTCTGAATCAAGACGTCAGTTCCTGTGATTTTATAACAGAAACTTGATGACTTGGGAGATCAATCCAAATGCAGATTTAGTAGTTTAGTTCATTGTTGACCTTGAATGAAATAAACAACATACTGAAGAAAGAGTATATTAATTTAACACCCACAAATTTAAAACTGGTTTGGACCAAATGATCTATCTGTGAGTAGATTTTATGCAACCCTAGCCAAGTCAAACCTCTCAACACCACATGGAGCCAGACAACCACCTAGTCAGAAACCCTTCAATGAGAACTTTTTTTTAGCACTACCAACCAACCAAACCTACCACACATGCCAACAAAGTTTTTGGTTAGTAAATTGATTAAAAAGGACCTAACTTGGATCTAACTGTCTTTCCCTGACCAATCCAGCAGGCCCAGATCAGAGATACAAAAGAGAAGCTCGGTAAATAGAACATTATCATAGCAGACTCCACCAAAGAGCATGGAAGATGTCAGTTTCTGAGACACGATTCCAGCTCAATCTTTCAACTGCTGAACTCTTTCTTCATTTATCTCTCTTCTCACGCGCAAAGATTTCAAACACTGAAGTTATCAATTTGACGACAAATCAGGAAGGGCACTTTACCAATTAAAATGAATATAGCTTGTCCTGGCTATTCATGGACAAAATCTGGATGACAATGCATGGGAGTAGCTCTTATGCAACCTGTGAGATCAAATTTAAACTCACATGAAATAGCAAGCTAACTTTCCACCAATACAGTGCAGGGATCCATCAGGTAGATATTAACAGGACTCATCTTTAAGATGCAAAAGTGCTATACATAGGCAAAGATGAGTACAGATGGAAAAAAATTTCTGAACAAGACAATTTGCAAAAGAGTGGAACTGTCAAGAGCTCATTCTGGTACTTTTCTTTCAATATGGACCTGATACAAGAGTCCCAAATAGTATGCCCCGAGTGATACACATTTCTAAAGCAAACTCTACATGAACCCAAAAAATTACATACCAAGAAGGAAACAAGAAGAAGAATAAACAAATTAACCATTGAATCAACAGACAACCCCAATCAGGTGGAAAGGCCCTCAAGGAGAAGCAACAAAAACATGACTGACCCAGCGCACCTTGTGTCCAATGGATTCAGTATTCTCAATATGCACCTCTGTAGGTCGGAAGTAGCAGTTGAGATCATCTTTCTCCAGAATGGAGCACCAGACTCCGAGGGTTGGAGATTGAACTCGAACCGAAGTTGTGTACATATTTCACGTTTCAGAAGCAGAACTGTGCTGCCCCACCTCTTATGTTTTGAAATTAGAATAGACCTCACATCTCACGTCTCAGAAGCCTCTGGCACAGTGGACAACCCATCCTCCTCAGCAAATGCTGGATTAAGAAACTTTGCAATAAAAGCCCACATCCTATAGACATCTTCAAAGTTGGTGAGAAAACCAAGAGAAGCTGTGACAACCTCAACTCGAACCAGTGCATTTTTACCTTCACGCCCATTAGACATTGGCTTGCACAATGCCAGATCCTCCTGATCTAAAGCTCCATGAAGCTGTTTTTGATTCTCCACAACCCGAATATGGCTAAGAAAACCAATACCAAGTGAAATGCCATGTTTCTCTGCAAGTTTCAGAACAATTTCAGGGCTAATCAACCCACCCCTGCTGTTCTTCACATTGAAAGCCACAGCAGCACCTCTTTCATATTTGATCTTTGGACCATATATGTGGACAAGAGGTGGTCCTGTTCCTCCATCCAGGCCAGGTATCCGTAGTTGCAGTAGAGAGGTAACTAACCAATTTATCAAATAACGGAGTCTAATGGTGGTCTTATTGAGACCCATCATATTCACATGATCGAGATGCCGGCAGATTATTTCAGGTTCCCTTCTGTTCCACTCATCAACATCTCCATCTTCCCCATCACTGACAGCTTCATCATCACCTAAAGTAGTTGCAGAGACTTCACCTGCCTCTGAGTTATGGCTGAAATGTTCTCTTCGATTGTCCTCCATACTGAAGGAAACTCTCCTACCCATACTGGTCACATGGTCACTATCATCAACGCCAAAAAATCTACCCCCAGCAAATCTGTTCCCCTCTCTCCTACCCAGTAGTCTGAATTCCCCTTCAGTTTCCCTCCTTATGGCACTCTCTTTTGTCTCTACAAGACCTTCTTGACAGATTTCAGATGCTGAGCCGTTCTCATGGATTCGAGATCCATTTAACTTGGCTCCACCAGAACTCGATTCTTCTCTGATTTCAGGTTCTTCTTGAATTTCCCTATCAAAGTGGTAGTCTGCATCTATTTGGGCATTTACATGAGTAGGATCTTCATTGTATTGTTCTTCTTCAGGTACTTCCTTGACACGGTCCAGCTCTTGTGAGACAGATAAAACAGCTGCATCAAATGATAATACATGGTCTTCAGTAGAGTTGATGTGACCTCGTAAATCATCATAAATAGGGCTCCGTGACACCATGGTCACTGGTTTTGGAGACAATCTCTTATGATTTTTTCTACCAGTGAACCATAAAGGTGGAAGTGGAGACCCCAATTTGTTCTTGTTCAGCTGGCCTGAGTGGTCAGAACCAAATGGACTCTGACCCAAATCAATCCAAAATGAATTTTCTGAAGACTCATCTTCGCTAAAAACTGGACTCTTCATGACTTCCCCGACCATAACACTCTCTGTTTCTTCAAATATAGTGCTAGCTCCATCTCTGTCGGAGCTATTATCATGGTCCATATCATTCTCAAACACATCCCTTACTTGGGCAGAAGTGAATGCACCCGAGAAGGCCGGTAACTGAGAACCACGGCGAGTGTCAGACTCAAACTCTTCACTTCCGTCAATTACCTCATCCTCAAGCCCAGTTAAGCCATCCAACTCATCCACAGAATCACTCAAATATTGAGGATAGACAGGTAAAATCCTCACCATCCCAGACCCTGCAACCCCGCACTGGTTCTGCAAGCTTCCCATCACAGATTTCTTTATTAGCAGACAACCGAAACCAGTTGGATCAGAGCCAAATACACGATAAAATGACGTGATGATAAAATCTGGCCTGAAAAGTGATAATCCCAGTGAATCCATATCCTTTGGACCCAATGAACCCGCATCAAGCAAAACATGCCAATTGTTTTGCTGCGCCAAAGCCATCCATTGGTACGAGTATTTTGCCCCTGTAACTCTCGACTGAACTGGAAAAACAAAAAGTCCAACAGCTGAATCCTTCTTCCTCTTCTTCTTATTGGAAATCTGTTTCCGAAGTTCAGTGGAGCAAATCTTCAAGGTCGGCCATTTGAACCATGCACTGTAAACCTTGGCTCCTTTCTCTTTTGCACTCTGTGCCATCCAAGTCACTGATTGGCTTTCATAATCAAACATTGTCAACAATTTCTTATTCGTTTGAAATGGGTAAGATTCAGCAAGCAACTTGAATGCAGATCCCCTACTGACGGTGAAAACAAGACCATATTCATTCTCAGGAATGTTCAAGTAGTCCATTATCCTGCTTTTGATGTCGTGCTCACAAGTCCCCTTCTCTGCCCCACCGTACAGTGCATGGTTGCTTAAATTTGCAGTAATTTCAGACAAAGTAAAGGCCGAAGACTCCCAAGCCTGAAAGCTCTGAAGGTAAGAGAAAAGCCCAAAACCGCAGTAATCAAGACATACCTTAGCAACTGAATCAGAGAGGTGACTGTACTCTTCATCTCTAAGTTGGTCAATCCTTTCCGATGAGGTGAATTTCGGGTACATTGTAATGAACTTGGAGAAAGCTTCCTGAAGGTCCAGGATGCACTCTTCCGAATCAAAAATCCGCTCTGCTGCGAGCGCAGTGGCGCGGAGAAATTCCCGTTGAGCATGGAGGCGTGCGAGTGATCTTGACCGGCCGAAGCTGCCATCTTGATTAGCAAAGGCGTCAGAATCCATGGACTGCGATTTGACGAGCGATCCATCCTCAGATGCTTCTTCCAGAGCTTCTCTAAGCTTGTTCTCCTGTAACTGCCGAAGCATTGACGGCTTTTTCTTGCCTTCCTCTGTCAAACCAGACCCATCTCTTCTTTTGCTCTTCTTTTCCAAGATGAGGGCGGCGCAGTGAGATATTGGCTTCCATAATGATAGATGCATGAGCACTACTCTGTCTGCGACGTACACCCAGAAAAGAAAACCAGGTCGAGGACACAAAAGAGGCCAGGTTCTAGCCCATCTATGGGTAAAACCCTAACCAGAGCAGAAAGAAAGAGAATCTGAGCTTTACCAATACGGCGACTGCCACTTTCGAAACTCAAAACACACTTGACCAGGGAGGGCTAAAACCTCCAAGATTCAGAGGCATTTCATACTTGACACGGCTGAAAAACTCTTACTTTATGTGAAACATTACAAACCCAGAAAACACTGAGATTCGAGTTGGAGTGGACCAATACTTTTGCCCGATCAAAAGAAGGGAAAAGGATCAGAGAAACCCTAACTTTAGCCACACTCCGGAGCCAAAACCCGCAGAAACAATTCAAATCCAGAACTTCAAAATAGAAGAACAACAAAAAACAAACAAAAAACAAAAAAAAAAAACTATAAATAACAAAAGTCCCCCACACAAATTACAGAGAGGCCAAATTCAATCTTACTGATGGTCTTCGAAAGAACACCGGATAACGAGCAAGAAAAGAAAAAAAAAAAAAAAAAAAAAAAAACCCCAAAGCTGTCACACCAGTTCCCCACCCCCAAACCCCTCAAAGCATCACAGATATCCTGCTTCCAGCAAACCAGGTTCCAGAACTCCGTCAACTTTGTTCTTAGCCCTGAATCCAGTCAGACCCGACCCCAGACCTCGAACCAGAATCTAAAACAGGAGTTCCGAAACCAGCTCCTCCATGGTGAATCTGAAACCAAAAAGAAAGAAACCCTAGACTTGCATCAAATAACCCAACAGAACCCCGGTGAGAGAGAGCTACGCCCAGCAAATAGAGCCAACAACCTCCTCTCTTCACCAACCTCACCCTGCAACACAATTAAAAGCAGACCCTCTTTTCCATCAGATTCATTACTTCAGTGGTCAATCCAAACATGTCTGCATTGATTGCCCCTCCTCTCCCCTCCTTCATTATTACTTCATCCCAAGGAGAGAGAAAGAGAGAACCCAAGGAAAAAAAAAAAAAAAAAAAAAAAAGAAACCCTTTTTCTCCGTTATTTTAACCACCAGTAAGAAAAACAATAAAGAATTCAACTAAACAACAAAGAAACCCACCCCCATTGACTTCCACTGGTCTCTGATTTTTCCTTCTTTCTTTTCCCCTTCCATTTAAATTTCCCACTTCTCCGTAGTCTCTCGAGTCTGTACCAAAAAGCCATTAAATATTGACACTACATGTTGGAATCCGGCTCCACCACCTCTCTCACCTCCACTCCACAAGTCAATCTCCCAAAAAGGGTGTAATTTTGCCAGTAAAAAGCCATTTCCCGTCTTCCCCAATACACAATCTCATTTTCTTTTTGGTAATTCGGTCGATCTGCTCTGATTCCTCCTCTGAACTCTGAACTCTGAACTCTGAACCCAGGCAGGTTTCACGATACTTATTTATCCTAATCATTTACGAAAGAAGATTTTGGGTCCATTTATATACTGTATTTGCAAGATCTCTTTCATTTATAAAAAAAAAAAAAAAAAAAAAAAAAACCCAATTAAATTCTTTCATCTTTAATTATGAACTATGAAGACACTATTTGGCCATAAAGTTGTGGGTCAAAAGGATTGAGACGCGCCAAGACAACCACATGGAAGAAAAAACAATTATTGATCATCTAACAATAATTAGGGTAATTAGGTTGTCCAAAAACCAAAATAATTTCTATCAATGTTCTCCCCCAAGACCATTTGAGAGTTATTGAAACATTACCCAATCATTTCAGGAAATCCCAGATTGAAATTTTCAATTTGCTGGAAACCCTTTTGTTCCTGTTCCCTAATTCGTATTTAATCACCCCCACATGCTAATTTGGAACTCGGTACCATCTTCTCATACCCTTTTTATCCACCATAAATATTGTTACCATATCTCCATTTATTTCAAGAAGGTCCCATCAAATGTGGTACATACTACTTAACAACCCCACACTAACTACTTCCAATGTAGTTTCACACTATGCATTTATACCAAGCTTTTACACACTCTACCACCATTTAATTCCTAAATATACTCAGGTAACTCACCAAACTACTAAATTCAGAGTTAAAATATTACATTTTTGAAGCCGAAATTAGTCCCACCCAAAATATTAAATTAAGATATAAAATACTTTATTTGATTTTATATGTATTGCAATCTGGTTGGTTGTACCAGGTGACCTGAAACCCAAATTTATACATTATTTGTTTTTATAAAATAAATAATTAAGAAAATTATGTTATTGGAGAATTAGGTGAGAAACTCCAAAGAATTATTTTTCTTCATTGAAATAATCACCTTGGGCTTGGATACAAGGGACTGCGCGGTAAACCAACATAAAATACTCAAGATTCTTGGCAGTTCGGACGACTCAGAACTTTGAGCAGAGGGATTGACTGTAACGACATAGCAGACAATGGCGAACAAAAATCTCCACGAGACAGTCGGCAAGTTTGAGACGGTGAGGTTCATATTCCGAGGTCTTCCTTTCTTCTTCTTCTTCTTCTTCAAAGGGCATTCCGCTCCTGCATTTTGACCAACCTTTGTTGCTTTTGCTTTCAACTAGAAAGACCCGGAATCAGCAAATTTAAATCTCTCTTTTCTACCGGAGATTCAGACACTGCAAATTCGAATTTCTCTCCCAAACGAAAATATAGAAAAGAAGAAAACAATCTCCCGGTTTCTTTCCCCCCTAACTAAAGCAGCTGCTCAAACTAGTCAAACCCCACAAACCCCACAAACCCCACAAACCCATGAATAAATTTCATCACTTGCAAAAAAAAAAAAAAGTCTCCGAAACATGTCGTAGAAGTCCATTATTTTAGTGATTCGCTGTCGGAAGCTTATATATGTCCTGACTGCATGGGAGATTCAACCCTGCAACTCTTGTCATGTAGGTAGACTCCAAAGCCATTGACAAGCATTGCTAAATATGAGGTTGTTTTACTCTAATTCAGTTGCCATTTCCCAAAAAACAAAATCAGTTTCTTTAAACTTCGGATTTGGACTCATATTAAGGTATAGCTAGTCTTCCTACTTCCTAGTCAAAAATGGTTTTTTTTCTTTTCTTTTTAATTGGGTCTTGGGTTACACATTTGGACCTTTTCTAAGCTAAAACTAACAAGAATATCAATAGTTTGAGAATACCAACGAGGGACAAACGTAAAGGAGAAATTTGTCAATTTGTAGACACGAGGAACATTAATATACTAGTGTTCCCTATACCATATATAAAATAAGTTGGATGTGCTTCTTTCAGTTGTTGAACATTATTTTAATTTTCTCTCTCATTTTGACATTCATTTTTCCATTCATTGCCCATTGACACATCATAATTCATGTCATATATTATTTATATATAATAAATAATTTTTATTTTATATTTCTATTTCCTTTTGAATTTCGAATTCCATTTTTTATGATTTTATATCATATGGTTTTTGGTTCAAGTCTCAGGGTATTATGTCATCTAAGGAGGGCTCAATATCACATTGATTAATGTAATAAGTATCCTTTTCTCATTTTGTGTGACGGCTAATAAACATTGACAAGTATCGTATAATAATTCCTTGATACTCAGCACGAAATCTTAATTATTATTATTAATAATTATAAATATTTAATTGAAAAAAAAAAGACCCAATTGGTCAATCGTGAAGATAATCTTTGAAGCAGTCACGAATAATGGAAATTAATACATGGTTTGGACACAATGGTGTCACATGAAATGGACCATTATAAAGTTTTCAATATCAAACCCTAATGAAACCCACCCCAGTTGATTTAGCACCTATATATAACTTTGGATTTATTATAATTTATAATGTTGTGGATGCTCATGCTCCTCATCTTATCTTAATTATTTGTCTTGTCAATTGTGGTCAATTATTATTTTTTATTTTTATTTTTACTTTTTTTCTACTTTCTAGGGTTTCGTATAAAGATATAACAAAATAGATTTGTCAACGGCCCCTTCTATGAGCAAAGGGCAGCCTCTATGATTGGTCAATTACCTAATTATCCAAGTCAGATTTTTATTAAAGAAAATTTCTTTTTTTATTCAATTACTTAATTTTTTTTTGGGATTTCATTTACCAATTTATACTTGTTGGTATTTTCAAAAATAAATAAATAAATAATATATATATATATATATTATTATTATTTCCTATGATATTTTACATCCTTAGTATCAAATATATTGGAAAATACCTTACAAAAGGAACATAGAATTTTTTAAAAAAAAAATAATGTAATTTCTCTTGGATAAAATTGATATTGACCTCACATTAGATACATAGAATAATATACAGAAAATTTTGGTCCTATGTCAAATTTTAACTTACATACTGTCTTTTTTGAAGCTCTAGATACAAAAATTACCTTGGAATCATTTTGAAATAGACATCACATATGAAACCTAGAAGAATAAACAATAAGTTTTTGTCCTCTACTTAAATTTATGTTTTTTTTTAAATATAACATCTAATTTTATATTAAAAAATTATGTAATTATTATATTAATAAATTATTTATGTACCTTCATATGATATTGGTACCATGACATGTACCTCACATTAGCAACCTTATTATATTTTTTGCATTATTTACGTTATAAATTTATTTTAAATTGGACGATTTTCACTCTTCTTGTTTTCTGCTGTTTTCTGCGTTTCTTTAAATATTCTGCTCGTCTGTAATTTGCAGATTACATAATTGCCCTCGTATAATTCTGATACGGACGTCACCTAGAATAATAAACGGCAAAATTTTGTCCCTTTTTTGATAATTTTTGTGGGGGGCCTTTTTTTTATTTGCAGCAAACGGAGAGTCATTTTCAAATTTGTCTGGAACTCTTTGGACGGCCGGGGGCCCACCTAAGCTGGAGTGGCATCGGGCCTCGCGCTACTTTGCGCCAGGGCGGGACCGGCGGGGCTTAGGATGGGCGGGTGTGCGCACGGCGCACAACAGAGAAATGGCGCTTTCGCTCCAGCTTTTGGAAAGAGAAGAGGAGCAATCGAGTGCCCTCTCGCTCTCTCCTCTACTCTTCACCCTTTTTTTTTTTTTTAAAAAAAATAATTTTTTGAAGTTGTGGGTGTTCTTCGTCCCCGACGTGGGATTCCATTGAAATTCGTGGAAGCTTTGCTCTTGGACTCTGGGGTCTTTACCCGTTCAGTTGCGGCAGCAAAAATCTGTTCGTTGCTTCGAATCAGATGGTCTCATCAGTCTTTTCGTCAAAAACTTCATCTTCCTGGTGGAGGGATTTACTTGGACTCTGGAATTCATACGTTATCAGTTTCTTTTTATTGTTCATTGATGGGATAGAGTCATAGGAATGCCTCAACATCCCATGAGAAGTGTTAGCAGATGAGTATTGGGTCAATCCTTGAACCTGTATCAGCTCAGAAATGGGCGTGTCAGTCTTGCACAATAATGCATTTACAAACCATTTCTTCCTTCAATCTGAAATTCTCAATTGAAGATGGTCACTGACTCACTGATGTGACTGGGTTGGGTTCTCAAAAGTCAGAAATGGGTGTGAAGTTCGGTTCCTGCTTGAAGTGGTGTTCTCACTTCTCACTTCTCACAACCTGTTTGTTGAAAACTTTCTCTTGATTACTCTCTTTGAGGTCCACCATTGGTTCCTCGGATTCTGATTTCTGACACTGGTGTCACTACTGGACCAGTCATTCATCCAACTGGCCTTTAACATCGGTGGCTCCCTGTAAGATGTTTTCCAGATTTTTTCCGATTGTTTAAGCAATTTTGTTTCACCACTATGGAAACACTAAACAAAAACCTTCAAAAAAAAAAAAAGCTACAAAAGCAGATAATGAAGTCTTGAATGCCAAATATCGTTTCTTTGATAAACAAAAGCAAGAAGATCTATCAAAACCGTTCATGTTTTTATGATTTATAAGTAAAAGGACTACCACCCAGAAGCCATCATTCAAAGCCTAAGACCAGGTCACAGTAGATTTTGCTCAAAAAGTAAGCCTGCCTTTCCATAACAATGCAAATATTGCAATCAATTGATGGATAGGATCATAGATAAAGTAGACAAGCAGTAAGACTGTAGACCAAACGAAGTGCTCAATCAGAGACACCACCTCCTGAAGACTTGACTCATTCTTCCATATTGCTCACTTCATTCCACAAACAAAAGCTTCAAAAAGCTACAGGCAATGATACAGCATCTTTTTTCAAAGTGTGCCCACAATGATAAACCTTGTATGCGGTTGAGCAGTATTCGCCCCCCCTTGTTCAAAACCAAAACTTCACGCAAGTCTGATACTTTTTTTTTCAAAAGCTCTCAATCCTAAATAAAAAAAGGCCATTGCCAGTCTTCAACGCCTGCAAGCTCTTTTCCTCAATCTACCTGCAATGCAGTCTGCCGTGAAGAGCAACCTATCAGCAGCTCTCTTCTTTGCTGTTGGGATTGAGCCCATGATGGCCTTCGGATGGCCTTTTTTGTTTCTGCCTCCGACCTTCTCCTCACTCTCTGGAGTGTCCTCACCTTGGTTCTGCACTTTGTCGTGTGAAATGCAATGTTCTCCTTCATGCTCCTTCTCTATAATTTGGACTTCCTCCTCACTCTTCTCATCTGAACTTTGAACAGCTTCTCCTTCCGGCTTCTCCTCACTCTCTACTGGGATAACCATTGTGATGATTGAAGTACCCTGATCAACTTTCGGCACTTTCTTGTCCCCAGTACTTCTCTCACATAATCCACAGTTCCCATCATCATTCTTGTCATCTTCACTTTGGTCTTCTACATCAGACTCCTCATTTGAACTAGGGAATTCTTGTTTGAGCTCATCCTCAGTCTCCCCCGTGATCATTACTGTACCTTGAACTTCATTCTGACTTTTTTTGTCCCCTGTGATTTTCTTAAATGAGCTGTAGTCTACTCCATCTTTCTTGATTCCTTTACCATGGACTTCTTCATTACACGTTTCTTCTGAACTCCGATCATCTCCATCATACTTCTCATTTGAACTTCGGAGTTCTTGATTGGCCTTCCCCCCGTTCTCTAGTTTCATGGTTGGAGTACTTTGAACAATGTTCATCACTTTCTTGTCCCCAGCGCTTTTTTCATAGGTGGTGCAATCTCCTCCATCACACTTTTCAACCTTACTGTGGAATTCTCCATCATACCTCTCATCTTTACGTCGGACTTCACTGTGACACTCAAAATCTGCAATTTGTGCTACTCCATCACGCTTGTCCTCCATGTTTGGTACTTCTCCTTCACATCTCTCATCTTTTTTATCTTCAAAGGTTGCCTTCGAGCATCCATCGTTTTCTTTCGTAGTAAATTTACCCTGTCGAGATGACGCATCTGTCGCCCCGAAGGGCAGTGACCTCTTGGCAGATACAGGCTCCACAGGAGTCATTTCAGACCGTCGAGTTTGAATCAAATAGTGAGCAACTGACTTGAAACCAAGATTTAGGATCTGGAAATGAAAGGAAGACAACTTGTGGTGAGCGACTGAAAATTAAGACAAAAGAAGACAACTCTATGCATAAGCCTACTTTCTTGTATAGCGGGCCAGTTGGAGCCCATCCTTTCTTGATACGGCACAAGCTGCAGTTGCAAATCCCACGACAAACGGGGCAAATCCAATTGGGATTCTGCTTGGCTTCAAGCACATGCTCGCCATATCTGCAGGAAAGATAGAGTATGACTTGGAGAATATAGATAACCACTGAATCTATTTGTATACAAATGAAGTCTTATAATTAGCAAAATATTTTAACATTGGACAAGTATCTACTCTTCTACTCTAAGATATCCATTTTTTTGCTGTTCATGGATGTCCCTAACTATAAGGGTAAGGGAAAAACAACCCATAACTTGCTAAAAAAGAAGGAAACCATAACAATATTTGAGTGAATTTGCAAATATCAGAAATATATGGTAAAAAGCCAGTGAACTACAATCAAATCATCAAATCAACATGACCAAAGAAAGAAAAAAAATATACAAATAAAGAATCCACTACCTCATGTATAAACAATCTCCACAGAATTGACCCTGAACTATGCCACACTTGCTGCAATGTGTACGATGACCAAGGGTCTTTTGCCTGCATGAAATATATGGTTTTAGCAGCTAAAACATCAACAAACACCTAAGCACATTAACAGAATGACAGAAAATGTGTAATGCTTTCAAAGCTTCTCTTGTTAAGGTCAATCCACCAACCATATTACGTGTTTCCAGTTTTTAATAGAAACCACAGCTTTTAGTTTCAATTTTCAGTCTTTACAGACATTGTGACCATCATTTACAGATTGAATTTGCCTGGAGGAAGCTTAGCACTGATTTAAACCTAATAAAGACCGACAAAATTTACTAAAAAACCTAATGCATTTTCTAAACAATGATTAAATTTCAGACCATCAACTCTTTGGAGCTGGCCACATAAGAGCGTCAACAAAAAGCTCAAGACCCAGTTAGATAGAGGAGAAGATGGAAAAAGCAACAAAATGAAGGTATCAATTGATTTCAAACTTTGCAGAAATTGAGAGTACTTCCCGGTTCATGCACATTGGAGATTCCATGGTCACTACAAACAAGGAAGACATAAAAAGAGTGGTTTGTGTATGCCTCTCCCGGTCCAGCATTAAGGCCAAGATATCTACTTTTTTGAAACAAAGAACTAATACAAGAGGAATGCAAACAACCTGCACTGGTGGCATGTCTTGCCCTTCACCGGATCATATATTCGCTTTCCAGTGGAATCATACCCATCTTTAAACATATCCCAAGTTGCTTCGCAAGTGCCCAACTGCTTATCGTGCTCTTCTGTATATATCTCCGGCCTCTGATCTTCTCTCAATAAGTCTTTCCCGTCCTCCGTTAGCTCCTGTGCTCTTCCACGTACACCCACTTCCACATAGCTAACTGGAGTAAGATTCTGCAGCCTAATAAATCCGTACACACATAAGCTACCGTAAGGCAACAATAAACCTCTGAGTTAAAGAGGAAAACAGACTTTCACGTGATGACCATGAGAAGATAGATGCCTTCACTATGCTATTGAAGTGATTTACTAGAGAAAATCTAAAGTCAAAATCAAGAACAACCAGTACTCAGAGAGACAGCGAAGAGCCAATACCATAGCGCTAGTGAAAATCACTGAGAGAAGTAACCCGTTCTTCCTCAGAAACATAATGGTCAGAAAAAGGACATGTAAATGAAAACCAGTATAAAAGAACAGAACTTTCCGCAAAACTCCAAATGTATCAAAGAAAAGAAGCCACTTGGCCTCACCTGGACGAGCGTCGAGCAGGACCAGCAGGTGATAATACCCGGGGACTCCTATTCTCGTTTTGGTTTCTATGGACGCGTTTGCGGCATTGTCCTTCGGACTTCAGTTGGCGGGACAAGTCGAGGATGCCAAGCTTATGCATCCTCTCCAAGTTATCCTTGATTCTTTCATCTCTGAGCTGCTCATATCCAGTCGTCTGGCAACCCACATTGTGACTCGGCGAGCTTCCTTCACAGACTCGGGGCGTCGCCGGGGACTCGATGGTCCTTCTTGCTCTCTTCGAAAGAGCCACCATTCCCCCTTCCTCCACTGGCTCCCTCCCAACCCACAACGGTCGAAAAGTTCGACTGAATAAGGACGCCTCCTGTCCTCCACGGCCGCTGCGCTCCAATGGCCTTCGCAGCGTTCTCAATAAAAGTTTTGTACTCGTATTTCGGCTTTAAAATATTTAAAAAAAAAAAGTTTTGGATGTACCAGATTATGGTTAAAATTATATTAAAATAACCAGCTTGGCGGGAAAGTTCTATGGCAGCATTCTTGAGTTTTGTGCTTTTAACCCCCAGAACAGTTGAGAGAGAAGAACTCTCAATAAGACTAATAAATAAACTAAGCTCAAAATACAAGCTAGAAAATATTGTTATATTTTCCAGATTTTATGTACTTTTAATTTAAATTAATAAATTACATTTTTTTTTCTATAATTACAACTCAAATGTGTTTTCCAATAATTTACCAGTTAGTGGTTGCTCAATAAAAGAAATCAAGATATTGTTTGGCACTTCTCATTCATTCGAGAACGTTATGCAAATTTACACTTTAAAAGCTAACTCAGGAGTCAGGAAGAAAAGAAGTCTCTTTTGCTACAATTTTTTCAAAAAGAAGTGAAAGAATATGCCCACTTGGTAGCAGTTTACTCGAGGCATAAAAACACTGAAATTGTCTACTCTAAAACAGAGCATCTCTGCAATTTTCTCTCCACTAAGGAAACCAATGTTACCCAAAAGGAAATTTTATACACACATGTAAAAATGTACAGACAAAAAGATTTACATCTGTACAGCGTGAGAGTAATCAAACACTTCAGGGGCAACCTTCCCTAACCGTCCGTCTTGGTTTCTCGCCTTGTGCGAGAAAACAGGTTTACGAAGAAGTTGACGTGAATACTTCCGAGCAGAGTATGAAAATGTCCTGTCTCAGAGGCTCCTTTTTGGTGCATGTCCGGACAATGAGTCCCAAAGAAATTTGGAGAATCTCACTTCATGCTCAAGCTGGTTGACCCTGCTTAGTGTGTATTTCGTGGATCAGGTCTCGGAGCTCCGGGAATATAGATATGAGAATTAATTCTAACCCACAGTAAGCGAGTTGTTTCAAGCAGATGGTGGACTGCAAAGCATCAAATGTAACGTCTTCAGAATGTGAGCTTTGATAGGCCAAGCAAAGTAGAGGATGTAATGTACAAACGCACACAAATGGGTACTTGTTTCTTTTCATAATATGTTGGTTATGCTGTTAAAAGTTTAACAGTAGTGCATGTGCACTATCAATACTTATCTTACGCACAAATTGAAGATGGGTTTACCTGAAGGAAGAAATATAAATCCTTTGCACAACGTTTGTACTGTTTGTGCCCAATCAAGCCAACCAAAGCAGTTGGAGCTCCACCTGCCAACAATTGGCAGTTAGCCACCATAATGATTTTTGTGATTCTGACTGTCCTTCCAAGCCACTTCAAGTGAAGGGTGTGAAGGAGACAAAAAATGGTAATTTCATTGCTCACAGCTAACTGCAAATGTATCTTGCAAAGAAACACAGAATCACATGACCAACAACAGGATCATAGTCCTCACCTAGAATCATTTTCTTGACATCACTGGCCCTGCGAGCAGCTTCCAACTGAGCTTCAAAGGATCCAGGCCTAGGAACCTTATCACCACCAACCTGGCTTGCAGAAGATGATGGCTTTTGACCACCCTGTGTCTCAGTATCATTTTTAAGCTCCAGTTTCAGAAAGAACTTACCATTAGGCCAGAGAATCTGACATCATTGGAAAAACAAAGGGTGAAAAATCTGGACCAGCATACTCTAGGGCATGACTAGTAAGAAGATTATGGACAGATGTATAGCAAATGCATAAAACTGACTAATACTAATGATTAAACATATTAGATGAGATATACTTATGCAGTATAGCAAATGCATAAAAATAATATAGAAACAGACTAAATGCCTGTGTATTTATACTCTACAGTGATAGACTATAAAACAATATGGGGGTTTCATCAAGGCAAATGATAGTTAATCACTCCCTATAACAATTGCCCCTTTTATCTCATCCACAGGTGGCATACTTTGCAGAACTACTGTTTCCAGCTATAAATCTCCCTAGTAACATTATTCTATACTTCTAAAATTTTCAACGATATTTCTTATGTAGCCTTTTCTGATAACCAGTAAGAATCATATGTTTATTCTATTGTTCTTTGTTATAAACAGTCAGAAAAAGATTTCATTCTACTGCTTTTTGCCAGAAACAGTAAGAGTAAGTGGAGCAAACTATTTGATCCTCACATCCTGAACCCAGCGAATTCCTAGAGCGATAACATCGTCTCTTCGAAGCCAATGAATTTGCCTCAAAAGCCAATCATCAATAGCATCCTCCATCATTAATTGCAAAATCTGCTTTGAAATCCAAAACACCTGCCTCCTACATGGAAAGAGAGAAAGAGAGCAAGAGAGAGAAAATCAGATCCATTTTATCAAGCATGTATGAAAAAGTTAAATTGCAGATTTCCAAAAACTCACCTAAGCCAACCTCTTCGATTTAGCTGAAAAATCTTGTCAACCAAGTTCAACATTGGGACACTAACATTCGGAGGAGTCCACTGCAAAAGAATAGGATGTCAGGAGGCCGGAGGAAATCTAAATATAACGCATAAAAAGTGATCCAATTTCTGTCAATGATTTCTTTGTGAGATGGTCTCAATGATCTTTCAGAAGTTCGACAGCTCTCTAGAAGAATTTATGTAAACTCAAGATTACTACAGTCAACTACATTAAGAGGCTAGAAAGTAACATTAACAGGTATTTCAAGCAGACCCAGAATTTATGATACCTCAGGTGGCACAGCAATTGGGTCCTCCAATAACTCACTACTAACAGAGAAATAGGGTTGTGATCCACCAACATTAATATCTTCAAATGACTGAGACTGTTGGCTTCTCTCAGAAGACAGACCCGTGGACTCTTCCACACGTTTTACTACACGTGGTGGAAAACCTTTTGAGTTCAATTCATTATCTGAATGCCATCCATTCGTCAACCCATCCCTGCTACCATCTTTGACACCTTCATTATCCGACAAGCTATCTGACCTCTCAACATTTGTGTAGCTTAGACTCTTTTTATTTGTCTCCTCTTCATGCCAGGTTAATGCAAGATTTGTCTCAGCCACTGGAGAATTTGAGCAAGATAATGAAGAAGATCCTGAAACTTTGCGTAGAAGACCATCAGACACTCCTTTGAACTGGCGGACAATATCATCCATGGCATCATCCACATTGACTGTTGTCACCAGAATGAAGACACCAAGAAGAGAATTTTAGATTTATGTCTACATCAGTATTCAACACGACAGGCAAAAACATCAACATGCAGGTGAACTATCAAATTAAGGAAAATATCCTATTCACAAAAATGGGTTAGTTAAGCATCCCCAAACCAGATTACACGATAAACATAGAAAGCCCATAAATGTATAATATCACCCACTCCAAAACCCTGTGAAGGGTAAGAGTTGAATTGTCTGAAAAATTATTCAAAATATAAAGCATGATCTGAACCTATTTTGGATGTCAAAACACTCAGATTAAGATGATTGGATAAGGCTCCAATGAGAATGACTATAAAGATAATGACATTACCAAAAACACAATCATGAAGCAACTAAGAACAAGATGTCAGGAAGTAGTGTAGCTTACCGGCCAAAGTTTTCATCACAGAGGTAGATTTTCCAAAAGAGTAGTTCTACAAAAACACGATACAAAGAAAATATTCAGAGTTTTGCTAGTATCACAAATAATTTTATCTTTTTTTTTTTTTTTAGTAAGAACTGTGTTTCTTTAGTGACAGGAACCCTTGAGACATTCAAGATTCTAAATAATTTGTAACACCAAACATGACCAACATTAAACAGAACCCAATGAGGGAACGCCTGTCTTTTCACAAACTTAGTTTAAACTAATCTCATAAACTTGAAACCAGGGAGAGGAGAGGGAAGGAGGAGAGAAAGAGAGGGATGTGTGGCCAGTATATTTCTTCTTGATGAAAATGCTAGAAGTATAAAGGGAAGGTTTTCACCCTCCTTTCCTTCCCATGTTTCACAATAGACGGGGGCAAAGACTGCTCCTCCCCCTACTCCCAGCTTTATTTTTCTTTATTTGAGAGGTATGGGGTTCTCTCTCTTTCTCTGGCAAACCAGAGAGGAGAATTGAAAACAGAATGTGTTGAGGCCTCTTCCTCTCTTGTTTCCAACAGAAACATCCATTCAGAAACGAGGGTAAAACAGAATTTTTTTTTTCTCCAAACTTACTCTAATGGTGAGTATATAGGTGTCTACTAGATTCTAATTTTGAGGCTGTATGTGATACTATGGTTCTGGTGCATTTGTTCAAAATTACCAATTTATAAAGATAAAGGTAGCTCTATTAAAGAGAGTAAGATGTTTACAGAATATTTTCTATTCTGATAATGAAAGTTAAGTTCAGGTAATGCTGCAATGATAACAGTGAACAGATCACACCTTTGATGATGCACTTAAAAAGTCCCAAACTTCATGTTGTTCTGCAACATTAGCTATCGATAAGAGATCCTGTGGATGAAAGACAATTAAAGAAACTAAAAACGATACAAAATGCTCTCAAAAGAAAGGCATAAATGCAATCTAATCTTACTTGCAGGTACTTATCAAGTAATACACAGCGCTGATGAACAAAATGGTCATCGATGCTTGACGAGAGAAACCTTTTGGGAGGCAAATGTAACGAATAATTTGGTATATCTTTAAGCTGACGATGCAAGCGCTCAAAGTTTCTATATCTGTGACACAGCAAAAAAAGAACCCAAAGGCATGTGATAGCACAATATGGCAAACAGTCAATGAAAGACAATTACTAGTTGAAATAATTCCAAAGCAAACATAAAATTTCACTGAGGCATGATCAGACCTTCGTTTCACAAACCAAGTTGTGTTATCTGCATCTGTCACAACAATTGAGTAAACAGCGAAAGACTTTGACCCAAGCTTTTCGAAATATGCTCCCACAACCTGTACAAAGATCAGGATGAATTAGTCATTCCTTTGATTTGCCACAAAGACCTAGAGAGAAAGAAAGAAAGGAAAGAAAGAAAGGACAAAGAACAAGACAAAGAAGAAGAAGAAGAAGAATTCTCACCCGACACTTGAGCTTGGGGACATTTGAGGATCCTTCTCCACGTGATACAATATCAGAAGCACTTACTCCAGTCAACTCTTTATTGGAGTCGACCACTGAGCTGACCTCCTTCCTATCAAATTCCTTATCACCTTTGATAATGGCAATATCTAGAAACGGGTGATTTTCTAAAGATGGAGTACTACTGGACCGCTTCAGTTTAGTTATTTGCATCTCAGCATTTTCTACAGTATCAGCAAGATGGCTTGCCTCGACAGGTGGAGCTTTGTTCAGACTTTGAGCATTATCAAAGAAATGCAACCCACTCTTACTAGATTCTGAAACATTCTTTACAGACCTCTCCAGAGCTCCTGCTGGAACAGGGTAACGTCTTTTCTTGTTATAGTTTCTTCCTTTCGACCAAAGGTTTTCAAGATTCTCCGGGGCCAAAACCTGGGTTCTTCGCTGGGTTGCAGCTTCCAAATTCCTTGCCCAATCTGCAGAAGGGAGTTGCATATTATGCGGACAATCTTGGCCACTTCTTTCAGTCAATGTAATTCGCCTGCGTTGGTTTTCAGATGCCACAATCCCTCCTGAGTGGGTTTCAGTATGATGAGAAAGGTCTCCAGTAACAGAGGGATCACTGCAGCGCGTAGCTGAACCAACTGAACCATCACGATTGTCATCTCCAACACCACTATGTTTCATAGCAAGGAAAATGTATTCAATTAACTCATTAACATACCTGCAAACAAACAATTTCAGTTCAACATCAGAAAGATCACATTTTGCAACTAAAAACAACAACCACTGAAAAAGAAAAACAGAAGTTCTAGAGTAAAAAAAAAAAGCAAATAAGCATCTAGAAGTTCAAATAAACAATTTAACACAGTTTTTTGGGCACAGCAATTACAGAATAGATGAAACAAACTTATTGCTGAAAAAAATAAATCACTAAACAGAAAGAATAGCATTTACAGAGGTTTTGTAGTAAATCCAACATGTTTAGCACATTTAAACACTGATCCTTCTAGAAATATGAACTATTCCTTGTCTCAATGACAATGACCAAAATAAAAAGAACCAGAAAAGATGGTTTTCTTTCAATATATGATAACATAGGCTAAGATAGGTTTTAAGGCTTATCATGGCAAGATGCAACAACCAGTAATGAGAGTAGCAATTACAGATGGCAGTATGCAGTCGAGCAAAAGGCCTGGATTCCGACAGAGACAAACACCTAAATACTAGCAGGCGATCACATTTTCTCTATCATCAGAAAATCAATATACTTTTTTTTTTAAAATGGCGAATAATTGTATTGATGTATAGTAATGTACAAGCAGTGATTTACTAATATTACATAAGCTCTGGCCTATTAAGGTTACACATTATGCTCTGTGGATATACATTATTACATTAGTGGATGTTATGAGTAAAATCTTCCACCGACTGCCCAACTTGAAGTCCACTTTTTTGTACACTTGCCTTTGCGGTAAACAGGGATTTAAAACAGTCAAAATGAAACCCAAACATGATTTTAACAAGAGGAAAGAAAGAGGACTAGTTTTAATTATAATGCAGATTTCAAGCCAAATCGAATTAAGATTACTGAATCAAAACTGTATATCAACATTCAACAAACTTCGTCAGATCTTACCCAGGGCAGGCAAAATTCATGATGGGCTGCATTACCAAACAAGTTAGGAGCTCCCTTGCAATAGATCGAACCATAGGACCTTCTTGTGGTCTCAAAACAACAGCCAACACTCCTCCCATAAGCTGTTGAAGAACCTGAATGACAAGACCAATGATTAAGAAACAAAAACAATGAACAAGCAGAAGATAATAGCATTCTATGAATTGGTCAATAGAATTGCTTATTGATGTCGTTGTCAAAGTCTTGGCTTTACAATGTTCACTTAACAAAATGAATCATTGTCTGATGCAAACACTCTTTTATAAGGTTGTACAACCAGAAAATACCAAAACTTTTAAAACTTTAAAACAATAAAATAGTAAAATAAATAAATAAATAAATAACTCCTTACATTTAAAAGTGTTTTTCTTGATCAAGAATAGGGTTAGTAAGATGAAATCAAATAGGCCATAATGCACTGATAACAACAGCTATTCAAACCTATATATAACAATGACTATTTATGTTATCCTGTTTTTAATTTCTTATATCATCATGGTTAACTTATGGTAACCAAAAATATAGCTCTATTGTGGAACAATGCATCATAAACATGGAGAGCAAAAAGGTCTGGAACACCATATAACGCTTGAAGGCTTAAAAGATGAAATATAATATAAATGCATTGCATAATGGAAGGCAGTTTCATAGTCCACTACCAAACATGCTTCCAAAAGCGCGAGCAGGGAAAAGGAAGCTCCACTACACCTTGTACTCACTCTCTGTGGACACCAAGGCAGGGTGAAGTTCCTTTGAAGCTATCAGATGCTGTTTCAATTTCTCATCCCTTTCATCTGATGACAAAGTTCCCATTAGTTCAACACCAATACAAGCTTGATTCCTTCTATAAAGATCTAGGTGGTTCCCCACTAGCTCGACAATATCCCTGCAACATAGAAGATCAGTCACTTCTCAAAGCAGAAACTTGAACTATCATTAAATCTAAGAAAAGCTTGTTGATGACTTACAAAAGTTAGATAAAAGCACCTTGTTAACAAGTCGACAAGGTTGATCTCCTTTACCCGTCCTGATACCTCACCAAGAGCATTGTAAATTACAACTCTTATGTGTTCTGGGAATTCCTTATCGGGTGTGATGGACGAGTACCACAAGTCCAATACAAAATCTTGTAATAATTTACTGATAAAGTCGTCTATAGCTGCCTCCACCAGAGGGGAGTCAATATCCTTTTTACCACTTGGTCCAGCTGGAAAAGTAAAAAGGCGAGGATCATCTAAAGGTAGCTGCTTCTTCTGCAAATGAGATAGATATGTTTGTTGACGAACAGGGCGTAATTTCCAGCGGACCTCCACCTCATACATTAAAAGCCGTAATGCCGCAAAAATAAGAAATGCAATGGGGATGTTAGCCCACGTAGACTTACTAGTATCTGCAAGCACACAGCCAAGGAATACCTCAATAAGAAAATTAATACTGAAAAGTGGATGGAAAAAGCTAAAGAGCAACATGAAAATGGAATCATTTGAAGCACACATTAAGAATGAAATAGGAAATAGAAACCACGTATCATGCCATTTAGGATGAAACCACCCTGGTAACTGAGTCTGGCATAGCTAACATAAAGTGGTAATACACAAATAACTAGTTAAAGAGAATAAATTCTTAACCAAATGAATTTTTTTGTTGAAAATGTGAAATCTTTATTAAAATAGAAAAAATTCAGAGTTCATCAAGGAAGAAGCATTTAGTACAGCATAGGGTACAAGGTACTAGGAAGGGCCGGGAGGCAAAGCATGCCTAAAGCAGAATCGCCTGTAGAAATTCCAGCTTTGGCTAGGCTGCCTGCCAGAAAATTGTCAGATCTGGGAATCTTGGACTAAGCAATATGCCAGTCTGCTATGAGGGGAAAATTCATTAAAGATTGGCTAGAGCTTTTATGGGGGAGCGGTGGATTTGCTTGCCCACTTGATGACTAAAGCTGAATCGCCTTCCACGACAAGGGGCCTCTCATAGTGTTGCTTGAATAGGTGGAGAGCAGCTAAAAGAGGTTTAGCTTCAGCTTCATTTAAGGTGCAGCAGCCGGCTGGACCAGGAAAATCTAGCAAGATTCATTCATCTTAAAGAATATCAAGTTGGATATTCAATTATCTTCTGTTGGATCCACATTTTGGGTATTTCCCAACATTTTGGATTCAGGTTGGATCCTGAAAATATCTAAATCCATTTATAGCCCTATGCAAAAGTATATCCACTTGTTGGGCATCTCAATAAGTACATTGGTAATTAGCTGGGAATACTCTTCAACGTAAGCCTCGGATACACCTCATGATTTTAGAGCCCCAGCCACTCCGTAAAGCGAGAGAAACATGGTTTAGGCAAATGGGTCTTATAGTATTTCAGAGCTCACAGGTCGAGTGCACCAGACTTAAGGCCCCAGCCACACACATAAAACCAAAGCAGGTTCTGGAGACTAGAGTCAAGTCGCGCCTGAGCATTCCTAGCTTTCATAAATCATTGTCAAATGCAAAGCAATCATTGATTTCCTAATTGAAAGACGATGTCCGCTGCTAATTACTACATTTCACACTCATCTAAACAAAACAAAGGATTTTCACTTTACACAAATATCCACCTTACAGACACCACGAGCCACAAAATAGGCAAACCAGAGGATACCACCATCAAGCACGGAAATTTCTAAGCACAGCTAACGAAAATGATGATAACATCGCACATGAATCCTCTAAATTCAGTTTCACGACTATAGTACACTTGAGAGAAGGAACAAAAACAGATTCTCCGATCGGTTTAAGGAAAAAAAGAACAACGTAAAAACAACAAACTAGTCTAACGTGCATAAACTCCCGACGCATCAAATTATACCAAAAAAAAAAAAAAAAAAAAAAAGGAACAGACACCAGATTAACTAAGCTTACGTGACAAGAAGTACGCCAAGCCAAAGATACATATCGCCCACCACACCGTCCGAACCTTAGCTTCCTCAACCAGATCCTGCACGTTCTCCATGGGCCTCATCTTCCCTCTCCCAGTTGCCCCCTCCCGTTGTTCCCCTCCAAGCCGATACCAATTCACCCACAAAATCCAAAACCCGGATCTCCGACAATTGCCTACCTCCCAAATCCCTCCCTTTCGCCAAAGAAACAGAAAAATTCACGAGTGACTTCTCCTGCGCACGTCGAGTTCCTCGCGTCGTCACCCGATCGAGAAGCGAAGTCGCATGCGTTGTAACACAAAAAGGAGGAGATGAAAAGGAAGCGTTCGTCTGGTTGTAAATCGGCGTTTGCTCAGGGGTGGTCCGTTGGTGCTTTGTTATTTATGTACGCTCGAGAAATTATTGATTGAAATGACAAAGATCCCTCCAGGCTCCACACTAATTCCTATTGTGGCGCTGTCGCGTTAATTGCGGCTCTGCCATGTTCGATCCTCCCTCTCCATGGCGGGGAACCTGGCTGCGGTAGACGGTATACACCCTGGCGACTGTAATAATAGGATTCCTACGAATCGCGCCCGATTACCCGATTACACCCCCCCCTGCGTGCCCCAGGCCCCAGGAGATTTCGGTGTCGTCGCCAATGTGTATCATCTGATCCCCGATACATATTCGGATTTATCGTATCGGTTTTTAATACGTAATGGATAATTCGACGATAAGAATCCAGCCATATGGGCTTGAAATTAGTTGACGAAGGATCCGACTTTTACTGAGATGGGTCAAAGGCCCATAGGCCATAAGGGCCCTTTAGGGTGTTTCAGGAAATATCCGGGTCCGCCAACGTGGCATCCACCGCAGATATTTCGCGCCCACCGTTTTCGAGATCTCTTCCGCTTTATCCAAACTAAGTGGTCCCCACAGAATACGATAATTACCTCAATTAATCGCCTAATTATCCAAATAATCACTTCATCAGAAATCATTTACGGCATAACACAACTTCGAAAAGGACTGCGATGCTTATCCGGAAACTCGTCGCGACTGAGAACCCGGAATTGATCCGTCGGATCCTGATCCAACGGCCGCCGGCGGTTCGCTCCGAAGAGTGCTCGTCTATAAAACGCGGAGACCAGAAGCGGTTCTGTTCGTTATCACATCTGAGAAATTGTGTGCGCCGGGGTAAGAATGATCCGATCAGTGCCTCTGCCTTCTTCATCTGCGTCGTCTTTGTTGCCGGCGTTGTCCTCGGCGGTTGAGGCCGGTGATAGAAGCCGAGGGAGGAGTGATTCTTTCGTGTGCTGTGCGCGGAGCAGGGACGCATACATCCCAAAGCTTGAGCCTTTCAGCAGAAGCAAGATCGAGCGGGGGTTGAAGGAGCCTTCCTTGATTCAGAAGACTGAGAACGATCTGTCGGGTAAGGATTAAGATACTTCCCTTTCCCTCTTGCCGCGTCAGTTTTCTTCCACGCCGGTGTAAATTATTTTTGGCCTTTCACTCTGATTAATCTTTTTAGGTTCTTTTCCTTCTGTTCGTATTCCTCTGGGGTTTTTGTTTCTTTCTCTTGGAAATAGTTGAATCTTGGGTTTGGCGTTCGGAAAGATTTTATTTTGATTCTTGTCTTCGCCGTTTTGACTGTGATGTCGATGAGAATCAAGGGAAATCGAGATGTCTCTTTATTAATTGAAACTAATTTAGAGTTGTTCTGTGTCTTTGGTTTGAGTATTTTCATACTTTCTTCGTTTTTTTCGCAATGAATCACTTCTTTTAACTTGTTTTGGTGCTTCCTGTATTGATTTCTTAAGAGAAATGATGTTTATGTTCCAGTATGAGCTAATGAATCAGTTCTTGTATAAAAATTCAGAGTCGTTTGATTTCAGATTACTGTACCACGCTTGAAGGGGACAAATCATACAGCTGCTGGAAAGCCTATTTTGAACTGAAAGAACTCGAGGTAAGCTATATAAATGACATTCCTAACTTCGGACTTCCAAGGACTGGAGCTTTGTTCTGTAAAGACAGCACCCTGATTTTTCCTTTTTTATCATCTTACTCAGAAAGAATCACCCAAAGACGATGTGGAGCATCTGATTAGGCAAACAGACGGAGTGAGATCTCTCATCGGGCTTCTGCACGGCGTGACCGCGGTTCGGGAAATGGCAAAGAAAGGGAACAAGAAACCCATTCATTCGAGTGAAGGGACGGGAAGCCCAAGACCTTTCCCTATCCCAGACGGGTTACCCAAAACCCCAGAGGAGCTAGAGGAAGAGGAGAGAGCGAGAATGCCCGACTCCCCTTTTACAAGGGTACTGCGATGCATGGGCAAGTCTCCTGCTTGGTACTCGCCTGCCCCCGATCATGAAACCGACTGAGGGCTTCGTCTTAGCAATTGTAGATACCAGTATGTTCATATGTTTGATTCTCAGGGCTTTCGTGTCTGATAGTCATAAAATTTTTGTAGCTCCTTAATTGTATCTGTGTAATATGTGCTGAGACTTTTGTAAGTATTTCGGTGATATCAGTCTGAAATGGGGTCTCAGATTATCTGTTTTCCATTAGAAAATGGAAAAATATCATGACTGTTTGTTAATAGTAATGGTGTTCTCTTCATCTTCTGGTTCCTCCATCTCTCTCTCTCTCTCTCTCTCTCTCTCTCTCTTTCCTTCCCCCTGTATTTCTTTAATGGGAATGTATAGCAGGTCTCTTCTTCTTCTGCTTCTGTTAATGATTATGTTATACAAACTAATCATTATATATGTATATATATATAAGGGTAAGATAAGATATTTGACTTAGCCCATGTTGTCTGAATTAAACAACCTATACTGAACATTAAGTGTTTTACATAAAAATACACAAATTTGATACAAATGTTATTCATGAGAATTAAGATGGTTTTCATCAATGTAGCTAGTGAAGAGCGCTCGCTGCTACATTAACACGGTATCCAAATTACTCGCTTCATGAGAAACACAAAACTTTGAAGTTTGTGATAACGAGATTGTCTAGCATTTGAATCTCAGATCAAACTTTTCCTGTCGTCTGTTTTAAACTCGGGCGATCAGATTTCGCCACGCACCAGAAAACAGAAGGGTTTTTCCTAAAAATGGCGAAGAAGTTACGTACCTTTCTTTACTGGATCCCCCGACCTCGGCCATTGGAAACAGCCACGAAAGCCGGTGCTAAAATGGGAAAGGACGACGAGGAAGGCCACGAGATCCACTCGAATGGCAACGGCCTCTTTGTTATAAACAGAGCCCCATTCCCTCCTCGTATCCCATCGCTCTCATTAGCAGCCTAAGGCCTCACTATGAGGTTGTACAGAATAAAGCAGGCCTCAGGCTGCTTCTTCTTCCTCCTCCCCTTCTTCCTCCTCGCCACCCCCTCCATCGGACTTACAGATGCCGAAGCCGACCTCATTGCCCGCCGGCAGCTCACCACCATGCACAATGGCGGCGACTTGCCGGACGATTTCGAGTTCAACGTCGACGTCGTCTTCACCTTCACCAATTCCAGGTTGAAGCGGGCCTACATTGCCCTGCAAGCATGGAAGCAAGCCATTTATTCAGATCCCAATAATTTCACGGCCAATTGGAAAGGGGCCGATATATGTTCCTACAATGGGGTGTTCTGTTCCAAGGCCCTCGACGACCCTTCCCTCACCGTCGTCGCCGGCGTCGATCTCAACCACGGCGACATCGCCGGGCACCTCCCCTCGGAGTTGGGACTCATGACCGACCTCGCCCTCTTCCACATCAACTCCAATCGCTTCTGCGGGATCATCCCCAAGAGCTTCTCCAGGCTGGTCTTGATGCACGAATTCGACGTCAGCAACAACCGCTTCGTGGGTCCGTTCCCCGAGGTCGTCCTTTCGTTGCCGGCGTTGAAGTACCTGGATCTCCGGTTCAACAACTTCGAAGGCGCCCTCCCCGCCGAGCTCTTCGACAAGGAGCTCGATGCCCTGTTCTTGAACGATAACCGGTTCGATTCCCATTTGCCAGAGAATCTAGGAAATTCCCCCGTCTCCGTTGCCGTGTTCGCCAACAACAAGTTCTCCGGCTGCATTCCGAACAGCATTGGCAAGATGGGGCCCACTTTGGACGAGATCATCTTCCTCGGCAACGTCTTCTCCGGCTGCTTGCCTCCCGAGATTGGATTGTTGGGGAACGTGTCCGCGTTGGATATGGGATCCAATTCATTCACTGGGGTGTTGCCGAAGAGCTTCGCCGGGTTGACGAAGGTGGAGGAGCTGGATATCTCCGGTAACATGTTTACCGGATTCGTGCCGGAGGGGATCTGCCGGCTGCCGAGTCTCCAGAATTTCACCTACTCCCGCAATTACTTCAGGGGACAAGCGGAGAATTGCGTTGCAGGGTCGAAATCTGGTACGGCGTTTGATGATCGCGATAACTGTCTCCCGAGCCGTCCGCAGCAGAAGACGGCCAAAGTCTGCTCGCCCGTCGTGAACAAACCGATCGATTGCGGGAAGTCTAAGTGCAATGCTCCGGGAACGGGTGGCGGAAAAGGGCCATCTCCGGCGGCGACCCCCAGACCGTCTTACACGCCATCTCCATCGGTGACTCCTACGCCCATTATACCATCTTCTACACCGTCTCCGGTGGCGACCCCCGTACCACCTGCTAGGCCATCCCCGGCGGTGACCCCCATTCCGTCTCCTACAACATCTCCGGTGCCGGTGACCCCCATCGCATCCCCTACAACAACTCCGACGCCGGTGACCCCCATCGCATCCCCTACAGCATCTCCGACGCCGGTGACCCCCATCGCATCCCCTACAGCATCTCCGACGCTGGTGACCCCTATTTCATCCCCTACAACAACTCCGACGCCGGTGACCCCCATTTCATCTCCTACAACAACTCCGACTCCGGTGACCCCAACCGTATCCCCTACAACATCTCCGACGCCGGTGACCCCCATTTCATCTCCTACAACAACTCCGACTCCGGTGACCCCAACCGTATCCCCTACAACATCTCCGACGCCGGTGACCCAAAACCTATCTCCCACGCCATCTCAAAGCCCATCTTCAGTATCACAAACACCGGCTAGCTCGCCTGCCGCTCCATCACCTTATATCTCTTCACCACCACCGCCAGTGCAATCACCACCGCCACCAGCACCCGAGCAGATACCACCTCCACCAGCCCCATTGCAGTCACCGCCGCCACCGGCACCCGAGCAGTCACCACCTCCACCTGCCCCAGTGCAGTCACCGCCGCCACCGGCACCCGAGCAGTCACCACCTCCACCATCCGTGCAATCACCGCCGCCACCAGCACCAGAGCAGTCACCGCAAGCACCTGCTCCAGTTCAATCCACTCCACCACCATTTATGAAGCTCTCGCCGGAGAATCACACTCGCTCCCCACCACCATCAACACCATCAACACCATCACCGGCACAATCACCACCACCACCTGCACCCGACCAATCATCCCCTCCACCAGCTTCTGAAGAGATCACACAAACTCCTTCCCCGCCACCATCACCACCACAAGAGGTGAACTCCCCAGCGCCACTCGAACCCCTCGTCCAATCAACCCCTCCTACAGTCCAGTCACCGCCTCCACCTATCGCCGTTCCTGCTTCCGAGCGCAGGTTTCGCCCACCACCTCCGTCACCACCATCTGGCCCCGTCGAATCAACGCCCAGTACTCCGGTCCAGTCCCCACCTCCACCTATTCAAGTACCCGCCTCCGAACGCAGATATCGCCCACCACCACCGTCCCCCCCTGCGCCTGTTTTCTCCCCACCACCTCCTCCTCCAGAACTGGAGTCACCACCTCCTCCGGCTCCAGTCCAATCCCCTCCTCCATCACCACCTGTCCAGTCCCCACCTCCACCACCACCACCCGTTGAATCCCCTCCTCCACCGGTCCAATCCCCGCCACCACCACCCGTCGAATCGCCACCTCCACCTTCACCCGTCTATTCACCTCCACCCCCACCCGTCGAATCCCCACCACCTCCTTCACCTGTCTATTCACCTCCACCCCCACCTGTCCAATCCCCACCTCCTCCACCGGTGTACTCCCCACCACCACCAGTATTTTCCCCTCCTCCACCAGAACAATCCCCACCTCCACCAGAACAATCCCCACCTCCACCAGAACAATCCCCACCTCCACCAGAACAATCTCCACCTCCACCAGAACAATCTCCACCTCCACCAGAACAATCTCCTCCTCCCCCATCCGATGATGACTTCATCCTCCCACCCACAAGAGGGGTCTCTTATGCATCGCCGCCGCCTCCATTTTTCGTTGGCTACTAATTAAGTGGGCTCTTCTTGTGCCTTGTCTTTTGTCATTCTCTCCATGCAGCAGAAAAGAAGAAGACCATGTCTTATTATGTAAACATAAACTTAATTAAAGGTAATGAAGGCAACGGCATGTAAATCCCGATACTGCAATTCTATCCCTCGATTCCATTCTTCTCTATTCTTTCTTGTTCTTGTCTTTGGCTTTTAAATCATGAACACATGCAAGCGAAATTAATAATCCCTTATATATATCTATACATGCATGACGGCCTTGGTCGCATTTCACAGAATGATCAGTTCATTGTGCGAACAATAACAAATACCTTAACGAACAACGTATACGAACTAAACAATTATTAATTTTAACATTCCATTTCTTTGAAGTAATTTTGATTTTTACAAGTACAGTGACAATTAGGATTATTAACTGCCCGCAATCGTCTTCTCTTTGACAAAATCACATCTATCTTATTTAGTAAAAATAAAATTAATATATATCAAATATTCCCAATTAATTGATCATTACTATATAAGTGCATGCATGGCCAAAGAAATTTCAAAGAATAATCAATTGTGTTTTGATTCATTTAAAATGGGAGTTAGTTAAATTTTGCTAAAATAGAAATATTCAGAGTCCTTTTAAATTGGATTAAATTAAGCTTGCTTCTCACTTTTTCTTTTCATTAAAGCTAGTAAAGATTTTATCATAAAATCATATATATAACAATCACAGCGCGTTGTTTTTCTTATACTTTTTTTCTTTTTTTTAAAGTTTTTTTTCTGGATTCTCGTCTTTCTGGCAACTCACTTCAGTTTTTGGCCATTTCTGGCCTCAACCTCAAGCTGATGCTGTAAATGCTAAATTTTTCGTTGTTCTTTTGCTTTCTGGCCTGATATGTTTTCAGTGATTCCTCACCATATATGTATATATAGTTTCCAGCATCCTCCAAGGACAATGCTCTAATATATAGCTAGGATGGTCGGTCATCTTAGGCCGGCGAAGGAAATCACAGCCAAGCCTGGTAGCCATGCACAGTGAAATTTTTCTGTGTGGCAGTTTGGCTTGAGGTAGAAGACAAGCTCTAGCTAGGGGTAGAGTGGATAACAATGAGATACATGATCTGTCTAGCTAGGGCTATGGAGGTGGAAGATGACCACTTATATTGCTAAAGAAATACAGGGGACGTTCAAGGAGTTAAGAAGAGTGGAGAACAATGAGATACATGTCTATCTAGCTAGGGCTATGGAGGTCGAAGATGACCACTCATATTGTAATAAAACTACAGGGTTTAAGGTATTAAGAAGAGTGGAGAAGAATATATGTCGCTGTGGACAGTGCACTGGGCTACTGTCCAATTAAGTTCCCAAAAGAATCAATATTATTACTTATCAGTTGAGAATTGAGATGAGCCAATGGAAAATACATCATCGATCTATGATCAGCTTATTTAACATATTATAGGTACCAATATTTGTTTGTGCCAAAATTAATTTGATGAGCTTCGATATGGTATTAGCTTAAATATATATAGTATTTTGTTCCCAAATGATACCTTTGTCATTCAATTAGCTTATATTTTTTTCGTGCTGCCAATGAAATAAAATTTAAAGTTTTATATCAAACTTTATTTGGATCAAGATCATGAATCCTTCTTAGTACGATCATGAGACCTCACTCTGTCCTCACTCACTGTTGAACAAATTAACCGGTTATAAAAGAAAAAGTGATAGAGTCATCCTGTTATATATAAATGGCATCAATAATGCTTGAGGCACATGCATCAATTAACAGAGAATATTATAAAATAACTTCACTAATGGTGGTTATTAGAGTATGAAACAGGAGGGTCCTTTCACTATATATATATATATATATATATATATATATATATATATATATATATGTGATACTTGTTTAAGAGAGAAAATGGTGAAAAACTCCATTCTCAGAAAGGCGTGAGAGGTGAGTATTTTATTTCGTTTATCGATGACTACTCCAAGTATAGTTATGTCTAACTGATCTCCCAAAAGGTAGAAGCATTTCGTATGTTCAAATATTACAAAGCCCGGTAGAAAATGATCAGTTGAATCCACTAATATTAATGACAGATATATCGACTAGGGTAGACAAACAGATGGTGAGGATATGCATATATGGAAGGTGTTTAGATGGTGATTTTGTGATAAGATCTAGAGTAGTTTTTATGAAATAAAGAAGATGAGAAGCTTAAAAACAAAAGGAATTTGAATACTTCCATATATATAAGCAAATTTTAAATATCCCATTCCAAATGAATCACAATAATTTATGATTGCATTAATTGTTTGAAAACCATGGGAAAATCAATCTTACTAAGTGACAAATTTCTTCTGCCATGCACATATATAGTACTGAAAGAACATTTAATTGAGATGATAAATGTTATAAGATGACTTACAAGTTCAATGCATATATATGATCCTATTATCATTTTTTATGTACAATTACTCTTTAAAAAAAAGAAAGAAAAATTAATTTAATTAATCTTTATAACTTTAATAATGCATTTATTTGTGTTCACTCAATTATAGAATTCTATGAAATGTAAGTATGTAACCAAGGCCCTTATATATAAGGGATTATTTGCTTATGTTCGTAACTTAATTAAAATTCAAAGACAATTGATGAAGAGCTAGCGATGATTAGAAGAATGGAATATTTGAAGGATAGAATCCGTATTTACGTGCCGTTCCTCTAATTAATGATGTTTGCGTTTACATAATAAGATCTGGTCTTCTTTTCCTGTTGCATGGAGGGAATGACAAAAGATAAGGCATCATGAGAGCCCATTTAGTAGCCAACGAAAAATGGAGGAGGCGGTGATGCATAGGAGACCCCTTTCGTGGGTGGGAGGATGAAGTCATCATTGACTGGCGGAGGTGGTGATTGTTCTGGTGGAGGTGGTGATTGTTCTGGTGGAGGCGGTGATTGTTCTGGTGGAGGCGGTGATTGTTCTGGTGGAGGCGGTGATTGTTCTGGTGGAGGCGGTGATTGTTCTGGTGGAGGCGGTGATTGTTCTGGTGGAGGAGGGGAAAACACTGGTGGTGGCGGAGAGTACACTGGTGGAGGAGGTGGGGATTCGACGGGTGGTGGTGGAGGTGAATAGACGGGTGAAGGTGGAGGCGGCGATTCGACGGGTGGTGGTGGTGGTGGTGGGGATTCAACGGGTGGAGGAGGAGATTCAACGGGTGATGGTGGTGGAGGTGGGGACTGGACTGGTGGTGGAGGTGGGGACTGGACTGGTGGTGGAGGTGGGGACTGGATTGGTGGTGGAGGAGGAGGGGATTGGACTGGAGATGGTGGAGGTGGGGAGAAAACAGGTGGAGGGGGCGACGGTGGCGGTGGGCGATATCTGCGCTCGGACGCAGGAACGGCAATGGGTGGAGGTGGTGCCTGGGCCGGAGGGGGCGTTGATTCGACGGGGACAGATGGTGGTGGTGGGCGAAACCTGCGCTCGGAAGCGGGAACGGCGATAGGTGGAGGCGGTGACTGGATTGTAGGAGGAGTTGATTGGACGGGTTCTAGTACCGGCGCTGGGGAGTTCACGGCTTCTTGCGGTGGTGGTGGTGGGGAACGAGTTTGATTGACCGGCGAGATTTTTTCAAAAGCCGGGGGAGGGGATGATTGGACCGGTGAAGGTGGGAGCAGTGATTGTGCCGGTGATGGTGTTGATGGTGTTGATGGTGGTGGGGAGCGAGTTTGATTGACCGGCGAGAGTTTCATAAAAGGTGGAAGAGTGGACTGCACTGGGGCCGGAGCTTGTGGCGGTGGTGACTGACCCGGTGCTGGTGGCGGTGGTGACTGACCCGGTGCTGGTGGCTGTGGAGACTGAACCGATGCTGGTGGTGGTGGCTGTGGTGACTGAACCGGTGCTGGTGGCTGTGGCGACTGAACCGGTGCTGGTGGTGGTTGAGACGGCACTGGGGCAGAGGGCGGTGATGACTGAACTGGTGCTGGTGGCGGTGGGGACGGCACGGCGGCTGGTGGCTGTGGTGACTGGACTGGTGCTGTTGGGGGTGGTGACGGCACTGGGGCAGATGGCGGTGGTGACTGCAGCGGAGTTGGTGGAGGTGGTGATTCCACCGGCGGTGGTGGAGATGTTGTAGGGGATGGTGTAGGGGTCACCACCGGAGATGGCGTAACATGTGATGGAGTGGGTGTCACCGATGGAGATGGCGTGTAAGATGGTTTGGGGGTCACCGATGGAGATGGCGTGTAAGATGGTTTGGGGGTCACCGCCGGAGACGGCCCTCTCCCGCCACCCGTTCCCGGAGCATTGCACTTGGACATGCCGCAATCGATCGGTTTGTTCACCACCTGCGAACAATCCTTGGCCGTTCTCTGCTCCGGCCGGGCCGTCAAACAGTTATCCCGATCGTCAAACACCGCACCGCTCTTTGACGCCCCCGCCATGCATTCCTCCGCCTGTCCCCTGAAGTAATTGCGGGAGTAGGTGAAATTCTGGAGACTCGGCAGCCGGCAGATCTCCTCCGGCACGAAACCTGTAAACATGTTACCGGAGACATCCAGCTCCTCCACCTTCGTCAACCCGGCGAAGCTCTGCGGCAGTAACCCAGTGAAGGAATTGGATCCCATATCCAACGCGGACACGTTCCCCAACAACCCAATCTCGGGAGGCAAGCACCCGGAGAAGACGTTGTCGAGGAAGATGATCTCGTCTAAAGTGGGCCCCATCTTGCCAATGCTGTTCGGGATGCAGCCGGAGAATTTGTTGTTGGCGAACACGGCGACGGAGACGGGGGAATTTCCTAGATTCTCTGGCAAATGGGAATCGAACCGGTTATCGTTCAAGAACAGGGCATCGAGCTCCTTGTCGAAGAGCTCCGCGGGGAGGGCGCCTTCGAAATTGTTGAACCGGAGATCCAGGTACTTCAACGCCGGCATCGAGAGGACGACCTCGGGGAACGGACCCACGAAGCGGTTGTTGCTGACGTCGAATTCGTGCATCAAGACCAGCCTGGAGAAGCTCTTGGGGATGATCCCGCAGAAGCGATTGGAGTTGATGTGGAAGAGGGCGAGGTCGGTCATGAGTCCCAACTCCGAGGGGAGGTGCCCGGCGATGTCGCCGTGGTTGAGATCGACGCCGGCGACGACGGTGAGGGAAGGGTCGTCGAGGGCCTTGGAACAGAACACCCCATTGTAGGAACATATATCGGCCCCTTTCCAATTGGCCGTGAAATTATTGGGATCTGAATAAATGGCTTGCTTCCATGCTTGCAGGGCAATGTAGGCCCGCTTCAACCTGGAATTGGTGAAGGTGAAGACGACGTCGACGTTGAACTCGAAATCGTCCGGCAAGTCGCCGCCATTGTGCATGGTGGTGAGCTGCCGGCGGGCAATGAAATCGGCTTCGGCATCTGTACTAAGTCCGATGGAGGGAGAGGCGAAAAGGAAGAAGGGGAGGAGGAAGACGAAGAAGCAGCCTGAGGCCTGTTTTATTCTGTAGGACCTCATGGTGAGGCCTTAGGCTGCTCCCGGAGAGCAATGCGATGGGGAAGATCAGGGAGGGGGAGTCTTTATACGCGCTGGCCGTTGCCATTCGAGAGGCTCTCGTGGCCTTAATTCATTCCCTCTCTTCCTTTCCTGTTTTAGCACCCATTCCTCTCTCTCCTCTCCGTGTTCTCCTCCATGCGCCATGATCTAGCAGCGATTCTCAAGGGAATACGTAACTTCTTCTTCGCCATTTTTTAGAACTCATCACAGCGTTCTTTCTGGGTTGTATATAATGAATGACATTCTGATTAAATTTGTGTGTGTATATATATATATATATATATATATAAAAATGTTTAGTCTTAATAATTATGTATTTATAATTTTATATTGCTTAATTCCAAATAACAATACATATGGTCCATATACTTAAAATATTTAATCTTGCTCTTATAAGTTATCATGACTCCGTACGTCGACTACTTAATTAAAAGACTGAATTTCTAAATGATATTTCAAATATCACCGTAATATTTTTAAATGATTCTATGTAAATATTAAATTTCAATCAGTAATAATCATTTATAATTATTAATATTGAATTAATATATGCCAATGTTTTAAAAACCGAACTGGCCATCCAACCGACAATACATCCAGTTTTGACATTATACACCATAATTTATATATATTTAATATTTCAATAAGAAAAAAGGCAAAAATAATGCTAGTTACAGTGAACCGGGCTGAGTCAATAAGAACCGGACTGGCCTCCGATTCTGGTTTAACCGGGTCGAACCGACTAACTTTGTTCGGTTTTTAAAACCGGAGCTTGCTCGCTCTCCAACCGATCGCACCTAAGTGTCCAACCACACACACATTACCCTTTTTATATCTTTCCCTGTAGAACTACCCCCTTGACCTTTCCCTTATAAGACTTCGCCATTTCCCCACGTAACATGCAGCACCGTTTGGAGAAACCAGAGTAGTAATGGAAAGACAAATGTCCATAATGTTGATGAACTACCGCCACCACTATCCCTCCATCGCCTCCAGCTTCATCAAACTTTCTCCACGGCGGTCAAACCAACTGCGACGTTGTCTCTGAGGCTGTACAAGTAATTCCTTCTCTGCTGCCATATGCACTACTCTTTAAAGCCGTGGAGTATACGATTAAGTGGAGAGTTCTCCTTTACCTAGATAGCTCCTCCGCACATCGATCCATGGCGTTCAGGGTATCGGCTCCTTTTGTAGTAGTAGTACTAGTAGTACCGTTTGTGATGGTTTGTGTGGTGGGGGCGCAGAAGGAGGAGGCGGCGGCGGCGGCGCTGGGAGCTTCTTTCATCTTCGGGGACTCGTTGGTGGACGCCGGGAATAATAATTACCTGCCGACGTTGTCGAAGGCGAATATCCGGCCGAATGGAATCGATTTTACGGCGTCCGGGGGGACTCCTACGGGACGGTATACGAACGGGCGTACGATTGGTGACATCGTCGGTGAGCAGCTGCTTCGATCGTCTTCTTGGATAATGGGAATGAAACAGTGAAAACATACCCTTTTGAAACAGAGTAGCAGTAGCAGTAGCAGTTCTTCTTTATGAGGTTTTGCGCATGTGGTTTGGTCTCTGAATTAAGGCTGTAGAGTTTCCTTATTGTTTCTTCAAATGGAGAAATTTTCGAGTTTTTCGTTCTGGGTTTTGATCAATCGACACTTTTTCTTTTTTTCTTTTTGTTTGAATCGATTGAGATTAGAATCAAATTAATTTACAAAACTTTCCGATGATCCCGAGTTATGTTTTCTGATCATTTTATTTGTTGTGCAGGAGAAGAACTGGGGCAACCCAACTTCGCACTCCCCTTCCTGTCCCCAAACGCGACCGGTAGAAACATTCTGTACGGAGTAAATTACGCCTCCGGCGGCGGAGGAATCATGAACGCCACCGGGAGAATATTTGTAAATACTATATATAGCTAGCTACTACTTCTGATCACCGATCTCCTTCTCTCTGATCTCTGTTTCTTTTCTTTTATGTCATTAATTAACATCGTCGATATAATGGGTGGTTGCTTCAGGTTAACAGATTGGGGATGGATATCCAGATCGATTACTTCAACATCACGAGAAAGCAGCTGAACAAAGTCCTGGGATCTTCCCAGGCGAGGGAGTTCCTGATGAAGAAGGCCATCTTCTCGATCACGGTGGGAGCCAACGATTTCCTCAACAACTACCTCCTCCCGGTGCTGTCCGTCGGCGAACGGATCTCCGAATCCCCCGACGCTTTCGTCGACCACCTCATCACCAATCTCCGAGGACAGCTCACCGTACGTGCTCTGTTCCTCCTCTGTATGAAAATAAAATCACAAACTCTAATTCCCTAGTCGGTGAAAATTAAAACTGCAGAGACTGTATCGATTGGACGCGAGGAAGTTCGTGGTGGGGAACGTGGGACCCATCGGCTGCATCCCGTACCAGAAGACGATAAACCGAGTGAGCCAGGACGAGTGCGTGAAGCTCCCGAACCAACTCGCCCAGCAGTACAACGGGAAACTCAGAAACCTACTCGCCCAACTCAACGACGACCTCCCCGGCGCCACCTTCGTCTACGCCAACGTCTACGACCTTGTCATGGAACTCGTCGCAAATTACGCCAAATACGGTATCACCCTCTCTATCGATCTCTCTAACTCGTGCACTCATGCATGATCTCTGTGACGGATATTGCGCATGTATTAATCTCGATTGATCGATCAAATGTTCACATGAATGATGAATGCGTGCATGCATGCAGGATTCGAATCGGCGAGCAGGGCGTGCTGCGGGAACGGGGGGCAGTTTCAGGGGATCATCCCGTGCGGTCCGACGTCGTCGATGTGCAAGGACAGGTCTCGCTACGTGTTCTGGGATCCCTATCATCCCAGCGAGGCCGCCAATCTTATAATCGCTAAGCAGCTCATTAATGGAAGCACTAAGTACATATCTCCCGTCAATCTTCGCCACCTCAGGGATCTGTAATATTATTGATCATCATCTAATTAAGCTTGTTTTGTTCCGACGACGACATCGTGTTTAGTACTCGTGTAAGAAGAGGAAATTAATTATTAAGTGTGTCTCTCCTCCTCGATCTCCTGTATATGCATGGAATACTGTAATCGGTATACTCGATCGATTCTTAATTTGTACGTGATCAAAGAAGATGAAATTACTGGAGTACTGGAACGCATTTTTGTGGTAATTCTTGGAGTACCAGTGTTTTAAAAACCGAACCGGCCATCACCGGCAATATGTCCGGTTTTAGTTGAAATTGATACTTTACAATTTTTTTAATATTTTTATAAAAAAAAAAATATTAGAAATATAAATATCTTATTCGATACAATAAATTATAAATTTTTTTTACATTTCGTATTATTTAATCTCAATTATATATTAACTTTGGTGTAATAAATCAGATTAAATATCTATGTTTGCACCTAATTAACAAAGGTTTATGTGAATCAACCCAACACAAATAGGTCCCATAGGCCTGGACCAATTAAGATTTAAAAGTATCAACTATGTATTTTATTAAATTATAATATTATTAGCGTATTAAACTATTAATACTTATTTTTTTTGTGTATTTATGATTAAATATAATGTAATACATTTTTTTTTTTTTTTTTTTTTTTAGTTTATGGTAAATTATGGAAGTTTTTAGTTATTTGCTTCCAAGCGCCGTCATCTGTCTCTCACCGACCTTAACTGCCGAGGACACATATTTATCAGTTAGATGTGTAAGCCCCACAGATTTAGCTTCCCAGAAACGAAACTTATGAGACGTACGGATCCATTAATAACGCGTCTATTTTATTTCTGACACTAATGCGTCTCCCTGAAAGTATGTCTTCTTACTGGATCGGGCGTCTTGACCTCGGCGGAGATACTGGAATGGTGAAATGGACTGGAAAGCAAACGCGTAGCTGAAACCGAAAAGGGTCGGTCGTGTTTTTGGCTTTTTTGGGAGATTTTCGCGCCGGACCATTTTGAGGGTCGGGAAGCCGAAGAGGGCGCTAATCGGAGGGAAGCTGGTTGTTTGATTTCATGGAAGAAAATACGACGTCGCCGGAGAAGAAGGATCCTCCTCCAGCTGCGCCTGCGAGGGGATGGGGTGGTTGGGGGATTTCGCCGCTTTCCATGTTTTCGGATCTTCAAAAGGCGGCTGCTGTTGCCGCCGAGGAGATTTCTCGGAATGTAAGGGTTTTATGCGTATTTGATAGCGTTTTCGACTCCTTGGAAGCGTCGTCTGTTTCATGTCTGGACATGACTTGCATTCGTTTTCAGTGCTACTGCATTTTGTGATCTCGTTCTTTTTTTTTTTTTTTTTTTTTTGGAAAAATTAGTTTTTGATTTTCCGTTCGTAATTGAAGAGGTACATACGTCTGCGTTGATGTTTTGTTAACTTAGAAAAATCATTTTTGTGGATTTTTTTGTTTAATTTGACCGTTTGGCCAGCAGATAGTGGGCAGTTGTAGTTGAGGTGTTTCTGTACTGGCGATTATGAATTAACTATGTGTCGTTCCACTTCTATTTGTTCTTAATTTTAGTTTAACTACTTCTAGATTGCCAGATTCATCTTTCTAGTTTCTGTTAAGAGATCAATAGACTAAGTGGTTATTGTTGAGATGAACTAAGGTTATTTTAAGTGGTCATAATTGAGATGAACTAAGGTTATTGACGCAATTGGCTAAGTGGTTATCAAGCTTTTGGATGGAAACTTTAGTTTTTTTGACTGTCACTATTTTTGATGCGTTTGGAGTTCCTAAAAGGAGCCGCATTCACGTTTCCCACTAATTTTGGTGCCCTGAACGAAATTTTATGGCGTACCATATATCTGGTGATCAAATTAGGTGTTAGAATCCATTATGGGAGTGAAAATAATTAGTTAAAAGAATCCCACGGCTCAACATTTGAATTAAGGTACAACTGGTTGATTGTTTTGTGTCAGGCTACTGAAGTTGCTAAAACTGCTGCAAAGGGAATTCAAGACATTCAGAATGTAGCTCCTGATACTGAAACTTTGAAAGAGGAGGAACCAGAAAAAAAGGCCGATGATGAAGTGGAAAATGAGGACGATAAATTGCGGAAATCTACGCTGGATAAGTTAGAAAATGCTAGTGAGGACTCTCTTCTGGGGCAGGTAAGCTGACAAGTATCTGATTTTAATGTTTTCCTTTTTCAGTACTGCACTCTGTACATCCTACAGTTTTTTTAAGGACTGGTACTCTTGTGATTTTGGATGACTTTTTTTGTGGATGTCAGGAAGTTCTGTTATAAACTCTGAGGATCTTAAGCAAAAGGCTAGGCGTAATTTTTTTTTTTTTTTTTTTTTGAGGAAAATGCTTTGTTGGCATAAAATATTTAAATTGCATCTAAACATAATTAATTATCTTATACCTTCAGGTTGTTTTACATAAATAGGAGAAATAATTTAACATAGCAACAGGATTTTGGGTGGGTGAACTTCTTTTATGCTTGAATGGTTTTTAAAAATGGTGCGTGTTGAATGCAGGGTCTTAAGGTGCTTGATAATTCAGTGGAGACCCTGGCCTCTGGTGCATGGCAAGCATTAGGTAGTGCATGGAGAGGAGGTTCACTCTTTGTACAAAAGTATGTGTCATTCTTTTCATTTACATGGGAAACAAAGAATTCACGGCTGTTCTTTATCAATTTCAAAAAAAAAAAAGGCTGTTCTTTATAGTGAGAAATCATGTTGTCCAAAAAATACTGATACATTTAATACACTGTCTACTGTGCATGACCTATCCTGCACTTCATGGGCTTTCATTTATGCAATGGGAGTTGTAAAAATATTTATGTGCTTTGAACATTATAGTGCTTAAAATTATCTTTCTACTAATCGTCAGGATCGAGAATTCTGCTACAAGCCTTGCTGTTTCAATCCAGAGCGGGGACCTGCCTGCAAAAGCTGGTTCTCTTGCACCATCTTTAATGGAGGTATATTTCCAAATTCATAGCCTTGTACCAGATAGGATATATGTAGTTAATAATAAAATAAATTCAGATATCATAAATATTTCATCTGTGTCAATAGAGTGGTAAAGCATTTACAACAAAAGGAATCCAAGTTCTTGAACATGTCGGTAAGGAAACTATGGACCTATTAATAAGTGAGGCTGGTATTGAGGTTGAGAAGAATGTGGAAGAAGCCGATCAGGAAACCGACGGTGAGCAGTTTGAGGAAGTCACATTCGACCGATGCTTTTACATATATGGAGGACCTGAACAACTTGAGGTGCAACTACATTTCTACTTGATAGAAACCTCTTAGTAGTTCATGATTCCTGCATTCAATCGTTGTAAGGTGTTTGATGTTGCAATTGTTCAGGAATTGGAAGCACTATCAAACCATTATAGTCTTTTATTCAACCGGAGGAAAACCAAACTATCATCAGAACAGAAGTCACTTTACGATGCCACTGTGAAGAAAGTTCAGCAAATTTTCAGCTTGAGTACTGAAATGGATGCTCACAGTGTGGATCCTGACAAAGGAAAGAACATTGAGACTGTTGAAGGTGGGAGCAGTGATGAGATGAAAGTGTTGCGTGATGCTAGTGTCAACAAGGCTGCTGATATGGCTGCAGGGTATCACTCTTTGTTCAAAATTATATTATATGCCATGCTTTGATGGACGGATGTTAATCCTTGACCTGCTTCCGAGTCCTGGTCTTTATGCATAAACATGAATGCAGGTTTGCTGCTGCCTTGGGAGGACTATCTACTAAAGACATAGTTCAGCGTACTGCTGATAGACTTGAAACCATTCATTCAGAGGGTGTCCATGTATGTTACATGACAAACCTGATCACTCCTGTCTGTGCTCTCTGCACTCTTGCTTATTTCCTCACAGGATACTAACCTTCATGTTTCTGTGCAGAGGCTTTCAGAACTATGTTGCAATGCTGTTTCACAGCTTCTGATGCTTGGAAAATCAATTATTTCTAGTGCAAATAAAACTCAAGAGGAAATTTCTGAGGATGATGTGAAAATTACCTGGCCTGAAGATCCTATTTCAAGAGCTAAGATCATAAGAACCAAGACGCAGTCTATGACTGGAGATATAGAAACAGTATCTGATAGTTTTATCACTGGTAAGGTTTTATGCATACTGTCTAATGTTTCCAAATTGGTAACTGGAGTGTATCACTTTTTATCAGTTTGCATTTAGAACTCTTAAATAATTTGTATAAGTTTTTGGCTTGCTTATAAGGATGAATTTGTCTAATGGTATTGAATATGTTACCCTTCTGCATTTAAAACTGCCGTTCGTAGGTTGGTTATCTGATTGCCTACCAAAAGAAAGGATGAAGAAAATCTTTTGATGCTTTCATTTCTGTTGTTTTTTTATTTTCTAGACATGCTAGGAATAAGCGATGAGGATATGGCTTTAGTACTAAATCTGGCTTTGATATAGTTAATCTCATTTTAGTAGAATCTTTTGCTGCTACTTGTCATACTAGGTCTTCTATCATTATGCTTTCTGCATTTTTTTTTGCCTCCATTTCAGATTAGTTACCCTTTGTTGTCATATTTGCAGTTTTGTTCTGAAAATTTCCATTTCCATAGGTACTTCACTGCATTTTAAAATTCATGATAAAATGCCTTTAGCTTAAGCATTTTGTACGTTTCTTTCCGTTTCATTTCCCATACTTTATCCTTCCGTCTCCCATTTTATGACTTTATTCTTTCAATGAAGCTATTCTTTGTCTTAGAAAAGTAGGGCATATTAATTTTCATTAAAAAAAAAAAGTAGGGCAGATTAATATTTTCCTCTCCTTTCATTTGTATCAGTAGAATTTCGTCTTGTATTTAGGATAGAGTTCACCTTATTTTTGATTTCTTTCTTGGGTACTCAGACCAAATATTTTATGCATATGCATGGCATTTAGTTTGGAGAAATGCAATTGATAACTATGTTCAACACAGCAATGGTCCACCCATACTGTGGCTACGCGCTGGCATGATTGTGCCATGAATACATTGGCACATTCGGAGCTTGGGACTGGAAGCTTCTACTGCATTGTCGTTATTGCTTTTATTTATACATAATTTTCACTCTTTTTCAGGCATCTCGGATGTTGTTGAAGCCTATATAGTGGCTATGAAAGGTGCTTCTACTGATGCACATGGTGGCCTTTCTAAAGAAACTTCTCTCCAGCAAAAAGCAGATGCTATCTCCGGTCTTCTTCGCACCAATCAAACAACTGCCAGGGACAAGATCCAGGATGGACTTCAATATCTTACTTTCGTAATTATTTCCACTTCCATGCCTACTGCTTCCTAAAATGGTAATTTCAGTGTAATTGACTTGATGCTATTGTTTAGTCATTAGCAAACCGGTTTAGAAAATCCTTTTCTGACTCTTAGAACTTACATCACTGAGGTTACCTAACAAAAGGTTTGGATGTTGCAATATATTGCTACAGTTTTTCCAGTTAATTCACATGAACTGCTTTTCAGATGGATCAATCTGAGTGTACTTCTTTGAGCTTACCACATGCTCTAGTGACATTTATTGATGCTTTTCTTTTCACGGCCGTAGTGTTGAAAATTTACAAATGATTTATTCAGGGAGATTGTGAAGGTGGCTTATTAGCAACTCCAAGCATCAGACTAGACATACAAATTCATTGTCATTCTTCCTGCATCAACAAGTACAAGGTTCTCAAGAAGGTCTCTTTTGGTTGTGTACTTGCGTATTGACATCAGGTACAATGTTTATACATAGGGATTTTTTTGTTGGAAGCAATTGTTTGCACGAGTGCTTATCTAACTAACTGTGCAATCAATGCAGGAACCAGTAGCTGAGATGCAACTAGTGTCATGAAGAATTTCTTGGAGAAGATAAAACCAACAAGCCTTGCTATAACATCTCAAGAAGACATGTTTCGTTTTTCACGTTTTGTTTCGTTCCATTTCTTTTCTTGGAACCAGCAACTTGCTCACGTGTAAAGCCTTATTACTGAGAAGTTGATGAAACTTAGTTGAAAGCGTACAGACCCTTAGTGGAATTTTAAACCAGTAGTGGGATTCAGTGTTTGAGAAATGCTCGTACACCTCGCAAGCACCATTACAGCTGGCTACTGTTGTGTACAAATTTGATGAGAACTAGTGGGATAGTACAAATTTGGCAGGTAATGCCTAATGTTATTTTGACCATGCAGGCGAGTTGTTTTCTAGGTATGTCCTCCGCACTATTGCGCATTTGAGAGGACTGGTTTGGTATGACCCCGTAATAGCTCGGATATTGTCATGTGTCTCCTGCTTATGAAAACACACACCACAGCTCCTTGGGTTTTTGAATTATTGAGGTTATTTATTTTTGGTCTTTGTTACAATTACAAGGTATTAATTATGTACTCGTCTCCAGTCACATTCGAGCGAAACCTCGCCATTACGAGTGTCAAAACTCCAAAGCTGAAAGACTGATGGAGTGGTGGTACTGTCAGCCGCGACCAGTATTATTAATTCAGATGAGACTGCATGATGAAAGGGTAATACTAATTCCTTTCACCAAACATGGAAACTGATTAAAAATTGGGTAAATGGTTGTTCTATATATATATATATATAATATATATATTTTTTTTTTTTTTTTTTAAAAAAGAAAAAAATGAAACACAACTTGCACCAGCCGGGAATCGAACCCGGGTCTGTACCGTGGCAGGGTACTATTCTACCACTAGACCACTGGTGCTTGATGTTTTATTTAACGAGAGTATCATAAATTCTCTCAAAATATTCACTGTCGGTGGTACGTTATCTTTTTTATTCCTTTCCAGTGTCACCACCTTGTATCCACATACAATATCCTTCCTATCCTAATCTCTTCTTCATTAGTTTCATCGGCCCATGTCCCTTCCTCAATCTCTGCCTTTGGGGTTTTCATCCCCATTACTCTTAAGCTTTTACCTTGTATACACATCAAAACATATCATAATTGGAGATATCATAGTTGTGATGGCAAAGCAAGACGCGATCTATGATCTCACCTTAAAGCTGACCTATTTATCTGACCTAAACCTAATTAGTTTGATTAGGGTCAACTTAGCTAACATGTTGCAATCAAACCTACCGAAACTTGACCCATTTGCCACTCCTATTTATGGTGAATCAGTGCTTCAACATTTGTGTCAATGGACTCACCTTTCTTCCTACATCCTAACCAATGGGTTTCATATCATTACGTTTTCGGATTTCCCGGTCAAATGCGTAGGTAAGCTTCTAATGTTTCAGCCCCTTTGATGTTGTCTTCAAGATCAGACTCCTTTTTGTAAGATGTACTGCTTCTCCTGCAGGCTACACAAGCTGCATTCCAGCTAGAAAACTGCCCACATATGGATGAACCGTTCTCCCATTTGCTTTTCAACTGTTCCTCAATTTTCTTCAAACTGCTCAGGCTAAAATAATTATAAATTTTTTTTTTCACAGTCTCTTCCTTCTCGACTGTTCATTCACGTGCCTATCTGTCCAAATTATTTTCAATGTGTGACTCACAGGTCTGAAATATGGTCTCTGTTTGGCTTTGTTACAGGAACTATTGGGGAGTCTCACTACTGGGTTTTTTTTTTTTTTTTTTTTTTTTTTTCTGGGAAGTGGGAACTCTACCATCACTCTCATCGTGTTCCTCTGCAACAGCTGAGACCCGTCAAAAATAGATTTTGCCATGCCTTTGAGCCCATTCTGCAGACGGGTCCCATGAATTTGATCCATTCATGCCATTTACATAAATCCTTTTACTGGGTAGATCTCTAGAATGTTGAATTCCCAACATCAACATTCATTCGTGGGACACCCTCACCAGTCACTTGTAGGTATGCGCAACAGTGTATAGCGTGCTCTCAATGCTTGCCAAATGATATCGAATTTTAAAAGCCTCAATACCATACACAACTGACACGGTCTCCGATTCTTATTCCTGAACTCAAGTTTTCCTTTTCCCATCTTCCAAAAGCTTCAAAAGCGATTCCTCGTTAGCTCCACCCATGCAATTTACTTGCAGAGGAAAGTGTCCCTACGTGAGTCATGAGTGAGCATTGCACTATCTCTCGTCTCTCCCTGCCTGCTACATGGAGTCCACCCAAGTCGATTATCATTTTTTTTCTTACATGCCCAATCTTTTGCAGTTAATGATGATACACTCCAAAAATATCATTCCCTTCCCTCATCATCACCGCTACAACAATAAACAATAGCCCAATATCTAATAAACTAATGCAGCAACATTTAATAAACACAACAATCCAAAACCAAAACATAGTGCTTTGACAAACCGAGACCCAGTTTGAATTGACAGGGAAACAATCCAAAAGCACGGTAGAGTGACAGAGGTTGCCCTTCTTCAGCAAGTCTGTCAAGGCTACAAGAAGAAGGGTATTCTGTAAATTCAGAATTCAGAATGTCATCCTCTCTTATTGGTAGTTTATCCTGTTATTAAAAATGTTATTCTTTAATCCTTCAGTTGGATTAAAATAATGATGCAAGTAGGCAATAGATGCACGCCTAAATCTATGTCTTGTCCTTGGATAATCATTGCTAGATTTGAGAAATGGACTAGATTAATATCAATGTTCTCGTAAAAGTAAGATTCCCTTATCATTTTGTCCCAAGTTGTCTCTAACACGCCCTTTTTGGTGAAAAGCTTCAGTTTCTATGAGGACCTTGACCAAACAGCTCCCCTGCAGTATTTGTTTTTCTTTTTTCCAAGCACAAATCCCCCAAAATCTGTTATGAACCATCCAATTCAAGGTCTCCACCCTCAACCCCAGTACACTGGGGAGGATGAGGTCACCGAGACCACTGTTTCCCCCATCTTGATGCAGGTAGATGATCCAACAACATGGGTGTAAAGTGTGACTATAGTGTAAAACAAAGAAAGGGGCCGCTCATTCAAAGCGGCCCCCGGTGGGAAATTTTGTCAAACAGCATGTGGACTGGGGTACCTGTTTGGCGAGACCAGACCCCGAAAAGGCCGATTGATGATGAAGCTCTTCTTCACAGGATCCCACCTCCCCTGATGGAGGTCGTTTTGGCGGCTTCCTCTTGTCGTCGATCCAGGAATTTCAAATGTGCGAGGTCATGAACAGTGTGGAGAGAAACGAAACATAGACGCTTTTGCTGCGATGCGAGAGGATTTCGCTAAACGCGGCGGTCTAATCCGTTCCCCGGCGGTGGGTAACAAGTGGGTCCGGTTTTGATTTCATGGGTGGAACAGCGAACACCGACTTCCCGCAATCACTGCCCGCCACCAACCACTGCTTCCTCCCGGATGGCGACGTCGCTCCTTTTCATTCATCATCCTCCTCGCTTGTAACTTTTCTTCGCTGAGAATTTTGAAAAGAATGCTTCCTCGAGAGGGAACCGGTCCAAATTTTCTATTATTTTCAACTTCTGGAAAATAATCATTCGCCAAGATTAACCTTACCCATATATTCATTCAATCCATCTATCCATCCTTGATAATCCAACAGTGGTCCTGTATGCAGTATGCACTATGTAATCAGCAGGAAGATTAAAGATTAGGCATTAGAAAGATCTCAGTTCTTGTATTTTAATAATCCCATGATCACTAAGATTAATTTACTCCACAAATATGAACGGCTTCAAACGACCATCAAAATCCCATCTTGTTCCCGATGAAATTTTCTTCCAAGGCAATCATTCAGATGGGATTCGTTGTTGCACATAGAGCAGCAAACCCGAATTCGAAGTTCGAGGTTTCAAATCGATCGATCACAGGTCCTTGAACTCTTACGGAGACAACAATAGAAAAAATCTCTGAGCATATTAATCCAGCTAATGAGTTTAAAAATAAGAATCTGGAATTCCGGATACATGTTAACAAACTTAAGAAAAACAGTAATCCCCTACTAGTCTCATCTTCATCCTCGTAGACTCGTACACCAAATTGATACACAATGTAGAAAGTATCTTCCTTGTGATACAGCAGGTTCGATTCACCAGATTACGATCCTGTGTAAAATGTCGGCCATGGAAGTGACTGGAGTGCATGAAAATCCAAATCCTGCCTAAAAATGAGCTTTTGGCCTTGCCCTCTCTGGGGGGGGGGGGGGGGGGGGGGGGGGGGAGGGAGAGGGAGAGGTAAGGGGGGTTCACGTTCACGGATGTTTACCTAGCTAGGCGCCTAGCGGCGATTCTCCCAAGACGTCCCCTCCCCCCCCCAACACCCCAGACTCCGTTCCAAAACACGGGAGGAAGCGGGGGAGGAAGCGGAGACAGCGACATGAGAGAGCGGGGGGAATTGGGGATTCAGTTTTCAGAGAGCAGGAGCAGCAGGAGTAGCAGCGGTGCCGACCTGCGCTCCCCGCGCGCGTGCTCGAACACACAGAGACTTCACAGTAGAGTAGAGAGTGTATAGAGACACCACCGAACTGGAGCCGGTGCTGGTCGGGGAAGCCACGCGTTGGGGTGGGGAGGATCGCAAATTCGCAATATCGCAAAATCGCAAAATCGCATCGCTCTCTCTCCGGTCTGCACAAGTACGAGTCCTGGCTGCAGTGGCCACGACCGGACCGGTCCCTCGTCCCCTCGGACCCCTCCTCCCGATCGACGAACCGCGCAGATTCTCTGCAACAGCTGCTGCCGCTGCTGCTGCTGCTGCTGCGAAGCCTGCCTCCAACAAGTGTATGTTGTTCACGGCGACCGAGAAATCCGGCGGAGTGTGACTGAGACAGAGACATTGTATGCGCTGTTTATGGGCTAGGAGAGAGACAGAGACAGAGAGGAGCGTACTTGAGAGAGAAAGAGAGAGGAATCTGATGCGGACTCGACGGGGCTTCCGGGAACTCCACCCCCCCTCTCGCCCCGCTTCCTCCAATTATTGCCCCCCACGCTGCCCGACATTAATTATGTTGTCCCTCTTCCAATCTCTCCCTCCCCTTCCGCCATTTTTTACGCTTCCCCTCAATCCCTTCTCTCTTCTGCAACTCTGCCTACTAAGTTCTCACTCCTGTTTTTTTCTTCCACTCCCGTTTTCCCGCGTTTTCAGAGAGAGGGAGAGAGAGGGAAAGGGTAAATCGGTCTTTTCATTAGTAGTGTAAAAAATATATAAAACAAGTATACTGTAGTCCTCCGTACGTGTACCGAAATCCTTTCGTACAAGGCGTGCCTGTTCCCACAGGTGGAGACCAATCTTACGGACTCCCTATTATTTTATTATTTTATTATTTTATTTTTATTTTCTTTTTTCTTCGTTTATTTTTATTTTTTTATTAATGGAAAAAGTTAGCGGGTCCCGCTTGATACAACACACGTCGCCATCCCCCCGCCGCTCGTGGGCCCACACCGGCCACATCCGCTCGCGTTTAATTGAGCGGGGTAAAATCAAAATCAAATGTAGTTTAGATGGAGGATGGAGGAGCCGCGAATCCAGAGTCTAGGAAAGTGGGACCCGCCGCAAACAATACGACGACGAGAGCAGGGAAAGCGGGAAGCGGACCCGGAGTCGGGTACGGGTACGTATTTTGGTTCGTCGACAAGCCCGAGGCAGGCACGTCGCCACTGACTCCCGCCTGCCACTGTCGATGTCTCTCCCCCTCCTTAAAAACCCCCGCGTCGTTCTTCCGCTCCCCCCTGTTTCTCTGCGCCTCCCTTTCTTCTCTCTCGCTCTCTCTCGACCTCTCCCCCTCTGTTGAGGTAACTATAGGGGTTTATATACGTGGATAGATTAGAAGGGAAGAAGAAGAGCTTTAGCGAGGAACGAGCATGCCGTCGTCGGAGTCGGGCGACCGTCGCCAGGTGAGAGTACCGCCGCCGGCAGCCGCGACGCAGGAGGAGCACCTCCGATGCCCGCGCTGCGACTCCACCAACACCAAGTTCTGCTACTACAACAACTACAACCTCTCACAGCCGCGACACTTCTGCAAGGCATGCCGCCGCTACTGGACCAAGGGCGGCGCCCTTCGCAACATCCCCGTCGGCGGCGGCACGCGGAAGAGCGCCAAGCGATCGCGCACCGCCACCGTCACCGGCTCAGCCTCCGCCGCCTCCTCCTGCGACGGAGCCTCCTCCGCCGCCTCCCACCTCTCGCTGCCCTCCGTCCCCGTCTCCGACGTCGGGGACGTCCCCGCCCAGGGCGGGCCCACACTCGACATCAACTTCTCCGGGAGCTTCAGCTCGCTGCTGTCGTCGTCGGGCGGCGCCCCGGCGTTCCTGGCGCTGGGCGGGGAGCCCTTCTTCGGTCGCGCCGGAGGGTACGGCCTCGGACTGGGTCCCGGGCTGGAGGAGGTGGGGTTCGGCCTTGGCCGCTCCGCCTGGGCGTCTCCGGAGATGGTGGAAGCAGGGGGTGCGAACGCGTGGCAGATGTCCAGCGGCGGAGGAGACGCCGGTGGGGCCTTCGCCGATAGTGGGGATTGCTTCGCTTGGCCGGACCTCGCTATTTCGGCGCCGGGGAAAGGCCTCCAGTGACTCTTCCGCTTTCCCTCCGGCCTCTTCACCTCTCTTCTAACTCCCCTTCTTTTTGGGCTTCTTCCCCGGTGACATTCTCGTGAATATCTCGGATTTCGGGGGTCAAACAGTCGATGCTCTTCTTCTTCATCTTCTTCTTCGTCTTCCTCCATCCAACTTTTTTTTTTTTTTTTTTTTTTTTTTTTTTTTTTTTTTTTTTTTGTTAAGAGAAATGAGTGTACTTATCTAAGGATTTTATCTTATTTTCGTTCAGAATTTTTAGGTAAATATCCCAGTCAGTCTTCCTCTTTTCTTTTTTGGAGTGTCTTCATGGGTCTGTAATTAAATGGGTGAGTGCAATGAAACTCTGAAACTATTACTGAATGCAAAACAGAAGAAAAAATCTGTTTTTTTTTTTTTTTTTTTTTTTTTTTTTGTTCTTCCTCGTTTCTCTCCGATACCCAGTTTCCAAATCACGACAACCCCCAAGAAGGCGACAACCCATGAATCGCGAGAGCTCAGAGACGATCACAATACAAAAACTCCGTCCCTCCGAAAAGACGAAACAGCCTCTCTCTCTCCTCCCTCGCTCATTATCGAGAAACCGGGTGTAGTGGAATGTTACTGCAAATGTCGGTTCTAGAACCAGAAGCATTTTCTGCGATTTCTTTAAAGATGTAAAGCGGGGAGCCAGCAGCAGAGTGTGGGTTCCATCATCCATGGCTTCCCGGTACAAATTTAGGAGGCGCATTAGAACCTTCACTGGGCCCGATGCGGAATATCAGCCGGCTTTTTTTTGTGCCATTTTCGATTTGAATGAACCTTCTTCCGCCGCAGAGTGCAGAGATGAACTGACGGACGGAGGCGGCGAAAATGGTCGCATTTGTAATGGAGGGAGGTCGATCCTAGTCGTGAGCTCCTTTTGGAATTCAAACTCCTCGGAATCTACTGCAAGAGTGGTGAAGAAGATGAAAGTCCTTTTGGAATTTTTTTGTCCCACCTTTGTTTCTGTTTTTTTAAGCTTTTCTTAATCCAATCTTAATTATAAAGATAATTTATAACCTAAATTAAATCAACCCATAATTTGAATAACAAACAAATAATGTGTAAAAATATTTATATAAATTCTGGTCAAAGAAAAGTCCTAAAAAATATAAAAGTATTTTTATCTATTACATTTATTTCGAAATTTTTGGAATTAATTAAATTTAGATATTTGGGAAGAAATTGCGATGTTGAAGGAAACATGGGCATTGACCATATTTGGACGACTACATATTTGTCCGATCACATGAATTCAATAATGCCTGTCTATGTGTCTATGGAGGGCTCTCTCCCACGTGCGAACGGAGTCCGTTCGTGTGAATCGGGTGACGGCCACGTGAAGCCAGGGCCCATTGCATTGATGGATCCTTACATATGTGAAGGACATTAAATCTGGGCTGGGCCCATTCGTACATTGGTGATGATGGCGGGAACAACTCAATTCATCCTAACGGCCAAACCTGTCCAAAATGGAGAATTCCTTTTTGAAAAACAAGATTAATTAGCAAGGGCAGGAGAGAGGAATAGCTAATGTCTGTTCTATTTAAATGATTATTTCTCCAATTAGGGAAACATTATTGTATAAGTACAAAGGATGTGTTGGTTTAGTGTGGGTAAGCCATCCCCATTACCATCATTCTTCTACACCTGGTGTCTCCAATGTTTTAAATTTTATTGTTTTCAACCCAATGAGTCAAAGTTGTGTTAGAGATTAGTCCCCACATAGATAAAAGAGTAAAATGAATCCAGACTTATGTGATGGTAAGAGACTTTCTGACTCTGGTATTAGGAATCAAAATGTTTTTCTAGCATTGGGTTAAGAAACAAGGGAGTACTTACTATAAGGTTGTTCTTTTGTGGGTCTCTGATACTGAGCATCTTTACTCCACAGTTTTGCTTAATAATTGAATGCTGGACGTACCTTTCTTGGATTTCCCTCCATGAATTTGCGCTTCAGTATCTTCCTCTGCTGCTTTGCTGCAGATTGCCTTCTCTATTTCTGATGCAAATGCCAATATAAGAAAGCAGAACATTCATTGTGACTGTAATAATATTTGGTTTTGGTGTTCAGAGGGACCTGCATCAGTTTCTCACCCTGTTAAGAAAACGCTAACACCTAGGCCTTTGATCAGGATTGTATGGAAAATTTTGGCTCTAACACTGTGCTGCCCTGTTCATGATTTATAGAGACAAAATATTTCATGTTTCTCTATTTATAATACAATCAGTCCAAAGCCAAAAGAAACAATCTGAATACAGGAAATGTGGTAACTTCATATATTGGAGTCAGTTCCCAGTTGTAATTGTTAATACTGCTATCATCGGATGCTTGTTCCACAGAGATGTTTTCTGATAGATGTGCTTTTGTAACTTTATAACCTACCCAACTCTTCATGGAATATATTATCTATCCCGGATTAAATTCTTTCCATTTGTGTGTTGACGTCTCTTTCTGGTTTGCTCATGAGAGAGACTCTTACAATCTCAAGTACCAACCATTAAACAAGACAGCATATTTATCTCTTCTTTTGACAGCCCATTTTGTCATTCTGAAAGATCAGGAATCTGGTTCTGTTTATATAATATGGATGATATCTGTACTACACAAAGAGCAAAAACCTCTCTGCAAGCGAGATGCCCTTTGGATCCTCAGAGTCATTAGAATGAAGCAAGTTGTTTGGAATTCTGAGCAATTGTTTGAAGCTTCATGACAAATCTGGATGCTGCTTCCGGGCCCTTTTTCTTGAGAATCATGGGTGAACTAACAAGATATTCACTTCTGCAAATATCATATCTTCTGCTTGAGAGGGAAAGAGAGTTGTCTTGTCTGGTACAACTTAACAAGGCTTCATTCAAGTTCTGAATTTTTCTTCACCAGAATACCTGACCAAGAAGAACACAAGTTATTGAAACAAGTAGCTTTCTAGTCCAGAATCTAGTAGCTCATACCTTACCAAGTAAAGAATAAAATCTTCAAACTGGTCTGCATGAGTGGGTGATATATTCCATCCCTTGCACACCAGAGCCAGTGGCGTACCCCAGACATTCAGTGTGCAAGAGATGGAATAAATAACAACTCATACTCCTCCCACAAACAAGATGGGTCTAAAGACTTCAGTGAAGGCTCTTCAGGATTTCCTAAGCCCTGAAGCAAACTGGGAACTGCACTAACTTGCTCATTAGATTGGTTATTTTTGCTGCAAATGGCTCAGCGATGAGGCTATATATAGAGGGACGGGCTTCATCAGACAAAAGCAGTTCCTGTATTTAAGGCTACAAAATGCTATCAAATTCGATGGTGACTCCAGCTTTCTTGATTTGAAAGTCTGATTCAAAGATGAGATTTAATGTCTGATTATGTGATTCTGCTGTCCCTTGATTGACTTTACCACCTGCACGAGTGGAGAAGTGGAAGAAAAAAAATAGAAAAGAGGTTAAATGCTTGATGATGTGGATGCCACTATTTGAGACTCAGAAGAGACCAGAATACAAACAAGTGAGATGCATTTCGTTTTAATATCTAGTACTAATTGCAGCAGTCTACAGTTGATGAACTGTGATTCCCTCTGGAAGTTCCCTCTTAGGTGTCAGTGCCACCTCCTCTTTGGGAACGGCAGAGAGGAGTTCCATGGAATTATTCTTCCCCCAATTCAGGCCTTCTGGAAAAGGAACTTTACGACTGCTAGTCTTGTGAAGTTCTGGAAAAGGCTTTACAACACTTTTTACACACCTCCAAGGTTCTTCTTTTCTCGAATTTTAGAAAGCAGAGATGGTGTTGATCGTTACTGTTGTGCTCAATTATTCTTATGCCCGGCTTGCGCTGGTGTAGGTTCTTCCTGAGATTTCTGGTGAAGGGATCCGATTGAACAGTCCTTTTATTTTTTTTTTTTTTTTTTCTGGGTCTGGGCCGTCTGGCCATTAAGGGAATCTTGTGATTGCAGATAAGAACCCTTTTCAATAGTGCTCCCAAAATCCTCTCTTCGTTTTTGCCATGAACATCTTGATCTCCTCTTTGGCGCCAAATTAAATGATCTGAATGATGAGAAAGTAGAGTTGGATTAGTCTTACCTTTCAATGAGAAGATTCCTGCACCTGCTTGTGGCCCTTGATGAAGAAGAGACATGAGAGGGTTCGATGAGCATCTGGTGAAAGTTTGATATGACTAAAGCAGAAGTCATTGCCCTGTAGAGTACATCACTCTACTGGACAGGATGCACCGATGCAAAGGAGTGGGTGTCTCCTGTCTTTCATCCCTTTCGGTTTACACCCATCATGCCTGCAGTTTCATATCTTTAGTGAACCTCATTATAAGGTTTTGGCAATTCTTCAACAGGTGTTTATATTTGTTATGAAATTCGTATATTTGAATATGTAAAAAAAAACACACAAATTATTATTTACATGGTTTGGCTACAGTACACTATATGGCCTAGAACTAGAAGAGAAAGAGGAGAGATTCAATATATCAGAAAGAGTAGAGGAGCCAAGAAACAACCAGGGGCTTACATGATGACAAAGAAAAACTGCCCGGTAGACAAAAATTGGAAGCTATTGTAAGTAAGTTTCATTAGATCAAAACCAATGGATGATTCTCAAATTCGCATTCGACTTCCACGATAACTAGGGTTTTCTAATGAGATTGAGGACACCAGTAGTGGGAGGGATGCTAGTTGGTACCACCAAGAAATTTGATTTCATACCATGAATACCAAAATCTGCAATTGGGCACAGACAGGATTTACTAATTCCACCATGTTGACAGCCACAATCCAGACCCAAAGTGGACCATTGGCCGCTTCTCCTCAATCGTCCGCACTACCCCGCCAAGAATTTGATTTCATGCCGTGAATTCCAAAATCTTCAATTGGGCACAAACAAGATATGCTTATTCCACCATGTTGACAGCCACAAAGTGGTGGTCTTTCTTTATCTGGCTATTCTGGTCCCTTTCAGCTTTCCAGTAATCCAATGAGGAGCACCCAAACGGTCCGGCACCACCTAGGAACAACGAAAAGACTGCAGTCCCAGAAGTGGACCATCAAGACATCAAACCACGCACCATCCCACCTGCCCTTTGCCCCCCATCATTGTTCTCCACCACTAAGAGAGAAATGGGTCAAAGTTTCTTTTAGAAAAAAACACAGTTTCTCTAAACAGAACTGAATGGAAAAACCAAATGGACAACTGTATTGCCGTCCAACATTATTAAAGAAATGGAAAGCAGTAGCAGTTTCATCATCTTTTATTCTTTTCCCCTCCTCCATTGGCAGCTTAAGTGATTCAAAGTTTCAAACTGAGTAAACAGTCAACAATCTTGAAAATCCAAATCGATTAAGTTACCATTTCATCATATCTATTGCTGATACAGATTACAGACCATGTGGGGTGATTGCAATATGAAATAAGCCGAGGCATAACTTGAACACAACAACAAACATACACTTCTTTGTATAACTGAATCACTAACAAAATTTTCACAAAGACTTTTCACAATGACCGTGGCCTCCTCGAATATTTCCTTCACATGAAACTTCAGCTTGGTTTGAAGAATTTCAGCTTGAGGCCGTTGGTGACCATGCTCCAAATGCCACCGACAGAGAAAGCCAAGCTGAAAGCAATTCCCAGCACTCCTAGAGTCCAGTTTAGATACCAACCGAAGCTGAACCTTGGGGGCTTCTTTATGAGGACCCACATGAAGCAAGGGTAGGCAAAGGTGACTGGAAGTGTAAGACCACCCATAAGGCCGGCAATGCTGGAGAGGAAAGGGAATGCTACCCCGATGAAGAAGGATACAAAACCGTAAAACACTCGGAAACCAGATCGCACCCATATCGAGCAGGGTCGATTAGTCCTGCTAGTGTAACCTGCTTCGAAGCTGTCAAAGACTGGCATTGAGTATATCTGGAAACTACTTAGGCAATTGAAAACAACTAGAAGGAATGTAGCTGCAAGGACGGCCCTCGGAATGTCGTGGACGTGAAAGCCATACAAGGCATTCAGAATCCCTCCTGGAGGCATCTGCAAGAAGAAAATCAAACAAATGTATAATACTCTTGACTGTACACGCATACACTGAGGCAATCAAGCTAAGCCAAATAAACACTAATAATAACATCCTGTACATTGTATTGCAAAAGATAAATGATAAATAAATAAAGCTAAAAATTGTCAACCATTACTTAAAACTTTATCTTTCACTAGGTAAATACATTTGATGAATCTGAGTGGAGTCTGAATCTTTTTCAAGAGGTGGATATCCTAAACACACTCAAGCTGGTATTTTCAAGCATCCATAACAGCATGAAACAGTTGTTATGACCGTGAAACATTACCAGTGAAAACTTTATCAAATTAAATGCGCAAGTAGCAAAAACTTACAAGGTTTCCATAAGCCCAGAAGCCTCCAATAGCAATGGGGAACAAGCACATGGCAATGAAGAAATATGCCACTTTGGCACCCCTCCACATGGGTACATGAGCTGGATGCTTAAAAGTTGATGGCATTGTCGCCTGCAATATATTGGTCAACAACAGTAGCTTAAGCAAAAGGAGAACACGAGGAATGCGGTAGGCAATAGTTTGTATCAATAATGCAATTGTTCAAGGCTGCCATAGTCCATACCTGAATCTCCACAGCTACATTATGCCCTCTAAAAGCAAAAGCGATGATTCCAAGTGCATTGAGAATTGAAAAGGCCGAGGCAGAGAAAGATGGGGATTCAATGGGTTCATAAGAAATGGAGGGCGGCCTAGGTTGGCTAACAGAGAGTATCCACACCATGGTAGAATATGTGATAGCAGTGACTGCCCCAATGAGAGAGAGACCAGCTATGGAATTGAGGTTTGGTAACTGAGATAGAACGATGCATAGGGAGGTGAAGACCAAGTACCATTCAACAGTTGTGAGTGGATTTGATGAACAAAGGGGTCCACACACAATTTGAAAGAAGAGTTTCATGGTTTCTCCTCCTATAAGTATTAAAGCTGTTGCAGTCCCTGCTGAAAGATAAGCTGTGGGGAAGAGAGCCAGCCAGTTACCCAGTCTCTCCCCAAAAGCTGCCTGAGCAAGTTCCACATATCTGTTGTATCTCTTCCCAGGAACAGCTTCATGCAGCTTAACTAGAATCCATAGAGTATAGAGCTGCCAAAAGTAGGCTATTGTTAAGCTGATTATTCCCCATGACCTGCAAAAAGGACAAAAACATTAGGACAGGATTGAAGAAAAGGCAAATAAGTAAATTAATCAATCTCTTTTTCGTTCAGAAGGCAGAGTTCCATTATTAGATCGTATGAAGGATTTCTCATTGGTGAAAGATGTCCATTCAAGTTATAATTGTGATTCAAAGGCTAACTAACCAGCCGAAGCTTCATTCCACTCAACTCGTGGGTACTAGCCAATGGACCCAGGGGCCTCAAATTTTGACCTGTTACTACCATAGTGCCCTGAAGCTAGTAAAAGTTTTGCTTAGAGGGAGGCTTCCACTAAGACCCCTCCCAGAAGTATACAGACAGATACGTTTTTTATATTCTTTTGCGAAAGCAAAGACGAGCATTTATATTTCATAAACAACTCCACAGAGAACTTTTAGAGAAGTTTTATGGAGATCATAAGGCAGCCAGGCCTCCGGGACACCGTTGCTCTTTCCTCATAATTGGGCACCAGCTTAGAGGTAGACGCTCTTTACAGATTAAAGATCGATTCCAGCTCGACGTTTGAGGGGGAAGTTCGAAAATGTGCGAAAGGCAAAATGAAAAAGAAAATGGTTGCGACTTGCTAATAGTGAAAGCGAAAAGCACGGATAAGATAAACCCAGAACCAGGTTGTCAAAAAACAGAAACTTTAATGCTTCAAAGCTGGTTCGATGAAAAGAGGAGAGCGACACTACGGAGACAAGATCAGGCAGAAATAAATAACGGCATTTGATGAGAAATACCGGGGAATAGAATGTCAAGTAACGGCGGAAAAGCATGAAACATTGGTACCTTAAATTCAAAAGCAGAGATCGATACCAATTTCAACTTAATGGAAGCTACTAAGTTTCGGCGGATTAAAATGAGTAGTCATAAACACAGGCGGATCAAAAGAAGCAGTTTTTCTAGATCAAGCTGCTGCATTCAAGCTCAAAACAGAGAAATGCGAGCAACAGAAGAGTATCTAAAGATACAAGTTCAAGGAAGCGAAATGGACAGCGCAGGGCACAAAGAGGAGAGCAAACCAGACGCCAAAGCATGACCAAGCAAGTGCGAGGAAGATAAAATCGGAACGCACCTACGCGAAAAAAAGAAAAAGAAGAAAAAAATCCAAAACAACTCGAAGAAAGGGTCCGTCAGACATTGAGAGATTCAAAAGAGATAACACAGATAATCACATAAATGCACTAAAAGAACTAAACGTGCACACTGACTGATTAAGGCAGTGTAGCTATCCCAGGTTCCACCTCTGTAACGAAATATACGTACCATCCGAGATACGCGAAGGCAACGGGCAAAACAAGGGCCTGAAAGCCGACGCCGGCGTTGAGATTATGAAAGGCAGCATAATGGGCATTGCCGTTCCGAGACTCCGTAATGGGGAGCCAAGCGTCCTGTGGATTAAGCTTGGTGAGATGGCCAACCTCCTCCAGGTAGCCCTTCATGTTCACCAGGGCCCGCTTCATGGGCGTCCCAATGGGGCTGAGGAACCTGGGCGAAATGAGGGAGGTGGGCGTCCACGACTTGGCGGCCCTCGGCGACCTCTGCCCGGACGGCGTCAGAACCTCCGGCGTCGTCGACGCCCGTGGCGTCGCCGGAATAGACACTAGCTCCGCCTCCCCCCGCTCCTCCATCGCCCTCTCCCTCTCCATCCCTCTACCACCTCAGCGAGAACAGCTTACTTGTAGTGTGGGGAACGTCGCTGGGTACGGAAGGCATGCGAGGAATTATATGGAGGAGGAGACTCAGCTGTGTAGTGTGTGTATGTAGTATGTGTAGTTATGTACTACTTCACTCACTGATGACTCCGCTGACCGATGAAGCGAAGAAAGCTGAACGAGGGACCAAAAAAAAGACGACCAGAAGAAGACGAAGAAGGTCAGACGAAATCCCCAAAATAGACCCCGATTACTTCCATAATGACGATTACCACCTCTCCGCTATCTCATCCCGCAGGACCCCGCACCCTCCACAAGTCTAAGTCCTTACTACGAGACGCGCGCCAAAATGCGAAAAGTTTGCCGCGGGGCCTCTCGAACCGTGTTATCTTATCAACGAGTCGATGCGTCTCACGGTCAGTCCGTCTCAATGAAACTTTAAACTTTAAAATGGGATTATTATTAAGTACGGCCTTAAAAGGGGGTTAAGGGCGCAGGGCATGGGAGCGTGACAAGGAGGGTGATAATAGCGACTCGGCGAGAGGAGAAGTCCCGTCCGACAGGCTCATGGCAAATGTCACGTGCCAATCATGTCGCCTCTCTCTCGTCCTTTCTTTCTTTCTCCCTTACGCTTCCTCCGATTCTCCGTTCATTTACGTGAAAGAAAAAAAAAACTACTCAAGAAGAAAAGTAATTTTTTGGAATATTATTATTGGGAATGGTTTTTACTTTTTAATATTGGCTTTTTTTATTTGTTATTTTTATTTTTTAGGGAACTTGGTGTGGAAGTTACCGCCCTCGAAGTACAGCGCGGCGTCGGTAACTAGGGCAGGTGAAAAGGTGACCGAAGGTGAAATATTTTAACCTTTCTTGGCGACAGGGACACGTGCGTGCGCCTCGAGCGGGTATATTTTATTTCTTTAGGGGTAAAAAAGGTGGAGAAGGAATTGGAGAAGCGTGCACAGGTGCCCGTAACTGGAGCGCAGGAGCGGGCGGTGTTGCTTTGCCTTCGCCCCGCGATTTGAGCTCTGAGCCGTCCGAGTATCGAGGAGGTAAAGGGGAGGGGCCCACGAAGAAGAAAGAACATCTCGAGAATACGTGTGAAATGGGCTTCCGAATTCAACCTTTTTAACAGAGTTGAGTTATTTTGATTATTTATTTATTTTTCTTACAGAAGAAAATACTAAATAGAAACCCCGGGTCGAATCCGAGGGACAGACCCAACCCTTAAAGGAATCAGCCCATCAGGAGCCTGGGCCGGGTCTTGTGTGGTAACGTAAACGAGGCCCGTGGGAGAGGTCCGAAAAGCTGCTCTTGTGCTTCTTGGCTAGTAAGGTAGCTCACCGTGTCAGCCCGAGTCAGTGGGTGAGGCGTCGTGGGAGCCTGGGAGGCTCGTTTAGTCGCTTGCTAGGGTTTAGAGAGGGTTTGTGGGTGTACGAGTTGCGCCGAAATTTGGAGGGATTTGCTTAAATTTTGGAGGGATTTTTCGAAACGAAGGGCGAATTCAAATGTCTCCCCGAAGCCCGTGATTTGGAAATTCCCGAAGGAGTGAAGATTCAGAGAAGGAAAAATGGCGTTCTCTTTCTTCTCTCCTTCGCTTCAGACACAACAACAGCAGTCGCTTTTTCAAACCCCAGCACAGGCGTCCCCATTTCTCCAACAGCCGCCGCTCCAGCAACAGCAGCAGCAACAACAACTCCAACTGCAACAACAACAGCATCAACAACAACAACAACAACAACAACAACAACAACAACAACAACAACAACAACAACAGCAACTGTACTTGTTTACTAATGACAAATCTCCCGCGCACTATAACACGAAATGGGCTGATCTTCACCCGGACTCGCAGAAGATTCTGCTCCGGATAGAGTATGGGATTGCCCTTTCCTTGTGTTTTGTTTCTTTACGGTGCTGAATTCGTGCTGTGGTGCACGAATAAAATGATGGATTTGGTTTTCTTTTCTTGTTCGATCAACGGGGTCAATTCATATTTCTCTTCTCCCAATTTCTCTGTTCGTCGAGTTTGAGGAGACTGTGGGAGTTTATGTGGTTGGAGTGGAAAATTTGGTACGAAAGAATTAGCTTATGCTGTCAAGACTTGAGCGCATTCTTCGAGCGCCGTAAAAAGTGGGAAATACTGAATCAGAGTTCTTCTAATTAGAGAGAGTATTCTTGAACCTGTGGCTTTGAGGGACTGCAATCTGTACCAATGTCTTCAGCTGCTCCAGTGGCTTCATAATTAAAAGATGTTTTAGTTTGACTGGGACAAGTTGATGCGAAGTTCAAATGCGATATGATCAAACCGCCTTTGATTTATTCCCTATATTTTGTTTCTGCCATGAGTTGATTTATTTTAAGATTTCAATTACTAAATGTCTAGCAAAGTAGGACTTCCAATAGTTACTTCTTGGTTCTGCAATTTCAAAGAGTATCACTTCAAGTGATTTACATTAGCCTATATTTAATTATGACATGGAAAGCATGATCTTGTGTAGGGACCGGATCTTGGAGTATAGAGATGAGAGCCAGAGGTTGGATCAATGTAGCCGGCTTTATGATTCGTCTGTTACCAATGATGGGTTTGAGCTTGATGCGAGCCATATTGTGCAGGTTTAATTGTTTTCATTTTCCTTCATTTCGTGAAATTTTTTGGTGCTCATGCACTTGAAATGTCAGACATCTTTTTTCGATTATTTTTGTTTTTTGGTGCTTGTGGGTGTTAAATGAGCTCACGATGCAAGTCTCATACATTAGGATTTGAATTTTGAGAGCCTTGAAAGTACTAGTATGATACAGTCCGTATGCACTAACTTGAGCTAGTCATTTTGATATGGACATGAGTCAATTTCAACAGTTTCCGTCATGTGATTTTTAGCTACTATTAATTTCTACCAGTGCTTATTTTGCCTGTCCTAAGTTGTCTTAAGCAAAGAGTCTTTGCAAAATAATATGGTATGAAAGATTAAAAGAACTTCTGCTTAACTGTGGTAAAATTTCCCGTTCAGATTTATGATACTAATTTTTTCACTTGAAGAGAGTCTTTAATATCCCTACTGTGTGCAGGAACTTGGGGGAATTAGTACAGCAATGGATAGGGAGAAAATTTTGTTGCATGACCTGATGGCAGTTGTAAAGGACATGATGAGGAACACTGAGATTGCAGTTCGTTCATTTATGATGCTTCAGCCGAGGTTTACTCACCCAAGCAATCCGACTCCAAATACTGTGTCCACATCTCAGATATCATCTGGTGCTATAGTTCCCACTCCAATCAGTCAGCCTATGACTTCTGCTATGGCACCAGTTTTTGATTTTTATTCTGGAATCCCTAAGAGACCATCCCCTTTCTTACAACAGACTGTTTCAAGGTTTGAGAAGTACGTTGGTGAATGTCGGCAGTGGATTGAAGAGTTGGAGCAACTTCTTCTTTTAAATGGTTATGGAGGTGCTTCAGGGGCTGATTCATCCTTGTTGCAGTCTCTTCCGAAAGTTATGTCCAATGTCCATGATTTCTTCATTCATGTGGCTGCAAAAGTAAGTCCTATTCCACATGTTTTTTCTTGTTTGCTTTAGTGATGGTCTCTAGGGCTTAGAATTGTTGCATGTAAAGAGTCTGGCTCATAGTACATGTTGTTAGACCAAAAAGTTTTGGCAGACCATATCTGTTGAAACGTTACTGTCATAAGACACCCTTGACAATTTATGAGCAGCCAGTAACAAACTACTAAATTCAATGATATATGTGAGAATGGGGTTTTGTGGTACTCTACCAGACGATTGGTTGAATGTATCAGGTACTTGGGTGATATTGTCTGGTAAAATAAAAGGGAGGTGGTCTTGGTTTTACTGAAACTGTGGAGGGTGACTGGGTCTATGATTTAACGATAATATGTGTTCTTAGTTTGGTGTGTGTAGTTTGTGTGTGAGCATGTTGGAATTTCCATGTGCGCATTTGTTGAGTTATGGTTCATTTCATAACCTAATTTTCTCCAACAGGTGGAGAATCTTCATCAGTATATTGAATCTATGAAAACAGCTTATCTTGCTGATCAAAAGCGGCGAGGTGATGCAAGTGATCCATTTCTTGAAGCTGATCGTCGGGAAACTGCTAAACAGGAAGCTGCTGCTCGCAGAGTACATCCAACCTTGCACATGCCTGCCCAACCATCTACTCAAGTTGCCGGTTTGTTTGCAAGCTCATCTCAAGTTACTCCAGCTGTTCCCCAACCATCAATTGGAGCATCTGCTGCTTCAACTGGGAGTGGGTTTTCTATGTTTGGTACCCCATCATCCTCAGCTCCTTTGCTGGCTGCCTCTTCATCTTCCCTCTTTTCAACGCCATCAGCATCTGCTCCTACATCATCCTTGTTTGGGACACCTAGCTTTTCACCTCAGCCTTCAGTTCTGGGATCTGCTACAACATCCTTGTTTGGTTCTGCACAAACACCATCGTTATTTGGAAGCAGCACACCATCTTTCTCTTCGACTCCTGCCACTGGGGGCTCCTCTCTTTTCTCTACACCATTTGCATCAGGTATGAGAGGTGCTAGATTGCAGTGCATGTTTTATGGTTTTTAATGGTGGAGTATCTGCAGGCTTATAAGTGCACACCTAAACTGCATTGGTTCTGTATTTCTTCTTTGATTTTTTAAATCTTTTTTGACAGAACCGTTTTCATCTTGTTTTAGGTGGTGCCACGGGGTCAGGAGCAAGCTTTGGGGCAGCATCTGTGAGTAAAACCAAAACTTGAGATTGTTCTGTTAAATGAAGTTGATCTAATGGAGTATGGTGCTGTGGTTTGAAAAAATAGGCATGGATGTATTTATGTGGCCTGTTGTGTTGCTTGTCTTATAATACTTGTTTCATATTTTTGTATATCAGAAGTCTGCTAAGCCAAAGTCCCGGACCGCACGGCGGTAACCACAGAGTAGCTTATCAAGTGGCAACAAACACGGGATTACAAGGTTTTGACTTTCCAGCCCCGGAGAAAGGAGCCATATTCTGTCGCAGGCAGCTATTCAATGAGCTTGGCTTCCACCACAACATTTGCCAATGCCTCCCATCCCTGAAGTGATTAACCTCCGCCTTCTAACACTTTCATGTGTTTAATCTGTATCATCATTATTTCTTGTAATAGTCTGAGATGTATCGAAGCATTGGACCAGGGATCTGCAATTTCATTAAGGGGGAAAATGGTTTCAGAGTAGGTTTGAGACCCATAAAATAATTGCTCCAGACTGTGCCTCACATACCTCTCTTTCTCTCTGAACTCATTTTAGAATTCTCTAATAGTTTTCCACCGCAGGTCGTGGAATGCTTCTACTACTACAATGGGGCCCTTCATCCATGACAAAAGGCAAGTACATTGCATGGAGTCTATACCAGTTTCTTTCCTCTGTTATAGAAAAACAACAATACTAGGTCAGAACCTTTTACCTTCCTTAGCCGTGTCTCTCTGTCTTTGTGAAATCTGTATTTTGATCTGTACCTGCTGCCTCATATACAACAAAATTGATCCTTTGCAATATCTGTTTCTCCCCGTGATTCTCTTTGTAATCAATCAATTCGAGAGGGAGCACTCAACACCGGCATACTTTAGTGAAGTACCAAACCTCCCACCCCCTCCACTGTTATGTTCTATGCTTCAACTAATTCTGTTTGGGGTATAAATTAGGAAGTGCAGGATACATAGAAAATTCCTGTTGACATTTCAAATGAGATCGACCAGAGCAGTCCACAAGTGATCCGCAGCCTCTCGAAGACGCATGCGGTGACGTCGCCCGTACCGACCCCTTTGATTTAGAGTCTATGTTTTACCGAAATTGCCCTGACGGTGTGATCCTCCGTCGGGTCCGCTTTGGATCTACATATTGATTTTTCTGCGATTCATTTATCAGACAAGTTCGAAATATAGACCGGTTCGAATTGGGTTATGGAAGCGTTGCTGACGGCCGTTAAGGGTTAAAAAAGTAAAGGGGGTCATTGGGTCAATGTCGTTTGCAGAGTTGGCTTATAACGGCCGCCTCTAGGTGGGAAAGGGGTTTCCTGGGAAACGCGGTGGAAGGTTCCTGGGATCCCCCTCGGTCAATTTCCGGATAAAGTTCGAAAGAAAAGAGATGTCCATGGTCTTGCCCTTATTTACGCCAAAACCAGCTTCCGTCGAGTCGTGGAAGCTTCTTTCTAATCGACGAAATTACTCTTTTAAGCCACAAAATTCTGACTCTTGTGTGGGTAATGTTTCGACCGTTAATAATGTCAAAGATTCCATAAAATATGAAATAATATGAATAAAATAATTTAATCTATGTTTCATTTTATTTATTTTTTGATAATTTGATTCTAGATTTTCCGAAAATATAGATAACTTTAAATTATATAAAACAATTGCGTATACGTTTTGGTTTCTAATTTAATTCAGATTTAATTATAAAACGAATTAATGATCGGATGATGGTAAGCTCGAGTTTAGGTCATTTCCGTCAATTCAAAGCAGACACAAGTCTGACTAAACACGAGGGCACTAACGCAAATAATCGTGAAACGAGGGTCACCTTATCCCAACAATCCCGGCAGAGTGATCATAAACGGGGGACTCTTGGGATCGTTCCCCCGTCTCTTGCAACCCTTTCCGCTTTCATCGCTTCCGTGATTTTGGCTCTTCTCTCGGCGCGCCCGCCGTCGGTGGGAGAGAAATTCAGAAAGCCGCGGGGGCGGCACGCCTCAGGGCACTCTCTCGGAGCTATCCGAGTCCGATTCTATTCTGCTCCGGTCCCGAGCGATCACTCTCGTCGGCATCCTCGTCTCTCCGAGTCTTTCCTGGTGTAGAAGACCGATCCGATTTATCGATCGGTCTGCCGTTTCAAAGCTGCAGTCAGCGGGAATGGCTCTCCTCTGAACGCCGATCCGTCAGGGTCGAGTAACCTGTTTCCGGTCTTTCGTCGTTTAATCGGAGTCGCAAGTATGGCGATCAGAATCACCGTCACCTATTCCGGCTACGTGGCGCAGAGCATTGCCGCCTCGGCCGGGATTAGGGCAAGAAATTGCAGGTTCTTCCACGAATTCTTGAGCGGCGGCGGGCGATCTCGTATAACGTTCTCCGGCGAGAAGCATGAGGTGGATGCGTCGAAGAGTCAGTACGAGGGTGATTTCTACAAATCTGGGTCGCGGAATTGGTGTAGGCCGTCGGCGGCGGCGTACAGTTCGTTTCGCGGTGGCGATCTGGGTGAGAGTTTCAGAGCGCCCGTGATGGTTGGAGTACTGTCTATAATGAAGTCGTCGGGGATTTTGTGTGGGGCTACTGGTATGGGGATCTTTGGGGTTTCCTCTTCTTCGATGCTTAGTCTTAAGCCGTCTTGGCTCCTTCCTTTCTTCTCGGGGGCTAAGTGGCTCCCCTGTAATGAGTTCTTTCAGGATACTTTCAGTACAGTGATTGATAAAGGGGGGACAAGTACGAGTTCTCTTGATAATGTAAGTGAGAGAAGTTATAGAATTCGTCCTGGAAAAGCTGAGGGAAAGAAAGGCGGAGGGAGCAAGTGGCTTTCCGGATGGGTGAATATCAGCTCGGATGATGTGAAGACGGTTTTCACTGCCCTCACTGTTTCATTGCTGTTTAAATCTTTCATGGCGGAGCCAAGGTCCATTCCTTCGCGCTCCATGTATCCGACCTTCGATGTTGGGGATCGAATTTTGGCGGAGAAGGTATGATACATTCCTTACATTTTTTTTTTTTTCCCCTGAATGTTTTAGAATTTTACACGTAACAGATGGGTTTTATTTACTTCTTGGACAATAAAATGGCTTTTCTTGTACTACTATATTGGCACTTAATTTGTTCTACAGTCTGCACGAGTACCGTTTGCACATCTCCAAACTAATTCCATCTATTTTTCTCTCTTGAAATTACAGGTTTCATATTTATTTAAAAGCCCCGATGTTACTGACATAGTTATTTTCAAGGCTCCTCCGATTCTTCAGGTATGATTTTGTATCTGCGTAATTGTTGCATTCAGTTGCTACAATAATTACTAATCGTGGTGATTTTTTTTTTTAGCATTACTAATAATGTTACTTTGTTTTCAGGCAATTGGTTATAGTTCCAATGATGTTTTCATCAAACGTGTGGTAGCGAAGGCAGGGGACTGTGTTGAGGTGGGATTCTATCATAACTCATACTTTAGTCTCTTAGTTTACTTGGTAGTTACATTCAGTTCCTTATCTGGGTTCTCTGTTTTCCTGCTGTATGTATAGGTGCGCAATGGAAAACTGATAGTTAATGGCGTAGTCAGAGACGAAGATTTCATTTTAGAGCCGCTTGCTTACAACATGGATCCAATGGTATTATAATCTTTTCTCCGATTTTGTTTTGATCACGAAAACCTTCATCCGAATATCTTACTTACTGTCATTTAATATGTGCAGATTGTGCCTGAAGGTTATGTATTCGTCATGGGGGATAACCGCAACAATAGCTTTGATTCTCATAATTGGTACGTCTGAAGAAGGAAAAAGAAAAACCCACTCAGATATTTTTATCCAGATAATCTTTTTGAACCTGCTTGTTTGTAAAAACTTCTCTGAACATAAACTTTTGTTGTGGCTGACAATAGTTTCCGTGTATCTTTGCAGGGGCCCTCTTCCAGTGAAAAACATTCTTGGCAGATCGGTGCTTCGTTACTGGCCTCCAACAAAAATATCTAATACTATCTATGAACCTTCAGAGAAACAGAATGTCTTGGCAACTTCCTGACACATTCAAATAGCTTCTCTACCCCAGTGCTGGAAGGCCACTGGCGATGCTTTTGATAAGTTTTACTGCATCCCAGAGCGTTCTGCCCTCGGATTTTGTGACCGAGTTGTAAATACTTCAAGGAGTTCAATTTTTATTTGTTTATTTCTTCTTCTTCTCTCAGTTGTGTGTTCCCGGCGGGCTACTGGCCATGCTGTGAGAAAAATATTGTCGTCTATGATTGAACAAAATGATGAGATGTGGCCCTTGATGCCACCAGGAAATGGTATTTCTTCTTCTTATGATTGAATTGGCCATTCACTTGCATGAATTTTCAGCCTACCTTGGTTTGCTTGCTGTAAGAGCTTCATGTTATAAGCAAGAAGGGGGTTACTGAATCATTACGAGTACTCGATTGTAAAAACAAAGAATCATAACTGATAGTAGGAAGTACTGCTGTGAATTCGAATGCCAGTACGACACATAAAGAGGACATTCATTAGTGGATGACTCTTTTATGTTAACTACAAGAAGGGTGTGGCTGAGTGCTCTTAGGTAGAAACAAAGACTCATAACTGATATTAGGAAATACTGCTCTGAATTTGAGAGTAGAGTAGAACACAGAAAGAGAGACATTTAATTCTGAACTATTGTGAGTACTCTTTGGTAGAAACAAAGATCACAATTGATAGTTGGAAATACTGCTCTGAATATGAAAGTGAGTAAAACACAGAACATTTGTTAGTAGATGATACATTGCAGAATGCTGCACTATATCCTACTGAAGAGGTTTGAAATAAGTTACAAAAACGGATCCGCGGATTGCAACAAAGAAGGTTGTGGCTGACTAGTTACAGGGGTTGCAAAATGGATTATTGGCGAAAGAAAAGAAATGCACAAGATATAAAGGTAAATACAAGATGTCAATGGCTGCAGCGAGCTGCGAGTTGCCCCTAGCAGCTTCTCTACAAACATTCTAAAACTTCAGTAACTGCACACTCTTCCAAATTTCCTCTTAACCTCTGCAACTCCGCTTGGGCTTCATCAAGTATGAGATGAGGTTCATAACCAGCATAGAAAACAAGTGTTTGATCAAATACCTGAATCCAACTTAAACCCGGATCCTTTTCTGTCAACAATCCCCTGATTTTTCTTCTCATGTCAGACACTGCATCCCATCTACCTGCAGCAGCATACAGGTTGGACAGCATTATATGAGTTGCACTGTCTTCTGGCAAGAGAAAGAGGACTCTCTCAGCAGCACGCTCTCCCAGATCCAGCTCCTTGTGAATAACGCAAGAACATAGAAGATTTCTCCACAGTTCCGGAAACTTGCTTCCAAGACCTGAGCTGCTGATTAAATCCTCTGCCTCTTGCAAAAGCCCTGCTCGACTTAACAGGCTCACCATGCAAGAGTAGTGCTTGACCCCTGGTTCCAACCCCATATATCTCATATAATTCCAATAGAAGTTCCCTCTCCCCACCAAGCCACAGTGACTGCAAGCAGAAAGCAGTGATATAAAAGTAACATGATCAGGTTTTAAGCCTCGTTCGAGCATGTGATTAAAGAGCTGGAACGCCTGCTCAGCCTTCCCATGGTGACAAAATCCTCCAAGCATTGAATTCCAACATTTTAGATCGGGGTTTCTGACTTCTGAAAATATTATATTGGCAGCTTCAAGGCTACCATTCTTGGAGTACATATCAACAAGGCTACCAGATACACACATATCTGAGTTATGTCCACTCTTTATTGCCAGGCAATGGATCACCTCTCCTTGCTTCAGAGCTGCAAGATCAGCAGCACCACTCAAAGCACTACTAAGAGCAAAGCTATCGGCCTTGTGTTGTTTTTGCATCTCGCAGAAGTAATTTATTGCAGTTTCAGCCTCGCCCAATTTTAGGTAGCCAGAAATCATCTCAGTCCAGAGGATTATATCTTTTCCTGATACTGAATCAAAAAGTTTTCGAGCACTTTCCATTTCTTCATTCCTAAAATACATACCAACAAGTGTACTGCATACAAAAATGTTACCCCCAAAGCCTGCTTTTGCAACTTGAGCATGAAGAGGTTTTCCATAATTTACAGCCGGAAGAGGTCCAGTAGCAGAGACAACTGCAGCAAATGTATATTGGTCCGGTCTTTCAGTAGATGCATCTAGGAGCTGAACGAAGAGATTCATTGCTTCTTCAACACAACCATTCTCCGAACATCCAGCCATGATTGAATTCCATGAGACCAAATCTGGCTTTTCAATCATCTTAAAAACAGAGAATGCAGTTTCCATATCCCCGGAACTAGAATACAAATTGAGAAGGGAGTTCTGCAAAGGTACATCAACAGAAATATTAGATTTAACTATCTGGCCGTGGATAATCTTCCCACCAAAATGATCCTTCAACCTGGCACACGCATTCAAAACAATCGAAAAGGTGAACTGGGTGGGCACTTTACCAGTCCTCATCATCGAGCAGAAAATATGAAGACTCTCCTCGATTCTACCGTGCTTCACGTTTCCATAGATGATGGAATTCCATGCAACGTCGTCTTTTTCCTCCATTTCGTCAAATACCCTGTTCGCACAGTCCAAATTCTCACAAGCGGAGTACATTCCAAACAGAGAGGTCTGAACACGGACATCGGAAGAGAATCCCACTTTTTCAACCTGGCCATGTAACTTAGCTCCTTCTGCTTCATCCTCAAGATAAGCACATGCTTGGAGAAGACTAGTGAAGGTAGAACCATTAGGTCTGAGATTCTCAACGGCCATAGCCGATAGCAATTCAAAAGAAAGAAAGGCATGGCAGGCATTTCGGGAGTAACCCGCAATGAGGGCATTATAAGAAACCGGGTTTCTCTGAGGCATTTGGTCGAAGACCTGACGAGCTTCATCCATCGAGCCCAATTTTGCATACATGGAAAGAACATTATTACCCAGAAAAGGTAGTGAATCGAAGACCGGAGTACTTGTGACGAGAAGAGCATGAAATTGGCGGGCTTTTCTCAGAGATTTTGAGGAGACGCACTTCTGAACGAGTTTTACGAGTCGAACGGCTTCCATGGGCAGAGATAGAGGGAAAGAAGGAGAACAAATAGGAACAGAAAGGCTACTAGTAGGTGTGGGCCCAAAAATTAAGTTGATCTAACGGTTGAGATTTAGAGCGAGAAACCATCTGCAATGTACTGTGGCATGTCGAACCAATATATATATATATATATACCGGCCATTTTAAACGTAGAGACTGGGGAGGAACTCTGGATTCCGGCCCCAATCAGGGAACGGAGACGGGATCAATGGCCGGCGACGGCCTGTCGAAGATCTGCAGTCTCACAAACCAATTATTAATACCTTTCTCTGTATTGTTCTCTCCGATTTCGGTAACATTGTTCGTTTCAGAGATGATGTTTTAACTTAATATCTGTTTTAAATTTTATCTCAGGAAATTGAGCTCTCTCGTCTTACCAAGGAGCAGGAGAAGCAGATTCTTGTTTCTATCACAAAGGTAAGTTACCGTTGTTGGGCGTTCTCCATAATGAAAATTTTCTATGATAAAAGATTTGTCTTTGATCTCCTGTGTGACTAGCTGAAAGTGTTCATACTTCATCACGCTACGGTCGTACTCTCTACGACTGCGTTCTTTTTCAGGTGTCTAAGAGAATTAAGGAATTGAGAATACTCAGTGGTCGTGAGGACGTAAGTTTATTTTTTTTTGACTCTTCTGATTTGGCGGGAAGGAAGGACGCCTGACGGTTAGACGGGGGTGACTGTTAAGCTTTTGTTTTGGTCTTTTTCAGGACGCCTCGGCTAGAGTTCTTTGTTCCTTTAAACCGTGTAAAGAGACTTTCTCGAAAGAAAACCGTAGCAGTTTAGCAGAAATTGTATATATGTTGGTAAGTGTTTTCCTTTTTTGCATCGTTATGATCTCTAACGTTTATGTTGGGACTGTTTTCTTGCAGTTCTAACTATTGGTGTTTCATCGACAGACTAGATACCTCTCTTCTTCGAGTTTGTATGTACAACATTCGGCAGAAAACATTCTCGTTGCCCTTTCAGAATTTCTTATTGAATCGGTATAGTTAGAAGCTTTTTGCAAGCATTATATGAGTGAATAGCTTTCTGTTATCTATTTTAATAGAATTAGTTTATTTTTTTCAGGGAAGTGGTTGGGAAGTATTACTTCATTTGTTATTAGCTTCATTGGATGCAGAGCTCCTGAAGTTTGGCTCATCTTCAGCATTACCTGATTACTTAACATTAATTGGTCTTTTTTGTGTTTTACGTAATATTTTGAAATATTTAAAACAAAACGATGAGGAAATTGAAGAAGAATACATCCTGTCATTCAGAAATTCAATTTTCAATGTGTCCTGGGAGATGTTGCACAATGTTTTTTGCTGCCGCAATGGTGGTATACTGGTTGGTTGTAGTCAGAGTAATTCGCCTAGTGTAAAGACTGCTCCCCAAGAATCAAAGGATGTTTTTTTGGGTAGCCTACTTCAGCTTTTCTGTTCCGTGGTTTCTGATGATGGCATGAAGGAAATAACAGGAGATTCCTTGGACGAGCATCCTATTGTGGGCAAAATTAGGCAATTTATTCCTCAGCTATTCAGTTGGTGTTACTGTAGTGATGACAAACGTATATCTGGTCACATCTCTCCATACTTCAGGCACAAGCTTTTGGTAAGAATTAAACTACTGTAAGTCTTTACATGTCAATTGATAACTGCAAAGAACCAAGTCAAATCTGACTAGACAGGATCTTGATACACCATATGCCTTCAGCATCTGGTGGTTTTCCTCGAGGATGCTCACAGTTTCAGTTTCTCTTGGGCTTCCAAGTTGATGTTCTTATTTTAGGCTCCCATTTTTTTCAAATATAGCTATTTTTCTTATTAATGTTTCTTTTAAGTTTTTAGGTTAGGTTCCTACATTGTGCTTTGGCTATGCCCATTTGTGCTGCAGATGAAGGCACATTCACTGAGCATTCCATGAGTCCATCATAAATTGTTTCTCATTCATTTGGTTTCGGGGTTAAATATCTCTCTATTTTTTTTTTTTCTCTTGTTAAACTGGTCATTCACTTTGTTTTTGCAGGTGCTAATGATCAGACTCAACTTCTCTTCTCAACCCCAATGTTCCACACATGTTTTATGGCTGAAATTATTAAAAGAAAACTGTGGGGATCTCTTACAACAACCACTCGTCCAGAATACTGAACATCTTGATGCCCTTGAGAGTTCTCCATTTCTTCCTTGCGTCTCCCTTGGGGATCAAATGCGTAACTTGAACTCCCACCATTTACAAAGGCAGACAATTTTTCTGTTCATCAAGGGTTCTTTCAGTTTAATCAATCAAGGTATGAAAGCTGGAGGGGATTGTGCATGCAGAACTGAGAAGGATTTACCAGTCCATGAACTCGGAACCACCTGCACAAGCTTCTATCTTATGGGTTTGTCAGAACTTTCCGGGTGGCTGCAGAGACAATTGCCATCATCAATTTATAAAGGATATGGCGTTTATATAATGGAGTGCCAGAAATTTGCATCATACTTTGTGCATCTATTTATGGATGAGGTACACCCTCTAAGAAGCCTTTTCTTGATTATATCAAAATTCTTGTTTTTGTGAGGGTTACACAATTTTTTCTATTGTATCTATCACTTGGAAGTATGAGTCATCTATTGTTTTTTAAATCTAGGATGATCTCTTGTTCAGAATGCTTTTGCAACTGTTGAGCTCCCCATTGATCGTCAAACTAAAGTTGGCCACTCTCACTCATTCATTCACAACACATTTCTGGGTTCTTCGGGCTGATGCTATCCATTTTTCTGAAAAACTGCAGAAAACTTGAAGAAGGTTACATGAATTTTGCTGAGATGAAGAGAGATGAAGCATATCTTATCTCAAATATTTTTAATCCTTTACACCTTTTTCATTTATTGCTTGCAGAGGTCAGCATATTTCCTGACAAGCTGTTTCTTTAATTGTCTCCATTTCACTTTGTGAAAGCATTGAAAGCATTGTTGCTTGTATCGGATTGGTTCTGGATTTCATTTCAGTTGGTTTATGCTATATAAGCCCATCGGGTTTTGCAGGTACGCTATGATCACTCAGTACTTCTCGATTACCTTATCTCAAAAGATACGGGAATTCTATGTGTGGGATATCTTCTCAGGTGCTGTATATGTTGATTTGGAAAAGTCAATTCAATTGATTCATTAGGTATGAAAATCATGGGGTCTAAGGATAGCAACTGGTTGGGTTTTAAAAAGTCTGACGACTCCATGAACCCGTCCCAGCTAGAATCAGTATTGTGTTTAAAAACTCAACCACATGACCCGTCTCTGCAAGTAGGGTTTAAAAACTCAACTGCATCCCTATTCCAAAAACCTCATAACCTGACCCCATCCGATACCCTATCCCTGGCCCATCTGAGTGGGTGGGCACCCTGTCCTGACCCATCTCTGAAAACCTGCCTTGTCTTGGCTAAAAATTAATTGTTTTAGGTTATTAAATAAGTTTTTATAATATATACCCTAGATCGGGTCGGGTTTTTTGACTCAATCCTATCTCCAACATGACTGGTATGGGGTTTGCATATAAAAAGCCTATCCCGACCCAGGCAGGTGTGTTTTAAAACCGGTCTCTTCTTCAAGCAGGTTTGGTCAAGGCGAGTTCCCTGCTGAACCAGTTAAGATGTCATCCTTTGTTGGGTTCCATTTTGAACATTGATTGTAGTAAAACCATCGGCTCAACTTTCTTGCTTGAGGTAGACAGCAAATCATTTTTTTGTAAAGAGAGTTACATGCCTCAGGAAGCACTCTCTCTCTCTCTCTCTCTCTCTCTCTCTCTCTCTCTCACTTTAAATTCCTTATTCATTTCTTATTCTATTATAGGTGTTTGCGTCTAGTCTGTGAATCATGGGATACCTTCTTGGAATTTTCATATTGTGGATATGGACAAAATGAATCCTCTGAAAAAAAGAGAAAGTTTTGCCTCATACATAAATTGGATCCTAGTGGAGAATTAGAGCTCTCTTCTACATCGAGAGAGGGGATGCAGAGTCCAATGAGAACGACAACAGTTTTGACACATGAAGCTTTTCGAAATGCCAAACAGTGCTTGCTTTCCTTTAAGCAGTCAGTGGAAAATCTCCACGTCAAAAACTTGTTTCCATACAATCCTGCAGCACTTTTGAGAAGGTACGTGCCTTTCTGCTATGTCATTTTGTTTGTAGTCATTAATATTTTTTTAGTTTTTCTTTTGTATTCATGTTTGCATTGTCATGTACATGCCGCTATCCTTGTGCAGCTTTGCAAAATTTGAAGATCTTTGCCAAAAACTGGGAGAAACAAGGTCCCAAAGCTGATGTAGTGCCCTAGGTTAACTTGCCATCGTCAATTTGTGATTCCTTATCTTTCAATTGATCAGGAGTTGCACAACCAAGACAAGTTGTTCTGTGCGACATGTACAAAATATTGTTTAGAGGAGCCCTTTTTTTTTTTTTTGGGAACTTATTCAGCAAGTAACTTTATCTGGCCTGTGACAATGCTGGATGATGTAGAGAGCTCTGAACGCAAACTACAGTCAAGTAACTTCTTCAATATTAGAACTCAAGAATTTTTACAAGGATAAGGAAGTGAACCAGATGATGAAATTTTCGTCAAACTAACTTCTTCAAACTGATAGCTTTATGAACTATGAAGTGGTAATCTGTCACAGCATCTTTGACAACCGAAATCTTAACAACAGCAGCCATGGAGAAGGTATGTAAACTAATCTGGATCCTAAATTCGGGTAGTGGAATAAGCTGGCTTAGCAACAAATTCTTTGGTAACTAGTACCAAACTTCCACATACAGATTCAATTTGGCAATGTGGTTTTATTTTGTTAAATCATATTTGTCTTTACAGGTCTAATCTCTGCAATCTACATGACTTCAATCAAAGACCAAATTTGAATTTTACCAGATAATTTGGACCGCTATAATGGATTTCTCTGGTTCATCAGGTCTCTCTCTCTCTCTCTCTCACACACACACACACGCACACACACACACTAATCAGTAATCACTCATCCAAAATGGAAACGGCATCGTGTCATCAAACCCCCCTCGTCTTCTTCTTGGCTAAAGTCCAAGCTGGCGCCATCAATGGCGACCCACCTCCTACAATGTCCAGGTTCAATGAACCTCACCACGGATACAGTAGTACTAACATCCCATATATACAGCCGGGAACCGACCTCGTTTCTCCGAAACGAATTCTCAGCCACTCTTCCCAAATCGTCAGAAATGGGTTGCGAAGCGGATTCGGCGTTCGTGCAAGCATTGCAGCACAGGCCGGGACCCGTCCCGGTGGCCGCCGGAGGCATTCCCCTGATCGACCTCGCTCCCCTGAGCACCGCGGAGAGTCCCCCGGACCTGGCTCCGGAGGTTCTTTCCGGGCTGGTGAAGGAGATAGAGGAGGCCTCGAGGGAATGGGGATTCTTCCAGGTGATCAACCACGGCGTTCCTCTGCAACTTCTGCGGAATCTCGAAACGGCGGCCAAGGAGTTCTTCGCTTTGCCCATGGAGGAGAAGCGGAAGGTCAGAAGGGACGAGACGAATCCCTTGGGGTATTACGACACGGAGCATACGAAGAACGTTCGCGACTGGAAGGAGGTTTTTGATTTCGTGACAGGGAAGCAGGCGATGGTGATCCCTGCTTCGAATGAAGGCGAGGAGAAGGAGAAGGAGGAGGAGCTACAAACGTTGAAGAATCAGTGGCCGGAGTACCCTTCCGAACTCAGGTTCGTATATAATTCCCGGAGACCAAATTGAAGTATATATTTTCCCTGAAATTAAATCAATCTTTCTTTGTTCTTATACAGTGAGGCGAGCATGGAGTACGCGAGGGGAGTGGAGAAGCTGGCGTTCAGGCTACTGGAGCTTCTGTCCCTGAGCTTGGGCTTGCCGGCTGAACGATTGAACGGCTTCTTCGAAGACCAGACGAGCTTTATCCGCCTCAACCATTACCCTCCCTGCCCCTTCCCGGATCTCGCCCTCGGCGTCGGCCGCCACAAAGACAGCGGCGCTCTCACCGTCCTCTTCCAAGACGACGTGGGCGGCCTCGAAGTGAAGCGAAAGTCCGACGGCGAATGGATTCGAGTGAAACCCATCTCCGATTCCTACATCGTCAACGTCGGAGACATCATTCAGGTAGTTATTAACTACAGTGTCTTCTTCGTCAAGAATTCTCGGCCATGAAGTAGTAATACTAATACCCCTGTTTTTTTTTCTTTGTAGGTCTGGAGCAACGAAAAGTACGAGAGCGCGGAGCACAGGGTGGTGGTGAACTCCGAGAGGGAGCGGTTCTCCATTCCCTTCTTCTTCAACCCTGCTCACTACACGAAGGTGAAGCCCCTGGTGGAGCTCGTAGATGAGCAGAACCCACCGAAATACAGAGAGTATAACTGGGGAAAATTCTTCAAAGCGAGGAAGAACAGCAATTTCAAGAAGTTGAATGTCGAAAACATCCAGATCTGTCATTTCAAGATCGCCGCCGGCGAAGCGTATTAATCTTTATGTACTGTACAGGATGAGTGAATACAGTATCCATTCCCGCCGCCAATCCCAGGAAGAAAAATGATCATTATTCATAGAGCCGATCTTAACTTAGTACAGTACTAGAATATACAATAATTCAGAGCTTATTAGCCATGAAAATCCGATCTTTTGTTTTCTAGGACGAAATTTTTGGGGCAAAATATTTGAAGGACGATTTGATCAATCAATCTTTGAGGGAGCCGTGCTTCTGGGCAATCTGTAAGAGGACCTCACTCGGAGGATTGTTTCGGATGATCCAGAGCTGGTGATCTTCGTCTATGAGCTCGTCTCCCCTGCACAGAATGTAAACTCGCTTAACCGATCCATGATTCTCTTCTGTCAGCATATCATCCTTGCTCGTCTTCCTCGAACATGGCCTCAGTAACATCGTCGCCAGAACCAGATCCTCCGAAACACAAAAAAAATAAAAAATAATAACAATAATAATGATAAATTAAATTAAAATTTTCTTAAAATTCTTCTGTAGGCATATATATGCAGATCATTTCATGAACAGCTGACGATTATGTAACTTTAAAATTAGCTATGTACCTCTGGTTTACAAAGATTATACATCTTCTCGGCAAGGAAACGAGGGCCGAAGATGATCATCCTTCGTGGGTTCTCTGTCCCCTCGTCGTTGACGATGATCTTACAATCAAGCAAAGAATTTGATGATCTCCTGTAAAACTGCCATGAACAAATTAATCACGATCTTCCCCAAAAGTAATTAACAGTACTGAAACCAAGTAATTAATTTCGCAAGCACGTATATATATATATATATATATAGGCGTGATCCAGTGTGAAACTCACTTTCGTGTGAAACGTGTGAAACACGTTCTCAACCGTTCAATCGGGCTCAAATAAACAGTATCGAAATAGGGAGAAATAATCACTTAATCCCCGATCCTCTCATTTCATCGCTAGAATATAAACTTCATTTTCGTGTACGTCAGAAGGGTCAGTTCGAGCGCAGCTCCTTCTGTTCCATTCTGAATCGAAGCACAACTCCTGTTCCATTAGAATTGAAGCATTGAAGCTGCAAGAATCAAGAAAGAGAAGTTTATTCATTATTCGCCCTTCCCCTTTCCTCTCTTATAATCTCTCCCTTTCTTCTACCTCCTCTCTGGCTTGTTCACATCTTTTACATATTTCTGAAATTGTATTCGGTTCCTTTCGAATCAAGAAGAGACGCTGAAACGAGCGTAGTAAAAGATCGGGACGTTAATCAGGTACGTCATTTGGATTCTTCTATTTATTTTCTGGTTTCATTGTCATCTAATGTTTCTCCCTTTTTTTCTTTTGTGCAGATTTCTTTCACTTTCCTTTCTTTCTCACTTCTATTTCGTTCTTATCGTTTTTTTTTCTTCTATTTTCAGTTCTGTTGTTTATTTCTCTTCCTATTCCCAAGGTTTTGGTATGAAAGGTTATTTATTTTACCAGTTCATCGGTATCTTTCCATCGTTCTTGGTTTTGTTGTTATTTTTTCTTCTGTTTATTTCTCCCCCTGTTGTCCGCTCGGTTGTTTTAATTGATGGTTTATTTATTTTGCTATATTGAAGTGAAGTGCAAAATGTGATGACAACGTCCAAAACTTTAATCACACATGGATTCTTGTACTTGTAAGGTTGGTATTATTTATTAAAGTCTCCAGTTCCTTCAATCAAAGATATGGTTTTGTACTTCTTCTTAGAACATATTCTTCTTAATGTTGTTAGTGTTATAATTAATACACATTTTGTTACTTTTGAAAACTAGTTTATGCATTCATCACGTGGTTGTCTCTCTCCCAGTACTGCTATGAGATGCTTTAGACAAGCTACTGGTTCAGATTAAGTGCAATCCTGTTGTTGTGTTGCTTCACATGCTTAGATGGTGGGCTTAATTTGCTGGTTGGAAAAAACAGTCTTGTAAGATTCTGTTTGAACCTTTAACCCAACCATTTCCAAACTGCTTTTAGAATCTTATATATAATATTAATAAAAAATAGGAAAGGTTGAAGCTCTGGTTGTACTCTTAGTTGGCTATAACAGCCCACCTTTCTTCTATTATAGATATTGCTGGATAGGCACATTAAAACTCTACCGGTTCATCTTTTTGAATAAAAAATAGTATGGTTGGGTGTTCAGACATGTTGTGCTAATTTGTTCCTGTAACTTGCTCGGTGAGTGTTTCTTGGGATCGGAAGTAGTTAAACTGGTGCTTGGGACCGGAAGTTAAAGTGGTTGGAAGGGCGAATGATATGTTGATACAAATGAGAAACACGTTTGGGTCCAGTGACTGCAAATTACTATGCATTAACTCTGCTGAAAGTGGGGTCAAAGAAAGAGAGAGCAATCCTTGGCTTCCATATGTAAGTTGCATGTCAGGGCATAACTATTTATGAAGGGATTTAAACTTCTTTTCACGCGTTCTTCACCTTCTTGAGTTTGTTTAGTTCAGACATGCTGAATTGAGGATCAAAACTAGCTGCTATATGAATTTCATCCATCACCTTCAATGTTACTCTTCAGAATGCTTCATATATGCATCCACTGCTTTTACTTTGGCAGGCATTGTTTCAGGTTTTCATATGCTAATCTTGAAATTTTTAAACTTCTCTTCATTTGACAGGTTGCATCAGGGGAAGTCTTCGGGCCAGATCAACCAATTGCCTTGAAGCTTTTGGGTTCTGAGAAATCCATCCAGGCTGTTGAGGGTAAGTTTGCTACCAGCCAGAAAAGGTGTTTACTTATGTATTCGAAAAGAAGTGTCTCTTTGGCCTATTCCATTTGCACAATGATGAGTTAAACCAGCTAACGCATTGCAATGGGCCAGGCTGCTTGCTTCAACTAATCAACCGAGTTTCTTAAGTCTAAAGGATTTGGCGGAAGAGAAGAAATTAAATGAAGATGCACAGACACAGTTGTTAGATAGTTATAATGTCAAGGTCACTTTGAGGCGGTGGTGGTTGACCAGGCTACCTCTAATAACAAGCCCTGAAGAGAGTAACGCTATGTCCACTTGTATTGTATGTGGCAGAACTATGTCCACTTGTATTTTGTAATTTTGATGTATATATAAACTTATAATGTTAGTTACGTATTGACTTGTTTAACTTATAAATTAACTTGTAAATTAACTTGTTATTTCTAATGTGTGGCTTCTTACAATAGTAGATTTTAGCGTTATATGCACAAGTTCAATTGGATTAGAAGTGTAATTGATGATCAAACAGGTTCATACAGGTTTAAGAAAAGCAAAAGAATTAAATTTTAAAGGCTGACATGATTAAAAGCAATGCTAAAAAGCATTGCTTTATATTAAAGCAACACTAATTAAGCAACGCTATGTAAAACAGTGCTGCTTATATAGCTCTATAATGCTGCTTTTGTAGCAGTGCTATTTATTAAAGCGTTGCTATTTAGGGTAGCTTAAACATATAATCTTCTTTTCTGGAATCAGCTTAAACATCTCAATTGAAGATCCACCATTCACCAATCAGTTAATTATTGCTATCTGAATAGATGATATCATTGTTTAGTTCTCTCACTGTAAATTCAACCAAGTTCTAACACTGCATCATATGTTTTCTTATTCTGATGTAAACTCAGCTTCTGTCTTCTCTGAATTTAAAGCTATAATGAGGGTTCAATTTTAACAGCAATTTTAACAGCAATTGGGTTTAGTTTTGAGAATATCATTTGCTGGACTAAAGGATTGATAGGATGATTGAATTCTATTTGAGTCACAACCATTACAAGCAAGAAGTTAGTCCAGCAAAATTGACAACACCAAACACCAAACACCACTTTAACATCGCCAAAGGTTATAAGAATGGACTTTTAAAAAAATATATATATACAAAAGACGTTATAAATTAGATGGATCTTGGTGGATTCGAACCACCATCCTCTCAACTTATTGATCGCTCTTACCATTTTGAGCTTAAAGATCCATAAAGAAAAAAATTAAGTGTATATATGCTAAATCAAATGAGTGATGCATAAATGAAATCTCAGAATATTGACAACCTTAAAAAAAACCTCTACCATGACTAAAATACCCTTGAGACAGACTGCAATCAGCACTCACTGAGTGAGTGCTGAAATCAACCCTCTGCACTCAAATATTTACACTGCTCTGACTACATGACATGTATCTACCATGACTAAAATACCCTTAACAGATAAATCAACATGGATCTGATGAATCCATACATTTTCTTAATTTCTCCAGTCATGGTTAAGAAAGCTTCTTCGACATTAATTGAATCTTTTGCACTTATTTCAATTAAAAGAATCCCAAGCTCATCCCCTAATGCCTGCAATTATATTGTATCAATCAAACAAATGCCTCATTAATAGAAATTCTCATGTAAATGACAAGTAAATCATCACAGATGATTGTTTCTCTCGACAGCATTAACAGGAAATAACAGAATTCAACTCCATAACTGAGCATAAACAGCAGTATGTGGAAAAACCATAGAATCCTTGTCCAATGACAGGACAACTATTGTCACTTTGTTTGTGGCCCATTATGGAAAAAATCTAATATCTAGAAATTTTTTTAAAAATAATAAAGAAAGGTTATAGCAGACTGAAATCAATCATTATAAAATATCACAGCAATAACAGTAGATAATAGCAAGATTATTGGCAAAGACAACGTGCTCAACACCCATCAAGTATAACTAGGAAGAAAAGTGTACTGACCCAATTATGATAAATGCAACTAGAGAGAAGAGCAATGAGCTCTTGGTTAACTTGGAAGAATTCATTTCAATTGAACTAAGCAAGTCAACTCAAATGCGCTAAAAGCAAGCTCATTGTCGTTGAATTCATTTAAATTTTTCCCGAGAATATTGCTCAAAATCTAATCTAACAAAAGCAAATAAATATAGAAATGACTTCATTACCTTGTCTCGAGAAAATGTAGCACTCTTTCTATAGTAATTGTTTCTGCATTTTCCATAAGCTTGATACTCCTTCGAGCCGGGAAGGACCCCTTAAAGTGCGCACTATTCTCCAAAGACTTTTTAAAGACTTCCCGGTACTTCCTTTCCCTTTAGACCCTACCCGCTTCCTCATTTGATGCATCATTTCAAACCCATAAACAATCTTCATACTTAATTCAGCTTCCAAAAGCCCTTCCTATCAACCTGTTCTCCTCGACGACATCGGGTAGCATTTTGGCCCTGAAATTTCTGCTACACCAATTGGGCATACATATAGCGGGACATCCTCACCGAGACTCTCACCATCCCTTCTTCTTTACCTCTTTCAAGAAACTTTTCCATCTTCGCAGCAAACTTCATGGAGTCGACGCCTGATCGTAAAAACCCTCCACGCCGAGAAATCAGAAAATACGGAGGAAAATATTGGTGTGCAAACAGCTTGAAATCAGAAACACTAGAAGGAGGGGGAAAGGGAAAGGGATGGGAGACGAAAGGGGGAGGGCAGACGACGAATCAAGAGGACCAACGATTTTTCCCAATTTCGTGGAGAGACAAAGAGGCTTCGGGTCTTCCCAAACGCGCAACAGATGGTTGATTTCTGAAGGAGGGGGTAGAAGGGAAGGGAGGAAGAATTAGGGAGGACGGGGAAGAAGGGAAGGGAGGAAGAATTAGGGAGGACGGGGAAGAAGGGAAGGGAGGAAGATTCAGGGAGGACGGGGAAGAAGGGAAGGGAGGAAGCTTTAGGGAGGACGGGGAAGAAGCAATTGGGGAAGATTTTGGGAGGATGGGAAGAAGCAACGGGGGAAGAGTCCAAAAGCGGAAATGGAGAGAGGTCGAGGATGTGGGATTCACTCGGCAAATGGACGATTTTTTCCTCTTCAGACCGTCGATCAAAATCGAACGGTTGAGAAGGTGTTTCACACGTTTCAATGGGGGAAACCCGCTCCAGGCATTCGAGGGGACGGGACAGATTCGATCTCCCCCAATTGCTTTGGGTGGATCCCCGAAGCGGCCATATCGAGTGCGGTGACTCGGTGCCCGGCCGACTTCAGCGTCATCACGAGCTTGTACCAGCACCAGGCCCCATGGCCGGCGCCGTGGTCGAGAAGGAAATGCTCTCTCTCTCTCTGCTCTCCTCCATTTGACTTCCTCTGTTTTTCCAGATTCTCTTCAGCTGTGGCTGTAATGTGCTTTCAAACTCCATAACGTTTTTCTGTTGACTCCAATCTCTAAATATTCAATCGATTAAATTTCTGCTAGACAGATTGAGACGCGTATATATGTAAGGGACTACCATGTAATTAAGGTTGCTCTTTTTAAGATGTTCTATACTCTTAATTTCATGTCCTTTCGACTTTCACGTTAGGAAACAAAGTATAGAGGCCAGCACAACTCGATCTGTACGTGTTTTATACGGAAGGAAGTCTCACTCGTTACTGATTTATACATATATTTGTGTGCCCGCCTTCAAAAAGGAGAAGAACATAGTAGTAGTGATCAGAGAGGCATAGCATAGCAATGGTGGAAGGAGAGGGTAGTAACATGAGCAAGCACTATGTTCTCGTCCATGGAGCAGGACAGGGAAGGTGGAGCTGGTTTAAAACGGCTCCCCTTTTGAAATCAGAGGGTCACCGTGTCACTGCCATGGACTTGGCCGCTTCCGGCGTCAGACCGGAGAGTCTCTCGGATATTCACACTTTCAGGGACTACTCGAAGCCATTGTTGGACTTGTTGGAGTCTCTCCCCGAAGGCGAGACCGTAATCCTCGTGGGTCACAGTTTAGGCGGCCTGAACGTGGCCTTCGCAATGGAGAGTTTCCCGGAAAAGATATCGGCCGCCGTCTTCGTCACCGGAGTGATGCCGGCCTGCTCTGTTCCACGCTCCTCTGTTTTAGAGCAGGTACATGAAAGAAACTGATCTATCAAATTCTGGGTTTTTCGTTACCTCTTTCAATATTATCATTCGCGTAATTATATTCCATAAAAGTAATTAAGTTAATAACGAGTCTCTTAATTTTCTGGGCCACGATTAATCTGTAGTTCTTCGCGACGGCGCCGCCTGATTTATTTCTGGACACTCAATTCAGTCGAGAAAATAACGAAAATGTGATGCTCTTGGGACCCGAATGCTTTCGACTCCGCGTCGCTCAGAACTGTTCCGCAGAGGTACGTAGTAGTCGTTATATTTATAATTTACTCTTACGCAAGTATTCGATCAGGCGTAATCGATTTAGTTTCGTGGATGATTTTCCAGGACCAGATGTTGGGAGAGATGTTGGCGAGGCCTACATCGGTGTTCATGGAAGACGTCTCTGACACTCCAAATCTTTCGGAGGAGAAATTCGGATCGGTTCGCAGGGTTTTCATCGTCTGCAAAGATGATAAATTGTTGCCGGAAGAATTCCAGCGGTGGATGATTCAGAACAACCCGCCGGAGAAGGTGATGGAGATTGAGGGGGCCGATCATATGCCTATGCTCTGCAAACCCATCGAGCTTTCTCTGTGTCTTTTGAAAATTGCAGGAGGCCATTGAAAAATGAGTTTAATTTCGTATTCAAGTATTGCTTCAATAATATAATTTTAAACGACGTTGAGTAATGGAGAGACGAATCATAAACATTTGCCTGTTACTTGTATATTTGATCGAAGAATTCAAGGATCAATGATTCTATGATTCTATCTGTACCGTTCTTTATTATTGTGTTATTATTGACTGGGGTGCAAACAAGTAATCTGATAGGTAATCTGATTGACTACACGGTGTAAATCATGATATGATCATTATTGAAACAGAGGTATTTCAATGGGCATGGGTATGTACGGTACCTAGATAGGTATTAGCAACCTTCAAGAGAGAGAGAGAGAGGTGATTGGGTTTGCAGAGCATAGGCATGTGATCAGCTCCTTGTATCTCCATCACCATCTCCGGGGGGTTATTTTTTATCATCCATTGCTGGAATTCCTCGGGTATCCCTTTGTCTTCTTTGCATACGATGTAAACCCTGGGAACGGATCCGTATTTTTCTTCTGATAGGTTTGGAGAAGCAGAGAGATCTTCCAGAAAGAGGGAGCCAGGTCTGAGCATCAGCAATCCCAGGGATAGGTCCTGGGAAAATAAACAGAGAAGGTAGCGTTGAATGATATATTAAGAATTGAAATATTGATAATGGTGTTGCAGTAGAGAGCGGGATGGAAGGATAATATTAACGTACCTCTGGTGAGCAGTTGTGGTAGAAACGGAGGGAGAGACAGTTGGGACCGAATAAGACCACGGTTTTGTGTTTTTCCGGGGTAGTGAACAGAGTATCGAGAAGCGTATCGGGAGGCGTCATCGTGAAATACTTTGGATTGTGTCATGCGCGCGCAGGCAGATGATCATCGATGAATCAAAACAGAGAAAAGTCAGTAATCGGCGGATTATATATATGGGATTGG